>CM029020.1:71395020-72647056 GCA_016801055.1 Panax notoginseng
TTTGGTCAGTCACGACAAACGCCCTTCCAGGAACCGCTGATTTTGACTTTTCCGGGACAACTTTTGGAGTCATCATCCCTGCTGAACTTGGTTTTGCTACAGAACACTCTCGAGCTATATGACCATCCTTTCCACAGTTATAACATACCTTGGATTGTTGTGCGCAGTTTTGGCTGATATGTCCCTCTTTCCACATTTGTAACATACGACGACCGTGGTCGTTCTCCTCCCCTAGAAACAGTTGATGTTTGTGCTGACGTCTTCACGTTATCATTATTGTACATTCTATTCTTGAAATCTCCTCCCGACTCGCTCCTTCTATTATCACGACCACGATTACCACCAGAGTGGTTACCGCTTTTGTCCGAAATATTTTCCTCCCTCTGCTGTTTTTCATTGCTTCGATGACTGCCGCCACCGGTATGACCCTGGTTGTGGTCCATCGGTTGCACATACTCATTATCTCGCTCTAATAATTGAGCCCCTGTTTACAACATCTGAATATAAAAAAAATTTATGAGAAATAAGATATTGTCGAATCTCTCGGGTTTTAGACCTCTCAGAAACATCCTTGTCATTTGTTCCTCATTTTCCACCAAATTGAGGTGGCAAACCTGGATAACTCTGCAAACTTTGCTTCGTACTGGGACACCGTCATATTGTTTTGTTCCAGTCTGATAAACTCCACCTCCTTCAAATGACGAATACTTTCAGGAAAGTACTTGTCATTGAACAGTTTTTGAAATGTTTTCCTAGGACATGTTAAGTGCGTCAGGCTGGGTACGCTTTCACATACTCCCACCAGTAGTCTGCCTCACCGCGGAACATAAAGGTGGCGAATGGAACCTTCTGTTCCTCCGTGCATCCCAAGACATTGAATATCTTGATAATTTTCTTGACCCACGTTTTCGCCATGATCGGATCTGGCTTTCCCTTAAATTCTGGTGGTCCCAATTCTTTGAACTGCTTAGCTGTGACAAACAGCGCGTTGTTATCATTTCCGCCCGTATTCTGCACACGAGTCTCCCTCGTCTGATTTTGCATGAACTGCAAAACGCTCCTAAACATTCCATCATTCACCGTTTGCTCAGTAACGTTGTTTACAGGAGTAATATTGCCTTCATGTTGCAGCACGTCCCCTGGTGGTGATCAAAGGTGTCTCCACGGTCTGATTTACTCCATTATTAACATTCTCAGCTGCCATTCTTAAATACTGCAATAAAACAAGGATTAATAGTCATGTCATATATTTATCCCTTACTCTGACCGACCAAATAAACACCAAATAAACTTAGTCAGGTCATACTAGCGAAAGAATTCCCGTCTCTCCCCTCCTATTCTTGTCTCACATCTCAGCCAGGGATCATATCCCTAAGCTCTGATACCAACTGTGACGCCCCCAAAATAGGTATACAACACCCATTCTGAGTCGCCAAATACGTGGTACAGAAAGCAAACTACAACTTCAATAATACAATTGTCGTGCAAAATACGACAACACATACTGTGAGTTTAAATACAAAATTGGTCTTCTGGACAATATCCACACTCAAATAAATCCTCATTACAATTATTCAAACACTATTTTACAGAAATAGTGAGGACTTCTAAAACATCTTTCTAGAACCATCACTCCATACCCTGACTAGATCCTGCTATGTTCTCACCTCCTGAGAAGAAAAATGGAACAAAAAGGAAAAAGGGTGAGCTCAACTAGCCCAGTAAAGAATATATGACTAAGCTAATATACAACAAATTATTGTTAGTCTTTAACAGGGAAAAATCTGATAGAATATAATCGACAACAAGTTTTAGATTAACAACTGCAGCGGAAACAGCAAACCATTAGAAGAGTCAAGTAGAGAAAGAATTTCTACTATCTTCTAAGATTTAAAAAGTTCCATCATCAATATTTTATCCCTGTAACATTAATTAATAATCATCTTTAATCAAATATTCATCTTTGCACTACAGGCCAAAGATATTCATTTGTATCACCTGTCAGTCATGTTCATCTCAACACCTGTTCATCTTTGCACTACAGGCCAAAGATATTCATCAAGTAATCATACATCTTTGCACTACAGGCCAAAGATATTCATCAAGTAATCATACATCTTTGCACTACAGGCCAAAGATATTCATTTGTATAATCATTTAGGACTGAGGATGATGAAAAATATCTTAAAGAGAACGAATCCAGTGAGACAGAAGGACAAATATTTGGGATTCATATAACAGTTTATCCAAGATCAATAATACTTCATAATAATCAATTGTGAAGTAGAATTCAAAAATAAAGATCAAAACATGGATGTAATCAAAGATAGTAACCATAATAGACATCTTGGACAAAAAGGGAAAATTTTTATTTTTCGGTGAATAGTGCCGTATTCGTGAATAGTACCGTATACATGAATAGTGACGTATATGTGAATAGTAACCCCGACACAAAAAGTTCTAAATTTGATAAAAACTCATATCAATATTTCAGCATAATGATATTGAAGAAAATAATATCATTAGAAGAAAATAATATCCTTACCTCAAAAATATCAGTACTTCTGGTCGGAATACCAGTATAAGGCTGAAAGAAACTTACTCTAATGAATAGAAACTTCTAAAGTATCTAAATACTCACAAAATACACTCAATAATCTAGAGAGAGAAAGAGAGAAAACTTGTTTCTGGTGTGATTTTCAATTCTAACTTAGCCCTCTATTTATAGGAAAATGTAGCACGCGGAAGCAGACTTAACCTGTAACCTAATGGCTTTACCTGCTACTATTTCCACCCACCACTTTTGAATAAAAATCTCAGCACATTTCTTCACCAACCAAGAGTGGGGCCCCCAATTCTAGAATTTTTCTATCAAAATGATAAACTCCGAAAATTCACAATTTCTGAACCAGTTATCTCGTAAAAATTCATAATAAATCATACGTTCATTTTTAAACGGTTCACAATTTTGTGGACATATACTCAACTTATATATGTATAACATATCCAAAAATTACCACGATCCAACGGTCGGATTAAAAATTATAACCCCCGTAAAATATCTCAAAAACCCTAATTTTTAACACCTCCATTCCGACAAAAATATTGATAAAACCTCAACATTAACTCCTTCATTTTAACCATAAAAATATATCCCTCATTTATATCACATAAAATAAATATTTCCTTATCATATGAATCAATAATTAATTATTCACAAATAATATTACAGAATCACATTTATGACAACCAGGCCGTTCCCAGGAAAGAGGGGGCTTTTCATTAAGGATTTCTCATTACTGGCGCGCAATTAGATGATCAAACCTCTCCTTAGACAATAATTTCTAGACATTGCCCATAATGTTATCTAATAATATTATTCAAATAATATGAATTATTGATCTGATAATAGAAAATACTGTGCAGCAACAATTATTGAAACAACAATAATATAAAATATCAACGCAATAATTATTGAATCAATAAAATAAAATATTGAACAATAACAACTGTAACAATTATTGAGTAGTGTCTTCTTACGTAAGAATCAATAATTGGTGCAATACCGTGTGCTACTATATTTTAACCACCGGTTATTCCAATAGTATTAACGGTAACAACACGCCGTTATTTATAAATAACTTATACTTGTCATTTTCTTCCTCCAATCGCTTTCTATTATGGGGCCCACACAAGGGTGCGCCGTCGTACGAATATTCCCCGACAGCAAGAATATTCCACGACCAAACGAATATTCCCCGACAAAATGAATATTTTATAACCATTTGCTTATTTTGCAAAATTTGCGCATTTCACCCATAACCAAAGTATTATATCAAATTAACTCATTATTATTCACAATAATATTTAGAGAAAATTTGATTTTATTCATTAATAAGTTGGGGTCTTACACAACTTCTTCACCATTTTCTTACAAAAGTAATAGTTATCAGGCAATTTCTCACCGTCAAGCAACATACTCTTAATAGCCTTCAAGAGCGACTCAAAACACTCATGGCTCATGTTGTGATCAGCCTTGATGTTAAGTAATGTCACCACTGCAGACAATATAGTGTGTTTGGTGCAACCATGCCACAATGGCTCGCTACCCTCGTTTAACAACTTAAAGAAGTCTTTGGCATCAGAATTCATAGGTTGTTCTCTGCCTTGTTCCCAATCAAAATCTGGCTCTGCAATATCATGAACCATTCATTCATATGATGAGTACTACTGCCCGAATTGTGTACTTCTGTGATGCCACCACCTCTTCTCTGTCCATGTGCCCACCAGCATTCTTCGTATTTCTCATGAACCCAAGAAACAAGTAAATGATAGTTTATCACGTCTCTGTCTATATAATTTACATTCTTACACTTCAAACATGGACATCATATCTGCGACTTACCCTTCATACATTCCGGGTGACTATACGCATAATCCAAAAACACTTGGCAACCAGCTCTAAATTCAGCTGTAGCACTATCTGGGCACTTGACTTTCGTCGTGCCATCCAACTACGGTCTGAATAAAGGTCCATGATTCCACGGTACCTATGTTGACATGAATTATTGTATTCCCTTGTTAGAGATTTACAATTCAGTTCAATCCCATTATGATGCTTATAAATACATATACATGTATATGTACATATAAACATGAGTGTGCATCATATATGATTATTCGGGAATTGAACAAGGATATATTCCAAAACAACCTAAAGACAATAGATTCCTAGGGGTAGATTATGAATCATTGCATCATGCATGTCTGCATATGATAGGACATTAGGTGATGAAAATATCTTGATGGTCAAGTTTGAAGAATAACCAATGGAATTTGAAATGTGTTCTAGAAACTATAACGATGCGTATATCAAGATTGCAGAAGAAGGCATACTATTAGCCCCTGTGAATACGAATGCATATATGGCCATTTGACTTATATATGAAGATTTAGACAAGTATGTCTTCTCGACTGTGAATTATGGATAAACTTCTTTGAACCTTCTTCTTAATTGAATTATGGATAAACTTAATTCTAGTTATGTTTTATGTCATACTCATGTTCAAGTTATTGGATTGGTATAAGTATGATCATATATTGCAACCAAGGTTTTGGGTTAAGCCCTAATGTTCAAGTTATATAGCCATTTGACTTATATATGAAAAATTTTCAGCAGAATCTCTCCTATAATATGGACTATCCACATGCACGAGGCATGCATACTTGACCAATTTCAGAGCATAATTTAGGAGAATCCAATATTAGTAACAACAATAAGAAGCCCAAAAATTGTCCCAATTTCAGTAATATCAACAACAATTTATCCAAATTTCAGCAACAATATATTCAGTTTGGCTTGACCCTGTGAGGCTTGGCTAAGCTTGACGTGGGCTCGTGTGGCCCCGCGGCCCTAACTTAGCTTATTTTCCCATCTTTGATTCAAAGATTAGTTTACACCTAACTCTAGATATAATATACATGGTATATTGAAATATTTTGAGCATATAGAACCCCTTCATTTCAATCATAATATGTTGTCCAAAACAGTACCCAAGTTCCCTAATATCTGACTTTTGTACAAAACAGTCCATTTGGGACTTTTGTCAAACATGTGGTGTTAAACCCATGCTTATCCCCCCTTATTACTCCATAAACCCATGCTTATCCCCCTTATTCATAGTTTTTGGTTTATATCATAAACCCATGCTTATCCCCCTTATTACTCCACAACCCAACCTATCTCCTCTATTCATTTCCAGCCATAAAAATTCATAGAACAACCAAAACAGTTTTACTATTTAGCCATACATATGACTAAGTAGCACATTTAAAAACTAATTAGTTTACTTTCTTCATAAAACTCAATTCTTTGATTTTTCACTTAGAATTGAATATCAGAAAATCATACATCAACATATCCATACTCATCATTATAAGAACCCCAGATTTCTATATGAAATTAATTCAACACATCACTAATAAGAACTTTTAACTCAGTAAATGATTCCATTATCACTAATACCAATAAATTAATCAAGCCCATTTTAATTGCATCACATCACTAATACCAAATATTTCTAAATGATTCTATTATTCGATTCTCGTAGCCATATAAGAACTTTTAAATCAGTAACATCATAAAGAAGAAAGAGGGAAAAAAACAAAAATTACTTCACTTGTGCTTTACTCTTACTTCTCTTTAGAGAATAGCTTGATTTTCCCCACTTCCGTTAAATCTTCATCTCTATATATACTTTTTAGATAAGATAGATGCTAAGAGCAGTATGAAATCGCGCCTCCCTCTCCTTTCTTCTCCTTTTCTTTTCCTTTCTTCTCGTTTTTCGGTTCTGACTGAATACCTGGTTCGACTGAGATTAATTTGAATCAGCGACCGCTGTCTGCGACCGCACGCGGTCGGTGATTTTTAAATACGTGGCATTAGTAGCGACCGAATGCGGTCGCTGTTACGAATCAGTCGCTATCCGGCTTTCCGCTCTCCTTTTACGCCAATTTTTTAGAGGGAAAATATCTTCAGCGACCTAGTACGCACCTATTCGTGACCGCATAAGGTCGCTAATGATAATAGAGACGAAATTATATTGCAGTCGCTACTGTCGGTCGCTGTTAATGTTATTAGCGACCGAAAGGGTCGGTCGCAGATGTTTTTGGTCGCTGTTAGACATTTTTCCTGTAGTGCATATCAAATAAGGTATGAACTTTGCTTAAGTTTATGATTAGCTTACTCGTGAAACCTCGTTCGGGTTCCTCGCTTTTTGGGAGGTCACGACAAACGCTCTCTCCTTGAACTACCGGCTTTGACTTCTGTAGATGGCCTTTGGTGTCTCCATCCCAGCTGGACTTGCTTTACTGTACGATAAAATCGAGCTAGGTGACCTTCTCTTCCATAATTGTAACATGTTTTGGACTGCAGCGTACAGTTTGGACTGATGTGTCCCCCCCCTCCGCATATGTACCATACGATCGGTGATCATTATCCTTCTTTAACAACGGGTGTTGGTGATGATGTCCTTCCATCATATTGAATCTCCTCTTCTTGAAATTTTCACTTTTATTATCTTGGCCATGATTACCACCGAAGTGGTTACCATTTTTGGCATGTTGACTTCCTCCACATTTATTGTCACCGCTTCGATGACTTATACCACTGGTATTATCAATTCGCCGACTGCTCTCTCTTGGTTGGGTTGACTCATTATCACGCTCCAATAACTGAGCCCTATTTACAACATCTGAATACAAACACAGTTTGTGAGAAATGAGATATTGGCGTATTTCAGGTTTCAAACCTTGCAGAAACATTTGCGTCATTCTTTCTTCATTATCAACCAAGTGGGACGCAAACCGGGACAACTCGATAAACTTAGCTTCATACTGCGACACGGTCATATTCTTTTGCTCCAGCTTGATAAACTCCACCTCTTTCACGTGACGAATACTTTCGGGAAAGTACTTGTCGTTGAACAGTTCTTGGAACTTCCCCCGAGACATCTTCAATGCGGCAGGTTGAGTATGCTTTACAGATTCCCACCAATAATCTGCATCTCCTCGCAACATGAAGGTGGCAAAGCGAACCTTTTGCTACTCGGAGCATCCCAAGACATCAAATATCTTAGTGATCTGCTTTATCCACGTCTCCTCCTTAAGTGGTTTCGGCTCTCCCAAAAACTCTGGTGGTCATAGCTCTTAAACTGCTTAGCGGTGACCATCCGAGAGTTGCCAGCGTTTCCACCTGAATTTTGAATAGGAGTCGGTCTCGCCTGATGTTGCCTGAATTGCATAAAGCCTCTGAACATCCCATCGTTTATCGTTTCGTCGGTGTTGTTGTTTTCCTGAGGATTATTGCCTTCCTTATGCACATTATCTTGGGTATTAATCATTGGTGACTCAACGGTCTCATGTGCTCCATTGCATATTTCAATATTTTCGGATGTCATTTTCAAACACTGCCACAAAACAAGGGTTAATTGACACGCCACATATTACCCCTATTCTGACTGACCAATTAAATAATCAAATCATACTATCGAAGGATTTCCCCCCCGCTCTCCCCCTAGTTCTAGTCTCATATCTTATCCAGAGATCATATCCCTAAGCTTTGATACCAACTGTGATGCCCCAAAATAAGTATACATCACCCATTCTGAGTCACCAAATACATGGTACAGAACTCAAATACAAACTTAATTATACAACTGGCGTGTAAATACGACAAAATATAGCTGAGTTTTTACACGAAATATTATCTTATAGACAGTATCCAAACTCAAATTCAATCCTAATTACATTTATTATCACACTAAAAAGTGAGGACTACTAAAACAACCATCTCGGACCGTCACTCCATTCCTCGACTAGTCCCGGCTACGTTCTCATTTCCTAAAGAGAACAATGAAAGCAAAAGGGTGAGCTCAACTAGCCTAGTAATAAATATTATGACTAAGATAATGCATAATAAATTATCGTTAGCCTTCAACATTGTTAAACTGATAAAATATAATAAACATCAAGTTTAACTGTAGCGGAAAAAGTAATTCATTACAAGAGTCAAGTAGAGCATGATATCTACTATCTTTTATGATTTAAAAAGTTTATCATGAATTTTATCGATGAGACTCAGCTTAATAAATAAACCACATCATTGAATCATCCCTACACTACAGGTCAAGGATATTCATTAGTATCACGACCACGAATTATCCATGCACTACAGACGAATGATATTTGTGTTTCCACCAATGGTCATGATCATGCCAACAACTGTCTATCAAAGAACTACGGGCCAATGAGGGCATTTATCACATCATTTGAACATTACAAATCATGATTATACCAAATAATCCCTGGTCATAATCATACCAATCAACAATCCATCTATGCACTACGGGCCAAAGATAACTTTTACCACATCATAAGCATGAGGATGATGACAATGATATAAGAATTCAATTAAATGAGAGTAATGATGAATTTTTAAAGATCTATAATTTAATTTATACAAAATTCAAAAATGTCCAAATTGTCAACATGATACTGCTTTGTGGAGTAAAATTTAAGAAAAATATTGTATCAAAAATGATTTGGACCGAAAAGAAATCAAGTTTTGTCATGAATAGTACCCCGGGTGAATAGTACCTGAGTGAGTAGTACCCCGTGAATAGTACTTTAGGAATAGTATCCCGTGAATAGTACTTCAGAAATAGTACCCCGTGAATAGTACTCCGGTATGAAAAAGTTAAAACTTATCAAGAATGCTCAGAATAATATTTTCATGAAAAAAATACTGGATGAAGTGCAGATTTTAAGGATATTCTACTAATTTTATGGAGTATAAAAGCCATAATTTAACAAAATGAGTGTAGAATTCGGAATCTGAAATGAAATAATATTACTTACATATTATAGAGTATGGAAGAAAATATTATTTCATACGAATATTGAATAAAAATAATATCCCTTACCTTAAAAGAAGAGTATTCCGACTGATAGGGCGGTGATATTCTTGAAGAAAACTTATATTGTTTCCTACACTCAAAGCTTCCTAAAACTCTAAAAAAATACGCTCAAGATTATAGAAGAAGAATTCTTTGATTCTGGTGTGATTTTTAATTCTAAACTAAGCATCCTATATTATAGGAGAATGGAAAGGATACTATTTGGAAAAATCAAGGGTGAACAGTATATATATATATATATATATATATATATATATATATATATATATATATATACCCACTCACACACACCAATGAAATATATTCACACACCCCCACCCACATTACATGCCCACTTTATACTCCCTCTTTTCCAAGGCACTTCCACCACCCACCACACCCAAATATACCCACCCACACACACACACATCACTTTCACCATACTTATTTTACACACACACACACACACACACACACACACACACACACACACACACACACATATATATATATATATATATATATAATTGAGATAATTTTTCTCTGACGATTTTGAAAAATATGTAAGTGGGAGTCCAAATAATACGTTAAAATTTACAATAAATACGTATAAAAATCCCCTCAATATTTTTAACAATATTTATCATTATTATTATAACTCGCAATATTTAACAACCAGATCATTCCTAGGAAAGAGGGGGCTTTTCGATAAGAATTTATCCCTATTAGCGTGCAATTAGGTGACCAAACCCTTTTCCTCGACAGAACTTTCTAGACATTGTCAATAATGTAAATAATAATATAAATAACTTTGTCGTCTCAATTATTAATTTAATAATATATAAAATATTGACAATAATTGAATCAAATAACGTGAGATACTATGCAAGAATTACTGTAGCAATAATTGAGTATAACAGAGTGACTTCTCACGTAAGCATCAATAATCAATACCGCGTGCTACTATATGCAACCATGCGTATTACTGTATTTTTCATAACCGGGTATTTCAACAGTTAACGGTAAAACTTTCGTTGTTATTTTTATAAAAAGATATTCTTATCGTTTTCTAACTCCGACAATAATTTCGTTGTGGGGTCCACCAATAATTATGTCATCGTACGAATATTTCCTTTTAAAATGAATATTCCCCGACCAATCGAATATTTTATAACAATCTGCATACTTTGTAAAATTTATAAATATTACCCACAACTATAACTTTATAACAAAATTACACCGTAATATTCAAAAATGATATTTAGAAAAAAAATAATTTTTATTCATAAAAGTTGTGGTCTTACAATAGTAACCATAATAGACAACTTGGACAAAGAAAAGAAAAATTAATTTTTTTGTGAATAGTGTCGTATTCATGAATAGTGTCGTATACGTGAATAGTAACCCCGACACAAAAAGGTAGAAATTTCAAAAGAAAAATCATACTTCGTGAATAGTACTCATAAATAGTACCGTATTTATGAATAGTGTCGTATACGTGAATAGTAACCTCGATATGAAAAGGTAAAAAGTTCATAATAAAATTCATACCAATATTTTGGCATAATGATATTGAACGAAATAACATCATTTACGAAGAAAATAACATCACTTACCTCAAAAGAACAGTACTTCTGACTGGAATATCGAATATAATGCTGAAGAAAACTTGCACTAAATAACAACTCTCAAAGTGTCTAAATACTCACAAAAATACGCTCGATATTATAAAGAAAGAAAACTTCTGATTCTAATGTGATTTTCAATTCTAACCGAAGCACCCTATTTATAAGAAAATGCCAGAACGCCAAAGCAGACTAAAATTTAGTAAAATAACATTTTAATAAAAAATTTCATGCACACCTCTTGACCAAGCTCAGAACACCACAAGTGGGGACCAACAATTTCAGAAAATTCCACAAGAACCAAAAGTGGGGCCCACCCCTATTTTTAAAAAAAATATATTTTTGAAACTTCAATAATTCAAATAAATAGCCATAATAAATAGCCATTACAAAAAATATGAATTTTATGTCCATTTCATAGAAAATTTAATTCTCCACAACTTTGTAGAAAAAGTTTTTTTAAATTCCAAACAGAAAATTACTGAAATTCACATACGGATGATTGTTAATACCTCCATTTCGACAAAATGCTGAAAACACCTCAGCATTAATTCCTTTATTTATATCCACATAAAAAAAATATTTTCTTATCATATAAATTAATAATTAATTATTCACAAATAATATTATAGAATCACAATAATGACAACTAGGTCATTCCCGAGAAAGAGGGGGCTTTCCAATAAGGATTTCTCCTTACTTGCGCACAATTAGGTGACCAAATCCATTTCTTAGACAGAACTTCCTTAGACATTTCCAATAATGTTATCTAATAATATTATCCAAATAATTGAATTATTGATCTGATAATGAAAAATACTGTAGTGACAATTATTGAATCAACAATAATATAAAATATCAACGTAGCAATTATTGAATCAATAAAATAAAATATTGAACAGTAATTACTGTAACGATTATTGAGTAGTGTCTTCTTACGTAAGAATCAATAATCCAATAATATATTGTGCAATACCGTGTGTTATTGTGCAACCACGCGTATTACTGTACTTAACCACCAGGTATTCCAACAGTGCTAACGATAACAACTATACTGTTATTTATAAAAAAAAACTCATATTTGTTGTTTTCTTCATCCGACAGTTTTTTGTTATAGGGCCCACAAATGGTTGCGCCATCGTACGAATATTTTCTGACAGCAAGAATATTCGACGACCAAACGAATATTCCACGACAACAATGAATATTTTATAACCACTTGCTTATTTTGCAAAATTTGCACATTTCACCCATAGCCAAAGCTTTATATCAAATTAACTGTAAGACCCCAACTTATTAATGAATAAAATCAAATTTCCTCTAATTATTATTGTGAATAATAAGGTGTTAATTGATATAATATTTTGGTTATGGGTAAAATGTGCAAATTTTGCAAAATAAACAAGTGGTTATAAAATATTCATTGTTGTCGGGAAATATTCGTTTGGTCGTGGAATATTCTTTCTGTCGGGAAATATTCGTACGACGGCGCAGCCATTTATGGGCCTCATAAAAGAATAACTGTGGGATGAAGAAAACGACAAAATTGAGTTTTTATAAATAACGGCGTAGTTGTTACCGTTAACACTATTGGATTACCCGGTAGTTAAAATACAGTAATACGCGTGGTTACACAGTAGCACACAGCACACAGTTTTTGCACATATTTTAATTATTGATCCTTACGTAAGAAGGCAGTACACAATAATTGCTACAGTAGTTACTATTCAATATTTTATTTTATTGATTCAATAATTGCTACGTTGATATTTTATATTATTGTTGTTTTAATAATTGTTGCTGCACAGTATTTTTCATTATCAGATCAATAATTCATATTATTTGAATAATATTATTAGATAGCATTATTGGTAATGTCTAGAAAGTTCTGTCTAAGGAGAGGTTTGGTCATCTAATTGTGCGCCAATAAGAAGAAATTCTTATTGGAAAGCCCCCTCTTTCCTGGGAACGACCTGGTTGTCATAATTGGGATTCTGTAATATTATTTGTGAATAATTAATTATTGATTTATATGATAAAAAAATATTTATTTGATGTGGATATAAATGATGAATTTATTTATGTGGTTATTATAGAAGGAATTAATGTTGAGGTGTTTTATCAGTATTTCTGACGGAATTAAGGTATTAAAAATTAAATCAGTATTTTTCAGATATATTGCATGAGTTATAATTTTTAATCTGACCGTTGGATCGTTGTAATTTTTGGATATGTTATACATATATAAATTCTTCGTAAATAATATTATTTCTTTCAATATCATGCCGAATTATTGGTTTGAACTTTTTATCAAATTTGGGACTTTTTGTGTCGAGTTACTATTCACGTATACGACACTATTCACGAATACGACACTATTTCGATGAAAAATAAATTTTTCTTCTTTTTATCCAAGATAGCTATTATGGTTACTATCTTTGATTGTATCCATATTTTGATTATTATTTTTGAATTCTGCTTCAAAATGGTTATTTCGGAGTATATTGAACTTGATAAACTGTAATACGAATCCCTAATATTTGTTCTTTTTCTCACTGGATTCATTTCTTTAACATATTTTTCATCATCCTCAGTCCTAAATGATGATATTACTGAATATCTTTGGCTTTAGTGCAAAGATGAATGATTACCTGATGAATATCTTTGTCCCGTAGTACAAAGATGAACAGGTGTTGAGATGAACATGACCAACTGAGTATTATTCTTGAATTTTACTCCACAAAGTAGTATCATGTTGACAATTAGACGTTATTGATTTCTAGATAAATTAAATTATAATCTTTAAAATTTATCGTTGAACTTGTTTAATTGAATTAATATATCATTGTCATCATCTCATGTTTATATTCTGTTGAAAGTCACCTGTGGCCTGTAGTGCATTGATGGACTTGGTATGATTATGACCAAGGATATTCGGTATAATAATGACCGTAATGTTACAAATGATTGTGATAAAAGTCCTCATTTCCCGTAGTGCATTAATGGACAATTATTGATGATTATGGCAATGGATCTCTTTGGCCAAGGGTGCAAAGGATGAATTGTTTTATGGCATGATAATGATCGTTGATGAAAACACGATTATCTTTGGCCCATAGTGCAGGATGATTCGATGATGTGGATTATTTATTAAGCTGAAATCTCAGCAATAAAATTGATGATAAATCTTTAAATCATAGAAGATTAGTAGGTTTTATGCTCTACTTGACTCCTCTAATGGATTACTTTTTCTGCTGCATTTGTTGATCTAAAATTGTTGTCTATTATATTTATCAGATTTTTTCCATGTTGAAGACTAATTATAATTTGTTGTACATTATCTAGTCATATTATTCTTACTGGGCTAGTTGAGCTCACCCTTTCTTTCACTGTTCTCTTCAGGAAATGAGAAATAGCTGGGACTAGTCGGGAATGGATTGATGGTTCAGATAGTGCATTAATAGTCCTCACTAATCTTGTGAAATAGTGTGATAATTGTAATGAGGATCCTTTTGAGTTTGTACTCTCTAGTTGACATTATTTGTAATCAAACTCACAGTATATGTGTTGTCGTATTTTGCACGACAATTGTATTACTGAAGTTGTATTTTTGGGTGATGTATACCTATTTTTGGGGCGTCACAGTTGGTATCAGAGCTTAGGGATATGATCCCTGGCTGAGATGTGAGACAAGAACTAGGAGGGGAGAGACGGGGAATTCCTTCGCTAGTATGACCTGACTAAGTTTATTTGGTATTTGTTTGGTCGGTCAGAATATAGGGATAATATGTTGCATGTCAATTAACCCTTGTTTTGTGATAGTATTTGAAAATGACATCCGAGAATGTTGAGAATAGCAATAGAGCACAGGAGACTGTTGAGTCACCACAGATCAATACTCAGGATAATGTGTATCAGGAAGGCAACAATCCTTAGGTGAACAACAACACCGATCAAATGACGAACGACGGTACGTTTAGGAGCTTTTTAGAATTCATACAACACCAAATGAGAGAGACTCCTGTTCATAATGCAGGTGGAATCACTGGCAACCCACGATTGGTCACCGCTAAGCAGTTCAAGGAGCTAGGACCACCGGAGTTTTTGGGAAAGCCAGAACCACTTAAGGTAGAGACATGGATAAAGTAGATCACCAAGATATTTGATGTCTTGGAATGTTCACAGGAACAAAAGGTTCCATTCGCCACCTTTATGTTACGTGAAGAAGTAGATCATTGGTGAGAATCTGTAAAACGTACCCAGCCTGACGCACTCAAGATGTATTGGAGAAGTTCTAAGAATTGTTCAACGACAAGTACTTTCCCGAAAGTATTCATCACATGAAGGAAGTGAATTCAAAGCTGGTGCAAAAAAATTGACCGTGTCGCATTACGAAGCTAAGTTTGTCGAGTTGTCCCGGTTTGCGTCCACTTAGTTGATAACGAGGAGAGAATGACGCGGATGTTTCTAAGAGGTTTGAAACCCAAGATACGTCATACCTAATTTCTCATAAACTGGTTTGTATTCAGATGTTGTAATTAGGGCTCAGTTGTTGGAGCGCATAACGATTCAAACCCAACAAAGAGAAAGCAGCCGATAAAATGATAATACCAATGGTAGCAGTCATCGAAGCGGTGCAAAAAATCGGGAGGAAATTATCATGCCAAGAATGGTAACCACTTTCATTGGTAATCATGGCCAAGATAATAGAAGTAAAATTTTTAAGAAGAGGATTCAATAATGATGAAAAGACACAACACCAGCACCCATTTCAAAAGAGAAGAATGACCACCTTCGTATGTTTCAAATGCGGACAGGAGGGACACATCCGTCCAAACTGTACGCAGCAACCCAAAGTGTGTTTTAATTATGGAAGAGAAGGTCACTAGCTCGATTTTGTCCTGTAGTGAAGTCAAGTCCAGAGGGGATAGTAATGCCAAAGGATGTCCCAGACAAGTCAAAGTCGGTAGTTTATCATAAACTCTTGCGAAGTTTATACCTTATTCAATACCGGTTCTACATATTCTTTTATTTCTCTTACTTGTGCTCAACGTTTAAACTTGACCCCAGTTAAAAGCCATTTCTAAAACCTTAAATAATTCTTCACCTAAAACGAACGTATTATGCGCTGAAGACGTTGGCTCGAGCTGTTGAAGATCGATTATACCATTTAATACCATCGTGGGAAAACCGAACATGTAGCTGACGCGTTGAGCAGAAGATTGTATGCATTTATGAGTGCGAATATACGAACCTACGTAAGATAGAAATATACGATTAGAACCGACTTTAAATCGATAAAGTTAAAGTCACTCAAGCTACATCTCAGAGCTGATGAATGTAAAGAAGAAGGTTCAACAGGGTGTTATTCTAGGAGTCAAGAGTCGATAAAGAGAGGAAATCTCAACTCTCAATTTTATTGGTCTATTTGAAATCCTCAATCGAGTAGGAACTGTGACCTATAGACTCGTTTTAAACGCCAAGCATGTCGCGTGTTCATAACGTTTATTTTGTATCGATGTTACGTAAATATCGATGATCGAACCACATTATTGATTAAGAACCGACGAGATAGCGGAAGATTTAACGTATAAGGAGATACCTCAAGAGTTAGAATCTGAAATGAAGTCAAGGTATCCCCATCTGTTCGGCATATCAGGTACGTACATAAATTTCGGGGACAAAATTTTATAAGGAGGTGAGGTTGTAAGACCCCAACTTATGAATAAAATTAAATTTCTTCTAATTATTATTGTGAATAATAAGGTGTTAAATTGATATAATATTTTGGTTATGGGTAAAATGTGCAAATTTTGCAAAATAAACAAGTGGTTATAAAATATTCATTGTTGTCGGGGAATATTCGTTTGGTCGTGGAATATTCTTTCTGTCGGGAAATATTCGTACGACGGCGCAGCCATTTGTGGGCCCCATAACAGAATAACTGTCGGATGAAGAAAGCGACAAAATTGAATTTTTATAAATAACGGCGTAGTTGTTACCGTTAACACTATTGGAATACCCGGTGGTTAAAATACAGTAATACGCGTGGTTGCACAGTAGCACACGGTTTTGCACAGTATTTTTGAATTATTGATCCTTACGTAAGAAGACACTACTTAATAATTGTTACAGTAGTTACCGTTCAATATTTTATTTTATTGATTAAATAATTGATGCGTTGATATTTTATATTATTGTTGTTTCAATAATTATTGTTGCACAGTATTTTTCATTATCAGATCAATAATTCATATTATTTGAATAATATTATTAGATAGCATTATTGACAATGTCTAGAAAGTTCTGTCTAAGGAGAGGTTTGGTCACCTAATTGCGCGCCAGTAAGGAAAAATTCTTATTGGAAAGCCCTGTCTTTCCTGAGAACGGCCCGGTTGTCATAATTGTGATTCTGTAATATTATTTGTGAATAATTAATTATTAATTTATATGATAAGAAAATATTTATTTGATGTGGATATAAATGATAGATTTATTTATGTGGTTATTATTGAAAGAATTAATGTTAATGTATTTTATCAGTATTTCTGTCGGAATTGAGGTATTAAAAATTAAATCAATATTTTTCAGATATATTGCGTGAGTTATAATTTTTAATCTGACCGTTGGATCGTTGTAATTTTTGGATATGTTATACATATATAAATTGAGTATATGTCCACAAATTTTGAACCGTTAAAAATGAACGTATGATTTGTTATGAATTTTAAGAGGTGACTGATTCGGAAATTAAGTTTATAAATTATTTAAGTGGAAAATTCTAGAATTGAGAGGGGCCCACTTGTGGTTGGTGAAGAAATGTGCTGAATTTTATTTCAAATGTGGTGGGTGGCAATAGTAGCAGGTAAAGCCATCAGGTTGCTGGTCAAGTCTGCTTCGGCGTGCTAACATTTTCCTATAAATAGAGGGCTAAGTTAGAATTAAAAATCACACCAGAATTCATAAGTTTTTTCTCTTTCTCTCTCTCTATATATATTCTCGAGCGTATTTTGTGAGTATTTTGATACTTTGAGAGTTGCTATTAAGTGTAAGTTTTTGTCAGCACTATAGCCGAAATTCAGTCAGAAGTACGGTTATTCTGAGGCAAGGAATGTTATTTTCTTCGTAAATGATATTATTTCTTTCAATATCATGCCGAAGTATTGGTCTGAACTTTTTATCAAATTTGAAACTTTTTGTGTCTAGATTACTATTCACATATACGGCACTATTCACGTATACGACACTATTCACGTATACGACGCTATTCACGAATACGACATTATTCACTGAAAAATGAAATTTTCTTCTTTTTATCCAAGATGTCTATTATGGTTCCTATCTTTGATTGTATCAATGTGTTGATCATTATTTTTGAATTCTGCTTCAAAATTGGTTATTTCGGAGTATTATTAAACTTGGATAAACTGTAATACGAATCCCTAATATTTATTCTTGTATCTCACTGGATTCGTTTTCTTTAAGATATTTTTCATCATCCTCGGTCCTAAATGATGATATTACTGAATATCTTTGGCCTGTAGTGCAAAGATGAATGATTACCTGATAAATATCTGTGTCCCGTAGTGCAAAGATGAACAGGTGTTGAGATGAACATGACCAACTGAGTATTATTCTTGAATTTTACTCCACAAAGTAGTATCATGTTGACAATTTGGACGCTATTAATTTCTGGATAAATTAAATTATAAATCTTTAAAATTTATCGTTGAACTTGTTTAATTGAATTATTATATCATTGTCATCATCCTCATGTTTATATTCTGTTGAAAGTCATCTGTGGCCTGTAGTGCATAGATGGACTTGGTATGATTATGACCAAGGATTATTCGGTATAATCATAACTGTAATGTTACAAATGATGTGATAAAAGTCCTCATTGGCCCGCAGTGCATTGATGGACAATTTTTGATATGATTATGGCCATAGATTCTCTTCGGCCAAGGGTGCAAAGATGAATTGTTTTATGGCATGATCATGACCGTTGATGAAAACACGATTATCTTTGTCCCGTAGTACAGGGATGATTCGATGATGTGGATTATTTATTAAGCTGAATCTCAGCAATAAATTTGATGATAAATCTTTTAAATCATAGAAGATAGTAGGTTTTATGCTCTACTTGACTCTTCTAATGGATTGCTTTTTCCGTTGCAGTTGTTGATCTAAAACTTGTTGTCTATTATATTTTATCAAAATTTTCCCTATTGAAGACTAATGATAATTTGTTGTACATTATCTTAGTAATAATATTTCTTACTGGGCTAGTTGAGCTCACCCTTTCTTTCACTGTTCTCTTTAAGAAATGAGAATATAGCTGGGACTAGTCGGGGAATGGATTGATGGTCCAGATGGTTGCATTAGTAGTCCTCACTATTCTGTGAAATAGTGTGATAATTGTAATGAGGACTCCTTTTGAGTTTGTATACTCTCTAGTAGACAATATTTGTATTCAAACTCACAGTATATGTGTTGTCGTATTCTGCACGACAATTGTATTACTGAAGTTGTATTTGTTTCTGTACCATGTATTTGGCGACTCAGAATGGGTGATGTATACCTATTTTGGGGGCGTCACATTAACACCTTATTATTCAAAATAATAATTAGAGAAAATTCTATTTTATTTATAAAAAGTTGGGGTCTTACAATAGAGGGCCGAATCTAGTGGGGAATGGGAGTTGAAGAAGGATTTCGTATGTTTGAGGTTCAGTTATGTATAATAGAAGTGGGAAGAGTCGCGTCTAAGATCGGTTTTTAAAAACTAAATTCCGTCAGGCCCGCCGAGGCGGGAACCTTTTACACTATAAACCCACACCGGGGCGGGGTAAGACAGAGAGACCCCCCACTGGGCCGGACAGTTTTTCTCTTTGGGAGTCCGCCGGGGCGGGATAATATAGAGGCCACCCCTGCCAGGGTGGGCATTTTCATATATAATACCCCACCGGGGCGGGGTCTAGTTTCCTGCAAGACATACTTTTTGCTTCTGATTTTGCCCTGCATGCACGTCAGACGCATTCTTAGTTCCTGATATCATATAAAAACCAAAGTTAGAGCTAGTATCATTGAGAATGAGCAAGAAAGTTGTCATTAACACACATTGACTAACTAATGAGCTAACTAACTAACTAACTTTTGAATTACAACAATTTAACTACTAAATACTGATAACTAATAACTAATTACTGAATTTTAAAATTTTAATCTAAATACTAAAATAATGTGAAAATTGGGTTGCAAGGCACATCGGTAAGAGTGATTGAGGTTTCTTGGTGATCGAGGTCACCACCCCAATAATGCTTTAGGCGTTGTCCGTTTACTTTGAAAGTTTCCAGCAGATTTCGGCTATATAATTCAACGGTGTCATATGGATAGACTGTTTTGATGGTGAATGGCCACGACCATGTGGATTTGAGTTTCCTGGGAAACAGTCTTAGTCGAGAGTTATACAAAAACACAGCTTAGTTCGGTTCAAACTTCCTGTTCAAAATTTACTGGTCGTGCCACTTCTTAACCTTTTCTTTATACAACTTGGATTTCTTATATGCTTGCTGGTGAAATTCATTTAACTCATTAAGTTATAGCAGTCTTTTCTCCCCCGCAGTTGTTAGATCAAGATTTAACTTTTGTATAGCCCAGTATGCTTTATGCTCAAGTTCAACTGGGAGGTAACATGTTTTTCCGTAGATGACCTGATATGGAGATATACCAATCGGTGTCTTGTATGCTATGCGATATGCCAATTGAGCGTCATCCAATTTCAGAGATCAATCTTTTCTGTTTGGATTCACTATTTTCTCTAAAATTCTTTTCACCTCTCTATTCGAACCTTCTTATTGGCCACTAGTTTGGGGATGATAAGTAGTCACAATTCTATGGTTGACCCCATATTTAGCCAAGAGAACTGTGAAGAACTTATTGCAGAAGTGACTTCCCTCATCATTAATAATCTCTCTTGGCGTGCCAAATCTTGTAAAGATGTTCTTTTATAGAAATTTCAATATAAATTTGGCATCATTTATCGGGAGTGCTACAGCTTCAACCCACTTAGACACATAGTCTACTACCAGCAAGATATACAGATTGTTGTATGAAGATGGAAAAGGTCCCATGAAATCCATCCCCCACACATCAAAAACTTCCACTTCCAAGATCATGTTGAGCGACATCTCATTAGTTTTAGATATATTGCCCACCCTTTGGCATCGATCATAGTTTTTTCACGAATTGGTGTGCATCTTTGAATAAGGTGGGCCAATAGAATTCTTCCTGAAGAACTTTGGGAGATGTTATTTCACTTCCTTAGTGTCCCCCATATAAGGATGCGTGGCATGCATGCAAGATGCTGTTGACTTCACTTCGTGGAATGCATCGACGAATCATTTTATCCGCACACTGTCTGAATAAATACGGCTCATCCCAGATATACTATTTTACATCATGTATGAGTTTCTTTTTCTGTTGACGTGTCAAGTCTGGAGGAAGGACTTTGTTCACCAAGTAGTTGGCAAAGTCCACATACCATAGAAATTCAGAACTAACCCCAAACAACTGTTCGTCCGGAAATGATTCGTTGATTAACACCTTATCTGCCTTGTCTTTGTCCGGATTTTCCAACCTCGAAAGATGGTTAACAACCTGATATTATGTCCCCTTCCTATCTTTGATTTCTAAGTCGAACTCTTAAAGGAGTAAAATCCAGCGAATAAGTCTGGGCTTTGCATCTTTCTTGGAAATTAGATACCTTATCGTCGAATGGCCGCTGTACACTACAACCTTTGTTCCTATCAGATATGAGTGAAATTTGTCAAAGGCATACACGACCGCAAGTAATTCCTTCTCGGTGGTTGTGTAATTCAATTGAGAGTCCATTAGGGTTTTACTTGCATAGTAGATTGCATACAAAATTTTATCTCGGCGTTATCCCAAAATAACCCCTACCGCATAATCACTAGCATCACACATTAGCTCAAATGGCATAGTCCAGTCCGGTGCTACGATTACATGTGATGTTGTCATCTTCTTCTTTAACTGCTCAAACGTTGTTAAACACTCGTCATCAAATCTAAAAATTGCATCTTTCTCCAATAAACTGCATAGTGGTTTTTCAATCTTCGAGAAGTCTTTTATAAATTGGTAATAGAATTCAGCTTGACCGAGAAAACTACAAATCCCTTTTACTGATGTCGGGGGTGGAAGATTCTTAATTATTTCTAATTTTGCCCGGTCCACTTCCAACCCCTTTGTAGAGACTTTATGCCCAATGATGATTCCTTCTTCTACCATAAAGTGACATTTTTTCCAGTTAAGCACTGCATTGGTTTCCACACATCGTTTAAGTACCATGACCAAATTCTCTAAACAACTGTCGAATGTATCCCCATACACTAAAAAGTCATCCATGAAAACCTCTACATTATGCTCCACCATATTCGAGAATATTGCCATCATACATCTCTGAAAAGTCACCAGTGCGTTATATAGTTCAAATGACATCCTCCTGAAGGCAAATGTGCCATATGGGCATATGAACGTCCTCTTCTCTTGGTCTTTCAGTGCAATGACAATTTGATTATACCCCGAATACCCATCCAACGAGCAACATTACTCATGTCCAGCCAGTTTATCCAATATCTGATCAATGATAGGTAAGGGAAAGTGATCCTTTTGGGTTGTCTTGTTGAGTTACCTATAATTCATACATACCTTCCAATCGGTCACTGTCCGAGTTGGTATCAGCTCATTATATTCATTGGTCACATGATGTCATCGCACCTTTCTTTGGGACACATTGCACTGAGCTCGTCCATGAGCTATCTGAGATAGGGTAGATTATCCCAACATCCAGCCATTTCAGAATTTCTTTCTTCAGTACCTGTTTCATGATCATGTTGAGCCTCCGTTGCTGTTTTACTATTGGTTTTGTATCATCTTCCAAGAATATCTTGTGCGTACAGAATGAAGGGCTTATCCCCTTGATATCAGTAATGGTCCATCCTATAGAAGATTTGTACTCTCGGAGAACCCTCAGCAGCTTACTTTCCTACAAATCGTTAAGTGCATATGTAATAATAACAGATAAAGTTGATGAATTACCCAAAAATGCATACCTGAGGTGTTTAGGAAGAAGCTTAAGTTCAAGTGTTGGTGGTTCCTTAAGTGAGGGTTTCATCTGTGCTAATACTTTTTCTGTAGTTTCTAACAGCTAAAACGATATTTTGAATCTACTCACTCTAGGTAACGCATTCAGCATGTGCAAATAGTCAATAAATTTGGGATCGTCCAAGTCAACATCTCCCAGCAATGTGTTTTCCAATGGGTCTCTGTCCATGCTCGAATAAAATTTTCACTAACCATTTTCTCAATAACATTCATCCTAAAACATATTTCCTCATCTGTAGGGAATTTCATAGCTTTGAAAACATTGAACGTAACCTCTTGGTCTTGAACTCTCATAGTTAACTCTCCTTTTTGCACATCAATGAGAGTTCTCCCAGTTGCTAAGAATGGTCTCCCTAAAATAATTGGAATGTTCTTATCTTCTTCATAGTCAAGGATAATGAAGTCCACTGGAAATATGAACTTATCCACTTTGACCAATATATCTTCAATAATTCCCCTCGGTAAGTAGCGGATCTATCCACAAGCTGTAGTGATATGTTCGTTGGTTTTGGTGCCAGTAAACCCAACTGAGTATGCACTGATAACGTCATGAGATTCACACTTGCACCCAAATCACACAAACATTTATTGAAGGACATGTTTCCAATCGTTCAATGAATGATGAAACTACCCGGATCCTTCAACTTTGGAGGCAACTTCCTTTAGAATACCGCACTACACTACTCCGTCAATGCAAGAGTCTCATAATCTTCCAATTTCTTCTTCCTTGACAAAATACACTTCATATAATTACCATAACTCGGCATCTGTTCTAGGGCTTCTACAAACGGAATGTTTATCTGTAGCTTTTTGAAGATTTCCAAAAACTTAGAGAAGTGTTTGTCTAACTTTTACTTTTGAACCCTTTGTTGAAATGGTGGTGAAGGATAGACAACTAGTACCACATCTGCATGTTCCTTAGCCACTTATCTTTATTCACCCTTTTTCTCTTCAACCACTATTTCTTCACTTTCCTTAACATCTTTCTTTGGTAAATTTTCTACAATTTTCCCCTCTAGTTATTTTTCGCTTCGTAATGTAATAGCTTTACACTGCTCTTGATTTCCCCTGGGATTCTTTTCAGTGCTACTCGGTAAAGACCCTTGAGATCTATTGTTCAAGGCCATCGCAAGCTGTCCCATTTGATTTTCCATGTTTTTAATTGCAGCCGCCTGGGTTTTCATTGCCGCTTCATTACCGGATATATACTTCAAAAGCAGCTCCTCCAAATCTGACTTCTTCTCATGTTGCGGAGCTGAGTGTTGGTAATGATTCTAAAAACCGAGGGGATATGATGGTCATGGAGCTTGCTACTGATTTTGATTGTTGCTCCATGAAAAGTTGGGATGGTTTCTGGCCCCCGAATTGTAGGTATTCTGATATGGGTTAGGTGGTCGATTATAGCTACCTAAAAACTAAATTGCTGCCAGATTTATAGCCCACTAATATGTTGGATGTCCCCCCACACACAATTCACACACAAAAGCTACCTGCTAAACCTGTACCCCCATTAAGGCATCTATTTTCTTCGATAGAGCACGAATTTGAGCTGCTAAGACTGTAACTCCATCCACTTCTAACACTCCAGCTGCCTTAGGTTGAGTCATCCTTGCAATTGGCTACTGGTAGTTATTAGCTTCCATAGTCTCAATCAAGTTATATGCCTCCTCAAATCTCTTAGCCATAAATGCTCCTCCTGACGCTGCATCTATACTAGTTTGAAGATTACTTTTCAACCCATTATAGAAGGTGTTCATCTGCAACCACTTGGGCAATCCATGGTGTGGACACTTCCTCAATAGCTCTTTACATCTCTCCCAAGCTTCATACAGTGACTCCCCATGCTACTGTTCAAACGTTGTAATCTCATTCCTCATCTTTGATGTCTTCGTCAGTGGGAAGAATTTTGCTAGGAACTTTTGAGCTAGGTCATCCCAAGTAGTAATTGAACCTGATGGTAGTTAATGTAACCAACTATTTGCTTTATCTCTGAGTGTGAATGGGAACAAACGTAGTCTCACTGCATCATCAGATACCCCAATGTACTTGAAGGTATCACATATCTCCAGAAAGCTCAAAAGATGCTCATTAGGATCGTCATTAGCCAAACCCCCAAACTGTACCATGCTCTGGATCATCTGTATTGTACCAGGCTTTATCTCAAAGTTGTTAGAATAATCGTAGGCCTGGTAATACTCGATTGAATCTCGATTACCCTTGGTGTGGCATAATCCCGTAGTGCTTTCTGATCTTCCGCAACCATTGTTTCTTGCTTTTTGAAGTTCTCTTTAGTCTCTTTTATCCACTTACTCAACCGTTAAAACCTTCTTTCGATATCGTCCTCGTAAGGTAACAAGTCTGGCTTCTTTGACCGAGTTTGCATGCACTATTCAAGAGAACCTGAAACAAGAAATAAAACAAAAACAAAAAGAAAAATGTTTAACTAGAACTGATATAATTAAACTGATATTGAAAGTAATAAACTCAATTATCTGTCCCTGACAACGTCGCCAAAAACTTGTTGGGTGTAAAATCTAACTACGAACAACGCTCAAGTATACGTAATCAACAAGTAATATATTGATAAATAGAGTATCGTTCCCACGGGGACAAATATTGAATTTTATCCTAACAATTACCAATCTTGTATTATCTCAATTTTATTAAACTAATGATTTAATGATGAAATTAATGAAAAACAACTAAATAAAGAAAAATTAACTAACTACCACACACTTTAATTAGATATTGAAGAATTAAGCCTATAATTTCACTTTATGCTTCACTTAGATTGTCACACTTCTTTATAATTCAAATTAATTATTCCAATTCGTTAATCAAGAACACGAAAGCAAATATAATCATCTCTCGATGCACTATACCCATATCAACTTAAATCCACAGATGATAAAATTAAGCAGAACACCCTAATTAACTAACACACTATATCTCTATGTGAATTACAGTTAAAGATGATTTAATTCCAAGTTCTCATAAGATTACATGCGATGTATAGGTATATCTATATCCTAGACATAAATTATGAATCTTAACAAAATACAGAAATCACAATCATATGCTATTATGATCAAGTCTAAACCCATATTTCATCTCTCTATTTTATACAAGTTCACAAAGAATTGGTGATCAAGCAACTCATAAATTAAGCATAAACCATAATAGACGAACTGAATATAGCTTCATCAAATTAAAATAGAAACATAACAATCCCCATTAAGCAAAAAGATCCATCATAGGCTTAATAAGAGAATTTTGTTCATAGCTAATGAATTAAAAATTGAAAAGATCAAAGATTCAAACATCCTAATTACAAAACTGAATTTGAAGAATGAAACAGTAAAAAGAACCACTGCTTTTCTTCAATTCCCTCTGTAGTCTTCGTGCTCCAACCTCCTTGCGTCAATTCCTCCAAAATCTTCTCAAAAGCTAGGGTTTGCTAATTGGGATGTTCAATGTTGATTGTGATCAGTGATAATCCTCCTCTACAACTGAAAATAACCTTTTATCTCATCCCAATCACGTACTGAGTCCACATGCTTCGCAGCACCAGAAGTAGAATTACAACAAAAGACTTCCAATCCAGCCGGCTTTTTCCTCTTGGTAACCACCACCCCGGTGGGCGTCAAGATTGTTGATGATGTGGACCCCCGCCCCGGCGGGTTACTTTACACTTTGAACTCTTGCCCCGACGGGCATATGCTCTGGACTTTCACTATTTCTGTTGCTTTTTCTGCTGCTTTTGTTGCCTTGCCAATCAAACCTTGCCTTAGCCAATACAAACTGAACTTGCACACAGACACAACACACAAGCATAAAATAATACTAAAACACACGGATTAGCAACCGTTTTGTTAGGAATATACATGAGAATGTTATTCTTATTTATATATGATTTGATTATGATATAGATGAATGAATAAGAATATGTGTACAAGGACTTAGAATGAATTGATCAAACATGTTAGGTTGATCGTACATAAACGAAACAGCTTTGTAAAGTCCTTAAAAAGAAATGATGTACAAGGACTATAAATATAGAAAGATCAAGCTTGTTAGGTTGATCTTATAATGTAATAAATAGGCATGTCTGATCGACGAACACTGCACCAGCTTCATAGTCTGCCAGGAGAGTCAAGGAAACCTTGAGAACTATCAAGGCGGAATCGTAGTCTGCAAGATAGTAGATCTTGGAGTTCATAGTCTGCCAGGAGAGACAAGGAAGGACCGTAGTGTGTCGAGAATAACTTTCTCAGAGCCGTAGTCTACTGAGGAAGTCATGTTCAGAATCATAGAGACAGCTTGTCTAAGAGCCGATCGAGCATCTGCCAAAGCCAAGTCAAGAATCGTAGGCCACACTTGAAGCAGTGGAGTCTACTAATCATATTAGAGGCAGAGATCGTAGTTGAGCTAGATCAAACGACGACAACAAGCATAAAGACAAAAATCATAGTCTGTTAAGATCTAATCTCAGAGTTGTAGTGTCTGCAGAACTAAAGCTAAATCGTAGTGTACAAAACTAAGGCTTCAATAGAGGTGCTCACAACACCAAGGCAGAATCGTAGAGCTAACACGATTCTCAACAAATGAGAACTCCCAGAATATCCAAAGTATGAAGCCTCTGGTCTGAGTTGCAAAGATACATTCCACATAAAGGAAACTAGAGAGCACTTAATGAATGACACGCAAGCTACCAGAAGATCTAAGAACCAACCCAATCAACATCCAGATTGAGTTGTGAAGCCATTCAAGATGAAGTATTCCACAAGACGATCAGAAGGAGACTTTAAGAAAAGTGACTAACTAAAGAAAGTCAGCAAGTGCAGTAGGTGTCAAGAGAACAGAAGACAACTATCTTAGGCTTAACCAGGATCGTAGTGTTTGCCAAACAGAGCAGGAGCTGATGCAGTTTACACAGAGATACTGGCCAACTTATGAAGAATAAGGCGAAAGTGATTAAGCATGGGTCAAATCATTGATGATAAGTGAGCGGGAGCTCACAAGGAGAAAGAGAGCTGGGCATGCCACAAATCTAATGTGTCTTGCTATTCAAAAGAGGCCAGAACAAGAAGTCAAGCTATCAATTCCTGGGATCAGTCGAGGCAAACATAAGTGTTGAAGCACTGCACAAATGGAGGAAGAGGTGTTCTACATTGAAGATCCAATGAACACTCTTCAGAATCGTAGTGTTGTCTCAACCAATCAATGAGAAACATTCAACAAGACACACTACAATCAGGTCCAAGAACATCTGCATCAGAATCAAAGAGTTCGGTAATATGAAGATTGAAGCATTAACAACGGTTTAATCTGAAGACTGATATTCGAACATTACTTATTGAGAGCATTAATGCAAAAGGACAATTTCTGATGTTCTGATCGAGGAATCAGAAATAAGAAATAAAGATGACTACCTGCCTGACACACCAAAGTGACATCTCTGACGGGGTAGGTAAAATAGTAGACTGCAATGTCAGAAAAGTGAAAAAGGGGAAGTCATGTCACATCTGTAGTCTGCACCAAATAACTTGAGATTTGTAAAGGAATTCAAGTAGCTCTCAACGGCTATATTCCAATGGGAAAATTGTGAAGGAGTATATATCAGCAAGAGCTTCAAAGATCAAGTAGTTGCTGTATTAAAGAATCGTTAAGTTGTTGGAATGCTATATTGTTAACTCTACAAGTTCCACCAGAGCTAAATAGAATAAGTCTCAGTAACAGTGAGACTACGAAGGTGGAAATGAAGCAAATTTGAAGAAAGACTTTACCAAACTAAAGCTTCAATCAACAAGGATGAGAATGCCACTGAAGATGGCAGCTAAGCTGAGAGCCGAGAAGGCCAAGAAGATAGCATTCAGAAAAATGGCAGAGCATAAAGAAGATCTTGAGAGTCACTCTACAAATCACCATGAACCAAAAGATAAAATAGAACAGATGCAGAACCATGTTTGCATACCATTCAAAAAGGGTTCAGGGAATGCTAAGTGTTAGACGAAGTCTACCAAAAGCTCAAAGACTTAGCAAACCTAAATGGTGATGATGGATAGCTAACATAGGATGAAGATGAGATGAATAGTATAAAGATCAGCTGTACCAGAGAAAAGGTGGTCCAGACTCTTCGCAGAATGCCAAGAGGACCACGTCAAGCTGTTAAGTACAAAAGATGTTAAAGCCTCAAGACATCTTAGCAGCAAAACACCAACAACAACGACAACAACCACAAGTAGCCAGGGCCTGAGGGGTCCTTGTCTGGAGGGACTAAATGAAGTTCCAAGCCTGATGGGCTTGAAAAGTTCTTAGTGAACTAAAGTTCTAAGGTTACTGGCCTTGAAGGAATCTTGTGATTCAGGGTGCTGCCCTTACTTAGTGGAATTGTTGCTTGTTGAAGCAGAAGAGTGGATTAGGAGCTTGAGTCTCTAAACCACTTAAAATCCCTTGTGTCTTTTACATTCAGTTATTTACTTTCTGTCATTTACATTATGTACCTTACTGCTATATATTCTATGTATGTATTAACTGCTTACAACTAAACTAACTCTACGAACAATGTATGTATGTTCATGAATATATCAATGAAGGGGATCTTTTACTTATTCCACTATGCTTGAAAAGATTCTTATGTTTGTCACATGTTAATTCATTAGAAATACAAAATAAACCTGAAAAGTATTTAAAAAAGGATCTATTCAACCCCCCCTTCTAGATCTATTGTGTGCCTACTAGGAACTAACAATTGGTATCAGAGCAGGTTCTCATGCTATATTCAAAAGCTAACTACTTTGAGTCTGATCCTAGGCACAAACATTGTTTTAAACTTAGTTTAGTAGTAAGTCACTTGTAAATGCAGATAAGCTCACAGGTTGGAAATAATGTGTACAGGTAAATGTGTATATACACCTGAAGCTGCTCAAATTGGTCCATGATTCAAAAATGCCAAAACAACAAGACCAATCCTTGTCTACAGTCAATCTCGTAGTCTAAAGACCAGAGATGGGAGGTCAAAAGGCATCAACAGCAAAGAGTCAAGCATCCACCAGTCTGAAAGATGAAAGGCCACATACACTAAGAAATACTTATCTAGAGGAGAAAGAAAAATTTCTCAAATATGTATTTGGCTAACCAGCAGCTGGATGTGAACCTTGAGGTTCAAGGCTGTCAAAGAACTAAGGATGCCAAGATTTTCCTAGCTTACATCTTCAAGACTTTGACTGATTGATCGAAGGACAATTGGAGCTACAAGATATCAGAAATAAATGCCTAACCGCAGTATATCAAGATAAATGACTCTCAAGAAACTGACAGTAGAAAGGTACGGTTCCTCATTAATATAAATTTATACATCATGTTACATCACCTTATGTACTATAACATTATTCTATCAAGAGACCATACTCTTCCTAAAAAGGGGAAAACAGAAAGTACACTAAGGTTGGAAACTCAACTGCTAACAAACTTTCTCTCCATCCAAGTTTTATGTTGAAGATAATATCTTGAAAAAAGTCTGAAATAGGTCATAAGCATATCAAGACTTAATTAATCATAAGTGGAGTAATCATTGCTGAAGGGTTAGTATGTATGTACAAACCTATGTTCTAGGTTTTTGATAATGCATAGAGTATGATCAGCTCTACACGAGTATCTTGAAGATTCGTAGAAACTGATCATCTCCATGAATCAACAAGATACAAATAAGTGATAGTGTTGATTCTCACTCTGTGAACATTTAAAACATGTGAACATAACCAAGCAAATGATGAAACCATCAAAGAAAAAGGGTATCCTATTAAAGTGGCTAATCTTACACTCACTCATCATCATGCATCTTAAATGTGATATCAAAATTAGATACATTCATGAATACGATTGTTAACAATCAATGTGATGAAAATTCAAATATATGAGGAATAGGGATTTTGGAAACTAACATAGCAGGCCCCATTTAACCATGGGTACCAAAATTAGAAATTTATCTAACCTACATGTACTTGGTCTATCTGACCACACTAAGGAATGCTGAAGCAGATGACTTTAGTTAAGAAGTTTCAATCAGTCGGTGGCTTAAAACATTTCAGAAATGTTCTTGACAAAATCATTTAATGTCAAAGCATGTTCTTGAAGACTTACTAAGCTAACATGAATGAAGCTCATATGGTTGCTGATCTCTATATGGAAGCAGGCCAATCATGATAAGATGAAAAGGGTCTTATATGCTCATTCATGCAAAGCATATCATCTGAGAAGAATCCTCGAGGTAGTTCACATCAGAGGATCATCGAGCATTAATCATGAAGAACTCATTATAGAAGCAGAACTCCACGAGTGAAATCTGTCAAAGAAGACTATGTTCGTAGTTCTGTCAATAATCGTAGAGTGATTAGTCCTGAAGATATCTATTTCTATTATCCAAGGAGGGTTAAATGATAGTGATGATTCTAGTCAGAAGGATATATGCAAGGCTGCCTTCTGATGCACATGAAGAAGAAGACCGCATACCTCTCTAAGAAGATACTATCAACTATGGGGGAGCAGTGATCTGTTAAACAACTGCAGCAGTAAAAGTATCAGAAGTGCACTATGAAGCACTCTTAGCCTGAACAACAGTCGGGGCTGATTCTTAAGAAAGTACACAGCTTTGAAGGGAAGAGCATGGAAGAACAATTAGAGATATGGAGATGATGAAGCTCAGGGAGCAAAAATGAAGAAGTGGAATTCTTGCCTGAAGATTTGAGATAAGCTCAGAAGAAAAGTCAATCATGGTGCATGCCTATCGACCACACCACGATTATCAATACCACTTCTGTCGAGTTCATAGAGAACATAAGCTAACCCTAAATAGTAATAAACTAGTTACAAAGTCCCAAAACTTTGTGGCTGATGACCCAAATGAAGATTCATAGGAATGTCTAAAAACGTGCCATTGATAACCATATCAACCACCCAACTCAAAATCATGGAGTGCCTACGATAAAACATCTGATCATAGTGTAAGAGATGGAGGATACCACGAAACACCAATATATATCCAAAGTTGGCAAATGAACCCCCCCAGTAGAGAGATCAAATGTGATATCAGTACTAATCATATCTAAAGTTCTCCATCTGTTATAACTGATCACAAGAACCAGGACATACAATAATCGTAGAGTATGTTCAGCAGTAAACTCAACAATCGTAGAGCAGCCTCGACTATCGCAGTCTTCCCAAAGGATATACTAGCTCGTGGGGAGCTCAGCAGAACTTGACACGTGCCCAACTATTTAGTTCGTGTGGAGGGAAGTTACGAATATTGTTTGGAAAGACGTCTTACAAATTCACTTCATAATTTTAGTGCCCGAACTCTCTTGGGGCACATCAGTGGTTAAGCCATGCAACTCCAAGATGAGGATTAGAGTCAAAACGCTCACTGAAGCATCTCTTAGAAGACGATCGTTGAATTGACAAAGAAAATTATAGAGTATATAGCTATCTCATCAAAGAAATCCCTAGTATCTTTTACATTCAGTCATTTACTTTCTGCCGCAGGTAAAATAGACCCGTGGCTGCCGCAGGTAAAATAGACCCCCCATCAGCCATAAAATGTAAGAAAAAAAAAGAAAAGAGAGAAAACTCTATCCATTTCAGTCATTAACATCTTCTAGAGTGCTCCAAACTTTATGATTCTTCTTTCCAAACACTTGTAAGCTCGTGTTATACAACAAACTGAAATTTAACATGTGGAAACCGAGTTAACAAGCTCCAAAAGCTATCTGAAGTCTTCTTGGCAGTCCACTGTAAGATTTTTCAGATTTTTAAGCTTTCTACTACTTTAATATATATATATATATATATATATATATATATATATATATATATATATATATATATAAGAAGGAAAAAGCCACGAATCGACGATCCAAACGTAACTACTTGAGTTCACTTCGTGGCTTTTTACTACTTTTATACACAACACACACACACACACACACACACACACACACACACACACACACACACACACACACACATATATATATATATATATATATATATATATATATATATATATATATATATATTTACTGCTTTTATATATATCTGCTTTAACTGCTTTCGCAATGTAGATATTTAATCTTCCAGCTTGTGGACTAGATTTATCTAAATCTAGCTATCTCTAGCTTTTAACTAGTTTAAAAGTGACTAAACTAGAACCATTGAAGCTAGAATGACTAAAATTTATTTAAATCTAATTTTCTTTCTAGCTTTTGTACATATTAATCTAGCATGTGAGCCTTGGAGCCATGAGGTCAGATTCAGCTTGTGAATCTAGATCCAGTTCCCACGATGGACACTTTTCAGCTGCAGCCAACTTGTAAATTTTTTACGGTGTCTGGACATCCTTGGATGGCTCTCATGCCCATAAGGAGCCCAACACTGTTATGTATATTATTTTCTAGAAGATGCTTTGCATCCCGAAAATAAAATTAATTAAGCCGAATACGAAATAAAATAGAAGTATCAAATACCTCAATTACTATTCAGCATAAGGATTTGAAAACCTATTTTCCAAAACCTCACTGCTATATCTTGCCTAAAACTGGACTTTTATGTAAGTCAAACCCTTTGTATATAGGTGCAAACGAGGCATAACACTACTTCAAGATAATTGCACATACGCTCAATAAACACACATACATATGCAGATAATTAAAGAAATTGAAAAGTTGCGGTAACCGTATTTTCACGGAAATCAGGGGGTGCCTAACACCTTCCCCCCACTTAATCAAGCCCCTGAACTCAATGAATCTTGGTCTCTAAGGCCTGTTAAACAGAGTCCAACCATTAGGCCTTTGTGTAAACCATTTCAAAATTGGTTGAGTTGGTACAACCATTTCAAAACTACCAACTGGCGACTTTGATTTTCCAATCATCAACATTTTATGTTGGACCCTTTTCAAACATGCCTTTCAAACAAAAATCAACAAAATAGAGAACATAAATGGTAGAAAAAAAAAGTGTACATTTTCCCGACATCGACAGAGGATAACCAACTCTGCTATTTGATTCATAAGTCACTCAAACTCCTTTCGAGATACGAAACCTGATTCATGTTGGGCACTTTCAGCTATGTCGGTGGATAGGCTTTGTACCCTCTTATATTTCAATCTGGTAATGGGACTAATCTTGCCTATAAAAAGAGTAGGTAGTTTTGTCTTGATAAGCATTAACAGTATGTATGTTATGCAATGTGTTAGTTTTAATATTTTCTTGCAAAATAGATGTCAGTTATTTTGATGACAGGATAACATGACAAGATTTGATACTTGTTCAATAATGGAATTGATAGGGAATGAAATGGATATTTACATTTTGTGATCACCCGAGATTTCGAATAATCAAAATTTGCGAATAAATTTTTTTTTTAATTAATATTAATATTAATTATCATTTATGTGACAAGTATCGGTGATACGTGTATCGAGAAAGTCAATTTATGTATTGACTAATAAATTAGAGTAGAGTTGTGCTTAACAGCTTTAAAAAGCCTAATCCTAATTTTTGGAAAGGAATTCGATAGAAAATATAATTAAAATAATTATTTTAATGAGTTCGTGTTTGTAATGTATAGAATTTTTGATCAATGATTGATCGGATTTTGTTTGAAATTAATAAAACCTAATAAGAGATTAGAAACCCTAATCCCAGGATTAGAAACCCTAACGTACCGTTAGAAACCTTAATCGAAAGCCGGGAAATCCTAATTTTATATTTAGGAATTTTAAACCCTAAATTAGGAAAGCCTAATCCTAATTGGCAAGCTTAATGCGTGTATTAAACTTAAATATGATTAGAAAACCCTAATTATATTTTTATTATATTGATTTCTATTTTACAAACCCTAATTATAATTTAAAAAAATTATTTTTCTAATTAAAACCCTAATTATTGGGTTATAAACCCTAATGATCATTTTGACCCTAATTGCTAAATTAAACAATTTTAATTAGGAATACTAATCCTAATTAGCAAGATTAAATTTTTTGACTAGGAAATATTAATATATTTATTGAATCCTAATTATAATTTTGGAAAATTAACTTTCTATTTTGAAAATCGAAAATCAAAAATTTTAGAAATTAAATTGGAAACCTAAAGGGTTTAAATCCTAAACCCTAACTCTAAACCCTAAACCCTAAGGGTTTGTGCATTGGACAAGAATGCCATTAAATTCATTTTGCAAGTTACTAAAATACCCTTTTTACATTTTAAATTAGCTAACTTGTATAAATGGCTAAAGCTTTAGTGGTTGAACCACTACATTGACTTTGAGATACAAAATATCAACCACTCAGCTGATATTAATCAGATCTAAGCAACATCTCACTATATATATAGATTAAAGAGAGAGAAATGCATGTATTTGGCTCATTTTCTTTCTAGCTCACCACCAACTCTTACTCTCACAAAACTTCCAAAAATTCATAGTATTCCAGTCACATTATAGTCCTCTAAAACATCTAGATCAGATTTAGAAGGACAAGATCAAAGATCTAGCAAGAAGGTATAAAACCTAAGTTTATTTTTGATCCATGTTGCTAAGAAAAATTCTGTGTTTATGTGTTTAAATTAGTGTTAGAAGTTATTTTTAGTTGATCTACGATGATCCATGATGGATCCATAGCATCAAATGACGTTAAAATAGTGTTTTTCAAAATCTGCCAAGAACAGAAAATGTGGTCTGACAAGCTAATGTCAGGGGCCATAGATTCTTGTTCGTTTGTTGTTTTTGTTGTTTTAAAGTTGTTACATGTAGCCTGGTATGTGGTCTTTATTCTGCAAAAGAAATCACAATCATTACATGCTTAGATTTGTAGTTATTCATGGTCAAAACCCGTTGACCGGGCATGACCATGAACTTTCTGGGTAACCCAGAAAGTGTAAGATCTGCGTCTGACAGCATTTTGAACGGCTCATATCTGACATCTTTGATTTTTTTTATGGGGGTTTTTTTAACGAACGTGTACCCTGACATATGTACTTTACATGTATGTCTTTAGATAGTTTATATAAGCATCAGATTGATCAGGGTATGAGGTCAAACTAGATGACCTGGACTGATTTTACGTTTCTAGGAAACCCAGAATCGGTATGAACTCAGTTTTTGTCAGAGTTTGACCTGGATTAATCTAGCAAATGTGTTGTTGGTTAAATGATCTGTTGATTTCTATGTGTTCCTTGTCATGCGTACTACATGTGGGGACCAAAAAACGAGCCATTTGATAACCGGAACATAGAATAAATCGTGCCTGAAAGTGGCTGGTTGAACAACCTGGGTTTCTGGAAAACCCAGAACCCACCTGACGGTAACTTTGGAGACTTGAATCTCTTTGTTGTGATGTTATTTGACCAACGTAATGGGTGGATATTGTAGTGTTACCTTAATACTACAATATCAAAGTCTTAGATTGCACATAAACAATTTGGGTTGAAAGTTAAATCCGGTCAAAGTTGACCCCTTACACTGCTGGCTGTCAGTGTTCTTGAGGCTCAAGAACACCAAAAGCGACGCTTTCTGTCGCTAAAGACCTTCAGCGACGGTTTTAATTATTTTATTTTCTGAATATTCTGAAAATTATTTAAAAATAGAAATAAATTCTAAAAATTACCAAAAATGGTTTTAAAATTTATTTTAAATTATGAAAAATAATTTCTGACCAATTCGAATATTTTTCTTTAATATTTATAATTATTTCAATATTAAAAGTATTTAATTTATTTAATTAGTGTATTAAATAAATTAGAGAAAAATAATTTAATATTATGAAAAATCATTTTAAATAAGAATAATGTATTTAAAAATATTTTGAGTAATAAAATGTGACTTTTAATATTTTTAGAGAATTTTTATTAATAAATTAATATTAATGATATTAGATTTATTTAATTATTAAATTAAGTAAATAAGATAAAAATGATTTTATTGAATTAAAAATCATTTTAAATAAGAATAAAGTGTTAGAAAATATTTTGAATTATAAAATATAATTTTCAATATTTTTGGAGAATTCTCATTAATAAATTAATATTAATGATATTAGATTTATTTAATTATGATATTAAATAAATGAATTAAAAATAATTTTATTGATTTAAGTATCATTTAAAAGTGAGAAAAATATTTTATAAATATTTTAAGTTATAATTAATGACTTTTAATATTTTGATAATAATTACAATAATATTTAAATATTAATGGTGATGATTTAAAAATGATTTTAATTACTTTAAAAATCATTTAAGTAGAATATTGATGATTTAAAAATATTTGAAGTTATTAATAATAACTTTAATATTTTGACAAATATGTTATTAATATTTTTATATTATTAAATATTAATAATGATAAGATTATTTGATAATTAAATCATTTAAAAAAATGATTTAATTGTTTGAAAAATTATTATAAATTATAATAATTGTTTATAAATTGTTAAAAGCTTCCGAAAAATATTATAAATGATATTTGACTAATCTAAAATAATATTGAAGCTTAAAGACCAAGTTTAATTGACAATCAATGTGTTAATTATCGGATAGGGTGACCAGAACACCGAGAATGGACCAAGGTCTAATCAGACCGAAATAGTTATACTTGATAAGTGTTTATATAGGTTATAAACACTGATGTGGTTATGTGGTAATATGCCTAGGAGAAATTTGACTGTAGAATACAGTGTTACGTGTTATAAATGATTGCGCTAATTGTGAGACCGACATTGTTGATTATAGGTCTTACAAACGCAGTTAATTAAATTGTGTAGCTGTAATCAACGCGAAAGGCAAGTTTCCTAACTCAACCTTGAGTTATATTCATTCAATTATTATGGTTAATTATTGCTAATTATACCATGTCCAGGGAAGTTATTGTTGATTATTCGCAGTTAGTGCATGATTAATAATTCAAATTGAATTACTGATTCGAAAAATATATATTTGTAGAATTTCGGTTGTTGGATATTTATATATGTAGAAACTAATATTGACAGTACAGATAATTCCTGTTTATTGTCAAATTATATTGAGAAATGTCTTAGCTAATTATTCTGGCTAGACGAGCATTTGTTAGAACTTGATAAATACGAGAAGAGAAATCAATTGTTATTGATAGATCGATGCCAATTGTTTCGGCTAGATTGACAAGTAGATAGAATTTGAAATCACAGTATTTTGTTGTTAAATCAAAATCTTGATTATGGGACTGAGAAGAACAACCTTTTATATAAAAGGAACATTTTGGGTCGTATATTCGACCATTGCGCGCTGTTAAGTATTATACATAATATAGGGTACAAGGAGTTGGCCGGCTCTAAGTACTTGCAGAGGGGTATAATTTAATCTTTATGGTTATCTGATACGCCTGCGTATGTATCAAAGTAAATCTTTGATAGATACCCGAGAAAATAAGTTCTAAGATCTGGTGGGATCACTCAGCATAAATCTGGAAATTATTCCATTTTGTTATTGCTTAGAATTGATTCTTGATTATTCAATATAATATCGTAGAAACTTTGAAAGCGTTGTACTTTTTCATTATCAAATTATTGCATTGCCTAGAATACGAGAAGAATTGTTATTGATTAACGATTTGTTCAGCTATTTCAAAGTTCCCCGAACTTTAGTTTCATTCTATCAAAATAGATAGTCTGTTCTTGTTGATTCATATACCTTTATTGTATGTCTTAACTTGCGGGGAAAACTTGTTGCTCACCTTTGCTATAAATAAAACATTTCAGCTAGGAACGAAGAGGCCAACGGGTCAAAGAAGATCAAAGGCAAAGGCAAGATGTTGGAGTAGTTATAATGAACAATATTATTATGTTGTATTGTATTGTAAACCCTTTTTGTATATCTAAGGGGGTATTTTTGTAATGTTAAGGTTAGTGGACCTAGGACTTATGTATTAACAACTTACGTTAATGACTTATGTAATCCTATTTATATATGAATGGGTAGTTAAATGATATTATATTGTGGATCGTGAACACCAAACTCGGGGGTCAGGTAACCCGGATTTGGGGGTGTCACACATTTAGTTGACATTTACATGGAATTGAAATTTACATTGAATTGAAAGGGAAAGGCATGAAGAGACTTTCCTTTGCGTTTGGTTTATCAAAGGCTAACTGTAAGACCCCAACTTATTATAAATAAAATTGAATTTTCTCTATTTATTATTTTAAAATAGTAAGGGTTATTTTGATTAATGTGGTTAAGTATGGGTAAAATGCGCAAATATTTCAAATAAGCAAGTGGTTATAAAATATTCATTGTTGTCGTGGAATATTCGTTTGGTCGTGGAATATTCTTGCTGTCAGAGAATATTTGTACGATGGCGCAGTCTTGTGTGGGCTCCATAATGGAAAGCCATTGGATGAAGAAAATGACAAAAATAAGTTGTTTATAAATAACGACGTTGTTATTACCATTAATACTGTTGAAATACTCGGTGGTTAAAACACAGTAGCACATGGTATTGCACCAATTATTGATTATTACGTAAGAAGGCACTACTCAATAATTGTTACAGTAATTACTGTTCATAATTTTATTTTATTGATTCAATAATTGCCACATTGATATTTTATATTACTGTTGTTTCAATAATTGTCACTATACAGTATTTTTCATTATCGGAGTAATAATTCATATTATCTTAATAATATTATTAGATAATATTATTGGCAATGTCTAGAAAATTCTGTCTAAGGAGAGGTTTGGTCACCTAATTGCGCGCCAGTAAGGAGAAATCTTTACTGGAAAGCCCCCTCTTTCCTAGGAACGGCCTGGTTGTCAGTATTGTGATTCTGTAATATTATTTGTGAATAATTAAATATTGATTTATATGACGAGAAAACTATTTATTTTATGTGGATATAGATGGAGAAAATTTTTAATGTGATAATTGTTGAAAATTAATATTTTATCTTTTTCTGATAAAATAATTCATTTAAATATATTATTATATTTTAATAATTTAATAATGGTGATATTTTTATAATGAATGTGGGATATATGAGTATATGAGGAGGAAGAGTATTCTTGTTGCATTAAATGATTAACACATGTTTTGTGTGCCGGTGGACCCTATTTCTTGACTGAAATTTGATTATAGCCTGTAAAATCGCCAGTTGGTAGTGTTACCTTAATACTACAATATCAAAGTCTTAGATTGCACATAAACAATTTGGGTTGAAAGTTAAATCCGGTCAAAGTTGACCCCTTACACTGCTGGCTGTCAGTGTTCTTGAGGCTCAAGAACACCAAAAGCGACGCTTTCTGTCGCTAAAGGCCTTCAGCGACGGTTTTAATTATTTTATTTTCTGAATATTCCGAAAATTATTTAAAAATAGAAATAAATTCTAAAAATTACCAAAAATGGTTTTAAAAATTATTTTAAATTATGAAAAATAATTTCTGACCAATTCGAATATTTTTCTTTAATATTTATAATTATTTCAATATTAAAAGTATTTAATTTATTTAATTAGTGTATTAAATAAATTAGAGAAAAATAATTTAATATTATGAAAAATCATTTTAAATAAGAATAATGTATTTAAAAATATTTTGAGTAATAAAATGTGACTTTTAATATTTTTAGAGAATTTTTATTAATAAATTAATATTAATGATATTAGATTTATTTAATTATTAAATTAAGTAAATAAGATAAAAATGATTTTATTGAATTAAAAATCATTTTAAATAAGAATAAAGTGTTAGAAAATATTTTGAATTATAAAATATAATTTTCAATATTTTTGGAGAATTCTCATTAATAAATTAATATTAATGATATTAGATTTATTTAATTATGATATTAAATAAATGAATTAAAAATAATTTTATTGATTTAAGTATCATTTAAAAGTGAGAAAAATATTTTATAAATATTTTAAGTTATAATTAATGACTTTTAATATTTTGATAATAATTACAATAATATTTAAATATTAATGGTGATGATTTAAAAATGATTTTAATTACTTTAAAAATCATTTAAGTAGAATATTGATGATTTAAAAATATTTGAAGTTATTAATAAAAACTTTAATATTTTGACAAGTATGTTATTAATATTTTTATATTATTAAATATTAATAACGATAAGATTATTTGATAATAAAATCATTTAAAAAAATGATTTAATTGTTTGAAAAATTATTATAAATTATAATAATTGTTTATAAATTATTAAAAGCTTCCGAAAAATATTATAAATGATATTTGACTAATCTAAAATAATATTGAAGCTTAAAGACCAAGTTTAATTGACAATCAATGTGTTAATTGTCGGATAGGGTGACCAGAACACCGAGAATGGACCAAGGTCTAATCAGACCGAAATAGTTATACTTGATAAGTGTTTATATAGGTTATAAACACTGATGTGGTTATGTGGTAATATGCCTAGGAGAAATTTGACTGTAGAATACAGTGTTACGTGTTGTAAATGATTGTGCTAATTGTGAGACCGACATTGTTGATTATAGGTCTTACAAACGCAGTTAATTATATTGTGTAGCTGTAATCAACGCGAAAGACAAGTTTCCTAACTCAACCTTGAGTTATATTCATTCAATTATTATGGTTAATTATTGCTAATTATACCATGTCCAGGGAAGTTATTGTTGATTATTCGCAGTTAGTGCATGATTAATAATTCAAATTGAATTACTGATTCGAAAAATATATATTTGTAGAATTTCGGTTGTTGGATATTTATATATGTAGAAACTAATATTGACAGTACAGATAATTCCTGTTTATTGTCAAATTATATTGAGAAATGTCTTAGCTAATTATTCTGGCTACACGAGCATTTGTTAGAACTTGATAAATACGAGAAGAGAAATCAATTGTTATTGATAGATCGATGCCAATTGTTTCGGCTAGATTGACAAGTAGATAGAATTTGAAATCACAGTATTTTGTTCTTAAATTAAAATCTTGATTCTGGGACTGAGAAGAACAACCTTTTATATAAAAGGAACATTTTGGGTCGTATATTCGACCATTGCGCGCTGTTAAGTATTATACATAATATAGGGTACAAGGAGTTGGCCGGCTCTAAGTACTTGCAGAGGGGTATAATTTAATCTTTATGGTTATCTGATACGCCTGCGTATGTATCAAAGTAAATCTTTGATAGATACCCGAGAAAATAAGTTCTAAGATCTGGTGGGATCACTCAGCATAAATCTGGAAATTATTCCATTTTGTTATTGCTTAGAATTGATTCTTGATTATTCAATATAATATCGTAGAAACTTTGAAAGCGTTGTACTCTTTCATTATCAAATTATTGTGTTGCCTAGAATACGAGAAGAATTGTTATTGATTAACGATTTGTTCAGCTATTTCAAAGTTCCCCGAACTTTAGTTTCATTCTATCAAAATAGATAGTCTGTTCTTGTTGATTCATATACCTTTATTGTATGTCTTAACTTGCGGGGAAAACTTGTTGCTCACCTTTGCTATAAATAAAATATTTCAGCTAGGAACGAAGAGGCCAACGGGTCAAAGAAGATCAAAGGCAAAGGCAAGATGTTGGAGTAGTTATAATGAACAATATTATTATGTTGTATTGTATTGTAAACCCTTTTTGTATATCTAATGGGGTATTTTTGTAATGTTAAGGTTAGTGGACCTAGGACTTATGTATTAACAACTTACGTTAATGACTTATGTAATCCTATTTATATATGAATGGGTAGTTAAATGATATTATATTGTGGATCGTGAACACCAAACTCGGGGGTCAGGTAATCCGGATTTGGGGGTGTCACACATTTAGTTGACATTTACATGGAATTGAAATTTACATTGAATTGAAAGGGAAAGGCATGAAGAGACTTTCCTTTGCGTTTGGTTTATCAAAGGCTAACTGTAAGACCCCAACTTATTATAAATAAAATTGAATTTTCTCTATTTATTATTTTAAAATAGTAAGGGTTATTTTGATTAATGTGGTTAAGTATGGGTAAAATGCGCAAATATTTCAAATAAGCAAGTGGTTATAAAATATTCATTGTTGTCGTGGAATATTCGTTTGGTCGTGGAATATTCTTGCTGTCAGAGAATATTTGTACGATGGCGCAGTCTTGTATGGGCTCCATAATGGAAAGCCATTGGATGAAGAAAATGACAAAAATAAGTTGTTTATAAATAACGACGTTGTTATTACCATTAATACTGTTGAAATACTCGGTGGTTAAAACACAGTAGCACATGGTATTGCACCAATTATTGATTCTTACGTAAGAAGGCACTACTCAATAATTGTTACAGTAATTACTGTTCATAATTTTATTTTATTGATTCAATGATTGCCACGTTGATATTTTATATATTACTGTTGTTTCAATAATTGTCACTACACAGTATTTTTCATTATCGGAGTAATAATTCATATTATCTTAATAATATTATTAGATAATATTATTGGCAATGTCTTGAAAGTTCTGTCTAAGGAGAGGTTTGGTCACCTAATTGCGCGCCAGTAAGGAGAAATCTTTACTGGAAAGCCCCCACTTTCCTAGGAACGGTCTGGTTGTCAGTATTGTGATTCTGTAATATTATTTGTGAATAATTAATTATTGATTTATATGACGAGAAAACTATTTATTTTATGTGGATATAGATGGAGAAAATTTTTAATGTGATAATTGTTGAAAATTAATATTTTATCTTTTTCTGATAAAATAATTCATTTAAATATATTATTATATTTTAATAATTTAATAATGGTGATATTTTTATAATGAATGTGGGATATATGAGTATATGAGGAGGAAGAGTATTCTTGTTGCATTAAATGATTAACACATGTTTTGTGTGCCGGTGGACCCTATTTCTTGACTGAAATTTAATTATAGCCTGTAAAATCGCCAGTTGGTAGTGTTACCTTAATACTACAATATCAAAGTCTTAGATTGCACATAAACAATTTGGGTTGAAAGTTAAATCCGGTCAAAGTTGACTCCTTACACTGCTGGCTGTCAGTGTTCTTGAGGCTCAAGAACACCAAAAGCGACGCTTTCTGTCGCTAAAGACCTTCAGCGACGGTTTTAATTATTTTATTTTCTGAATATTCCGAAAATTATTTAAAAATAGAAATAAATTCTAAAAATTACCAAAAATGGTTTTAAAAATTATTTTAAATTATGAAAAATAATTTCTGACCAATTCGAATATTTTTCTTTAATATTTATAATTATTTCAATATTAAAAGTATTTAATTTATTTAATTAGTGTATTAAATAAAATAGAGAAAAATAATTTAATATTATGAAAAATCATTTTAAATAAGAATAATGTATTTAAAAATATTTTGAGTAATAAAATGTGACTTTTAATATTTTTAGAGAATTTTTATTAATAAATTAATATTAATGATATTAGATTTATTTAATTATTAAATTAAGTAAATAAGATAAAAATGATTTTATTGAATTAAAAATCATTTTAAATAAGAATAAAGTGTTAGAAAATATTTTGAATTATAAAATATAATTTTCAATATTTTTGGAGAATTCTCATTAATAAATTAATATTAATGATATTAGATTTATTTAATTATGATATTAAATAAATGAATTAAAAATAATTTTATTGATTTAAGTATCATTTAAAAGTGAGAAAAATATTTTATAAATATTTTAAGTTATAATTAATGACTTTTAATATTTTTATAATAATTACAATAATATTTAAATATTAATGGTGATGATTTAAAAATAATTTTAATTACTTTAAAAATCATTTAAGTAGAATATTGATGATTTAAAAATATTTGAAGTTATTAATAATAACTTTAATATTTTGACAAGTATGTTATTAATATTTTTATATTATTAAATATTAATAACGATAAGATTATTTGATAATAAAATCATTTAAAAAAATGATTTAATTGTTTGAAAAATTATTATAAATTATAATAATTGTTTATAAATTATTAGAAGCTTCCGAAAAATATTATAAATGATATTTGACTAATCTAAAATAATATTGAAGCTTAAAGACCAAGTTTAATTGACAATCAATGTGTTAATTGTCGGATAGGGTGACCAGAACACCGAGAATGGACCAAGGTCTAATCAGACCGAAATAGTTATACTTGATAAGTGTTTATATAGGTTATAAACACTGATGTGGTTATGTGGTAATATGCCTAGGAGAAATTTGACTGTAGAATACAGTGTTACGTGTTGTAAATGATTGTGCTAATTGTGAGACCGACATTGTTGATTATAGGTCTTACAAACGCAGTTAATTATATTGTGTAGCTGTAATCAACGCGAAAGGCAAGTTTCCTAACTCAACCTTGAGTTATATTCATTCAATTATTATGGTTAATTATTGCTAATTATACCATGTCCAGGGAAGTTATTGTTGATTATTCGCAGTTAGTGCATGATTAATAATTCAAATTGAATTACTGATTCGAAAAATATATATTTGTAGAATTTCGGTTGTTGGATATTTATATATGTAGAAACTAATATTGACAGTACAGATAATTCCTGTTTATTGTCAAATTATATTGAGAAATGTCTTAGCTAATTATTCTGGCTACACGAGCATTTGTTAGAACTTGATAAATACGAGAAGAGAAATCAATTGTTATTGATAGATCGATGCCAATTGTTTCGGCTAGATTGACAAGTAGATAGAATTTGAAATCACAGTATTTTGTTCTTAAATTAAAATCTTGATTCTGGGACTGAGAAGAACAACCTTTTATATAAAAGGAACATTTTGGGTCGTATATTCGACCATTGCGCGCTGTTAAGTATTATACATAATATAGGGTACAAGGAGTTGGCCGGCTCTAAGTACTTGCAGAGGGGTATAATTTAATCTTTATGGTTATCTGATACGCCTGCGTATGTATCAAAGTAAATCTTTGATAGATACCCGAGAAAATAAGTTCTAAGATCTGGTGGGATCACTCAGCATAAATCTGGAAATTATTCCATTTTGTTATTGCTTAGAATTGATTCTTGATTATTCAATATAATATCGTAGAAACTTTGAAAGCGTTGTACTCTTTCATTATCAAATTATTGTGTTGCCTAGAATACGAGAAGAATTGTTATTGATTAACGATTTGTTCAGCTATTTCAAAGTTCCCCGAACTTTAGTTTCATTCTATCAAAATAGATAGTCTGTTCTTGTTGATTCATATACCTTTATTGTATGTCTTAACTTGCGGGGAAAACTTGTTGCTCACCTTTGCTATAAATAAAATATTTCAGCTAGGAACGAAGAGGCCAACGGGTCAAAGAAGATCAAAGGCAAAGGCAAGATGTTGGAGTAGTTATAATGAACAATATTATTATGTTGTATTGTATTGTAAACCCTTTTTGTATATCTAATGGGGTATTTTTGTAATGTTAAGGTTAGTGGACCTAGGACTTATGTATTAACAACTTACGTTAATGACTTATGTAATCCTATTTATATATGAATGGGTAGTTAAATGATATTATATTGTGGATCGTGAACACCAAACTCGGGGGTCAGGTAATCCGGATTTGGGGGTGTCACACATTTAGTTGACATTTACATGGAATTGAAATTTACATTGAATTGAAAGGGAAAGGCATGAAGAGACTTTCCTTTGCGTTTGGTTTATCAAAGGCTAACTGTAAGACCCCAACTTATTATAAATAAAATTGAATTTTCTCTATTTATTATTTTAAAATAGTAAGGGTTATTTTGATTAATGTGGTTAAGTATGGGTAAAATGCGCAAATATTTCAAATAAGCAAGTGGTTATAAAATATTCATTGTTGTCGTGGAATATTCGTTTGGTCGTGGAATATTCTTGCTGTCAGAGAATATTTGTACGATGGCGCAGTCTTGTATGGGCTCCATAATGGAAAGCCATTGGATGAAGAAAATGACAAAAATAAGTTGTTTATAAATAACGACGTTGTTATTACCATTAATACTGTTGAAATACTCGGTGGTTAAAACACAGTAGCACATGGTATTGCACCAATTATTGATTCTTACGTAAGAAGGCACTACTCAATAATTGTTACAGTAATTACTGTTCATAATTTTATTTTATTGATTCAATGATTGCCACGTTGATATTTTATATATTACTGTTGTTTCAATAATTGTCACTACACAGTATTTTTCATTATCGGAGTAATAATTCATATTATCTTAATAATATTATTAGATAATATTATTGGCAATGTCTTGAAAGTTCTGTCTAAGGAGAGGTTTGGTCACCTAATTGCGCGCCAGTAAGGAGAAATCTTTACTGGAAAGCCCCCACTTTCCTAGGAACGGTCTGGTTGTCAGTATTGTGATTCTGTAATATTATTTGTGAATAATTAATTATTGATTTATATGACGAGAAAACTATTTATTTTATGTGGATATAGATGGAGAAAATTTTTAATGTGATAATTGTTGAAAATTAATATTTTATCTTTTTCTGATAAAATAATTCATTTAAATATATTATTATATTTTAATAATTTAATAATGGTGATATTTTTATAATGAATGTGGGATATATGAGTATATGAGGAGGAAGAGTATTCTTGTTGCATTAAATGATTAACACATGTTTTGTGTGCCGGTGGACCCTATTTCTTGACTGAAATTTAATTATAGCCTGTAAAATCGCCAGTTGGTAGTGTTACCTTAATACTACAATATCAAAGTCTTAGATTGCACATAAACAATTTGGGTTGAAAGTTAAATCCGGTCAAAGTTGACTCCTTACACTGCTGGCTGTCAGTGTTCTTGAGGCTCAAGAACACCAAAAGCGACGCTTTCTGTCGCTAAAGACCTTCAGCGACGGTTTTAATTATTTTATTTTCTGAATATTCCGAAAATTATTTAAAAATAGAAATAAATTCTAAAAATTACCAAAAATGGTTTTAAAAATTATTTTAAATTATGAAAAATAATTTCTGACCAATTCGAATATTTTTCTTTAATATTTATAATTATTTCAATATTAAAAGTATTTAATTTATTTAATTAGTGTATTAAATAAAATAGAGAAAAATAATTTAATATTATGAAAAATCATTTTAAATAAGAATAATGTATTTAAAAATATTTTGAGTAATAAAATGTGACTTTTAATATTTTTAGAGAATTTTTATTAATAAATTAATATTAATGATATTAGATTTATTTAATTATTAAATTAAGTAAATAAGATAAAAATGATTTTATTGAATTAAAAATCATTTTAAATAAGAATAAAGTGTTAGAAAATATTTTGAATTATAAAATATAATTTTCAATATTTTTGGAGAATTCTCATTAATAAATTAATATTAATGATATTAGATTTATTTAATTATGATATTAAATAAATGAATTAAAAATAATTTTATTGATTTAAGTATCATTTAAAAGTGAGAAAAATATTTTATAAATATTTTAAGTTATAATTAATGACTTTTAATATTTTTATAATAATTACAATAATATTTAAATATTAATGGTGATGATTTAAAAATAATTTTAATTACTTTAAAAATCATATAAGTAGAATATTGATGATTTAAAAATATTTGAAGTTATTAATAATAACTTTAATATTTTGACAAGTATGTTATTAATATTTTTATATTATTAAATATTAATAATGATAAGATTATTTGATAATAAAATCATTTAAAAAAATGATTTAATTGTTTGAAAAATTATTATAAATTATAATAATTGTTTATAAATTATTAAAAGCTTCCGAAAAATATTATAAATGATATTTGACTAATCTAAAATAATATTGAAGCTTAAAGACCAAGTTTAATTGACAATAAATGTGTTAATTATCGGATAGGGTGACCAGAACACCGAGAATGGACCAAGGTCTAATCAGACCGAAATAGTTATACTTGATAAGTGTTTATATAGGTTATAAACACTGATGTGGTTATGTGGTAATATGCCTAAGAGAAATTTGACTGTAGAATACAGTGTTACGTGTTATAAATGATTGTGCTAATTGTGAGACCGACATTGTTGATTATAGGTCTTACAAACGCAGTTAATTATATTGTGTAGCTGTAATCAACACGAAAGGCAAGTTTCCTAACTCAACCTTGAGTTATATTCATTCAATTATTATGGTTAATTATTGCTAATTATTCCATGTCCAGGGAAGTTATTGTTGATTATTCGCAGTTAGTGCATGATTAATAATTCAAATTGAATTACTGATTCGAAAAATATATATTTGTAGAATTTCGGTTGTTGGATATTTATATATGTAGAAACTAATATTGACAGTACAGATAATTCCTGTTTATTATCAAATTATATTGAGAAATGTCTTAGCTAATTATTCTGGCTAGACGAGCATTTGTTAGAACTTGATAAATACGAGAAGAGAAATCAATTATTATTGATAGATCGATGCCAATTGTTTCGGCTAGATTGACAAGTAGATAGAATTTGAAATCACAGTATTTTATTGTTAAATCAAAATCTTGATTCTGGGACTGAGAAGAACAACCTTTTATATAAAAGGAACATTTTGGGTCGTATATTCGACCATTGCGCGCTGTTAAGTATTATACATAATATAGGGTACAAGGAGTTGGCCGGCTCTAAGTACTTGCAGAGGGGTATGATTTAATCTTTATGGTTATCTGATACGCCTGCGTATGTATCAAAGTAAATCTTTGATAGATACCCGAGAAAATAAGTTCTAAGATCTGGTGGGATCACTCAGCATAAATCTGGAAATTATTCCATTTTGTTATTGCTTAGAATTGATTTTTGATTATTCAATATAATATCGTAGAAACTTTGAAAGCGTTGTACTCTTTCATTATCAAATTATTGCGTTGGCTAGAATACGAGAAGAATTGTTATTGATTAACGATTTGTTCAGCTATTTCAAAGTTCCTCGAACTTTAGTTTCATTCTATCAAAATAGATAGTCTGTTCTTGTTGATTCATATACCTTTATTGTATGTCTTAACTTGCGGGAAAAACTTGTTGCTCACCTTTGCTATAATAAAATATTTCAGCTAGGAACGAAGAGGTCAACGGGTCAAAGAAGATCAAAGGCAAAGGCAAGATGTTGGAGTAGTTATAATGAACAATATTATTATGTTGTATTGTATTGTAAACCCTTTTTGTATATCTAAGGGGGTATTTTTGTAATGTTAAGGTTAGTGTACCTAGGACTTATGTATTAACAACTTACGTTAATGACTTATGTAATCCTATTTATATATGAATGGGTAGTTAAATGATATTATATTGTGGATCGTGAACACCAAACTCGGGGGTCAGGTAATCCGGATTTGGGGGTGTCACACATTTAGTTGACATTTACATGGAATTGAAATTTACATTGAATTGAAAGGGAAAGGCATGAAGAGACTTTCCTTTGCGTTTGGTTTATCAAAGGCTAACTGTAAGACCCCAACTTATTATAAATAAAATTGAATTTTCTCTATTTATTATTTTAAAATAGTAAGGGTTATTTTGATTAATGTGGTTAAGTATGGGTAAAATGCGCAAATATTTCAAATAAGCAAGTGGTTATAAAATATTCATTGTTGTCGTGGAATATTCGTTTGGTCGTGGAATATTCTTGCTGTCAGAGAATATTTGTACGATGGCGCAGTCTTGTGTGGGCTCCATAATGGAAAGCCATTGGATGAAGAAAATGACAAAAATAAGTTGTTTATAAATAACGACGTTGTTATTACCATTAATACTGTTGAAATACTCGGTGGTTAAAACACAGTAGCACATGGTATTGTACCAATTATTGATTCTTACGTAAGAAGGCACTACTCAATAATTGTTACAGTAATTACTGTTCATAATTTTATTTTATTGATTCAATAATTGCCACGTTGATATTTTATATTACTGTTGTTTCAATAATTGTCACTACACAGTATTTTTCATTATCGGAGTAATAATTCATATTATCTTAATAATATTATTAGATAATATTATTGGCAATGTCTAGAAAGTTCTGTCTAAGGAGAGGTTTGGTCACCTAATTGCGCGCCAGTAAGGAGAAATCTTTACTAGAAAGCCCCCTCTTTCCTAGGAACGGCCTGGTTGTCAGTATTGTGATTCTGTAATATTATTTGTGAATAATTAATTATTAATTTATATGACGAGAAAACTATTTATTTTATGTGGATATAGATGGAGAAAATTTTTAATGTGATAATTGTTGAAAATTAATATTTTATCTTTTTCTGATAAAATAATTCATTTAAATATATTATTATATTTTAATAATTTAATAATGGTGATATTTTTATAATGAATGTGGGATATATGAGTATATGAGGAGGAAGAGTATTCTTGCTGCATTAAATGATTAACACATGTTTTGTGTGCCGGTGGACCCCATTTCTTGACTGAAATTTGATTATAGCCTGTAAAATCACCCGTTTGTGGATTTCGGTCAATTTCTGTTTTGAATTTGAAAAAACTTTCTTTTGCAAAGTTGTAGATAATGAAATTTCCTATGAAAAGAACATCAGGTTCAAATTTTTCTGATAAAAGGGTTATTTATTATGAATTATTGAAGTTCTTAAATAATTATTTTTAAAAGTTTTAAATTTGTTTTAAAAGAAAAACGTTTTTGATATGTTTGGTGGGCTTATTTGTTGTCAAGCATGGCTGAATTCAGATCCTAGAATGTGTGCGTAGGTATTTATATATAATATATTAATATTATATTAAATTTTCTGCTTTGATATTCTAAGCATTTTCCTATAAATATGGTGCTTAGGTTAGAATTGAAAATCACACCAGATACTGAAATCTTCTCTCTCTTTCTCTCTCGATATATTGAGCGTATTCTTGTGATGTATTTTGATACTCTGAGTGTTGTTATACGGTGCAAGTTCCCTTCAGCACTATATTCAGTATTCCAGCCAGAAGTACTATTCTTTCGAGGTAAGGGATGTTATTTTTTTTCGTAAATGATATTATTTCTTTCAATATCATTATGTCGAAATATTGGTCTGAACTTTTTATCAAATTTGGAACATTTTGTCTCAGAGTTACTATTCACGTATACGGCACTATTCACGAATACGACACTATTCATCGAAAAATGAATTTTTTTTCTTTTTGTCTAAGATATCTATTATGGATACTAGCTTTAATTGTATCCATATTTTGATCATTCTTGAATTTTACTCCATTATGATTATTTATGGGGTATTCTTGGACATGGATAAACCGAAATACGAATCCTTAATATTTATTCTTTTATTTCATTGGATTCGTTTTCTTTAAAATATTTTTCATCATCCTCAGTCCTAAATGATGATATAACTGAATATCTTTGGCTTGTAGTGCAAAGATTAATGATTTTATGATGAATATCTTTGGCCTGTAGTGCAAAGATGAACAGGTGTTGAGATGAACATGACCAACTGATGAATATCTTTGGCCTGTAGTGCAAAGATGAATATTTGATTCAAGATGTTTATTGATTGATGTTACAGGGATAAAATATTGATGATGAACTTTTAAATTCATAGATGATAGTAGATTTCATCCTCTACTTAACTTTTCTAATGAATTATTATTTCCGCTGCGAATTTTGATTTAAAATTTATTGTCTATTGTATTCTATTAAATTTTTCCCTGTTGAGGACTAACGATAATTTGTTCTATATTATCTTAGTCATAATATTCTTTACTGGGCTAGTTGGGCTCACCCTTTTCATTTTTGTTCCATTTTTCTTCTCAGGAGGTGAGAATGTAGCGAGTACTAGTCGGGGTATGGAATGAAGGTTCTAGGAAGTTGTTTTAGTAGTCCTCACCATTTTCGTAAAATATTGTACCAATAATTGTAATGAGGACTTATTTGAGTGTGAATATTGTCTAGAAGATAATATTTGTATTTAAACTCACAGTTTAAGTGTTGTTGTATTTTGCACGACAATTGTATTAATAAAGTTGTAGTTGTTTTTGTACCATATATTTGACAATTCAGAATGGGTGATGTATACCTATTTTGGGGGCGTCACAGTTGGTATCAGAGCTTAGGGATATGTTATCTGACGGAGATCGTGGAATAGAACTAGGAGGGGAGAGACGAGTAAATCTTTCGCTAGTGTATCCTACCTAAGCTTATTTGTTGATCGGTCATAATATAGGGATATTATGTGATATGTTAATTTGTTAAATTAACCCTTGTTTTATGGCAGTATTTGAGAATGTCGACTGAGAATGTTAACAGTGGAGTAAATGAGACCATGGAGACACCTTTGCTCACCAATGAGGAGAGCGTACAATAGGCTGTCAATGTTCCTCCTGCAAACAACATCGCTTAGCAGACGATGAACGATGAGATATTTAGAAGCTTTTTGCTGTTCATGCAAAACCAGACAAAGGAGATTCCTGTTCAAAATATAAGAAGAAACAATGGCAACGCACAGCTGGTCACAGCCAAGCAGTTTAAAGAGTTGGGACCACCAGAATTCTGGGGAAATCCGGATCCGATTAAGGCGGAGACGTGGGTCAAGCAAATTACCAAGACATTCGATGTCTTGGGATGCACGGAGGAACTGAAAGTTCCATTTGCCACTTTTATGTTTCGTAATGAGGCAGATTACTGGTGGAAATCTGTGAAGCGTACCCATCCAGCCGCGCTCAGCATGTCTTGGGAGACATTTCAGAAACTGTTCAACGACAAATACCTTCCTGAAAGTGTTCATCATATGAAGGAGGTAGATTTTATTAGATTGGAACAAAACAACATGACGGTGTCCCAGTACGAGGTGAAGTTCGTGGAGATATCCAGGTTTGCACCTCATTTGGTGGAGAATGAGGAATGTATGACGCGGATGTTTCTGAGAGGTTTGAAACTCGGCATACGTCAATATCTCATTTCTCATAAATTTTCTCTCTATTAAGATGTTGTCAACAGGGCTCAATTATTTGAACGAGATAACGAGTACGGTCAATCAAGGGACCACAACCAGGATCATACCAGTGACAACAGTCATCAGAACAACGATAACCAGCGGAAAAAGAAGAATACTGACAAGAGCAGTAACCACTTTGGTCATAATCATGGCAATGAGAATAGCAGAAGCGAGTCGGGGGGGAGATTTTAAAAAAAGGAGATTCAACAATGACAATGCGAAGACGTCAGCACTAGTAGCAACTGGTTCCAAGGGAGGAGAAGGACCACCGGTCATATGCTATAAATGCGGGAAAGAAGGACATATCAGTCCAAACTGCCCACAACAGTTCAAGGTATGCTATAATTGTGGAAAGGAAGGACATATCGCTCGAAATTATACGGTAGCGAAACCAAGTTCAGCGGGGACGGTGTGTCAAAAGGCTGTCTCAGAAAAGTCAAAGTCAACGGTTCCTGGAAGAGCGTTTGTCGTGACTGGTCAAAATGCTAGGAACCCAAACGAGGTGATCATGAGTAAGCTAATCATAAATTCTTGTGAAGTTTATACCTTACTAGATACTGGTGCTACCCATTCATTTATCTCTCCTACTTGTGTTCAACGTTTAAATTTGACTCCGGAGAAATTAGACTTTGACCTATCTGTGGAAACTCCGTTAGGAGAAACTTTCATCACATCAACTGTTTATAAATCTTGTTTGATCCAAGTTGGCACCACCACATTACCTGTTGACCTTATCTCTTTAAAGATACTTGCTTTTGATGTGATTTTAGGGATTGATTGGTTAACTACTCATCATGCCAAAATTGATTATTTTCGTAAGGTTGTTAGTTTTTATATTCCTAAACAACCTGTTATTCGAATTCAAGCAACTAAACCATTAAAATCAATCACTGTTATATCAAGCCATAAAGCTATTCGTTTATTAAAAAAATGGATGTCAAGCTTTTCTTAGCCCATGTTATGGGTTTGAATAAAGACACGTCAGATTTGAATAATATTCCTGTTGTTAGTAACTTTCCTGACGTATTTCCTGAAGAACTTCCCGGTCTACCCCCGGAACGTGAAGTTGAATTCTTTATTGATCTTGAACCTGGTACAAAGCCCATTTCTAAAACCCCATATTGAATGGCTCCTATTGAACTTCAGGAGTTAAAAGTCCAATTACAGGAGTTATTTGACATCGGTTTTATTCGTCCTAGTACATCTTCTTGGGGTGCTCCTATTTTATTTGTAAAGAAAAAAGACAGGAGTATGCGACTTTGTATTGACTATCAGGAATTGAACCATGTAACCATCAAGAATAGGTATCCGCTACCTCGTATTGATGAATTGTTTGACCAGTTGCAAGGAACACAATTCTTTTCAAAGATCGATCTTCGTTCTGGATATCATCAGCTGAAGATTAGAACTGAGGATATTCCAAAGACTGCCTTCAAAACTCGGTACGGGCATTATAAATTCTTAGTCATGTCTTTTGGATTGACTAATGCTCCTGTGACTTTTATGGATATGATGAATCGAGTATTCAAGGATTATTTGGATCAATTCGTTGTTGTCTTTATTGATGACATCCTCGTATATTCCAAAAGTCGTGAAGATCATGAGCACCATTTGAAGCTGGTACTCCAAAGGCTTCGTGAAAATAAGTTATATGCCAAGTTGAAGAAATGTGAGTTCTGGCTTAAGGAAGTAGCATTCCTTGGGCACGTGGTGTCAAAACATGGAGTATCTGTTAATCCGACGAATATTGAAGCAATACAAAGTTGGGAGCAACCGAATTCGGTGACCGAAGTACGTAGCTTTCTGGGCTTAGCTGGTTATTATCGGAGATTCATGGAAGGGTTTTCTCGAATTGCTACTCCGTTAACTCAGCCGACTCGGAAGGATATAAAATTCGTATGGAGCGAGGAATGTGAGAAGAGTTTCCAAGAGCTCAAGAGGAGACTCATTTCGGCACCTGTTCTGACAATACCATCTGGTACGGATGGTTTTGTTATCTACAGCGATGCTTCAGGCAAAGGGTTAGGATGTGTTCTTATGCAATGTGAGAAAGTTATAGCCTATGCCTCGCGATAACTTAAAGAGTATGAGAGGAATTATCCTACTCATGATCTAGAGTTGGCAGCAGTCGTTTTCGCGCTAAAGATCTGGAGGCACTATCTATATGGGGAGAAAGTGAAGATATATTCAGATCATAAAAGCCTCAAATATTTCTTCACCCAAAAGGAACTCAACATGCGGCAACGACGTTGGCTCGAGCTGTTGAAAGACTATGACCATACCATTCAATACCATCTTGGAAAAGCGAACGTGGTAGCTGACGCATTAAGCAGAAGATCATGCGCGGGAACGAGTGCGATGTTGTCAACACAAAGGCCATTTTGTGTGATTTACAAAAGATGAAGATAGAATTCAAGACTCCGGGGACCCATGCAATGATGTCAAGTATACGTATAGAACCAACTTTAATCGAAAAAGTTAAAGTTGCTCAAGTCACAGACCCGGAGCTGATGCGTATGAAGAAGAAAGTACAAGAAGGTGTTATTCCAGAGGCAAGAATCGATGAAGAAGGAATAGTTTGAGTCCACTCCAGACTTTGTGTTCCTAACGATTCTGATTTGAAGTAGAAGATCGTGATGGAGGCACACATTACACCATTTGCAATCCATCCTGGAAGTACCAAAATGTATCGTGATCTTTGACATACATTTTGGTAAAATAATATGAAGAGGGAGATTACAAAGTTTATCTCGATGTGTTTAACTTGTCAGCGTGTAAAGGCAGAGCATCAAGTGCCTAAGGGTCCATTGTAACCACTTGAGATTTCGAAATGGAAGTGGGAACATATTACCATGGATTTTGTGACGCCCCCAAAATTAGGTATACATCACCCATCTTGGGTCGTCAGATTCATAGTACAAAATACAAATACAACTTACTAAAACAACTGTCGTGTACAATACGACAAAACATAAACTGTGAGTTTGAATACAAATATTATCTTCTAGAGAGTATTCATACTCAAAAGAAGTCCTCATTACATTTATTAACACACCATTACATAGAATAGTGAGGACTACTAACTAAAACTATCATTTGGACCACCACTCCGTTCCCCGACTTGCCCCAGCTACGTTCTCATTTCCTGAAGAGAACAGTGAAAGAAAGGGTGAGCTCAACTAGCCCAGTAAGAAATATTATGACTAAGATAATGCAGAATAAATTATCATTAGCCTTCAACAATGTTAAACTGATAAAATATAATAGACATCAAGTTTAACTGCAGCGGAACAAGCAATCCATTAAAAGAGTCAAGTAGAAAATAAACTCTACTATCTTTTATGATTTAAAAGATTTTCCAACACTGTGATCGCTGAGACTCAGCTTAATAAAATAATTCACATCATCGAATCACCCCTGCACTACGGCCAAGGATATTCGTATATTCATTAATGGTCATGATCATGCCAACAACTGTCCATCAATGCACTACGGGCCAATGAGGACTTTTACCACATCATTTGTAACATTACGGTCATGATTATACCGAATAATCCCTGGTCATAATCATACCAAGTCCATCTATGCACTACAGGCCACAGATGACTTTCAACATTTTATAAACATGAGGATGATGACAATGATATAAGAATTCAATAAAACAAGTTCAAGAATTAATTTATCCAAGAATTAACAACGTCCAAATTGTCAACATGATACTGCTTTGTGGAGTAAAATTCAAGAATGATTAGGAGAATATTTTCATGAAAAGATACTGGATGAAACGCAATTATCAAGGATATTCCACAAATTTCATGGAGTATAGAAGTCAAAACTTAACCAACTGAGTACAATAAAGAATGGAATAACAAAAGAAATCACCATGCATGCGATAGACCGCACAGACAGGTTATTCCAACAGAATAATAAATAATGGAACCAGGTCCGGCGTAAACGCACAGACAGGATATTCCGACAGAATAATAAATAATGGAACCAGGTCCGGTGTAAAACACACAGACAGGATATTCCGACAGAATAATAAATAATGGAACCAGGTCCGGTGTAAAACACACAGACAGGATGTTCCAACAGAATAATAATAAACGGAACCAGGTCCGGTGTAAAACACACAGACAGGATGTTCCAACAGAATAATAATAAAAACGGAACCAGGTCCGGTGTAAAACACACAGACAGGATGTTCCAACAGAATAATAATAAAAACGGAACCAGGTCCGGTGTAAAACACACAGACAGGATGTTCCAACAGAATAATAGAAGAATGTCACCAAGTATAGGGTAGACCGCGTATACAGGTTATTCCAACAGAATAATAAGAAATGGAATAACAACAGTTCTCTTCATGAATAAGAAAGAATAACACCCCTTACCGTTTTAAAGACGAGCTGAAATAAGGAAGTAGTTAAGTAGCAGAATACTCTTCTTCTCTCTCTCTATAGTTTCTCTCTATAGTTTCTCTCTCTAGAGTTCAGTGAATTCGTAAGAAATAATGAAGGAATGAGCTGCTATTTATAAAAAATAGAATGCATAGTAACTAATCCATGAACGGTCCAGATTGATTACTTTAATCTGACGGTCCATATTTAAAGAAAAATCTTTTAAATAAAATATAATATATTCTATTTATAGAATAACTTTAATAAAGTATTCTGTTTTATATAAAAAGATGTTTCTGTTTTATTACGTTAATAATACGAATAAAACAAAACGTCATTATCGCTAAATAATTCATATTATTAACTGACAATAATTGAATCAAACTGAGTGACTTCTCACATAAGCATTAATAATCAATACCGTGTGCTACTATGCAACCACACGTATTACTGTACTTTTACTACCGAGTAGTTCAACAGTAACAATGGTAAAATTTCCGCCGTTATTTTTAATAAAATATTTTTGTCGTTTTCTCAATCCGACAATAATTCCGTTGTGGGGTCCACCAATGATTGTGTCGTTGTACGAATATTCCCTGTTAAAACGAATATTCCCCGACCAATCGAATATTATATAACAACTTGCGTACTTTGCAAAATTTATAAATATTACCCACAACTATAACATTATATCAAATTAACTCCATAATATTCAAAAATGATATTTATAGAAAATTCATCTTTATTTATAAAAGTTGGGGTCTTACAACCTCCCCTTCTTATGAAATTTCGCCCTCGAAATTAGGGTACGTACCTGGTATGTCGAAGAGGTAAGGATACCTTGATTTCATTTCAGATTCTAACTCCCAAGTCATTTCCTCAACATCGTGGTTTCTCCACAAAACTTTGACTTGAGGTATAACCTTGGAGCGTAGAATATGTTCCTTCTTATCCAAGATTTGAACAGGAACTTCTTCATACGTCAAATCTTCCGCTATTTCGTCCGGTTCTAACTCAATAATGTGGTTCGGGTCTTCCACATATTTGCGTAACATGGATATGTGAAAAACGTTATGAACACGAGACATACTTGGCGGTAAAGCGAGTCTATAAGCCACAGTTCCTACTCGATCGAGGATTAAAAATGGACCGATGAATCGAGGATTGAGCTTTCCTCTCTTTCCAAATCTCGTAACTCCTTTCCATGGAGCAACACGTAAGAACACATGATCTCCTACATCAAATTCCACGTCCTTTCGATGAAGATCAGCATAACTCTTTTGTCGATCTTGTGAGGTTTTTATACGTTGTCGGATCGTTTGAATCTTTTCTGTAGTCATACGTACCAACTCCGGTCCCAACAACGTTGCTTCACCCACCTCATCCCAGCATACTGGAGAACGACATTTTCTTCCATACAATGCTTCGAATGGAGCCATGCCAATACTTGCTTGATAACTGTTGTTGTAGGAAAACTCCACCAATGGTAAGAACTTGTCCCAACTTCCCTTGAAGTCAAAGACACAGAGTCTTAATAGATCTTCAAGAGTTTGAATAGTCCTCTCTGATTGTCCGTCCGTCTGAGGATGATATGCTGAACTAAATCGTAACTCCGTGCCCATAGCTTTTTGTAAACTAACCCAAAATCGTGAAGTGAATCTTGGGTCTCGGTCAGAAACTATGGATACTGGCATACCATGCAGTCTTACAATCTCGTTTATGTACATACGAGCAAGACGTTCAAGTGTATAAGTTTCTCGTATCGGTAAGAAATGAGCAGACTTGGTCAATCTATCAACAATGACCCAAATCGCATCAATACCTTGAGAAACCCTTGGAAGACCGGTAACGAAATCCATGGTAATGTGCTCCCACTTCCATTCTGGAATTTCAAGTGGTTGCAATGGACCTTTTGGTACTTGATGCTCCGCTTTGACTCGTTGACAAGTTAGACACCTTGAGATAAACAACGCTATCTCTCTCTTCATATTGCTCCACCAAAATGTATGACGAAGATCATGATACATTTTGGTACTTCCAGGATGGATTGCAAACGGTGTGTTGTGCGCCTCCATCATGATTTCATACTTTAAATCAGGGTTGTTAGGAACACAAAGTCTGGAGTTGACTCGAAGTATTCCTTCTTCATCGATTCTTGCTTCCGGCATAGCACCTTCTTGCACTTTCTTCCTCATACGCATCAGCTCCAGGTCTGTAGCTTGAGCAGCTTTAACTTTATCGATTAAAGTCGGTTCTACTCGTATATTCGCCATCATCACATGGGTCCCTGGAGTCTTTAACTCTATCTCCATCCTTTGCAAATCACACAAAATGGGTCTTTGTGTTGACAATATCGCACTCGTACTTGCATATGATCTTCTACTCAATGCGTCAGCTACCACGTTCGCTTTTCCAGGATGGTATTGAATGGTATGATCATAATCTTTCAACAGTTCAAGCCAACGTCGTTGTCGCATGTTGAGTTCCTTTTGAGTGAAGAAATATTTGAGGCTTTTATGATCCGTAAAGATCTCCACCTTCTCCCCATACAAGTAATGCCTCCAAATTTTAAGTGCAAAGACAACAGCTGCCAACTCTAGATCATGAGTAGGATAATTCCTCTCATATTCCTTGAGTTGTCTTGATGCATAGGCTATGACTTTTCCATGTTGCATGAGAACGCATCCCAACCCTTTGCTCGAAGCATCACTGTAGATGACAAATCCCTCCGAGCCAGATGGTATTGTTAGAACAGGTGCTGAAATGAGTCTCCTCTTGAGTTCTTGAAAACTCTGCTCACATTCTTCGCTCCAACCGAACTTTGTATCTTTCCGAGTCAGCTGAGTTAATGGAGTAGCGATTCGAGAAAATCCTTCCACGAATCTCCGATAATAACCAGCTAAACCGAGAAAGCTACGTACTTCGGTCACTGATTTAGGTTGCTCCCAGCTTTGAATAGCTTCAATCTTTGCCGGGTCAACAGATATTCCACGACTTGATACTACGTGCCCAAGGAATGCTACCTCTTCCAGCCAGAACTCGCATTTCTTCAACTTGGCATAAAGTTTGTATTCACGAAGCTTTTGGAGTACCAGCCTCAAGTGTTGCTCATGATCTTCACGGCTTTTGGAATAAACAAGGATGTCATCGATAAAGACGACCACAAAGTGATCCAAATATTCCTTAAATACCCTGTTCATCATATCCATGAAGGCAGCAGGAGCATTAGTCAATCCAAAAGACATAACTAAGAATTCATAATGCCCATACCGAGTTCTGAAAGCCGTCTTTGGAATATCCTCAGTTCTAACCTTCAGCTGATGATATCCAGAACGAAGATCGATCTTTGAAAAGAATTGTGCTCCTTGCAACTGGTCAAACAGGTCATCAATACGTGGCAATGGGTACCTATTTTTGATGGTGACATGATTCAACTCCCGATAATCAATACAAAGTCGCATACTCCCATCTTTCTTCTTCACGAACAGAACAGGAGCACCCCAAGGAGAAGTACTAGGACGAATAAAACCAATGTCTAACAATTCCTGCAGTTGGGTCTTTAACTCCTGAAGTTCAATAGGAGCCATTCGATATGGGGCTTTGGAAATGGGTTTTGTACCGGGTTCAAGGTCGATACAAAATTCAATTTCACGCTCTGGGGGTAGGCCAGGAAGTTCTTCGGGAAATACGTCAGGAAATTTATTAACAACAGAAATATCATTCAAAGCTGACGTATTTTTGTTTAGATCTGTGACATGAGCTAAGAAAGCTTGACATCCGTTTTTCAATAAACGAATAGCTTTATGGCTTGAGATGACAGCGATTGATTTTAATGGTTTGGTTGCTTGAATTCGCATAATAGGTCGATTAGGAATATGAAAGCTAACAACCTTACGAAAACAATCAATTTTTGCATGATGAGTAGTTAACCAATCAATCCCTAGAATCACGTCAAATGCAAGTATTTTTAATGAAATAAGATCGACAGGTAATGTGTGGGTACCAACTTGAACCAAACAAGACTTATAAACCGTGGATGTAATGAAGGTTTCTCCCAATGGAGTTTCAACTGCTAAGTCAAAGTCTAATTTCTCCGGAATCAAATTTAATCGATGAGCGCAAGTAGGAGAAATAAAAGAATGGGTAGAACCGGTATCAAATAAAGTATAGACTTCGTTAGAGTTTATGATAAGCTTACCCGTGATGACCTCATTCGGGTTCCTTGCTTTCTGGGAGTTCACAACAAACGCTCTCCCTTGCACAACCGGTTTTGACTTTTCTGGGACGGCCTTTGGTGCCTCCATCCTAGCTGAATTTGTCTTCGGTAAACGACAAAATCGGGCTAAATGACCTTCTCTTCCACAATTATAACATGCTTTGGACGGCATCGCGCAGTTTGGACTGATGTGCCCCTCCCCTCCGCATTTGAAACATATGATAGGTGGTCGTTCTCCTTCCTTAACGACAGGTGTTGGTGCTGACGTCTTTCCATCATTGTTGAATCTCCTCTTCTTAAAATGCTCATTCTTATTATTTTGGCCCTGATTACCACCGAAGTGGTTACCATTTCTGGCCTGTTGATTCCCTCCACGCTTGTTGTCACCGCTTCGATGACTGCTTTCACTAGTATTATCATTTTGCCGGCTGCTCTCTTTTGGTTGCGTTGTCTCGTTATCGCGCTCCACCAACTGAGCCCTATTTACAACATCTGAATACAAACACAATTTATGAGAAACAAGATGTTGACGTATCTCCGGCTTCAAACCTCTTAAAAACATCCGCGTCATTCTTTCTTCATTATCCACCAGGTGGGACGCAAACCGGGATAACTCCGCAAATTTTGCCTCGTACTGCGACACGGTCATATTATTCTGCTCCAATTTGATGAACTCCACCTCCTTCATGTGACGAATACTCTCGGGAAAGTATTTGTCGTTAAACAGCTCTTGGAACTTCTCCCAAGACATCTTCAGTGCGGCAGGTTGAGTACGCTTTATCGATTCCCACCAGTAATCTGCCTCTCCTCGCAACATAAAGGCGGCAAAGGGAACCTTTTGCTCCTCGGAGCAACCCAAGACATCAAATATCTTGGTGATCTGCTTTATCCATGTTTCAGCTACAAGTGGTTTGGGTTCTCCCTTAAACTCCGGTGGTCCCAGCTCCTTAAACTGTTTAGCGGTGACCGCCTGAGAGTTTCCAGTATTTCCACCTACGTTGTGGACAGGAGCCGCTTTCACCTGTTGTTGCATGAATTGCATAAAACCTCTGAACATTCCATCATTCATCATCTGGTCAGTGTTGTTGTTTGCATGAGGATTGTCACCTTCCTGATGAACATTATCCTGATTATTGATATGTGGTGAATCAATAATCGTCTGTGCTCCATTGCTATTCTCAACATTCTCAGATGCCATTTTCAGATACTGCCACAAAATAAAAGTTAATTGATATGTCATATATTATCCTTATATTATGACCGACCAATTAAATACCATGCAAATAAACTTAGGTAGGTCATACTAGCGAAGGAATTCCCCGTCTCTCCCCTCCTAGTTCTATTCTCACATCTTAGCCAGGGATCATATCCCTAAGCTCTGATACCAACTGTGACGCCCCCAAAATTAGGTATACATCACCCATCTTGGGTCGTCAGATACATAGTACAAAATACAAATACAACTTACTAAAACAACTGTCGTGTACAATACGACAAAACATAAACTGTGAGTTTGAATACAAATATTATCTTTTAGAGAGTATTCATACTCAAAAGAAGTCCTCATTACATTTATTAACACACCATTACATAGAATAGTGAGGACTACTAACTAATACTATCATTCGGACCATCACTCCGTTCCCCGACTTGCCCCAGCTACGTTCTCATTTCCTGAAGAGAACAGTGAAAGAAAGGGTGAGCTCAACTAGCCCAGTAAGAAATATTATGACTAAGATAATGCAGAATAAATTATCATTAGCCTTCAACAATGTTAAACTGATAAAATATAATAGACATCAAGTTTAACTGCAGCGGAACAAGCAATCCATTAAAAGAGTCAAGTAGAAAATAAACTCTACTATCTTTTATGATTTAAAAGATTTTCCAACACTGTGATCGCTGAGACTCAGCTTAATAAAATAATTCACATCATCGAATCACCCCTGCACTACGGCCAAGGATATTCGTATATTCATTAATGGTCATGATCATGCCAACAACTGTCCATCAATGCACTACGGGCCAATGAGGACTTTTACCACATCATTTGTAACATTACGGTCATGATTATACCGAATAATCCCTGGTCATAATCATACCAAGTCCATCTATGCACTACAGGCCACAGATGACTTTCAACATTTTATAAACATGAGGATGATGACAATGATATAAGAATTCAATAAAACAAGTTCAAGAATTAATTTATCCAAGAATTAACAACGTCCAAATTGTCAACATGATACTGCTTTGTGGAGTAAAATTCAAGAATGATCAGGAGAATATTTTCATGAATAGATACTGGATGAAACGCAATTATCAAGGATATTCCACAAATTTCATGGAGTATAGAAGTCAAAACTTAACCAATTGAGTACAATAAAGAATGGAATAACAAAAGAAATCACCATGCATGCGATAGACCGCACAAACAGGTTATTCCAACAGAATAATAAATAATGGAACCAGGTCCGGCGTAAACGCACAGACAGGATATTCCGACAGAATAATAAATAATGGAACCAGGTCCGGTGTAAAACACACAGACAGGATATTCCGACAGCATAATAAATAATGGAACCAGGTCCGGTGTAAAACACACAGACAGGATGTTCCAACAGAATAATAATAAAAACGGAACCAGGTCCGGTGTAAAACACACAGATAGGATGTTCCAATAGAATAATAATAAAAACGGAACCAGGTCCGGTGTAAAACACACAGACAGGATGTTCCAACAGAATAATAATAAAAACGGAACCAGGTCCGGTGTAAAACACACAGACAGGATGTTCCAACAGAATAATAGAAGAATGTCACCAAGTATAGGGTAGACCACGTATACAGGTTATTCCAACAGAATAATAAGAAATGGAATAACAACAGTTCTCTTCATGAATAAGAAAGAATAACACCCCTTACCGTTTTAAAGACGAGCTGAAATAAGGAAGTAGTTAAGTAGCAGAATACTCTTCTTCTCTCTCTCTATAGTTTCTCTCTATAGTTTCTCTCTCTAGAGTTCAGTGAATTCGTAAGAAATAATGAAGGAATGAGCTGCTATTTATAAAAAAATAGAATGCATAGTAACTAATCCATGAACGGTCCAGATTGATTACTTTAATCTGACGGTCCATATTTAAAGAAAAATCTTTTAAATAAAATATAATATATTCTATTTATAGAATAACTTTAATAAAGTATTCTGTTTTATATAAAAAGATGTTTCTGTTTTATTACGTTAATAATACGAATAAAACAAAACGTCATTATCGCTAAATAATTCATATTATTAACTGACAATAATTGAATCAAACTGAGTGACTTCTCACATAAGCATTAATAATCAATACTGTGTGCTACTATGCAACCACACGTATTACTGTACTTTTACTACCGAGTAGTTCAACAGTAACAATGGTAAAATTTCTGCCGTTATTTTTAATAAAATATTTTTGTCGTTTTCTCAATCCGACAATAATTCCGTTATGGGGTCCACCAATGATTGTGTCGTTGTACGAATATTCCCTGTTAAAACGAATATTCCCCGACCAATCGAATATTATATAACAACTTGCGTACTTTGCAAAATTTATAAATATTACCCACAACTATAACATTATATCAAATTAACTCCATAATATTCAAAAATAATATTTATAGAAAATTCTTCTTTATTTATAAAAGTTGGGGTCTTACAGATTTCGTTATGGGTCTTCCCACGATTTCTCAAGGCATAAATGCTATTTGGGTTATTGTTGATAGATTAACCAAGTCTGCTCATTTCTTACTGATACGGGAGACTTATTCCCTTGAATGTCTTGCTCATATGTATGTAAATGAGATTGTGAGATTACATGGCATACCAGTATCCATAGTTTCGGATCGTGACCTAAGATTCACTTCAAGATTTTGGGTTAGCTTACAAAAAGCTATGGGCACGGATTTACGATTTAGTTCGGCATACCATCCTCAAACGGACGGACAATCGGAGAGGACTATTCAAACTCTTGAAGATCTATTAAGACTCTGTGTCCTGGACTTCAAAGGGAGTTGGGATAAGTACTTGCCATTGGTGGAATTCTCCTACAACAACAGTTATCAGGCAAGTATAGGTGTGGCTCCATTTGAAGCATTGTATGGACGAAAGTGTCGCTCTCCAATATGTTGGTATGAGGTGGGTGAAGCAACATTGTTGGGACCCGAGTTGGTACGTATGACTATGAAAAAGATCCAAATGATTCGACAACGTATACAAATGGCACAAGGTCGACAAAAGAGTTATGCGGATCTTCATCGAAAGAACATGGAATTTAGTATTGGGGATCATGTATTGTTGATAGTTGCTCCATGGAAGGGAGTTACAAGATTCGGGAAAAGAGAAAAGCTCAATTCACGATTTATTGGTCCATTTCAGATTCTTGATCGAATAGGAAATGTAGCCTATAGACTCGCGTTACCTCCAAGTATGTCTCGTGTTCATAATATTTTTCACATAACGGTGCTTCGTAAATATGTGAAAGACCCGAACCACGTTATTGAGTTAGAACTGAACGAGATAGCCGAAGACTTAACGTACGAGGAGGTACCTATCAAGATCTTGGATAGGAAGGAGCATGTCCTATGCACAAAGGTCATACCACAAGTCAAAGTTTTTACCACAAGTCAAAGTTTTGTGGAGAAACCATGTTATTGAGGAAATGACCTGGGAGTTAAAAACGGAAATAAAAGTGAGGTATCCTCACCTTTTCGAAACACTAGGTACGTACGTAAATTTTGAGGACGAAATTTCATAAGGAGGGGAGGTTGTAAGACCCCAACTTATTATAAATAAAATTGAATTTTCTCTATTTATTATTTTGAAATAGTAAGGGTTATTTTGATTAATGTGGTTAAGTATGGGTAAAATGCACAAATATTTAAAATAAGCAAGGGGTTATAAAATATTCATTGTTGTCATGGAATATTCGTTTGGTCGTGGAATATTCTTGCTGTCGGGAAATATTCGTACGACGGCACAGTCTTGTGTGGGCCCCATAACGGAAAGCGATTGGATGAAGAAAATGACAAAAATAAGTTGTTTATAAATAACGGCGTTGTTATTACCATTAATACTGTTGAAATACTCGGTGGTTAAAATACAGTAGCACATGGTATTGCACCAATTATTGATTCTTACGTAAGAAGGCACTACTCAATAATTGTTACAGTAATTACTGTTCATAATTTTATTTTATTGATTCAATAATTGCCACGTTGATATTTTATATTACTGTTGTTTCAATAATTGTCACTACACAGTATTTTTCATTATCGGAGTAATAATTCATATTATCTTAATAATATTATTAGATAATATTATTGGCAATGTCTCGAAAGTTCTGTCTAAGGAGAGGTTTGGTCACCTAATTGCGCGCCAGTAAGGAGAAATCTTTACTGGAAAGCCCCCTCTTTCCTAGGAACGGCCTGGTTGTCAGTATTGTGATTCTGTAATATTATTTGTGAATAATTAATTATTGATTTATATGAAGAGAAAACTATTTATTTTTTGTGGATATAGATGGAGAAAATTTATAATGTGACAATTATTGAAAATTAATATTTTATCTTTTTCTGATAAAATAATTCATTTAAATATATTATTATATTTTAATAATATAATAATGGTGATATTTTTACAATAAATGTGGGATATATGAGTATATGAGGAGGAAGAGTATTCTTGTTGCACTAAATGATTAACATATGTTTTGTGTCGGTGGACCCCATTTCTTGACTGAAATTTGATTATAGCTAGTAAAATCGTCCGTTTGAGGATTTCGATCAATTTCTGTTTAGAATTTGAAAAAATTTTCTTCTGCAAAGTTGTAGATAATGAAATTTCCTATAAGAAAAACATCAGGTTTGAATTTTTCTGATAAAATGGATATTTATTATGAATTACTGAAGTTCTAAAGTTCTGAAATAATTATTTTGTAAAAGTTTTAAATTTGTTTTAAAAGAAAAAACATTTTTGATATGTTTGGTGGGCTTATTTGTTGTCAAGCATGGCTGAATTCAGATCTTAGAATGTGTGCGTAGAAATTTATATATAATATATTAATATTATATTAAATTTTCTGCTTTGGTGTTCTAAGCATTTTCCTATAAATAGGATGCTTAGGTTAGAATTAAAAATCACACTAGAAACTGAAATCTTCTCTCTCTTTCTCTCTCGATATATGGAGCGTATTCTTGTGAGTATTTTGATACTTTGAGTGTTGTTATACGGTGCAAGTTTCCTTCAGCACTATATTCAGTATTCAAGCCAGAAGTACTATTCTTTCGAGGTAAGGGATGTTATTTTTTTCGTAAATGATATTATTTCTTTCAATATTATTATGCCAAAATATTGGTCTGAACTTTTTATCAAATTTGGAACTTTTTGTGTCGGGATTACTATTCACGTATATGACACTATTCACAAATACGGCACTATTTATCCAAAAATGAAATTTTCTTCTTTTTGCCTAAGATATCTATTATGGATACTAGCTTTGATTGTATCCATGTTTTGATCATTCTTGAATTTTACTCCACTATGATTATTTATGAGGTATTCTTGGACATGGATAAACCGAAATACGAATCCTTAATATTTATTCTTTTATTTTACTGGATTCGTTTTCTTTAAAATATTTTTCATCATCCTCGGTCCTAAATGATGATATAACTGAATATCTTTGGCCTGTAGTGCAAAGATTAATGATTTTATGATGAATATCGTTGGCCCGTAGTGCAAAGATGAACAGGTGTTGAGATGAACATGACCAACTGATGAATATCTTTGGCCTGTAGTGCAAAGATGAATATTTGATTCAAGATGTTTATTGATTGATGTTACAGGGATAAAATATTGATGATGGACTTTTAAATTCATAGATAATAGTAGATTTCATCCTCTACTTAACTCTTATAATGAATTATTATTTCCGTTGCGAATTTTGATTTAAAATTTGTTGCCTATTGTATTCTATTAAATTTTTCCCCGTTGAGGACTAACGATAATTTGTTCTATATTATCTTAGTCAGGATATTATTTACTGGGCTAGTTGAGCTCACCCTTTTCTTTTTTGTTTCATTTTTCTTCTCAGGAGGCGAGAATGTAGCGAGTACTAGTCGGGGTATGGAATGAAGGTTCTAGAAAGTTGTTTTAGTAGTCCTCACCATTTTTGTAAAATATTGTACCAATAATTGTAATGAGGACTTATTTGAGTGTGGATATTGTCTAGAAGACAATATTTGTATTTAAACTCATAGTTTAAGTGTTGTCGTATTTTGCACGACAATTGTATTAATAAAGTTGTAGTTGGTTCTATACCATATATTTGACAACTCAAATTGGGTGATGTATACCTATTTTGGGGGCGTCACACTAACCTATCTTAGGGTTATTGTCACGGGCTTTTCGGTATGAAGGTTCCCCCTAAGCCTCGCGAGATTAGTCTCCTCTTGAGTCCAGTAATCAGTCACCGACGGGTTCGCCTCCTTGTGGACGAATCACACAATATACATTCATCGCGTCTCACCCTATGCAATACGATGACATTGTGCTAAGCACTAATATAAAGCTTTGTAAAGAATCATTCATTCACATCCATACAATGTAAAGACATCAGTCATACACATGCAGAAAAAAAGGAATTAAAAAGATTGAAATGCGGCTTAGGCCCTCTAACATCCCCAGCGTAGTTGCCACCTGTTGATGCCTAGATTTTTTCCTATCGCATTATCTACCCTTTAGATGTTCACTTTGTTGATTTTATTCTTGCTTAAAGGTTGAGATTTTGGGAAGAGACCGACATACAATGTCGATAATTTAAAAAGTTTGATTTTAATTGATTGTGCCGAATTAGACAGAGCCACCAGTTGGTATAAGTTAAATGGTTGTACCAACTCAACAAGAGTTTTGAAAGGTCTTCGCAATATGACCCAATATGTGACTGTAACGACCCCAAAATTCATTCAATTCAACTCTCGACTTTGGTCGTTAACAATACATCTAATTTCTGATTTTACATCATTATTCGATGTTAAACTTAATAAAATTCAAAATAATTAAAACTTTTATGTCTTCTTACTTTATTTATTTCCCTGAATCATAACCTTTATCATCTACACATCTCTGAATCAAATTTATTTTCATGATTCACTTCATCATAGTTATTATATAAAATCTTTCATCTCAGCTCGATATCCCTTATACATTGGGTAGCTCAAACTTCACAACTAAATATGAAATTTCACATCATAAATTATCTAGTAATTTTCTCAAAACCTTAAGCATGGTTTAAAAGTTTAACAAATATAGCCAAAGTATTTAATCTCCATGCATTGCATCTGATATATGTCATTTAAGTAGAAAATAGTGTTACCTTGAATCCTAAACCTGTAAAAATGGTTATTTGCAAGGTTGAGCTCGACAGCCCAACAAATCTAACAGCTTTCATGCATCACATAGCACATAATAACATGTTCAACATACATCTCATAATCATATATGCTGCAGTTCACATAACAAGCATAAAGATTGAGTTCCTTACTCAATCAACATTCTTTACTCAATCAATGTAGTCATAAATTTACTTTAACGTTTTATACTTACAACATATATAATACATCATGCTCTTTGCAATACAGATTTAAAACAGTTCATCATCAAGTTCACATAGTAAATAGGAACTGAAAGACTTGTCTTGATCGTTGTTTACCAATAACTGATTAACAGCTTATAACTATTTGCACTTCACGTGCCCTACACAATTATATAATTATGCACATCAAGTTTATGGCGCATAACAACGCATATTAGTTGTAATATAAATTTTACTTTACATCCCATAACTGTAACGAACGAGAATGTTATAATTAACTTTAAATATTTATCAAATTAAATAAATATTTGAGTTGGTTTATTTATTGTGATAAATAAATATTCGATGTAGTTATTGTGTAATAATTTAATTAGGAAATATGTTAACTAAATTAATGTATAATAATTTTATGGATTTAAGATTTAATTTAATGAAATAATTAAATTAAATAAATTATTTAATAATTACAATATGTGTAGTGATGATGTTCTAATTTGATTTAATAATTAAATTAGATATTTAATAATCTGTTAAGTAAAATTATAATTATATTGTTGATGTTTGATTTAATTATTAATGAAATAAGATTAATAATTTAAAGTATTTAGAATTAGATTAATTTAATTTGCTAGGAATGTGACAATTGAACTATATTATATAAGCAATATAAAAATAAATTGAGAAGGAAGTTTTAGTGTGCAAGACAAAAAGTCTTGTGGCTTTTGGTTAATGTAACAATTGAGGACTTTTACTTGGTTAAACAGATAACCCATGTTTTATCAATTTATATTACGCATACTGTGTTTTAGTTGGTTTATATTACATATCTTGTTTCCAAGACATAAGAGAGAAATAGAGAACTTGAGAATATTCTCTGAGAGATTTGAGCGTCAAGGTTGAAGGTTCTAAGGAGAAGGGGGATTAGACATACCACTCTAATCATCTTTGCTAAACATAAAATCAAAGGTAATGTTACAATTTTAGTTCGTTGTAATCAGTTTTGGTGAAGAGTTAGGTTAAATAAGTTTTCTCTAGTTAGTAGTGATGAGCAAATTGCTAAATAAATGTTATGCATGTGATGTTGGATGTTTATAATATGATAGTTATTGAACTAGAAACTATTCTCAGTAAGAAAATTCATGAAATCATGTTTTAGAATGGGGATTTTTGTGTTCTTGAGTTTTCTCTTGGAAAAAGGAAAATTTGGTTGATGAATTGTTAAAATGGTGGTTATGTGTGTTACAGATGGTTTATAATTTGTTGTATATTGTGTACAAATGATTTTGGAGGATCAAATTCATGTGTAGTCATGTTTAAGAAGAAGAAAATAGTTTTTCGTTGAACATGTACAAAAAGGCTGATTTTAGAGTAAAAATTTATGCTTGAATTATATGGTAACCTGTAAATTGGTTATGGATTGGGTTAATATGTTAAGAAACGAAAACAATGCATGTATAATGGACTAATTTGGTTAAGAAAAAAAGTTTTGGTGATTGAATTCGCTAAAAGTGTTGAAAATAGAGAAAACAACAAAAATAAGATTTTAATCCTTTAAATTTGGTTGTTTTTGTTGTTAGAAGTTTAATATGCATACTTAGTGATGTTAATAAGTTTATAGCTTTTGGGTTTGTGAATGTCTTCTTAATTAGGAAAAACTAGGTTGTTTGGGAATAAACTATGAAGTAGGGACGCAGTCTGCAAGTTTATGTCTGTGTACCGGCCCAGCTGCGCTGGTACCAAAGGCAGAAACGGCGCAGCTACTCCTGCTTAGTCTTTTGGGAATTGAGCACCAGCGCAACTATTCCGGTGACAAGGCTTAGGGTAGTGCAACTGTACCCTCCCTTGAGCAGAAATAATTTATTTTTTTTTAGTTTTCAGTCCATGACATGTTGGCCTAACCTAGTATAAGGTGCATAATAATATGTTAAACATGTAATGAGGTTCTATAATAGATTGTAAACATGTATTCAATGATTTCAAATAGTAAAGTTAATAAGTTGTGAAAAACTTTAACTTGTTATTTGTTTAAAGTCTTGAGATGTGAATTAAAATTTACGTTGCTATGATAGACTTATGATTTTAGATTAGTGATGTGATATTAATTTAAAAGTCAGAACTTGAATTATGTTAACAAGTTGGATTTAAATGAGAACTAAACATAAAGGGTTAGTGTTAGTGTAACTAATCGGTATTGCGATTCTAATGATATATGTAAGATTTTTGACGAACGTGTGTTATAGTTGTATAGCTTACGCACGAGGTAAGTTCCTAAACCTTATTTCTTTAAATAGAGCAAGTTCATTATCTTATCTTTTTATTATTACGCAAGTTTCTAAGTCCTACTTTTTGCTAAACAAGTTTCCTAATCGTGAACTTGATATTATTTGATTATGATGGCTCAAGTTGTCTATTCATGTTGAGTGAGTTTCTAACCATTGTTTATTGTTAAATCAAAGCTTAAAATGTTCATTATTTCGAACGAGACTTTCTAAATCTTTTGAAGGTAGTACATTGAATATACAATGTTTTATTCAATTGTATATTATTGTGAGTCAATCCTTGATTCAATCATTGTAGTTCAATGTCATTTTGTTGTATCGAACCTTGAATAGCTAGTGAACTTTTATTTGACTAGTCCATAGTAGATAAGCATTCTAAAATTCTAGAACCATTGTTAAAGCTAATCCAAACTAAACTTTCTTTAGTGCGGAATCCTAAGTCAAACTGAGATGAACAACCCTATTATAGGGGATTATTTACGCGTTAGCGTTAAGATGTTTGTGCACAATACACGGTATGAAGGATTGATCCCCCTAAGTACGAGAAGAAAGGTCCATATAGTCTAATGACTATTAAAGGTTGAAGTAGAAATACTTAATAACATGAGACATAGTTCATGGTATTGAGACCCTCAGATATATAATTTGATCTAACCTTCTAATCTTGATTCAATGGTCGAGTTCTTCATTATTTAGTATTCCTTGTTTGTTCTATGATGTTATTATTGCCATCACTATATTTGTGAGCATTTGACTCTTGCATATAACACTGCAACTAAAGTTGAGAAATTTACGAGCTGTCTTCTAGCAAGGGCAAGGGCAAGATGTCAAAATGATGAAGACTTGTTTGGTTTTATTTAATAGAATCCATGTGTTATGAGACTTATTTATTAATATAATGTTTTCCGCAAACTTATGTAATAATTTAAGGTTAGATTTCATGGGATTTGTTTTAAGATGATGTAACCCTTTAATGAGGAGGATTATTGTTTAAGTTATTAATTTTTTTATTTAACCTAGATTATAGGTAGTTGGATGTGATTTTTTTAGATAGTGAGCACTAAATTTTGTGGGAATGAAGTATTCGAATTTGGGGGTGTCATAATAACCCTTCCTATTAATCAATACACACTGTTCAATTTGATTGTGTTAACTTTTGACTTATATCTCACTAGTCATACTCGAAGTTCATTCAAGTGTTTAAGTCTTGCTAGGACTTCTTATTAGTTTATATTAACCCTATTCCATATCTTATAATGTTCATTTCATTTAAATTAAAATAAATTTTAAGTTCATTAACACTTGACACGACGTTTCGACGTTCATTCGTCGCACGCTCGATTTGTCCCTCTTGTGTACGCTTAGCATGTTCATACAACTTGTCTAAGACATCTTTGATTAATGTTAAGTATCATTATATTTACTAGTATTCATTTGTAATAACATAGAACAACAGCTTTTATCGTCAGAAGCACTACACTTGTATACGTGCATGCCCAAAGCCCTCCGATTGCCTTTGAATGCACATCAGTCTCAAAGATGTCCATTTTGACCCCTGTTCTCGACCTCAAATTTAAACAGTTATTAAATAAAAGTTGTAGGTATACTCTTCTTGGTTCTGGATCATCTTGAATCACCTCAATCAGAGTTTTTATGAAAATGTTATGCCCATTTCAGTAAAACATGTCCGCTCAAATTTTTCTCTAACACTTGGTCAATCTGCCCACCCCCACAGAGGCGGGGTTTTTGAGCTAGGAAAACCCACAGGGGTGTTATACCCACTGGGGTGGCACTTTTTGAACTACAAATCCCACCTGGGGCAGGTATTCCTAAACACTAATTCTGCAGTTTATGTTCTTCGCGATTTTTCGACCCTTTCTCCTTCCAATATTCATAACTCGAGTTATAAACATTTAAATCAATCCATTTTCAACTCCATGGATTCATAATTCATAGGAATACAACATACCAGAAAATTAACAATTTATAGAACTATTAACCAAACCAAGTCTTGACCCAAAACTCATGTTCATACTTTGTTTTACATGTTTTGGCATACATAGCATAATCACAAATCACGAATTCATTTCTTAACCAATTCAGTCCGTTCCAGTTGCTTTGTTTTTGCTTTTCAGAGTAAAACAACAATCAACCATCAATTTAAAGTTTCCATCACGAATTCATCATTAATTTTAGTCTCAAAGTAGATCAAAACTTATATATTACTACCAAAACTCTAATCTTCCTCTTTCAACACATTCTTACAAATTTAATCACTACAAAACAACTTTTAGATGTTATAAAATGGATTAAACCTACACATTAACATATATAACAAATTACTTAACAAATCAACCCTATAATCCATTCTTCGATGGAGAACTCAAGAGAATGAGAAATAGAGTTTAAAGTTAGATTATTTACCTTTTGATTCTTCAAAAACTCAGTAAGATGATTAGAAAAGCCTTGATTAACCATCTTTATCCGTCTTGATTCTCAAAATTCTTCTTCAATTTCACAGAGTTCTCAAACTCTCTCTATTGCTCTCTTAAGTTTTCTTCTCTATTCTTCTTTCTAAGGCTTAGCTATAACAACACGTAAAAAAAATAAACTAATGGGATCATGTACATCAGTTAAAATGAATATGAGTCTCAACAGTTATGAAACCAAAGGTCATAAGACCTTGTTTGGCTTACCCAAATAACCTTCTTCCAATTTATTTTAATAAAACCCTTATAATATGATATTCCAATGTCACAAAATTAAATTAAATTAAATTAATCTTACTTCGTTAATAAATCCAACTAAACCTTTACAATAAAATTATAATTTGTATCAATCCAATCATAATTAAAATTTTATTTAACAAATCATTAGTCCTCTAATTTAATTAGTTAATTAAATTAGAATATTTTCATTCCCATAATATTATTACACTCGAATAAATTATTCCATAATAATTTCCATCGAATATATATTTTAAATTCCATAAATATTCTAACTAGAATATTTATTTAATTAATAAATGTTTTTCTTGCATTAAAATAACATACCACATTTTCATGCAATATATTTCCTTCGCATTTTATTAAACCAATTATACTTATATTAATTCACTATTTTAATCAAGTGAATTATCCACATTATTTATGAAATCAACTTCATTGCTAATAGGGCATAAAAATCAAATTATATTATCAAATAATATTATTCTCAATTAAATTAACTAGCATTAATTAATTTTTTCAATAGTTTAATTAACTATTAAATCTCATTTTCTCCAATATATGAATATATATGCAACTCTCTTTAATATATAAATATTTAATTCTCTTCACACCAAATCACAAATTTTAAAATATATATATAATATATATATAATATATATATCCATTCAAACTCAAAACATCTCATAAGAAGAAATTTATTTATTAAATTCTTATTTTAATAATTTTCGAAAATCTGGGTTGTCACATCCTTCCCTCCTTATAAAGATTCCGTCCTCGGAATCACCGAAACCCTACCTTACTCAGTTTTCATCAAATTCCTTTTAAAATTATCGTTGAATAACTTCAACACATTACCTTAATATAAGTTTTATATTTTCTATTCCATTCTTTTTTTAATAAATTCTCGCAAGCTTTATTTTATAACCATCACCTAAACTCAATTATATTTTGAGTAGTATATATTCTTTAACCCGTTCATTACCTTTTTCTAACTATCATTACCACATACTTAATTCATAAACACTTGGGATATTACATTTATCCCTTCTTCTAAGAATTTCGTCCTCAAAATTTTAATTTACAAATCTTCGTTCATTTAATTTATAAAAATAAATTTTTACGTTAATCTTTATTCTTTCACTAGATTCTGTAACCATATTCTTTCTCTAAAGATCTTTCTAAAATATTACATTCTTCACATCATTCTCTTTTAATAGTCTTATAGTATACTTTGATAACTTCATCCGTACTTTCATCAGAATTTCTTTTCGTTCTTAGAATTATTATGTTTTGCTTAATTTTCTCATCATTACATGTCGCATTCCACAACTTACCTCTTTCTAAGGAATATCTTCCTTTCCACTTTCACCTTTCAGAATAATAAGAATCTTCCACAATTTCTCAATAATTGGAAAGCGATTTGAATAACTTAAGAATTTAAAAGATTCCAAATCATGCTGAGGGGTCATAAGACCTTGAACTCTTCTCCAGGTTTAATAGTGCATCACCATTGTAAACCATCTTTAATAGAATGTTCAGCAATCACACAGACTGAAAACACTCTCTGCAAGTACTCTAAGTGATCAGCCTATCGTAGCCCTATGTCGTGCACAATGTATTACATCTCATCATCGTAACGACTATATGCGTTACTTTTTGAACATTTGTCTCCGATAACATGTCCCTTTTTATAAGAGTTGTTCACCTCAGCTTCTTAACGTATGAATCCGCACCAATACAATTTGGTTTGGCATAGTTTGACAAAGAACACTCGAATTTCATAAACATCTTTTAATATTTGTCTAGCTGAATCAAATAACATAGACCTCAAGCAACAACTTGGACATCAATCGAGATATATATACATACATTCTTAACCAACTTGATTGGCATACCTTTCTTAGCTTAAAGAAAATAAAAAGTCAAAGAAAACCAAATAAATTTCTTTTTTCACGATATTGTACCATCTTAATGACATGTTGAGGATTCATTCATGCTACATCATACTATAGTGGGCTGACGATCCTATGATCACATCCAACACTAAGTTCAATTACATTGATGACTCCCTCGATTATTATTTTTACACCATATCAAACGATGCATATGATCACAAAAACATGTTTTGACAGTTTCAAATCATTTTTGTCTAGCTAAAACAACTAGCATAGACACAAGAAAATAAGAACTATTTTAAAAACCCATTGATTCAATCATCTGTTCCAACATTTTTCAAAAAAACAGAAGTGCAACATCAGTACGAAGTCAATAAATTTTAAAAATCTAGCGTATCTAGAAGATTTAGAATATCCAATTTTTTCTCCATCAATTTAAATCTTTACTCCACTACTTCATTAGTTAATCATTCTACCAATATTTAGCACCATCAATGCTCATTATACCAAAGATTCTTAGTTCTTGCTTCATAACTTTTCTATATCCAGTATAGTTCATCAAACTTACCACACTTTGGGAACCCAAGAACTTGTCACAATAATATGAGTTTAAGAACTTGTCGTAGCAATATGTTGTCCAAGAACCTATCAAGGACTGTTTATATGTTGAGGGGTTCAAAAACATACATATGGTTGCGAGTAACAAACTTACCCTAAGCATGAGTTTTAAGAACTCGCATCTAACCTTAATATCATATAACTTAATCTTAATATCCTCTAAATATCAAATATACATATGAGAAAAGAATCACATTTCCACCATATATATATATATATATATATATATATATATATATATATATATCGATAGCGCGACACCAACATTTTAATGATTATTCGTGTTGTAGATACTAGAAATTTTGCATTCCTATTACTAACCATGTAGGAGGGCAGAATCGTCTTTTATCTTCCAGAGACAACCTTGAAAGTCAAATCATCAAATTCAAGCCCCGGACAAAGCCCTGGGAGATCAAATCGACCCCCAAAGACAATCCCGGGAGATCAAGTCAAATCCTAACGACAACCTCGGTACATCAAAACTAAACCCCCGAAGATAACCGACACACTACTTCCAAAGAAAGCACTTAGGCCCAATTAAAACACACACACACACTTCTGATTAATTAGGGCATTAAAAAGATGCAATAATCGTTGTTTCACGGAAGTCGGGGGGTGCCTAACACCTTTCCCCCATTTAATCAAGCCACTGAACTCTATGAATCTCGGTTTCTAAGGTCTGTTAAATAGAGTCCAACAATTAGGCCTTTGTGTAAACCTTTTCAAAATCGGTTGAGCTGGTACAACCATTTCAAAACTACCAACTGGCTGAAAGTAATACGCACACAAGTCAATCATGTTTGATGATAAAGCATATACTTTGTAACAATCTTATTCATTTATTAATAAAAAATATTAATTTATTAAAGACTTTTAATTATCTACATGATGTTGTTTTATAATATGTGATAAACTCATAGTTTTAAGCAATGCTTTTACAATAATGATGATGATCATTCTAATGAGATTTAAATTCTTAGAAAGCTTAAAACTAAAATAGTTCTCAGTCGTTGGATTACTAAATTGGGGATTAGTGAATTCGGATAGATTGGTACATACGTTGCTTGCTCATTGGATGAGGATGATTGATCTCATGATCATTTGTGCGGAGACACTAAAGCAAGTATGTAGGTGCTTATTAGAGAATAAGTTCACTGAACGTGTCTCGCTAAGGAATACCTAATGGAGTTTTACTTACCTGTCAATAGAAATTCCTACAGTGATAGTAGTACAAGTGATCCTTGGACTTGAGATCATCATAGTATTCTGTGTATGATGAGTTGTACTTTGACTTATTCCTTAATACCCTTAGGGTATATCAAAGGGTGTGCTTGGGTATAATAAGTTATACATGGAGATAATGTATGATCAATAAAGAATCTACCGCTTCTAGTAAAAGAAGAGAAATATCCTATGTGATTCGATAAATGACAACCCAGTAGTCCTTGGCCAAGGCAGAATGAAATTAGAAAGGAGTTTTTAATTTGTATTATTTGGAGCTGTGCATTTAATAGTCGAAATACATATAATTAAATAAAATAAGACTTGACAGTAATTCCATGTCTTATATTTAATTGGGACATTGTATGGTGGAAGTATTGAATTGTACGGTAACTATTTACTCAAAGGTTCTTTTATGATTAATGTTGAAATCTATATTATCTGGAAAGTTGTTGATCACTAGGGAGGCTTATCCCTGTTGTAGAATAAATATTATTTATTTAAATAAATTAATAGTTTAATTTATTTATTTATTTATTTAAATAAGATTAGAATTGTTCTAATTGATTTATTCACAACCGGTTTAATATGGAGAACCTAAAGGGTCACACTATAAAAGGAAGAATAATTATTTAAGAAGTAAATGGCATAATCGTAATAATAAGTTAAGTATATTTAATTTAATCTATAGTGATAGAATAAATTAAATAGCTTAATATTTATTATTTAATATTTTAAAAATATTAAATATAAATTAATAAGAGGAGTCTTATTATTATTATTACTATTATTATTATTTAATTCCTAAAGGAGTTTGCGAATTAATTAATAAAAGTACTATCATATATTCCTAATAATATTAGGAGACTAATTAATTAAAAGAGTTTAATTAATTATTCCTAATAAAATTAGGAGCCTAATTAATTAAATGAGTTTAATTAATTAAAATAAAACTCAATTTCTTAATTGTTAAGGAGGGTTACCTTCATCTATAAATTAAAGCAGTCTTATTATGGATGAGGGTGGTTGACACTTTCACAACACACGTGAATACGTAATTCCAATAGTTGGGAGAGTACACCTTTTTTCTATGAGAGATAGAAAAATTATAGTTTTACCAAACACCCATCTTCTTAAGTCTTTCTTTTTCTTTGGTGGATCACCTCTAAAGGTCAAACACTTGGGTGGCTAACGTTGATCAAAGGAAGGAGCCAAACCCGGTGGATTCAAGTTGAACGCGAAAGGATTTAGAGGTGAACTTGTACCTGAGGAAGCTCGAATCTTCAAGGGTATGATTCTTGTTCTTTATCTTTTCGTCTAATTGATAATTATGCATAAAGGATGATCCGGGTATATGGTTTGTAAAATTTTAAAACTTTAATTTTCCTTGCTTCCGCTTATTTTTTGCAATTTAATTGCGCTCATGAATATTATAAACCTCACAATGGCATCAGAGCCAAACCTTTATACGAATTATTAATTATTTTAATTTGATATGTATATTGATATGTGTTTATAACAATTTAATTGGGCATAATTTATTGTATAAAATTATTTTATGAAAGAAAAAAAATATCATAAAATCCTGATTTCGTTGTGCTGATTTCGCTGTGTTCATGGTCACTTTTACTTCAGTTACAGGCGAATTACTAAGTTATAACTATATATATAATAACTTATATATCTTAAGTTATATAATTTACATGATTTCATCTATATAAGTTACAGGAGTATCATCTATATATATATATATATATATAACTTACGTTACAAGATTTCGTGCGAATCACAGATATTATATATTATATAATATTTTATATATATATATATATATATATATATATATATATATATATATATAATATTCTTAACTATTTTATAATTAAAATAAAAAAAAATATTTTAATCTTAAAATAAAAAGTTTATTTTAATATTAAAATAAAGTGTTTATTTTAATTTTAAAATTGGATTTTATGTTAACTAATTAGAGTTGGAATTGGATTCCATGATAACTAATTAGAGTTGAAATTGGATTACATGTTTCCTTAAATAAAGGAGTTTATTTAGATATGAAATAAGATTTCATATTATTCAAAATAAAGGAGTTTATTTGTGAATAGGAAATAGAATTCGTGTTTCCATTAATAAAGAAGTTTATTTAGATATGGAATAAGACTGCATATTATTCAAAATAAAGGAGTTTATTTGTGAATAGGAAATAGAATTCGTGTTTCCATTAATAAAGGAGTTTTTTTTCCTTCTTATAATTGGATTCCATAATTAATTAAAATAAATGAGTTTATTTTGATTAAAATAAAATAGTTTATTTTTATTCAAAATTGGATAAATTAAAATAAAAGAGGTTTATTTTGATTTAAATTTGAATTAAAATAAAGGAGTTTATTTTGATTCAAAATTAGATTTTATTCTAACTAAATTTTCCCATTAAATGATATCAATATATATATTGAATGTTTATTATTCACGAGATGAATGTTATTTATTGATACATATGTAGATATGTATGATAATAAATGAGATTGATTATGGACTATTGACCAATGTGATTGGATTTTATTTTAGTTAAATGTGTGAATGTATGAATTTTATTAAATGGGGTCTGTGTACCTCGTCTTCTCTAATTTTTCTTAATGTAAATTCTAGCTCTCTCCTATGTACTTACCCTTGACTGCTGATCAATGTTTCTATTTATTTTAAATAGTTTTGTAATAGGAATAATTAGAATTAATTTTGAAGAATTGGAGATCAAGGAGCAAGGAGCGCTTGAAGACCCGTTTGTAATGGAGCCCGAGTTTAAATGTAATAGTTATATTTAGGGTTTGACCTTTTGGTTCACTTGGTGGCTCTAGTGAACCAAACTAGAATAAAAGTTCATAATCAATCCAGATAAAATATAATATTCTATATGTATATGCTTCTATATATATATATATATATATATATATATATATATATATATATATATATTATGTAAACATGCTTCACATGTTAATTAATATGACTCGTATTTTATATAAATATGTGCATGCGCGCTAAACAAGATAAGATAAATTAATAACAAACCCCTCAAAAATTTTATATTAAGTCCTAAGCATTCAAAGATATTTGGAAAATCGAACGTTGCCTTCTAGCATAATAAAAAATAATAGAGTATCAATTAATTATTATAAGTTTGTTGTGTCACCACAAGGCTTGTCTTAATTCTTTGAGATGTTAATTTTATCACATTTGATGTTTATAAAGAAAATTGAACAATATTATTTTGTTGTGTCACCACAAGGACAATATTTTTTTTTGAATATATGGAGTGCTAGGTTGGACTTAACATGGATAATTTTGATTCGGATGAGTCACTACTTGATCAAAATAATCTAAGAGGCAATATACAAGGAGTTGCATAGTCGATGTAATTGACAAGAGTTGTCTACCTATTTATTTATATATAGTTTGTTGTGTCACCACAAGGCTATATACATTTGAAATGAGATCCTAATTCTCACTAGCAAATCTTTAATTAGATTTTGCCGAACTATATAAGTGAGGGTAATATAGTTTGATGAAAATAGTAGGAGATACTAATTTAAAACAAGACCTAATTTATTTTGGTAATTAATAATAGAATATATGCTAAAATGTTGTTAATTACAAATTCATTTACAGAATTTTACAATGACTAAATTACTATCACTGTGAAGCATATTAAATGCTATTTAACCAGACCGAATTAAATGAATTGGTTAAGGAATTTGAGAATAGTTCACATGGCTGAAAAGTTATCTTATGTCTTTAATATGCCTATCCCTGCAATGGTTGCTGACAATGCCTCTGAGGAAGAGATTGCTACTTTTAGAAAGTGACAAGATGATGCACAGTTGGCTCAATGCATCATTCTCGCATCCATGAGTAACGTGCTTTAGCGTCAGCATGAAACTATGGATGCTCCTACTATATTCCTGCACATCAAGTAGTTGATGGTGAGAAAAGTAGGACTGATAGATATCAAATATCTAAGGAGTTCTTTCGATCTAGAATGACTAATGACACTACAATACAGATAAAAGTCCTTAACATGATCAATTTGATTGAACAATAAGGACAACGGGTTTTGTTATGGATGGAGAGTTGAGCCAAGATTTGATCTTGCACTCACTCCCAGACTCCTTTCACAATTGTTGTAAATTTTTCATGTGAACAAGCTAGATATCAACCTCGCTGATTTGCTTAACATGTTGAAAATGCTGAGTCATTTTCCACCAAGAAAGGTCAAGTCTTACTAGTACGGGCCAAATGATCTTCTGAAAAGAAGAATGATTCAAAGAAGGTAAATAGAAAGGCAAAAACAAAGGATAATAAGAACAAAACTGATACGGATAGCAAATGAGTTTACTTCCACTGCAATAAGCCTGGACACTGGAAAGAAACTACAATAAGCATCTTGCAGAGGCTAACTAGAAGAAGCTTAGTGAAGTTTCAGTTACAAATACAATTTTGTTCATGATTTAAAATAAATTTTTCTTTATGTCAAGGTTCTACTTGGGTATTGGATACCGACTTTGGTTATCATAAATATAGATTTATGAAGGAACCAAGCAGAAGTAGAAAGCTAAACAAAGATAAGTAATCTTATGTGTGGAAAATGAAGTAAATGTTGCTGCATTAGCCATAGAAACTTATAGTTTAACATTGCCTACGGGCAAATCTATTAAGTCAATAAGTTGTTATTGTATTTCAGTTCTCGTTAAAACATTATTTCCATTTTGTTGTTGGACAATGAAATCTTTGATATTATATTTAAGAACAATTGTTGTTCTATTTATAATAATAATGTTTTGTATAGAACTAGAATATTACTTAATAGATTTTGTATACTTGACTTGGGTGAAATTTTTTTTGTAAATTGAACAAACTAGTATAAAAAAGGAGATGATCATTCAAAGAGTTGAATGTATGTATTTGCTGAAATACAAGTGTGAATTATTTGAAAGGTTCAAAGAATTCAGAAGTGAAATAAATTGGTAAAGAATTAAGATTCTTTGATTAAATCAACGAATAAATATTTGTGCAATAAGTTTCTAGATCATCTTAAATGGTTTTCTCATAATAGATGCCTCCTGATACACATTAATTGATTGATGTATCTGAAAGAAAAAATCGTACCTTGTTGGACATGGTACGGTCCATAATGATTTTATCGACATTCCAGTATCCCTCTGGGGTCATGCTCTAGAAATGGTTGTACATCTACGAAAAGGTAACATCAAAATTTGACCCCAAGACTCCATAAAAGTTATGGACAAGAAGGATTGTGACGCCCTAAAAATAGGTATACATCACCCATTCTGAGTCGCCAAATACATGGTACAGAAATAATTATAACTTTATTAATACAATTATCGTGCAAAATACAACAACACATAAACTGTGAGTTTAAATATAACTATTGTTTTCTAGACAATATCTACACTCAAATAAGTCCTCATTAAAATTATTGATACATTATTTTACAAAATAGTGATGACTACTATAACAACTGCCTTGGACCATCACTCCTTACCCCAGCTAGTTCCTGCTAAATTCTCACCTCCTGAGAAGAAAAAATAGAACCAAAAAGAAAATGGTAAGCTCAACTAGCTCAGTAAAGAATATTATGACTAAGATAATATAAAACAAATTATCCTTAGTCTTCAACAGGAAAAAATATAATAGAATATAATAGACAACAAGTTTTAGATCAATAACTGCAGTGGAAACAACAATTTATTAGAAGAGTTAAGTAGAGAATGAAATCTACTATCATCTATGAATTTAAGAGTCCATCATCAATATTTTATCCCTGTAACATCAATCAATATATATCTTGAATCAAATATTCATCTTTGTACTATGGGCCAAAGATATTCATTTGTATCACTAGTTGGTCATGTTCATCTCAACACCTATTCATCTTTGAACTACGGGCCAAAGATATTCATCAATTAATCATTCATCTTTGCACTACATGCCAAAGATATTCATTAAGTATCACCATTAAAGATTGAGGATGATGAAAAACATTTTAGAGAACAAATCCAGTGAGACAAAAAGGACAAAGATTAGAGATTCGTACTTTAGATAATTCAAGTCTAAAAATACTCCATAATAAATCATAATGGAGTAAAATTCAAGAATGAAGATCAAAACATGGATTAAAATTCAAGAATAAGGGTCACAACAGATAACCGGGAAGGAAAGAAATTTTTTTTTCTTTTGTGAACAGTACCTGTGAACAGTACCACGTGAACAGTAACTGTGAACAGTACCCGTGAACAGTAACCATGAACAGTATCTAGTCATGAAAAGTTTCAAATTTGATAAAAAGTTCAGACCAATATTCCTATGAAATGATATTAGATGAAGCGAAATTTTTAATCATTTTAGGAATTATAGAAGTAAAAAAATAATATCCTTTACCTTAGTAGAAACTGGATTTGACTGGAATATCGGATATTATTCCGAGAAAATCTTGCAAAAAAATTACGCTCAAAATTTTCTTATACTCAAGAAAAATACTCACAATAATACGCTCGATGATATAGAGAGAGAAATTTCAGATTCTGGTGTGATTTTCAATTCTAATCTAAGCACCTATTTATAGAAAAATGGTTAGCACTCCTCTTTTGACAAACTTCATCAGATGAAAATCCTATTACGCCAAGTTTGAAAATTTTGGCTAATAGAGAATTTTAACATGCCAACTTTGACAAACGGTTGCATTACTAAACAGTTTGCGTTTAAAATAAAAACATACGTGTATGGAATAATTGCCAAGTTGCTAAAAAGGTGGCCAAGGTTGATTAGTAATGATATAATACCATTATAATATAAGTCACCTACAAACATACAAATTCATGTTCCACCAATCATAATATAATAAACATTCTTTTTCATTCTTAGCACACCTAACGAGACTGTTATTCTATTATGGGGCCCACAATTGGCTGCGCCGTCATGCGAATACCCCGACAACAAGAATATTCCACGACCAAACGAATTTTCTCCGATAAAATGAATATTTTATAACCACTTGCTTATTTTGTAAAATTTATACATTTCACACATAACCAAAGCATTATATCAAATTAATTCCTTATTATTTCAAGATAATGAATATAGGAAATTCAATTTTATTTATAATAAGTTGGGGTCTTACAACCTCCCCTCCTTATGAAATTTCATCCTCAAAATTGACGTACGTACCTGGTGTTTCGAAAAGGTGTGGGTACCTCACTTTCATTTCCGATTCTAACTCCCAGTTCATTTCTTCAATAGCATGGTTCCTCCATAAAACCTTAACTTGTGGTATAACTTTGGTGTATAGGACATGCTCTTTCCTATCCAAAATCTTAACAGGTACCTCCTCGTACGTTAAATCTTCGGCTATCTCGTCTGGTTCTAACTCAATAATGTGGTTTGGGTCTTTCACATATTTACGAAGCATAGATATATGAAAAATATTATGAACACGAGACATGTATGGAGGTAATGCGAGTCTATAGGCCACATTTCCTATTCGGTCAAGAATATCAAATGGGCCAACAAATCACGGATTGAGCTTTCCTCTCTTCCCAAATCTTGTAACTCCCTTCCATGGAGCAACACATAACAGTACATGATCCCCAATATTGAATTCCACGTCCTTTCGATGAAGATCCGCATAACTCTTTTGTCGATCCTGTGCTGTTTGTATACGTTGTCGAATCGTTTGGATCTTTTCTGTAGTCATGCATACCAATTCTGGTCCCAACAACGTTGCTTCACCCACCTCGTCCCATTATACTGGAGAACGACATTTTCGTCAATACAACACCTCGAATGGAGTCATGCCTATACGTGCTTGATAACTGTTATTGTAAGAGAATTCCACCAATGGCAAGTACTTATCCCAACTTCCTTTGAAATCAAGGACATAGAGTCTTAATAAATCTTCAAGGGTTTGATAGTCCTTTCTGATTGCCCGTCCGTTTGAGGATGGTATGCCGAACTAAATCGTAAATCCGTGCCAATAGCTTTCTGTAAGCTAACCCAAAATCGTGAAGTGAATCTTGGGTCACGATCCGAAACTATGGATATCGGCATGCCATGCAATCTCATAATCTCATTTACATACACACGAGCAAGACGTTCAAGTAAATAAGTCTCACGTATAGGCAAGAAATGAGCAGACTTGGTTAATCTATCAACAATAACGTAAATTGCATCTATGCCTTGAGAAACTTTGGGAAGACCTGTAACGAAATCTATAGTAATGTGTTCCCACTTCCATTTTGGAATCTCAAGTGGTTGCAATGGACCTTTTGGCACTTGATGCTCCATTTTTACACGTTGACAAGTTAAACACCTTGAGATAAACTCTGCGATTTCTCTCTTCATATTGTTCCACCAAAATGTATGTCGAAGATCATGATACATTTTGGTACTCCCAGGATGGATTGCAAATGGTGTGTTATGTGCCTCCATCATGATTCTATGCTTCAAGTCAGAATCGTTAGGAACGCAAAGTCTGAAGTTGACTCGAAGTATTCCTTCTTCATCGATTTCTACTTTTAGAATAACACCTTCTTGCACTTTCTTCTTTATACGCATCAGCCCCAAGTCCGTAGCTTAAGCATCTTTAACTTTATCGATTAAAGTCAGTTCTACTCGTATGTTTGATATCATCACATGGGTACTTGGAACCTTTAACTCTATCTCCATCCTTTGTAAGTCGTACAAAATGGGTCTTTGTGTTAACAATATCGCACTCGTACCCGCATACGATCTTCTACTCAATTCGTCAGCTACAACGTTTGCTTTTACATGATGATATTGAATGCTATGGTCATAATCTTTCAACAGCTCGAGCCAACGTCGTTGCCGCTTGTTGAGTTCCTTTTGGGTGAAGAAATATTTGAGGCTTTTATGATCCGTATAAAATCTCCACTTTCTCCCCATACAGGTAGTGTCTCCAAATTTTCAACACGAAAACGACTGCTGCCAACTCTAGATCATGAGTAGGATAATTTCTCTCATATTCTTTGAGTTGTCATGAGGCATAGGCTATGAGTTTTCCATGTTGCATGAGAACATATCCTAACCCTTTGGTTGAAGCATCGCTGTAGATAATAAATCCATCCGAACCCGATGGTATTGCAAAAACAGGTGCTGAAATGAGTCTCCTTTTGAGCTCTTGGAAACTCTTCTAGCATTCCTCGCTCTATACGAATTTTGTATCTTTCTGAGTTAGCTGAGTTAACGGAGTAGCGATTCGAGAAAATCCATCCACGAATCTCCGATAATAACCAGCTAAGCCCAGAAAGCTACGTACTTCGGTCACCGACTTCAGTTGCTCCAAACTTTGTATTGCTTCAATCTTCGTCGGGTCAACAGATACTCCATGTTTTGACACCACGTGCCCAAGGAATTAAGCCAGAACATGCATTTCTTCATCTTGGGATATAGCTTGTTGTCATGAAGTCGTTGAAGTACCAGCTTCAAATGGTGCTCATGATCTTCACGGCTTTTGGAATAGATGAGGATGTCATCAATGAAGACAACAACAAACTGATCCAAATATTCCTTGAACACACAGTTCATCATATCCATGAAAGCAGCAGGAGCATTAGTCAATCCAAAAGGCATGACTAAGAATTTATAATGCCCGTACCGAGTTCTGATGGCAGTCTTCAGAATATCCTCAGTTTTAATCTTCAGCTGATGATATCCAGAATGAAGATAAATCTTAGAAAAGAATTATGCTCCTTGTAACTGGTCAAATAGGTCATCAATGCGAGTTAGCGTATACCTATTCTTAATGGTAACATGGTTCAATTCTCGGTAGTCAATAAAAAGTCGCATACTCCCGTCTTTCTTCTTTACGAATAAAACAGGAGCACCCCAAGGAGATGTACTTGAACGAATGAAACCGATGTCTAACAATCCCTGTAGTTGGACTTTTAACTCCTGAAGTTCAATAGGAGCCATTCGATATGGGGTTTTAGAAATTGGATTTGTACCCGATTCAAGATCAATAAAGAATTCAACTTCACGTTCTGGGGGTAGACCAGAAAGTTCTTCACGGAATACGTCAAAAAATTCACTAACAACAAAAATATTATTCAAATCTGACGTATTTTTGTTCAAGTCCATAACATGGGCTAATAAAGCTTGACATTCACTTTTCAATAAACGAATGACTTTATGGCTTGATATGACAGTGATTGATTTTAATGGTTTAGTTACTTGAATTCACATAACAGGTTGGTTAGGAATATGAAAACTAACAACTTTACGAAAACAATTAATTTTGGCATGATGAGTAGTTAACCACTCAATTCCTAAAATCACATCAAAAGTAAGTATCTTTAAAGAAATAAGATCAATAGGTAATGTGACGGTGCCAACTTGGATGGAGCAAGATTTATAAACAGTGCATGTAACAAAAGTTTCTCCTAACGGAGTCTCCATAGATAAGTCAAAGTCTAATTTATCCGAAGTCAAGTTTAAATGTTGAGCACAAGCAGGAGAGATAAAAGAATGGGTAGAACCGGTATCTAGTAAGGTATAAACTTTCCAAGAATTTAAGATTAGCTTACCCGTGATCACCTTGTTTGGGTTTCTCGCATTTTGGCCAGTCACTACAAACGCTCTCCCTTGAACCACCGACTTTGTTTTGTCCGCAGTCGCCTTTGGTGATGCCATCCCAGCTGGACTTGACTTCGCTATCGGACAAAATTGGGCTATATGACCGTCCTTTCCACAACTAAAACATACCATGAAAGGCTGTGAACAGTTTAGACTTATGTGTCCATCCTCTCCGTATCTGTAGAATCTAACTGGCGGTCGTTCTCCTCCCCTAAAATTTGTTGTTGTTGTTGGTGCTGATGCTGCTGCTGATGTCTTCCCGTCATTGTTGAATCTCTTCTTTTTAAAATTTCTACTTGACTCACCTCTCCTATTATCATGGCCAGGATTACCACCCGAGTGGTTACCGCCTTTGTCTGTATTCTTTCCTCCCCACTGGTTATCATCGCTCTGATGACTGCTGTCACCGGTATGACCCTGGTTGTGAGCCCTGTTGACAACATCTGAATATAAAGAAAATTTATGAGAGATAAGATATTGCCTAATCTCGGGTTTTAGAACTCTCAGGAACATCCGCGTCATTCGTTTCTCGTTCTCTACTAAATGAGGTGCAAACCTGGATAACTCTACGAACTTTTCCTTATACTGGGATATCGTCATGTTGTTCTGCTCCAGTCTAATAAACTCTACCTCTTTCATATGACGAATACTTTCAGAAAAGTACTTGTCATTGAACAGTTTCTGAAATATTTCCCAAGACATACTGAGTGCGGCTAGCTCGGTACGTTTCGCAGATTTCCACCAGTAATCTGCCTCACCACGAAACATAAAGGTGGCGAATGGAACCTTTTGTTCTTCCGTGCATCCCAAGACATCGAATATCTTGGTAATTTGCTTGACCCACTTTTCTGCCTTAATCGAATTCAGCTTTCCAAAGAATTCTGGTGGTCCCAACTCTACGAACTGCTTGGCCGTGATAAATCGCGCGTTGCCATCATTTCCACTCATATTTTGTGCACGAGTCTCCCTCGTCTGATTTTGCATGAACTGCAAAAAGCTTCTAAATATTCCATCATTCATCATTTGCTCGGTAGTATTGTTTACAGGAGGGATATTGTCTTCCTGTTGCATGTTCTCCTGATTAGTGACTAAAGGTGTTTCCACAGTCTCATATACCCCATTGTTAACGTTCTCAGCTGCCATTTTTAAAAACTAACATAAAACAAAGGTTAATTAAACAAATCAACATATCACATAATATCCCTATATTATGACTGACCAACAAATAAGCTTAGGTAGGACACACTAGCGTAGGATTTACTCGTATCTCCCATCCTAGTTCTATTTCCCGATCTCCGCTAAAGACCATATCCCTAAGCTTTGATACCAACTGTGACGCCCCCAACGCGCCTTCACCTTTGAGCATATTCTCTAAAAGACTCATTGGACTATTTTTTGACCTTGGTAATTTGGTACCTGTCAGGAGCTATCTGAGATTGGAAACTATATTGTGTGAGGAAAGCATGAGCTAGCTCTTCCCAGCTATGGATCTATGAGTTGTCTAATCTGGTATACCATGAACGGGCTTCTCCAATCAAACTCTTTTGGAACAGCTGCATTCTGAGCTTCTCGTCCTCTGCATAAGATCTAAATTCTCTAATAAACACCTTCAAATGGGTGTAAGGGTCTCCTGACCCATCATACTTTTTGAAGTCAGGAGTTTTAAACTTCTCTAGATAATGAACACCAAGGAATATACAAATATCGGCAGGAGACACTCCCGTGTGCTCCAATTCCTTTGATAGAACGAAGGGTTTCTTCCATTTGAAGACCTTTCTTTCTGATGTCGCCGGTGTCTGGATCTCCTGTGAGATTGGCGGTATCATGGCTTTTGTTGGTCGTACCCAACTGCAGTTCAGGTACTGTAATGGCTTTATCAAAACCTTGGGTTCCTCCTTGTGTAAAGGATTCAGCATGTACGCGTATCTTCGTACCTTGAGTAGATTGATGTAGTTCTTTAAGCAGAACAGCCAAATCCGTAATTTGTTTACTTAATCCGTCAAATTCTTCGCGAGAAACTGGATTAGACTGGTCAGATGAAGACATAATTGGCTGTAGGCCTGTGGCCTTTTTAGACTTTGACCGGGTAATAGGTCTGAATGCTTCCCTACGACAAAACTTGCATAGTTTAGTTTTAGGGATTGTGTAGATGTTTACATCCTATGTGATATGTCCAATTTAGGATTACGATCCTGCATAATGGATGTTAGCTATTTGTAATACAGGATAGCATGTATATGCACATATTTCTTCATATTTCTCATTACATGGAGATGAATATGAAACGTAAATTACAAGTAATTGACTTTACGAGTAATTTGAAATGAGAAAGCATGAAGAGACTTTCCTCCACGTTCGGTTTATTAGAGGCTGACCTATCTTAGGTTTCTCTCGCGGCTTTTTGGCATGAAGGTTCCCAAATCATCGCAATTTACTCACCGGGAAATTAATCCGATCTTTCAACTAGAGAGAATTTGGGTGGTGCCTTTCCTGAGCCTCGTTGGAATTAGTCTTCCTATGAGTCCAGTAATCAAACATCGACAGGATAGCCTCCTGGTAGAGGAACCACACAACATACGTTCACATACAATGTGTCTCACCGTTTATGAAAATGATGACATGTGCGAAGCACTAATATCACAGATAGATATATTGCAGTGCAATAAAAAATGCATTCGTACACATTCATCATAGATGTAAATGCAACATCCACACACAAGCATATAATCAGTTTTGAAGACATTGCAATAGCGGCTTAAGTCCTCTTACTGGTGTCCCCTGCAAAGTCACCACCTGTCGACGTCGGAATTTTTATTTGTCCCTTTTCGTTACCTATTTTTGTGTGTTCTCATGTTATGTGAGATTTATTTGAAAAAACAAGTGAAAAAGGTCCGACATGTATAATGTCGACGATGGATTGTTAAGCGTCGCCAGTTGGATTTTTTATATGGTTGTACCAACACAACCGAGAAAAGGTTTGCACATTGACCCAGTGATGTGACACTGCTAAACGGGTCTGCAAAACCTAGATTCATTAGGGTCCAGGGACTTGCTTATGCGGAGGGAAGGTGTTAGGCACCCCCCAACATCCGTGTTGCCACAGTGACTGCCACTTTTCAAGAAAGTGTTATATGAATGTGTGTGTGTGTGTGTGTGGGTCAATGTGTTGTTATTTGGAAGTAGTGCAAGGCCTCATTCACACAGAGAAAAAGAGGTTTTGTAACAAGATATAGCAGTGATGTTTTGTAAAAGAGGTTTTTGAAACCCTTATGCTCAATAGTAATTGAGACCTTTTACACTTCCATTTTATTATTAAATGTTCGGCTTGATTGCTTTTATTTTCGAGATGAGAAGCATCTTTCAAGAAAATAATATACAAAGCAAATTGGACAGGGCTTCCTCGCATCTTTTTCCTACAAAATGGCCACCACAAGCCCTGTATTTATAGAGGGGGGAGCCACAGGTGTACCTGCGGCTGCCCGGGGTGCCCTGGGCTTTGCAGGTCCCGCCGTCTCAAAGTACGTGCACGAGTGCAACGTGATGTTCGTTCAAACTTTCAGAATTGCAATCCGGGCATCCGACTGAGGTATGTAAGCTCTATTTCGGATCGCCGTTGTCGAGAGTTACACAATGACATGGGATTAGAGTTTGTATAAAGTCAGGAAGATGGGACGATGCCCTCCGGTCTTCAAGCTTCAAATTCTATCTGTTACCCTATGTAATAGTCACTCGGGATTGAACTTCCTTGGTTCTTGTGGGACATTGCTGTGTAGAAATATATGTATGAAATGTTGAGATGGCGTGATGTGGCGTTAAGGTGTCAAGATGATGACTTTGCCCCTCACCGGGGTTATCTCCAGTTTGGGCTAATAAAGCAGACGTTGCTTAGGGTTATCTTTGAGATTGGACTGTTGCAAGTGTTGAAGGTCCTCAGTGTCATCTCTGAGGTGTGCCTGTCTTCCTAGTGTTATTGTCAGGTCTTTTACTGAGTGCCTCGGTGTAAGCGCAGAGGTTGAAGTTGATTGCATGCATTTGAAACAAGCATTTCCGGGGTTATTGTAAGACCCTGAATTTAATGAAATAAAAGTATTCAATTTTTCTATTTAGTAAATGGTTAAATTGATAAAAAAAAAGTTAAAGTTAAGGGCGATATATGAAATTTTTTTCAAAATACGCAAGTGGTTATAAAATATTCATTGTTGTCGGGGAATATTCGTTTAGTCGTGGAATATTCTTTCTGTCGGAGAATATTCGTACGACGGCGCAGCCATTTGTGGGCCCCATAATAGAATAACTGTCGGATGAAGAAAACGACAAATTTGAGTTTTTATAAATAACGGCGTAGTTGTTACCGTTAACACTGTTAGAATACCTGATGGTTAAAATACAGCAATACGCGTGGTTGCACAGTAGCACACGGTTTTGCACAGTATTTTTGAATTATTGATCCTTACGTAAGAAGGCACTACTCAATAATGGTTATAGTAATTACTGTTCAGTATTTTATTTTATTGATTCAATAATTGCTGCGTTGATATTTTATATTATTGTTGTTTCAATAATTGTTATTGCACAGTATTTCCCATTATCAGATCAATAATTCATATTATTTGAATAATATTATTTGATAGCATTATTGGTAATGTCTAGAAAGTTCTGTCAAGGAGAGGTTTGGTCACCTAATTGCGCGCCAGTAAGGAGAAATCCTTATCGAAAAGCCCCTTCTTTCCTGGGAACGGTCTGGTCGTCATAATTGTGATTCTGTAATATTATTTGTGAATAATTAATTATTGATTTATATGATAAGGAAATATTTATTTGATGTGAATATAAATGATGGATATATTTATTTTATGTGGATATAATTGAAGGAATTAATATTGAGGTATTTTTGTCAGAATGGAGGTATTAAAAATTAAATCACTATTTTTGAGATATATTGTGTGAGTTATAATATTTAATCTGACCGTTGGATCGTTGTGATTTTTTGATATGTTATACATATATAAGTTGAGTATATGTTCACAAATTTTGAACTGTTAAAAATGAACGAATGATGTGTTATAAATTTTAAGAGGTGACTGATTCGGAAATTAGGTTTATAAATGATTTTGGTGGAAAATTCTAGAAATGGGTGGGCCCCACTTTTGGTTATTGGGGAAGATGGCTGATTTTTGGTGGGTGGAATAGTAGCAGGTAAAGCCATCAGGTAGCAGGTCAAGTCTGCTTCGGCGTGCTAACATTTTCCTATAAATAGGTGCTTAGGTTAGAATTGAAAATCACACTAGAAACTGAAATTTTCTCTCTATTTCTCTCTCTATACTATCGAGTGTATTCTTGTGAGTATTTTGATATCTTGAGTGTTGCTTTACGGTGCAAGTTCGTTCAGCGTTATTCCAGTCAGAAGTACTACTCTTTTGAGGTAAGGGATATTGTCGTTAGTATGTAAGGGTTATTATGTTTTTTCAATTTCAAAATTTTTTTGAACCTTCAAAAATTCTAAAAAAATTTGAAATGATATTTTGATGAGTTTTGTAGATTGTGTCCAAAAATGGCGATTTTTGGATGTATAGATTAGGAGTTATGAATTTTATGAGAAAAGAATATTTTAAAAGTAACCGCTTATAACTCCTTGTGATTAACTCCAAAATTGATGAAATTTTTATTGAGAGTACATCTATATAATATCAGTATACTCTATAAATTTTGGAATTTTTGGATAAAAGTACAATTTATGATAAATGTCATAATATTCGATGGTTTTGGCCATGTGAAAAATAGTAAATGAATTTTAAAAATTTCAAAAAAAAATATGTGTTCAATATGGAACTATATTATGCTAAATCCTATAAAAGAAATATTTTTGGAACTGATTTGGTATTTTTCATGAAAATATTCTAGTTATGAGTAAATGAATTAAATATGTTATGTGAAGTAAAAAAATGGAAAATATGATTTTATGGCTTGAGAATCATATATGAGGTATATGCTGATTTTTTATGAGGGTTTTGGTTATTGGTGATGAAATTTTATGAGTTTGGCATTTTAGGATGATTAAATGCATTTATTAGTAAATTGTAAACAATTAAAATAAATTATTCATAAGATTAAGAAATGATTCAAATATTGTGGTAGTATTAATAATATTAGATTATGAGATTATTAAGTGATTTATAACATTTTGATTAAGGTGTTATGAGATCATTGATTTATGAATCTTACTCTTGAGATTAAATCTATATGTTGATTATATTGTTTTTATTATCATATATAACATTCTTATAACCTTAATGATGATATTTCTCTTTGACTTGAGCGTAAAGATGGGTATATTATTGGTATGATCGTGACTATAGGTTCTCTTTGGCCAGTAGTGCAAAGTTGAATTATTGACTGGTATGATCATGACCATTGAATTTATAATTGAATATCTTTAGCTTAAGTGCAAAGGTGAATTGATCAACATATATGGTTATAATTATGGTTTATATAAATTCTGAAATGATTATGTATTTCTTTGAGATATGAATATCTTTGGCCTGTAGTGCAAAGATCAATTATTGATGAATATCTTTGGTCCGTAGTGTAAAGATGACCCGTTGTTGAATATCTTTGGCATGTAGTGCAAAGATGACCTGTTGAATATCTTTGGCATATAGTGCAAAGATGAACTGTTGATGAATATCTTTGGCCCGTGGTACAAAGATGACTTTATTAGTATGATTATGAATAGGAACTGTGATTTGGTATAACCATGATCTTTGATTTTTCAGGTAAAGACAGGTGATGAAAATTATCTTCGTCTTGGATGCGAAGAGGAATTTAGAATCACAATTATGATTATGAGTTATTCATATGATTGTGGAAAGGAACTGTTGATTGATTTTACAGGGATAAAATATTGTTGGTAGACTTTTAACGTGGAGAAGATAATAGACTTTATAGTCTATTTGACTCTTCTAATGGATTGCTCGTTCCGCTGCAACTATGGTTGAAAAGTTTTATTATCTACCATATGTTCTAAATCTCTGATTTATTACTGATGAAGTTTATTGATAATGTAATTATCTTTAGTCATAATATTCTTTACTGAGCTAGTTGTGCTCACCCTTTTGCTTCACAATTCCTTTCAGGTAATAAGAGTGTAGCTGGGTCGAGCGAGAATAACAGGGGGATAATGTGATGGTTCGGGTCTGTCAAAGTTTCTCAACACATTATAAAACGGCATGACATATAATATATAATTGTATTGAGGACCTAAGATGTGTGTGTCGTATAGGTCACTTAATAATTGTTTTTGGTGAACAACAATAGGGTGAGGCGAACCCAACTTTGGAAGGGTGTTTTATCACTATCATACAAGATGTCTAATGACATACAATCTTGCGTTATCATAAGACAGGGTTGTGCAAATCCACTCGCTGAGTATATCTACGCGCACTACCTATATGATCTTGGAGTTTATTTGAAACATAATGTTCAATTGCAGACGGTGGAGATAGTTATATGTCAAGAGAAAACTCACCATTGGAAAGAAGATGATAGTAATCTTCTCGTTTTTCTTTGGGGTCTATTGGGTCAACTAAGGATAATTCTGTGGGCATATGATATCTATCATAACCTAGAAGCATGGCCTCCCATGTACGAATGTTTCCTTGAGCACTTCCAAAAGATTTTAATTTCTAAAACAGTTTTAGATTGTACCTTTATGTAAGGTATCACTGTGAGGTGATGTCCATAGTTGGGACATGAGTCATAGTTGGTATTAAAGCTCACAGTATATGTGTTCCTGTATTTTGCACGACAACTGTAGTAATAAAGTTGTAGTTACTTTTTGTATCATGTATTTGGCGACTTAGAATAGGTTGGATGGAATGGACCTATTTTGGGGTCGTCATAGTTATCTCCGAAACTGCAACTGCCTTCCTTGGGGTTATCTCCAGGGTTGGAATCTGTTACTCCCAGTGTTTGGACTGAGACTGAATATATCGGGGTTATCTCCGGGATCAATCAGTTTTCTCCGGTGGAATTTTCGGTATTGGAACTGCAGGCCTCGGGGTTATCGTCGAGGTTCCCGATGTGTGTTTCGGGATTGAGACTGAGCTTCCGGTAGTATCCGGACTGGATGTGAGCTGTCTTCCAAGGTTATGTCTGAAAGACGAATATGCCCTTATGTAATGTCAGTAACAGGTGTGCATAAAATTTCGAGTGTCTACACGCTCCTTGCTCCTTGATCTCCAATTCTTCAAAATTAATTCTAACTATTCCCATTACAAAATTATAGGAGGGAGATATAATTTACATTAAGAAAAAATAGAGAAGACGAGGTACGGAGACCCCATTTAATAAAACACATACATTCATGTATCCAACTAAAATAAACTCCAATCACATTGGTCAATAGTTTATAACCAATCTCATTTATTATCATACACATCATCATATGCATCAATAAATAACATTCATCTCATGAATAATAAACATTCAATTTATACATTGATATCGATTTAATGGGCAATTTTAATTAGCATAAAATCCAATTTTGAAACAAAATAAACTCATTTATTTTTAATCAAAATCATAATACACTTCCTTATTTTATTTTGTCCAATTTTGAATAAAAATAAATTCCTTTATTTTTAATCAAATTCCCAATCAAAATAAACTCTTTTATTTTAATTAACAATGAGTCCAATATCAAGTACACAAAACTCCTTTATTTTAACTTAAAATTGTTGGAAAAATATAATATGTTGAATCATATCCATTATTAAAATTAAGCACCTTTAATTATAGAAAACATGGAATCCTATTCCATATGTGAATAAATTCCTTTATTATAGGAAACATGAAATCATATTTCATATGTGAATAAACTCTTTTATTCAAACAAACATGAAATCGAATTCTAAGTTAATATAAAACTGTTGAATAAACTCTTTTATTCAAACAAACGTGGATTCCAATTCCAATTAAAATAAACAACTTTATTTTAATCCAATTCCAAATCATAATAAACTCCTTTATTTTTAATATAGAATTACAAAAAAAAACATTTAATTTAATTTTAATTAAAATAAACCTTTTATCTCAATAAAAATCAAAATAAAAATTAAAAATATATATTTGTTTCTGGAGAGTGGCGTTGCAGCACCATTAGTGAACTAGCATCAAGCATTGTAACTCCACGTCATCAGTATCAAAAACATGGAGCTTGGGCTGCAACGCCATGATTGTACTGCAATCAGGTGTTGCGGCACCAATCTCCAGAATCTATTTTTTCAGTTCGCGAATTGTGCAGTTTTTCTCCAAAAACATGATTCTATACCAATAATTATGCCCAAAAAATTTATTTTAAACACATATCGAATATGAACAATTAATAGCTCGCATAAAGGTTTGGCTCTGATGCAACTTTTAGGTTTGTAAGATTCATCAACGCAATGAAATTACACAAAATAAGCGAAAGCATGGAAAATCAGAGTTTTAAAATTTTACAAATCATATACCCGGAAAATCCTTTATGCACAATTATTAATTAAACAGAAAGATGTAAAACAAGAATTATACCTTTGAAGGTTCTAGCTTCCTCAAGTACAAGTTCACCTCCAAATCCTCTTTGCGTTCAACTTGAATCCACCGGGTTTGATTTCTTCCTTTGATAAACGTTAGCCACCCAAGTGTTTGGCCTCTATAGGTGATCCACCAAGGAAGAAGAAAGATTCAAGAAGTTGGGTGTTTGGTAAAACCCTAGTTTTTCTATCTCTCATAAAAAAATGTGTAATCTACAACAATTGAAATCACATCTATTAGATATTTGATATAAGACTCCTCTTATAAAGATATCAGTTAAACCTTCTAATCTAATTAAAAATTAGGGTATTATTTAATTAATTAAATTTCTTTAATTAATTAAGTTCCCTAATCATATTAGGGATAATTAATTAACCTCCTAATCTTATTAGGATATATGAGAGTACTTTTATTAATTAATTCCCAAACTCCTTTAGGAATTAAATAATAATAATAATAATAATAATAATAATAATAATAATAATAATAATAATAATAATAAGACTCCTCTTATTAGTTTATATTTAATATTTCTAAAATATTAAATAATAAATATTAAGTTGTTTAATTTATTCTATCACCATAGATTAAATTAAATATACTTAACTTATTATTACGATTATGCCATTTACTTCTTAAATAAATATTCTTCATTTTTTTGGTGTGACCCTTTAGGTTCTCCATATTAAACCGGTTGTGAATAAATCAATTAGAACAATTCTAATCTTATTTAAATAAATAAATTAAGCTATTAATTAATTTAAATAAGTAATATTTATTCTAGAATAAAGATAAACCTCCCTAGCGATTAATAACTTTTCAGATAATATAGATTTCAACATTAATCATAAAAGAACCTTTGAGTAAATAGTTACTGTACAATTCAATCCTTCCACAATACAATGTCCTAATTAAATATAAGACATGGAATTACTATCAAGTCTTATTTTATTTAATTATATGTATTTCGACTCTTAAATGCACAACTCCAAATAATACAAATTAGAAACTCATTTTCTAATTTCATTCTGCCGTAGCCAAAGACTACTGAGTTGTCATTTATCGAATCACATAGGACATTTATCTTTTTTTACTAGAAGCGGTAGATTCTTTATTGATCATACATTATCTTCATGTATAACTTATTATACCCAAGCATATCCTTTGATATACCCTAAGGATCCTAAGGAATATGTCAAAGTATAATTCATCATACATAAGATACTATGATGATCTCAAGTCTAAGGATCACTAGTACTACTATCACTTTAGAAATTTCTATTGACAGGCAAGTAAAACTCCATTAGGTATTCCTTAGCGAGTCACGTTCAGTGAACTTATTCTCCAATAAGCACCTATATATTTGCTTTAGTGTCTTCACACAAATGATCATGAGATTAATCATCCTTATCCAATGAGCAAGCAATGTATGTTCCAATCTATCTGGATTCACTAATCCCCTTTTTAGTAATCCATCGATTGGGAATATTTTAGTTTTTAAACTATCTAAGAATTTAGATCTCATTAGCATAATTTCATCGTGATTCTAAAAGTATTGCTTAAAACTATGGGTTTATCACATATTATTAGAACAACACCATGTAGATAAATTAAAGCATTTAATAATGAATACTTTTATTAATAAACGAATAGGATTGTTACAAAGTATATGCTTATTCATCAATATGATTAGCTTGTGTGCATACTACTTTCACAAACCGTTGGCGACAACTCCAGCGTAGCATCGGGAATGGTCCGATGATGTAAGCTGTTGAAAGCTACTTCAACGAAGGTCAAAATTTTTGACATTGTAAACCATTGGCGACAACTCCAGCGTAGCGTCGGGAATGGTCTGCTGATGTAACTCATTGAAAGCTACTTCAACAAAGGTGAGGATGTTTGACATTGTAAACCGTTGGTGACAACTCCAGCGTAGCATCGAGAATGGTTCGGTGATGTAAGCCGTTGAAAGCTATTTCAACGAAGGTCAGAATGTTTGACATTGTAAACCATTGGCGACAACTCCGACGTAGCATCGAGAATGGTCCAGTGATGTAAGACGTTGAAAGCTACTTCAAAGAAGATCAGAATGTTTGACAGTGAAAACCGTTGGCAACAACTCCAGCGTAGCTGTTGGTTAGAAAACCTATCACTAAACACGCGCAAGTATACGCGGTCTAACAAGTAATACAGTGATAAGAAGTGTGTCATACCCACGAGGAACTATGACTAATATTTACCAAATACCGACTATGTATCGCTAAAGTCTTATTCGAACAGCAGTAAATGGAAGTGTGATTAATCTAATTATAATAATTAACAGCAGTAAATGGAAGTGTGTTATGTTTCATCAAACTAGCTACCCTTCTTTCTTTGGTCTAAATGGTCATGACAATTTGTCGACCGAGAACACACAGGATCCTATGCACCTCTGTCGAGGTATGCACAAACATATCCTCTCCAGATCCACCCAAAATGGAATAGAATAGAAAAGAATGTCCAAGCTAGATACAATCCTACATATGTCTATGCGAATCAATCATAACAAGGATTTAAGCCTAAGTTCTCAATAAGGTCACACGTGACGCATAGAGATATGTCTATTCTACGCACAACGTATGCAGCCGAGACCCACAATCGCATGTCAATATATTTAGGTGTAAATCTACAATTCTTCTGTTGATATCATGCAGATTACCAAAATCATCACTAATGTCTTAGCGAGAATCATAAAGTACAAATATATTAAACCAAATCATATGGTGCCAACCAAAGAGATAAAGACAGTCAATTCAAATAACAAAGGAATCCATTATAACCTTAGAGCCAATATTTAGTTCATAGTTGATAAACCAAATACAAGTAGCAAATAAGACAACATTTATAGAATACAAAATTAGAGAGAATAATTGGATAGAAGAAACTCTGTCAAAGCCCCTTCAATCCCCACGTATTCCGGTCAAATCGAGCTTTCCAATCCATGTCGCTCGTTGCTCTTGAGCTCCAAAGAAATACAAACTTCTCCCTAAATCTACCTAATCTATATGTACAAACATGAGAAAGAAAGAGAACTTACAGAGAAAACTAATCTAAGCTATCCTATTCTAAGGTCTCTATTTTATATGTTATGAGATATATATCAGTTATCTTGAAATGCAGAGACTTCCTTCTCTTATATACGCCCCTCCCTCCTTTTGCTAAGTCAAACATAAGCCCTCTCTACCTGGACACCAGAGCTCGCGCTGCGGCGCGAGCAATAGCATTGTAGATGGCGCTGCAGCGCCACGTGTGCAGGAAAGAACCGAAGCTCGCGCTGCGACGCGAGCCAAGAGAGGGAACAGTGGCGCTGCGGCGCGGGTTGACGTCAGCAGGGACAGGAAGGTAGCATTGCGGCGCGAGGAATAGACTGGGCATTGGCGCTGCAGCGGCATTGTATAGAAAATGGCCAATTTTGCCCCTGAAAGCTATAAAACACCTGAAAAGACGTGCAATATAACGATTAAGACAATAACACTATAACCATATAAAATCATATAAAATCTATGAGAACAGACAACAATTTAAGTCATAAAATATCCGATTCGTGGGTATAAATCCCACTCATCAAATACCCCTAAACTTAAGTCTTTGCTTGTCATCAAGCAAACTAACTAACACAACACTAATAATGAAACACACGCGAAAGAAAAATAAAACAGTAAAGTAGTATCATGGCTTCAAAGCTCGATCATAGCCACTCCCAGAAAATAGGGCAAACACAGACATGAATAGGGGTTCATTCAATTTCAAGCATAAGGCTGTATTTGATCTATTCTATGTGTGTATGGAGACCAACCGTCCTAACTAATCATGGCTCAAATAAGTTTGCACAGTTGATTGCTAATACTAATATGCATACTCCACAACTTAAACATTCAACAAGCATTAAGAATTAGATGCAAATGCAGGAAAAGATCAAAAGACTCTAGCATGACGACAGTAAAATCTGACTCGAACAGTTCTTAATTACCTTAGGCTATTCAGAACTACCCATGAATGAGCTTTTGATCAGTGACTCCCAAGCCAGACGACTTTAGGGCACTAGGTGTAGAACACCCCTATTAATCTAATAACTCGAGCAGTAAAGGCCATGTAATCAACATAAGAAAACTGATACTTTACAACAGCAACGAAGATTATTTATCGAGTGCATTTTATGCTCCATCTCGATATCAGTCCTACGTTTATGGACGAGTACGTTTTACGCTCTATCTCGACCCACCGCAAAACTTTCGATATAAAACTCTTCTTTTCTATTTTAATTCTCATTTCATTCAATTTTTTTTATAAGTTAACATGCTAGAATCCAATATCCAAAACTATATAAACGTCTAAGTCTTTTAGTACCTTGTAAAAATGAAAGTTTATAAGAGTGAACAAACTCTCAAAGCAATAAACACGCGAACTAAATTTGAAAAATAACTAGTTAAATACAGTTGGTCGGTGCATGCTAAGAAGGACGGATCAATAACAGTCTAAACTTATCAACTGAACAACCCCTATTTCATACATGCTTGACACGACTCTAAGAGATAGGCAAAGATACTTGACATTTGTCATCAGCCACAATCAAAAATTAATGATACTATAACACCCTTGCTTGATAGCAACTCAAAATAGGGTAAAAAGGCCATTCAAATGGCACAAACATCTTGTGAGACCCCGAATTTTATGAAATAAAAGTATTCAATTTTTCTATTTTGATAAACAGTTAAATTGATAAAAGTTTAAAGTTAAGGATAATATGTGAATTTTTTTTTTTGCAAAGTAAGCAAATTGATATAAAATATTCGTTGTGTCGAGGAATATTCGATTAGTTGGGGAATATTCTTTTTGTCGAGAAATATTCGTACGACAGTACAATCATTAGTGGACCCCACAACAGAATTATTGTCGGATTGAGAAAACGACAAAAATATTTTTATGAAATTAACGGCGAAAGTTTTATCGTTAACTGTTGAACACCCGGTGTTAAAAGTTCAGTAATACGCGTGGTTGCATAGTAGCACACGGTATTGATTATTGATGCTTACGTGAGAAGTCACTCAGTTTTGTTTTATTAGTATTATTAATGTAATAAAACAGAAAATCTTTTTATATAAAACAGAATACTTTTATAAAGTTATCTGTTTTATTAGACAATAATTAGAATATATTATATTTTATTATGCATAGTATTTGCATAGTGCCTGCATAGTGTTTGTATAGTAAAATCTTTTATAAAGTTATTCATTTTATTAGATTATAAATAGAATATATATTATATTTTATTTAAAAGATTTTGCTTTAAATATGGACCGTCCGATTAAAAGTAAATCAATCTGGACCGTTCATGAATTAGTTACTATGCAGTCCATTCTTCTATAAATAGAAGCTCATTCCTTCATTATTTCTTACGAATTTACTGAAACTCTAGAGAGAGAAACTATAGAGAGAGTTCTTCTTCTATAATCTTGAGCGTATATATTTAGAGTTTAAGAAAGCTTTGAGCGTAGTGCATGTTTTCTTCGAGTATATCCTCGCCCTACCAGTCAGAATACTCTTCTTTCAAAGGTAAGGGATATTATTTGTTGTACTCGTAAAGGGTATTCTTTCTTTATTATTCCAGAAGAGAACTTCTGTTATTCCATTCTTTATTATTCTGTTGGAATAACCTGTATACGCGGGCTACCCTATACTTGGTGAAATTCTTCTGTTATTATATTTTTATTATTCTGTTGGAACATCCTGTCTGTGCTTTACGCCGGACCTGGTTCTATTATTTATTATTCTGTCAGAATATCCTGTCTGTACTTTACGTCGGACCTGGTTCCATTATTTATTATTTTGTCAGAATATCCTGTCTGTGCTTTACGCCGGACCTGGTTCCATTATTTATTATTTTGTCAGAATATCCTGTCTATGCGTTTACGCCGGACCTGGTTCCATTATTTATTATTCTGAAGGAATATCCTGTCGGTGCATTTACGCATGACCTGGTTCCACTATTTATTTTTCTGTTGGAATAACATGTATGTGCGGTCTATCGCTTGCCTAATGATTTCTTTTGTTATTCCATTCTTTATTATACTCAGTTGGTTAAAGTTTTAGCTTTTATACTCCATGAAATTAGTGGAATATCCTTGATATTTGCGCTTCATCCAGTATCTTTTCATGGAAGTATTCTTCTAAGCATTTTTGAATTTTACTCCACAAAGCAATATCATGTTGACAATTTGGACGTTATTGATTTCTGAATAAATTAATTCTTGAACTTATTTTATTAAATTATTATGTCATTGTCATCATCCTCATGTTTATATTATGTTGACAGTCATCTGTGGCCTGTAGTGCATAGATGGACTTGGTATGATTATGACCAGGGATTATTCGGTATAATCATAACCGTAATGTTACAAATGATGTGGAAAAGTCCTCATTGGCCCGTAGTGCATTGATGGACAGTTTTTGGTATGATTATGGCTATGGATTCTCTTCGGTCAGGAGTGCAACGATGAATTGTTTTATGGCATGATCAGGACCGTTGATAAAAACACGATTATCTTTGGCCCGTAGTGCATGGATAATTCATGGTCGTGATACTAATGAATATCCTTGGCCTATAGTGCAGGGATAATTCGATGATGTGGATTAATTATTGAGCTGAGTCTCAGCGATGAAATATTAATTCATGGATGTGATAATAATGAATATCATTGGCCTGTAGTGCAGGGATGATTCGATGATGTGGATTAATTATTGAGTTGAGTCTCAGCGATAAAATATTAATTTATGGATGTGATAATAATGAATATCTTTGGCCGTAGTGAATGAATAATTTATGGATGTGATACTAACGAATATCATTGGCCGTAGTGCATGGAGAATTCGATGGTGTGGATTATTTATTAAGCTAAGTCTCAGCGATAAAATATTGGTTATACACTTTTAATTTGTAAAAGATAGTAGATATCATGCTCTACTTGACTCTTCTAAAATATAATTGTGTGTCTTTGGCCGTAGTGCAAAGATGAATTTATTAGTATGATTATGAACAAGATTGTGATTTGGTATAACCATGATTTTTGATGTTTCAGGTGAATATAGTTGATAAAAATTATCTTCGTCCTGGGTGCGAAGAGAAATTTAGAATCACAATTATGATTATGAGTTATTCATATGATTGTGGACAAGAATTGTTGATTGATGTTGCAGGGATAAAATATTATTGGTGGACTTTTAACATGGAGAAGATAATAGACCTAATGGTCTATTTGACTCTTCTAATGGATTGCTCGTTCCGCTGCAACTATGGTTAAAAACTTTTATCATCTACCATATGTTCTAAATCTCTGATTTATTAACGATGAAGGCTTTTGATGGTGTAAATTAGCTTTAATTCTGATATTCTTTACTAGGCTAGTTGAGCTCACCATTTTGCTTTCATTATTCTCTTCAGGAAGTGAGAACGCAGTAGGGACTAGTCGGGGAACGGAGTGACGGTCCAGATGATATCATTAGTAGTCCTCACTATTCTATGAAATAGTGTGATAGCTGTGGAGGTTCTCCTTAAACAGTATAGAAAAGTGTGTTATATTCTATACATCATTTAGTAGTTATATTTGGTGAATCAAATATGGTGAGGCGAACCCAACTTTGGAAGGGTGTTTTGCCACTATCATACAAAATGCCTAATGACATACAACCTCGTGTTCTCATAAGACATGGTTGTGCACATCCACTTGCTGAATATATCTACGGGCACTACCTATATGATCTTGGAGTTTATTTGAAGTATAATTTTCACTTGGAGGCAACGGAGATATTTATATGTCAAGAGAAGACTCACCATTGGAAATAAGATGATAGTAGTCTTCTTATTTTTATTTGTGGACTTTTGGGTTAACCAAGAATAATTCTATGGACATATGATATCTATCATAACCTAGACGCATGACCTCCCATGTACGAAGGTTTCCTTGAGCACTTCCCAAATATTTTAATTTCTAAAATAGTTTTTGACTATACTTTTATGTAAAGTATCATTATAAGGTTGTGGTCGAGGTACCATGAGAGTTACATACATTTGTATTAAAACTCATAGTTAATTGTGGTCGTATTCTATACGACAGCTCAACAATTATATAAATGAAGTTGTATTTGAATTTTGTACCATGTATCTTGCGACTCAGAATGGGTGATGTATACCTAATTTTGGGGGCGTCACAGTTGGTGTCAGAGCCATAAGTAAAGAGCCTCGAGCCTCTCGCTGATGACTTCCTGTTGATGGGGGATGCACCGAAGCCAGACTCTCCGTAGGGGAGGCCGTTCTACGGTGGCAAACTGATAGGTATCAATGTGAGGTGTTGTCCACGGTTGGGACATGAGTCACAGTTGGTATCAAAGCTTAGGGATATGGTCGCTGGCGGAGATAAGAGTCTAGAACTAGGAGGGGAGAGACTATTTATATACTTCGCTAGTGTGTGACTTACCTAAGCTGAAATTGTTTACTTGATAAGTTGACAAACTATGATATGTCAATTAACCTTTGTTTTGAAGCTATATTCTAGAATGATATCTGAAATACAGAAGATGAGAAATGAGAAAATCATGTTAGCGAAGAAATTACCGGGAAGGTACGATCTGAAAAGAAAGTAAGGTATTCTCATATCTTCGAATATCAAGTACGTACGTAAATTTTGAGGGCGAAATTTCATAAGGAGGGGCGATTGTTAGACCCCAAATTTTATGAAATAAAAGTATTCAAATTTTCTATTTTGGTAAATAGTTAAATTGATAAAAGTTTAAAGTTAAGGGTAATATGTGAATTTTTTTTACAAAGTAACCAAGTTGATATAAAATATTCGTTGTGTCAGGGAATATTCGATTAGTCGGGGAATATTCGTACGAAGGTACAATCATTGGTGGACCCCACAACGAAATTATTGTTGGATTGAGAAAACGACAAAAATATTTTTATAAAAATAACGGCAGAAGTTTTACCGTTAACTGTTGAAACACCCGGTGTTAAAAGTACAGTAATACGCGTGGTTGCATAGTAGCACACTGTATTGATTATTGATGCTTACGTGAGAAGTCACTCAGTTTTGTTTTATTAGTATTATTAATGTAATAAAACAGAAAATCTTTTTATATAAAACAGAATATTTTTATAAAGTTATTTGTTTTATTAGACAATAATTAGAATATATTATATTTTATTATACATAGTGTTTAAATAGTGCCTGCATAGTGTTTACATAGTAAAATCTTTTATAAAGTTATTTATTTTATTAGATTATAAATAGAATATATTTTATTTTATTTAAAAGATTTTGCTTTAAATATGGACCGTCCGATTAAAAGTAAATCAATATGGACCGTTCATGAATTAGTTACTATGCAGTCCATTCTTCTATAAATAGAAGCTCATTCCTTCATTATTTCTTACGAATTTACTGAAACTCTAGAGAGAGAAACTATAGAGAGAGTTCTTCTTCTATAATCTTGAGCGTATTTATTTAGAGTTTAAGAAAGCTTTGAGCGTAGTGCATGTTTTCTTCGAGTATATCCTCGCCCTACCAGTCAGAATACTCTTCTTTCAAAGGTAAGGGATATTATTTGTTGTACTCATAAAGGGTATTCTTTCTTTCTTATTCATGAAGAGAACTTCTATTATTCCATTCTTTATTATTTTGTTGGAATAACCTATATACGCGGGCTACCCTATACTTGGTAAAATTCTTCTGTTATTACATTTTTATTATTCTGTGGGAACATCCTGTCTGTGCTTTACGCCGGACCTGGTTCTATTATTTATTATTCTATCGGAATATCCTGTCTGTGCTTTACGCCGGACCTGGTTCCATTATTTATTATTCTGTCAAAATATTCTGTCTGTGCTTTACGTCAGACCTGGTTCTATTATTTATTATTATGTCGGAATATTCTGTCTATGCGTTTACGCTGGACCTGATTCCATTATTTATTTTTCTGTCAGAATATCCTGTCGGTGCATTTACGCATGACCTGGTTCCAATATTTTTTTTTCTGTTGGAATAACCTCTCTGTGCGGTCTTTCGCATGCCTGGTGATTTCTTTTGTTACTCCATTCTTTATTATACTCAGTTGTTTAAAGTTTTGGCTTTTTTACTCCATGAAATTAGTGGAATATCCTTGATATTTGCGCTTCATCCAGTATCTTTTCATGGAAGCATTCTTCTGAGTATTTTTGAATTTTACTCCACAAAGTAGTATCATGTTGACAATTTGGACGTTATTGATTTCTGGATAAATTAATTCTTGAACTTGTTTTATTGAATTATTATGTCATTGTCATCATCCTCATGTTTATATTATGTTGAAAGTCGTCTGTGGCCTGTAGTGCATAGATGGAGTTGGTATGATTATGACCAGGGATTATTCGATATAATCATAACCGTAATGTTACAAATGATGTAGAAAAGTCCTCATTGGCCTGTAGTGCATTGATGGACAATTTTTTGTATGATTATGGCAATGGATTCTCTTCGGCCAAGAGTGCAAAGATGAATTATTTTATGGCATGATCAGGACCGTTGATGAAAACACGATTATCTTTGGCCCGTAGTGCATGGATAATTCGTGGTCATGATACTAATGAATATTCTTGGCCTGTAGTGCAGGGATGATTCGATGATGTGGATTAATTATTGAGCTGAGTCTCAGCGATGAAATATTAATTCATGGATGTGATAATAATGAATAACCTTGGCCTGTAGTGCAGGGATGATTCGATGATGTGGATTAATTATTGAGCTGAGTCTCATCGATAAAATATTAATTCATGGATGTGATAATAATGAATATCTTTGGCCATAGTGCATGAATAATTCATGGATGTGATACTAACAAATATCCTTGGTCGTAGTGCATAGATAATTCGAAGGTGTTGATTATTTATTAAGTTGAGTCTCAGCGATAAAATATTGGTTATACACTTTTAATTTGTAGAAGATAGTAGATATCATGCTCTACTTGACTCTTCTAAAATATAGTTTTGTGTCTTTGGCCGTAGTACAAAGATGAATTTATTAGTATGATTATGAACAAGAATTGTGATTTGGTATAACCGTGATTTTTGATGTTTCAGGTGAATATAGGTGATGAAAATTATCTTCTTCCTGGGTGCGAAGAGGAATTTAGAATCACAATTATGATTATGAGTTATTCATATGATTGTGGACAGGAATTGTTGATTTATGTTACAGGGATAAAATATTATTGGTGAACTTTTAACATGGAGAAGATAATAGACCTAATGGTCTATTTGACTCTTCTAATGGATTGTTCGTTCCGCTGCAACTATGGTTGAAAACTTTTATCATCTACCATATGTTCTTAATCTTTGATTTATTAATGATGAAGGCTATTGATGGTGTAAATTAGCTTTAATTATGATATTCTTTACTGGGCTAGTTGAGCTCACCCTTTTGCTTTCATTGTTCTCTTCAGGAAGTGAGAACGCAGCAGGGACTAGTCGGGAAACGGAGTGACGGTCCAGATGTTATTATTAGTAGTCCTCACTATTCTATGAAATAATGTGATAGCTGTGGAGGTTCTCCCTAAACAGTATAGAATAGTGTGTTGTATTCTATACATTATTTAGTAGTTATATTTGGTGAATCAAATAGGGTGAGGCAAATCCAACTTTGGAAGGGTGTTTTGCCACTATCATACAAGATGTCTAGTGACATACAACCTCGTATTCTCATAAGACATAGTAGTGCACATCCACTTGCTGAATATATCTACGAGCACTACCTATATGATCTTGGAGTTTATTTGAAGTATAATTTTCACTTGGGGCAACGGAGATATTTATATGTCAAAAGAAGACTCACAATTGGAAAGAAGATGATAGTAATCTTCTTATTTTTATTTATGAACTTTTGGGTCAACCAAGGATAATTCTGTGGACATATGATATCTATCATAACCTAGACGCATGGACTCCCATGTACGAAGGTTTCCTTGAGCACTTCCCAAATATTTTAATTTCTAAAATAGTTTTTGAATATACTTTTATGTAAAGTATCTTTGTAAGGTTGTCGTCGAGGTACCATGAGAGTTACATACATTTGTATTAAAACTCATAGTTAACTGTAGTCGTATTCTATACGACAGCTTAACAGTTGTATAAATGAAGTTGTATTTGAATTTTGTACCATGTATCTGGCGACTCAGAATGGGTGATGTATACCTAATTTTGGGGGCGTCACACATCTAAACTGTAAAAGCCCCAAAAAGATGGCTATAAACCACAATCATGCTGATAATAATCAAAGCATTAATAAAATAAAAACCAAAACAGTATATGGTATTCATAATGGTAAAAAATCCAAACATAAACCCGCAGTTCAAAACGACTACACCACAATACTGATAAAAAGTCATAACAAAATACTAAATATGCAATCCTAATCATGGCAGTACAGAAATAGATAAATAATAGCTAAAAGCACCCCAAAACTTGAGGTGAGTAATGCCGTCATTGCTAAGCATAAAGAAATCGTATACAAGAGGGCTTCCCTGAAGTGCCTTGCTCAGCAGCAGTCTCGTCCTCGTCAGCCTCGGCGGGCGGTGATGGGGGAGGGTAGGGTGGGAAGATAGGCAGCTCTGAAAACTGGTATGGCATGAACTCAGCATTCTCGCAACAATAATCGGTGTAGATGCTCTGCATAGTGTTCACCAGTTCAGCCTGGTACTGCATAGCTATCTCCTGTCTCTGAGCTACAGCTGCGATGTGCCTCCGCTATCTCTACGCCTCGGCATCCTGTTTCTGGTGCAGAAAAGTGAGGGGCGCCATGATGTTTGTAAGCAGACCCTATGCAGCTGGGCCGACATCTGAAGTTTGTGCCTGCTCTGGCTCTGTTGTAGGCGACGGCGCTGTAGGCGGCCCATAGCCTTTGCTTCTGATATGAGACTCTGCCCCATCCCACACAGTGAAGCGTGAGATCGTCTGATGATCAATGACTGCCATAGGCGGCAGAGCTATCTCTTCAGTCCCCCAATGGACACCTGCCCTCTTGCAAAGCTGAGTGATCAATGATGGATGTGGAAGCCCCGAAGCGACTGTACTCTTGATTGCCTTCATGATGGACTCGTGTATGAGAACACCGATGTCCACGTTCAGGCCCATGACAATGGCAAATAGGAGGATCGCTGGATCCTTAGTTACATCGCTCAGGTGCCGGGTAGGGATCATGTTAGCGCAAATGAAGCTAAACCACGCCTTCCCATAGCGACTGAGGGCTGAAGTCGGGAAACTGGTCTTCTCACCTGTATAATCATTCTTTTTCCAGGTGGTCCCGGGCCTGCAGAGCCTCCGACTGATATCCTCAAGGTCATAGCTGCAGAGCCCCGGCTCCATATAATCCTTGCCCTTGAAGTTGGGTGCCGCGAATAGATCATTGATGGCTTGGCTTCCAAAAGCCACTAACTTCCCCCTACCTTGAATAACTACATCACCTTCGGCACTGGCGTTCGTGTAAAACTCTCGAACCACAGATATAGCGGCCGACCTGGGTGGTTTTGTGAAATGGATCCATTGGCGTTCGAGCAACATAGTGGTTAGCTCACCATCCTTTTTGTCCGGCCTGAACCCCTGCTCAGGAATTTAGTTTCGAGCAGCGAATGAGGATTTATATCTTTTCCACGCCTCCTCATTGATAAACTTGGTGTTGCCCCAAGCCGTTGGTGGTGCCGCGGATGATGACCCGCCGACGCTAAGTCGTTGCCTTTTGGGTGCCATTTCTGAACTTGAAGCAATTAGTACGAACACTGGCAGAAAACGGAAGCACACACTCCCCCAAACTTAGAGCAGATAAACCCAATCCAATATCAATGCCAAATCAGCCCCATATTTTCAAATTCTCTCTTAGGTAATTAGTCGAGCACTTAGTGTACGTTTTGAAAATCAACTATGGATAGACCTTGCTTGACAGTGCACTAACCAGATTTCCCACAGTGGAAAATCACCCCAAAACACAACAAGAACAACAACACAGTCCCACAATTTGAAATCAAAACAGAATTGACAAAAATCCGCAAATACCTTAAGTGAGAACCCTAGTTTGATCCCCTCTTTCTTTGTTTCGCACCGACTTGGGCTCTTGTAGGTTGCCGAAATTTATTCACTTGAGAGATTTATGGATGAATGCTAGGTGTGTAGGAGAAATAAGGTGATCTTGGTTCTTGGGTTCTTGCCGAGTCGGTTGGAGAAAGAGTAGAGGAATGGCCTAACTGATGGCTAAAAACTACACTTAAACACTAAAAACTCGCTGCCGGCACCGCGGTACGATCTGCTCTATGTAGTTTGGCACTGCGGCGCGAGTTAGCAGTGGCTGGGCTCGCTCATGACACCGCGGCGCAAGATGTATAGTGTTGGTTGGCGCTGCGACGCGAAGGAGAGAGACTGGGCATTAAACCATGGCGCTGCAGCGCTAATCTTGGCGCTGGGGCGCGAAGCCGGCGCTGCGGCGTGACTTGCAATGCATTTGGTTGTGCCGCGGCGCGAGATGTCATTTTTTGGAATTTTTCTAACTGCTATCTGCACATGCCAAAACCAGTATAACAGAAAATAGTACAAAGCAAATATGCATTATTAAATAGAATATAATGACTACTTACAGAGTAAACTAGATATAGGTAAAGGAAATCATATAAAATTTATACCGAGATGGGGGTGCCTCCCCACCAATCGCTTGTTTTAAAGTCGTCGGCTTGACTATACCGACGCCGCTCAATCCAGCTCATAAGCGAAGATGACCTTTTCATGCCGCCTATTCGTCCATTCCTTTGGATTCTTGGCAGACACTGATGATTGGTCATCCTCGTTCTCCTCATCCATCCAGTCATCCATCGGCACAAAGAAGCTTTCTCCACTGGAATTATCCACTAATTCGCATATTTCATTAAGTTGAAAATGTTCTTTGTGCGCTATTGGGCCCTCACGAATTTCCACAGTCGGGAGCGTGGTTTCTGATTGCTGATCAATATTGACGATACAATCATTGTTGATCCATTTGTCCCAAACTTCAGACTCCACCGGTTGGCTAGTTTGCACTATAACATCTTCCTCAACAACTGTGCAGAACTCATTGCATTTTCCTTGCATATCCACCGTGCAATGCTCTTTTGCTTCATCGTCGAGATCAATTAAGACTGGGAGAATGCCTTGTGGTGGATTTGTGATGGCATTGACGAGTTGCCCCAATTGATTCTCAAGGCTATGCAATGCGGCTTCTTGGCTTGCCATCTGAACCTCATTTCTTTCAATAAAGTTGGCGAGAAGCTCTTCAAGCCGGTTCTCTTCTTCTCATGTTGAGGTCTCATAAAAGCTCTCATTGGGTGGAGACGTCGAATTATAATGCGACAGAGATTGATAGTCAAACTGAAAGGCATGATTCGGATCATAATATTGCTCTTGACTGTAGTCCCATGAGTTTGGATAACCCTGGCAGTTTGGATGGTAGGGAATCGGTTCAAAGTCAGCTTTATCCTGACAGTAAGCATTCTGAGTGAACTAACACTCAAGATTGTCAGAAAATCTCAAGGCATTAGCAATTTGAAGTTTTAATTTTTCGAGTCCTTCTTCCGATAACATTGATCGTCCATAATATGTAACTCAAAAACAAAAAGAAAGGAAGATCAAACAAATAAAAGTAAGACGAAATTGATTTAAATTAGAATTATAGTTCCCCGGCAACGGCGCCAAAAACTTGTTGGTCGAAAAACCGATCACTAAACACGCGCAAGTATACGCGGTCTAACAAGTAATACAGTGATAAGAAGTGTGTCGTACCCACGAGGAACTATGACTAATATTTACCAAATACCGACTATGTATCTCTAAAGTCTTATTCGAGCAGCAGTAAATGGAAGTGTGATTAATCTAATTATACTAATTAACAAAGCAAGTAAATGGATAACAAATGGAAATCTAAGGAATACAAGCTAAGGTCACAACTTCACCCCACACAGGCATTCTGTCGAAAACCTGGCATGTTATGTTTTATCAAACTAGTTACCCTTCTCTCTTTGGTCTAAATGGTCACGACAATTTGTCGACCGAGAACACACGGGTGCCTATGCACCTCTGTCGAGGTATTCACAAATATATCCTCTCTAGATCCACCCAAAAGGGAATAGAACAGAAAAGAACGTCCAAGCTAGATACAATCCTACATATGTCTATGCGAATCAATCATAACAAAGATGTAAGCCTAAGTTCTCAATAAGGTCGCACGTGGCGCACAGAGATATGTCTATTCTACGCACAACTTATGCAGCCGAGACCCATAATCACATGTCAATATATTTAGGTGTAAATCTATAATTCTTTTGTCGATATCATGCAGATTACGAAAATCATCACTAATGTCTTAGCGAGAATCATAAAGCACAAATATATTAAACCAAATCATATGGTGCTAACCAAAGAGATAAAGGCAGTCAATTTAAATAACAAAGGGATTCATTATAACCTTAGAGCCAATATTTAGTTCATAGTTAATAAACCAAATACAAGTAGCAAATAAGACAACATTTATAGAATACAAAATTAGAGAGAATAAATGGATAAAAGAAACTCTGTCAAAGCCCCTTCAATCCCCACGCATTCTGCTCAAATCAAGCTTTCTAATTCGTGTCGCTAGTTGCTCTTGAGCTCCAATGAAATACAGACTTCTCCCTAAATCTACCTAATCTATATGTACAAACATAAGAAAGAAAGAGAACTTACAGAGAAAACTAATCTAGGCTATCCTATTCTAAGGTCTCTGTGTTATATGTTATGAGATATATCAGTTATCTTGAAATGCAGAGCCTTCATTCTCTTATATACGCCCCTCCTTCCTTTTGCTAGGTCAAAAATAAGCCCTTTCTGCCTGGACAACGAAGCTCGCGTTGCGGCGCGAGCAATAGCATTTTAGATGGTGTTACAGCGCCACATGTGCAGGAAAGAATCGAAGCTCGCGCTGCGACGCGAGCCAAGAGAGGGAACAGTGGCACTGCGACGTGGGCTGACGTCAGCAGGGATAGGGAGGTGGCGCCGTGGCGCGAGGAATAGGCTGGGCACTGGCGCTGCGGCGCCAGTGTATAGAAAATGGCCAATTTTGCCCCTGAAAGCTATAAAACACCTGAAAAGACCTACAATATGACGACAACCCCAGTGTAGCATCGGGAATGGTCCGGTGACATAAGTCGTTGAAAGCTACTTCAACAAAGGTCAGAAATTTTGAGAGTATAAACTGTTAGCGACAACTTCAACGTAGCATCGGGAATGGTCCGGTGATGTAAGCCATTGTAATCAACTTCAACGAAGGTCAGAATGTTTGACAGTGTAAATTGTTGGCGACAACTTCAGCGTAGCATCAAGAATGGTCAGGTGATGTAAGTCGTTAAGAATTACTTCAACGAAGATCAGAGTATCTGATATTTTAAATCGTTGGCGATAACTCCAGCGTAGCATCGGGAAAGATTCGATGATGTAAGCCGTTGAAAACTGCTTCAACAAAGGTCAGAGTATCTGATATTGCAAACCATTGGCGACAACTCGATCGTAGCATTAGGAAAGATCTAATGATGAAAATCGTGGAAAACTATCTGTATCAGGGAGGACCGATGATGGAATCTCTTATACAAATCCCCAGTCGAGGCATCGCGAAGGATTGGTGATTTTAAGACCGTTGTAAACTACTATTTAAGTAGGCACCGAGGAAAGTCGGTGATGGTCAACCTTCACAAAACAACCATTCGAGTAAGTATTGTGAGGATGTTGTGAAAGTAAGAAGTAAAATTTTATTGTCTCCAGCAGAGCTATCGGCATCAACCTAATAGAAAGCCCAGGCGGTGGTGACAATCCCAGCATTACGACAGGAAGAATCCAATGATAGCAACCAAGCCAAGCTATCATCAAGATAAACATCAATAATCCCCAGGGAGTTACTCATAAAAGAGAAGAACATCTCCAGCGGAAGTAAAATCATAAAGCACATCTAAAAGATAAAGAACATTGATGATAACCTCAACATCAAAATCTAATGGTCTTAGCCGTAAGAAAACCTCCACAGTAGGGATCTTGAAAACGTCTCTACATTTCACCGTCGAATCAGTCTCAATAGCCCTGATGGACATTTCAAGCCACCCCAGCATAGCATCGGGAATGATCCGGTGATGAAAGCTTTGTAAACTACCATTTGGATAGACAATAAAGCTGTTCAATAAAGACCATCACTGACAATTCTATCCCTAGAAAAAACGGCGGGCGCAGTCAGTGATAAAATTCCGTTGGAAATAATTCCAACCAAAAACATCTAGCATCCATAACATCACATCATGCTGCATTGCATAACATCATTTAATCTTGTCATATTTCAAGTGTCTAGTAATCTTTATCTTGTTCATGTCATTACATTGCATAAACATGATAAAGAGGGGCATTTGTAAACACTCAAAATTTTACATTCCTGTTAATAACCATGTAGGAGGGTAGAATCATCTTTTATCTTCGACAAATAACCTTCGAAGTTAAATCGTTAAATTCAAGCCCTAGAGACAGCCCCTAGAGATCAAATCGACCCTCGGATACAATCCCGAGAGATCAAGTCAAATCCCGACAACAACCCCGGGACATCAAAACCAAACCCCCGGAGACAACCCCGGGAGATCAAATCCAACCCCGGAGACAACCCCGGGAGATCAAGCTAAACCCCAGTGACAACCCCGAGAAATTAAGTCCAATCCCGGAGATAACTACGGGAGATCAAACTAACCTCAGAGACAACCCTGAGGACTGTCAAAAGTTAACGACAGTCTAATCTCGGAGACGACCTTAAGAAATGACGGCTACAGCTGCATCAAGCTCGATACTAGCCCAGGAGGGGAAAAAATAATTTTGCCAACTCAACGTCAATTCAGCCCAAATCACTGCAAAAGAAGTCATGCAGAACCATAACATAAATCCTGAGTCAAAACAACACAAGACAGCTTAACGGATAGACTGTGAAGACTCAAAGATCTGGTCATAGACCCATATTCCCGGATTTGAAAAAAGTCAAATTCCATGTCATTGTGTATCTCTCGTTAAGGGCTTTTGGGAAAGGTATAGCACGCCTCCATCGGATTCCTAGTTTGAACGTTATGAAGGTTCGAGCGGATAGCATGTTGGCCCGAGTACACGTACTTCGAGATAACAGGACCCATGGGCCTCGGGCCCACCGGGCAACCGCAAGTAGACCTGCGGCTACTTTGGTCTATAAATAGACCCCTCATCAGCAAAAAAAAAGAGAAAAAGAGAGAAAACTCTTTCCATTTCAGCCCTTAACCCCTTCTATAGTGTTCTAAACTTCAATATCCTTCTTTCTAAACACTTGTATACATATATTCTACAACATATCAAATTTTAACCTGTGGAAACCGAGTTTTCAAGCTCTAAAAGTGGTCTGAAGCCTTCTTTGCAGCACACTATAAGATTTTTTCAGATTTAAAGTTTTCTACTACTTTAATATATATATTAACTGTTAACTACATTTAAATATATGTTTTAACTGCTTATTTAATGTAAATCTATAATATTTAAATTTGTGGACTAGATTTATCTAAATCTAGCAATATATAACTTTTAACCGGTTCAAAAGTTACAAAACTGGAATCTTTGAGCTAGAATGGCTAAGATTTATTTAAATCTAGTTTTCTTTATAGTTTTTCTTTTAAATATTAAGCAACCGTGTGAGCCTAGTGTTAGGTTTGTAAGATTCATACATGCAATCAAATTGCACAAAATTAGTAGAAGCATGAAAATCAGAGTTTTAAAATTTTACAAACCATATACCCGGATCATCCTTTATGCATAATTATTAATTAAACGAAAAATAACGAACAAGAATCATACCCTTGAAGATTCGAGCTTCCTCAGGTACAAGTTCACCTCTAAATCCTTTTCGCGTTCAATTTGAATCCACCGAGTTTGGTTCCTTCATTTGATCAATGTTAGTTACCCAAGTGTTTGGGCTCTAGAGGTGATCCATCAAGGAAGAAGAAAGATTCAAGAAGGAGGGTGGTTGGCTAAACCTTAGTTTTCTATCTCTGTACAAAAAAATGTACTCTCCAACAATTAGAATCATGTCTACTTGATATCTGATATAAGACTCATCTTATAAAGATATCAGTTAACCCTTCTAATCTAATTAGAAAATAGGGTATTATTTAATTAATTAAATTTCTTTAATTAATTAAGCTCCATAATCTTATTAGGGATAATTAATTAAACTCTTTTAACTAATTTAACCTCCTAATCTTATTTGGAATATATGAGAGTATTTTTATTAATTAATTCCTAAACTCCTTTAGGAATTATAATAATAATAATAATAATAATAATAATAATAATAATAATAATGATGATGATGAGACTTCTCTTATGAATTTATATTTAATATTTCTAAAATATTAAATAATAAATATTAAGCTATTTAATTTATTCTATCACCATATATTAAATTAAATATACTTAACTTATTATTATGATTATGCTATTAACTTCTTAAATAATTATTCTTCCTTTTATGGTGTGACCCTTTAGGTTCTCCATATTAAATCGATTGTGAATAAATCAATTAGAATAATTCTAATCTTATTTAAATAAATAAATTAAACTATTAATTTATTTAAATAAATAATATTTATTCTACAATAGGGATAAGTCTCCCTAATGATTAACGACTTTTCAGATAATATAGATTTCAATATTAATCATAAAAGAACTTTTGAGTAAATAGTTACCATATAATTCAATCCTTCCACCACACAATGTCCCAATTAAATATAAGATATGAAATTATTGTCAAGTTTTATTTTATTTAATTATATGTATTTCGATTCTTAAATGCACAACTCCAAATAATGCAAATTAGAAACTCCATTCTAATTTCATTCTGCCTTGGTCAAGGACTACTGGGTTGTCATTTATCGAATCACATAGGATATTTCTCTTCTTTTACTAGAAGCGATAGATTCTTTATTGATCATACATTATCTCCATGTACAACTTATTATACCCAAGCATACCCTTTTATATACCTTAAGGGTCTTAAGGAATAAGTCAAAGTATAATTCATCATACACATGATACTATGATGATCTCAAGTTCAAGGATCACTTGTACTACTATCACTATAAGAATTCCTATTGACAGGCAAGTAAAACTCCATTAGGTATTCCTTAACGAGTAACGTTCAGTGTACTTATTCTCTAATAAGCACCTACATACTTGCTTTAGTGTCTCCACACAAATGATCATGAGATCAATCATCATCATCCAAAGAGCAAGCAACATATGTACCAATCTATCCAGAGTCACTAATCCCCAATTTAGTAATCCAACGATTGGGAACTATTTTAGTTTTTAAGCTTTCTGAGAATTTAGATCTCATTAAAATGATCATCATCATTATTTTAAAAGTATTTCTTAAACTTAAAACTATGGGTTTATCACATATTATAAAGAAGCATCATGTAGATAATTAAAAGCCTTTAATAAATTAATACTTTTTATTAATAAATGAATAAGATTGTTACAAAGTATATTCTTTATCATCAAACATGATTGGCTTGTGTGCATACTACTTTCAATCTCCCACTTACACTAAAGCCAATCGTTATGGTATCTCATACCCTTATTCTCTAAGTGACGATTATCCTGTTGTTGGATATGCTTCAGTAAATGGATACGTAATGTTGTTCTTGAGAGTCCATTATCTCTATACTGATTTTCCATCTTTCAATGATTCCTATAATCTAATGAAAGTTCCACAACATATGTTTAGATCTAAGATGAGACTTTGGAACTATTCCTAGTTATGTAATGAACTTTTTATCCAAACAATCAACTTGAAGCTTCATTTATATCTATATACTTTGTCTTTATCACTAAACTAACAACTCTTTTCTATTTGAAACTTTTCCAATTCATTGCACCACCTTTCAAGGTAACGCTTTACCTTAAAGTGAATTTTCTGTCTTCTTGGTTTGTCTGAAAAACTTGAGTCTGTTAAGCCTTCTAGTTTTGATTCAGACCCACCATAAATATGATCACATCCTTAGTGTCGGTTAAGTACTTTAAGATGTTTTTCACTGTCTTACAGTGATCTTCTCCAGAATATGACCGATCAACATCAAGTCTCGTACATTTGATATCATACATGATAGTTACTCATGCGATCTCTCTTTTAAGAGTCTATGGGGACTATTAAAAAAGATACACTTCATGGCTCATCAACATGAGACATTTCTTGGAGTTTGCCATGCTAAACGGCTTTAGCATCAAATGAATACATATTTATTGGGTTAAGCCGAGTATCCTTTTAAATCTATCTATATAGATTTGTATCTCCAATAAAAATACTCTTCCAAAATCATTCGTGGAGGAATGTTTAGATAACTTTATCTTTACTGATTGTAGCATTGGTATGTCATTCCTTTTCCGTAGTATATAAACATATAATACTATGAATGTCACAACACTCCCACTGATCCTTTTGTACACACTAGGTTCATTCTTATTTTTGATAAAGCAAACTCTTTTGATTATCTCATCAAATCGAATGTTCCATTTTTGAGAAGCTTGCTTCAATCCATTTTTCTAAGTGTCTACAACTCTTACCTCATCGTATGTAACTGGATCATCATTTTTATAATGCGTACCTCATCATCATCATCCATGATGAATCCATACCTCCCAGGTATCTTCGGTATTATTCCAAATTTACGATTCGATTATGGTACAATATGTCTATCTACAGATTCCTCTTATTTGATTTACAGTGCTTCGTGGTTCTTAAACTTTTCAAGATTCTATTATCCTCCCACTAGCCATTGCAATGATAATCACCTTTATCTTAGAATGTAATGTGTTTCGCAACAAACACTTTTTGCTAAGTAGTATTATAGAACATATACTATAACCCTACTTTAGGATGTCCCTCAAATCTTCACTTGTCAAATCTTATCCCAAACATATCCCTTTAAAACTTTTTTCACATAAGTTGGATAACCCCTTATCTTAACATACTAAAATTAGGAATCCTCCCTGTCCATAACTCTTATAGAGTCTTGGGACCGAATTTGGAGGTTACCTTTTTCATAGATTTATAGCCATTTCTAGGGAATGACCTTGGAAGGATACTGGAATGTTGGTAAAATTATTATGGACCGCACCATGTCCAACAAGGTATGATTTTTCCTTTCAGATACATCAATCAATTATTGCATATCAGGAGGTGTCCATTGTGAGAAAACCAGTTGAGATGATCTAGAAACTCATTACACAAGTATTCCTTCCTTGATCAGATCAAAGAATCCTAATACTTTGCCAAGTTGCTTCACTTCTGAATTCTTTTAACCTTTCAAATAATTCATACTTGTATTTTAGCAAATACACACATTCAACTCTTTGAATGATCATCTCCTTTTCTTATACTAATTTTTTAATATGTAAAATTATTTCTGAAAGTAGTATGCACAAGCCAATCATGTTTGATGATAAAGTATATACTTTGTAATAATCTTATTCATTTATTAATAAAAAAGTATTAATTTATTAAAGGATTTTAATTATCTACATGATGCTGCTTTATAATATGTGATAAACTCATAGTTTTAAACAATACTTTTAGAATAATGATGATGATCAGTCTAATGAGATCTAAATTCTTAGAAAGCTTAAAACTAAAATAGTTCCCAATTGTTGGATTACTAAATTGGGGATTAGTGAATCCGGACAGATTGGTACATACGTTGCTTGCTCATTAGATGAGGATGATTGATCTCATGATCATTTGTGTGAAGACACTAAAAGCAAGTTTGTAGGTGCTTATTGGAGAATAAGTTCACTGAACGTGGCTCGCTAAGGAATACCTAATAGAGTTTTACTTGTCTGTCAATAGGAATTCCTGTATGATAGTAGTACAAGTGATCATTGGACTTGAGATCATCATAGTATCTTGTGTATGATGAGTTATACTTTGACTTATTCTTTAAGACTCTTAGGGTATATCAAAGGGTAAGCTTGAGTATAATAAATTTTACATAGAGATAATGTATGATCAATAAAGAATCTACCACTTCTAGTAAAAGAAGAGAAATATCCTATGTGATTTGATAAATGACAACCCAGTAGTCCTTGGCCAAGGCATAATGAAATTAGAAAGGAGTTTTTAATTTGTATTATTTAGAGTTGTGCATTTAAGAGTCGAAATACATATAATTAAATAAAATAAGACTTGATAGTAATTCTATGTCTTATATTTAATTGGGACATTATATGGTGGAATGATTGAATTGTACGGTAACTATTTACTCAAAGGTTCTTTTATAATTAATGTTGAAATCTATATTATCTGAAAAGTCGTTGATCCCTAGGGAGGCTTATCCCTATTGTAGAATAAATATTATTTATTTAAATAAATTAATAGTTTAATTTATTTATTTAAATAAGATTAAAATTATTCTAATTGATTTATTCACAACCGGTTTAATATAGAGAACCTAAAGGGTCACACCATAAAAGGAAGAATAATTATTTAAGAAGTTAATAGCATACTCGTAATTATATGTTAAGTGTATTTAATTTAATCTATGGTGATAGAATAAATTAAATAGCTTAATATTTATTATTTAATATTTTAAAAATATTAAATTTATAAATTAATAAGAGGAGTCTTATTAATATTATTACAATTATTATTATTTTAATTTCTAAAGAGTTAAAAATTAATTTAATATTAGTACTCTGTAGACACTCGAAATTTTCTTTACTACTGACACTAACATTGCAGGAAGGCAGATTCGTCTTTTATGAGAGAACCCTGAAAGATAATCCACAACCATACCGGATACTACCGGACCCCAGATCGCAATCTAGAAGTAATCATTCCAATCTTGGAGAACACCAAGGTATGCAGATCAATACCGAAACACACACCGGAGAAGACCGATTAATCTCGGAGATAACCCCGAGGTATCCAGTCTCAGCCCTAAACATGGGAATAGCCTCCAACCTTGGTGATAGCCCCAAGGAAAGCAATTTTGGCATTAACCACGGAAATGCTTGTTACAAGTGCAACCAGCTTCAATCTCAGCGCTCACAACGAGATACACAGTATCAGCCCGGCGATGACATCGGGAAGACAGACACACCTCAAAGATGACAATGAGGACTTTCAACCAATTGCAGCAGTCCAATCCCAGCGAAGCTGAGCAACGTCTGCTGTATCGACCCAGCCCGGCAATAACACCGGTAAGGGGAAACATCGTCATCTGACCAACACGATGCCACGCCAAGTCGTCTCAACACATCTACGCAACAACGGCCCACAAGGCTAACCAATCCCGAGTTACTATTGTGCGGGGTAACGGATGAAAGTTGAAGCTTGAAGACCGGAGGGCACCGTCCCATCTTCAAAGACTTCGTACAAACTCTAATCCCATGCCATCGTACAAAATCTCGACAACAGCGCTCCGAAATAGGTCCTGTATACCTCAAACGGATGCCCGGATTGCACTTCAGAAAAATCGAGTGGACATTACAGTGCCCGCGTGCACGTACTTCGAGACGACCCGACCCGACCAAACCGGGCTGACCCGACCCGCCTCTGGTACACCTACGGCTGAGCCGTAGGTACACCTGCGGCACCTTTTGCCTATAAATAACAGGCTTGAGGTGCTGATTTTTAAGAGAAAAAAGGCGGGGAAACCCTGCAGAATTCGCTCTACACTTGCCATACAGTGTATTTTCCCATTTTAAACACCTGTGAGCTCATATACAGCCCTCTTTTGTACCTACAAAAGCCAGTGTTTACCCACTTTAAAGATATAGAAGCCTTTTCTAGCAGCCAGCTGTAAGCCTTCTCACACACTTTAGAGTCTTTATCTTCATCTTTGCACACACCCTTCTACACGTTGAGAGTTGTGTTGCTTGCTTTTGCCCGGACTTCGGTCCGTGATTTCATTTCAGTCTATATATATATATATATATATATATATATATATATATATATATATATATATATATATATATATTTACATATATATTGACTAACATTACCGAGTTATGCCTCGGTTGAGCCTAGACTTCGGTCTGGAGCGTTTATTGCTTTAATAAATATATACTTATATATATTAACTGTGTGTCGGACTTTGTTCGATGAGCCTAAACTTCGGTTTGGTGCGTTTAATTGCTTTCTTATATATATATATATATATATATATATATATATATATATATATATATATATATATATATATATATACTTATAGATATTAACTGTGTGTCGGACTTTGTTCGATGAGCCTAAACTTCGGTTTGGTGCGTTTAATTGCTTTCTTATATATATATATATATATATATATATATATATTATATATATATATATATATATATATAAACTGTGGTCGAACTCCGTTCGATGAGCCTGGATTTTACATCCGGTGCGTTTACTCGCTTTTATATATGTATACTTATATATATGAACTGTTATCGAACTCTGTTCGGTGAGCCTGAATTTTATATCCGGTGCGTTTACATGCTATATATATATATATATATATATATATATATATATATATATATATATTTACATTTCGTCCCACCTGGAGTTTACTTCGTGGTGGTTGACTGTTTTTACAGTTTTATCTACGTTTTGTCCCGCCTGAAGTTTCCTCCGTGGCGATTGATGGCTTTTAACAGCTTTCTTTACATTTCTGATCCCCCATGGAGTTTCTTCGTGGTTGGTGATCATGTCTGTATATATATATTTACAGCTTTTATATATATACCTGCTTACTGCTTTCATACAAATTGCGGTATCATGTGAGCCTAGGAATTATGTGATCACAGATTCATCCCATTGGATCTAGATTCGGTTCCCGTGATGGACATTTTCAACTGTAAGTAGCTTGTAAATTATTCTGCGGTGTCTGAATTTCCTCAGATGGTTTCCATACCCACGAGGAAGTCGGCATTATTTTGTACATTATTTTTGTACGGATGCTTCGCAGCCGTCAAATAAAATCAACCAAGCAACGCATTTGATAAAATGGGACTGCAAAAGGCCTCAGTTACTATTAAGTGATAGGGTTTGAAAAAACCTCTTTTATAAAACATCATTACCATATCTTGCAAAAATTGAATTTTTACATAAATTCGAACCCTGCGTTTATAGGTGCGAACGAGGCCTCGTACCACTTTCAAATAACAGCACATTGACTCACATACACACACACACACATTCAGATAATAGTTTCTTGAAAAGAGGCGGTTACCGTGGTAACACGGATGTCGAGGAGTGCCTAACACCATCCCCCCGCATAACCAAGTCCCTGGACCCTAAATGAATCTCGGTTTCACCGACCCGTATAGCAGTGTCACATCATTGGGTCAATATGAAAACCTTTTCTCGGTTGTGTTGGTACAACCATTTAAAAAACCAACTGGCGACTCTTAACAGTCCATCGTCGACATTATACATGTCGGACCTTTTTCACTTATTTTTTCAAACAAATCTCACCTAAAATGAGAACAACAAAGAACAAGTAACGGAAAGGGACATCTAAAAATCCTGACGTCGACAGGTGGCGACTCTGCTGGGGACTCCAGTAAGAGGACTTAAGCCGCTATTTCAATCTTTTCAAAATTATTATCTGCTTGTGTGTGGATGTTGCATTTACATTGGATGAATGTGTACGAATGCATGTCTTGTTTATTTAGTGCCTCGCACTATAAATTGCCTGTGATGTTAGTGCCTCGCACTATAAACTGCCTGTGATGTTAGTGCCTCACACTATAAACTACTCATGATATTAGTGCTTCGCACATGTCATCATTTCATACGGTGAGACGCGATGTATGTGAATGTATGTTGTGTGGTCCCACCACCAGGAGGCTATCCCGTCGGTGTTTGATTACTGGGCTCGTGAGAAGCCTGATTCTCCGAGGCTCAGGAAAGGCACCACCCAAATTCGCTCCAGTTGAAAGACCGGATTAACTTCCCGTCAAGTAGATTGCGATGATTTGGGAACCTTCATGCCAAAAACCCGCGAGAGTAACCTAAGATAGGTCAGCCTCTGATAAACCCAAAACGAAGGAAAATCTCTTCATGCTCTCATTTTAAATTACATAATTTCATGACATATCTATCTCCCATGTAATGAGAAATATGAAGGAATGTGTACACATATACATACATGCTACAAATAGCTGACATCCGTTTTTGCAGGATAAATTCCTAAAATGGACTCATCACATTGCATATTAATATTCACCTTCCCTAAGGACTAAACTATGCAAGTCTTTCGCAGGGAGTCAATCGGGCCTACTACCCGTTCAAAGTTCAAAAAGGCAACAGGCCTACAGTCAATTATGTCGTCATCCGACCAGACTGAACTTAATCCAGTTTCTCGCAAAGAATTCGATGGATTAAGCAAACAAATTGCAGATTTGGTTGTTCTGCTCAAAGAATTACACCAGTCTACACAGGGTCAGAAAATACCCGTACATGCTGAATCCTCCATCCAAGGAGGGAGTCCGGTCATTACCATACCTGAACTACAGTTGGATATTACCAACAAAACTCATGATGCTCCCCATCCCACTGGAGACCCAGACACTGGTGACATCAAAAAGAAAGTCCTCCAAATAGAAGAGACCCTTCGAACTATTAAAGGAATTGGAACACACGGGAGTGTTTCATATGCTGATCTATGTATTTTTCCTGGTGTTCATTATCCAGAAAAGTTTAAAACTCCTGACTTTGAAAAATATGACGGGTTAGGAGATCTTTATACACACTTAAAGGTATTTATTGGAGAACTTGGATCTTATACAGAGGATGAAAAGCTCAGAATGCAATTATTCCAAAAGAGTCTAACTGGAGAAGCCCGTTCATGGTACACAAGATTAGACAACTCCAAAATCCACAGCTGGGAAGAGCTAGCACATGCCTTCCTCACTCAATACAGCTTTCAAACTCAAATGGCTCCTGATCGGTACCAAATTACCAAGATCAAAAAACAGTCTAACGAGTCTTTCAGAGAGTAAGCCCAGAGGTGGAGACGCCTGGCTGCCCAAGTGAATCCTTCCATGACTGAATCAGAAATGGTCATGACGTTCATAGACATACAAGAAGCTCCCTTCTATGAGAGTGTTTTAGCCGGCATCGGCAAACCATTTTCTGAAATGGTCAAACATGCGGAGATAGTTGAGATGGGATTGAAATTCAGAAAGATTCAAGACCTAGTTGCACTCAAAGCTGTTGCTGATCACATCCAATCTGGAAATTATGGGAACAACCCCAGGAGGGTCCATAAAAAGAAAGAGGAAGATGTTTCCCTGATACTACAGGGTCAAAAAGGCAGTCAAAATATGCATGTTCAGAAGAGAAACTATACTCCCTTTCCAGCATAGTCTGTAAACCCTCCAATACCAAAAGGTGGAGAAGCCAAATGCCCTCGAGTGTTCACACCCTTAGGGGATACCCTCGAGAATATCCTTAATCTTCTGACAACACAAAAGAAGATTACACATCTACTTCCACCAGTCAGCCCAAATGGAAGGGGTTTTAATGCTGCTCGGAAATGTGCTTATCATGTCGGGGCACCTGGACATGATACTCAGGATTGTTGGGTCTTGAAACACAAGATCCAAGACCTGATAGACAACGGTGAGATCGTGGTCACTAAACCAGATCAACCTAACGTTCAAGATAACCCTCTTCCTCAACACAAAGAAGAAGAGGTCAACATGATTAATTGGAGCAGTGGACAGAGTTCCAACTTCAGCTGTGATTCTTCCCAAACCATCAAAGACGGTGATAACAGATGGGATTATGCCAAGTTCCACTTCACAATGGAACGAAAAATGAAAGCTCTCTGCAAACAAATTGAGCAATTGGCGGAACTGGTGACTTATCAGCATCAAGTGACTCGTCAGCTAATCAACTAGGAGTATGCCAGTCTCCTGCCCATTGTCATGAATATTTCCTCTTCACTTTCAAAAAATGAAATGCTGGAAGACAAAGTGACGAAGAGAGCAAATGCCAAGGCCCGTCGGGATTTCGCCAACAAAAGGGATTTCACCTATTTGGGTCAACCTATGGAGGAGATACTTCACATGTTAATCAATTAAGGAAGAATCAGTTCCCTTCTACCTCCAATCAACCCCCGTTCGGGACGGTACAATTCTGAGGGAGTATGTCAATATCATTCCCAATCTCGTGGTCACAGCACAGAAGAATGCTGGGCACTCCGCCACCTTATTCAGAACCTAATCGACAGTGGCGTACTGCGCCTGGCAGATGACGACACTGTGCTACGCGCCAGTAAGAATGCAGGTCCCACTAAATGGAAGAGTGTGGTAGCCGTCATATCTACTGAAGCTGATCAATCACTCGTCATGCCAATAATTCAACTCAAAGAAATCAACAATCCTTTGAAAGTGGCCGCTCCCGAGCGAATCAACTTGCCGTGTAGAGCACAATATCCTATTGTTAGCTTGCATAAAGTTCCGTGGAATTATGGAGAAGGTGAAGGATCCACCTCACATACCACTGCTGCAGTGTCGAAAGAAAATCCACTGTACCTTCCCCAACGGGTGATGAAATCTGCCGTCAAATCAAAGGGAAAAATACCCACAGAAAAGATTGAAAAATTCCTCCGCACTATGGGTCATAACGAAGCTACAGTGGTTTTAAGCTTGAAAGAAGCTCCACAATAGATATCAATTTTGGACTTGGTCCTCACTTCCGAGAATCACCGGAAGATCTTATTAAAGGTTTTAGAAGAAGCCTATCTCCCGACATCCGTGGATGAGGAAAAATTTTAACATCTGGTTGATCACATATTCAACGACAATGTGATATCCTTCACTGATGATGACATTCCGCCTGAAGGGACCGGTCATTGCAAATCGTTGCACATTGCAGTCTTGTCCTCCGGATATATGGTGGCTGGAGTCCTGATAGATGGAGGCTCATCCCTAAATATCTGCCCATATGCTACCTTGGTAAAGATGAATATCAATCCTAATCGAATCCGGAGTAGCCATACTATCATCAAAGCTTTTGATGGAGCCCGCCGGAATTTGGTTGGAGTAATTGCGCTGCCAATTGAGATTGGTCCTCATACATTCTGCGTATCCTTCCATGTGCTCAAGATAGAGTTGGGATACAACCTGCTCTTGGGACGACCATGGATCCACATGGTTGGGGCAGTCCCCTCCACCCTTCATCAACAATTAAAATATATTGTCAACAACAGCCTGGTCATGGTCAACGTTGAACCAGAGTGTCCTCAACACGGGGATTTACCGGTCATCAATGCTAATGCGGACGTTGAACCAGTCAGTTTTCGTGCTTTAGAAATAAGCAATACCCAATACCATGCTATTAGAGCACCACTGCCCGAACCCCAGATTTCTACCGAAGTGATGTCAGCCACTCAAGAAATGATGTCGTTGGGTCATAAACCAGGATAAGGGTTGGGTAAAGATTGTCACGGTATCAAGTACCCTATTCGCTTAACCAAGCACACTGGAACAGCTGGACTAGGCTATTCGGCCAGCTCTAGTCACAGGAACCCTCATAAACATCCGCAGGTTCCTTCAGCTTCAACTATGTGGCGTTTATGTTCGCCTTCAAGTGCTGAGTCCGCACAACCTCCTGTAAAGGTGCCAGCCAATGTCATGGCTATGTTATTTCCTAAGCCGAAACCGGTGGAGGAAAACAAAATCGTTATTCCAGATCCCGCAATCGAAGAAGAGGAGCGGAGAATCAAGGAGAACGTTGTCCGAATAATGTCGAGCATGTGTAACATCGTCCATAACGAACATACCAACCGATACACCCCAGACGATGATTGCCCAGACATAATGGCCATCATTCGGGACAGGGAGGATGATGGCAGTCCCTCCATCACTGCGGTTCACCTGAACTTTGCTCTTGCCAATTAGAACAACATTCCTTGCATTGGTCGTCAAGGGTAAAGTGGGCAGAAGTTCTTTCTGCCCTGTAGATATAATAACTGCTTACTTTTCGGTACAGTATTAGCAGTTTATTTTGCCAGTATATGCTAACACTGTGTATGATCAAACACATTTCATATATACTAAGTGAAAGCATATTTTGTTTCAGGACTCTGAATTTGGATGTGCATGTACTTGCTGATACGCTGCCTTTCCTACACAGGGATTGTACCTTTGATGTAGAGATAAATTCAGCCCTGATGGATACACAGGATGACATTGAGGTGCCTCCAGAAATTCAAGAATGGGTCAAAGATACACCTAAACCCAACCTTGATCAAACCGCTTCTTTCAATCTCGGAACCTTAGAAAGCCCTAAGTTAATCCAGATTGGTTCAGACCTTACCCCAAACCAACGGAATGACATGGTTACACTATTAACCCAATTCCAGGATGTGTTTGCATGGTCTCATGAAGACATGGTGGGTTTTTCCACTGACATTGTCCTTCATCGCCTTCCCATTAAAGAGAGATTTATGCCAGTCAAACAGAAACTCAGGCGATTGAAACCTGAGTGGAGTTTAAAGGTGAAAGAGGAAATTGTGAAACAATTTCAGGCTGGCATCATCATGGTGTCTACATATCCTGAGTGGATATCCAATATCGTGCCAGTGCCTAAACCTGGAGGGAAGGTGCGAGTTTGCGTGGATTACCGGGACTTGAATAAAGCTTGCCTAAAAGACAGGTTTCCCGTGCCATTTATCCACATTCTCATTGACAATACTGCACAATACGACATGTACTCCTTTGCTGATTGCTTTGCGGGGTATCATCAAATCATGGTTGCCGAGGAAGATCGTGAGAAGACTGCCTTCATCAATCCTTGGGGAACTTTTTGTTATAGACGGTTGTCATTCGGCCTCATCAATGCCGGAGCTACCTATCAACGAGCTATGATGGCTCTTTTCCACGACTTAATGCATAAAGAGATTGAGATCTACGGGGATGACATCATTGTCAAGTCCCGGAAGGAGGATCGCCATATAGACCATCTCAGAAAGCTATTCAACATGTTGCGTAAGTACAACTTGAAGTTGAATCCAACCAAATGCGCCTTTGGCGTTAAATCAGGCAAGTTGCTAGGATTTCTAGTCAGCCACAAAGGGATTGAGCTGGATCCTGCCAAAATCCAAGCCATCACGGAAATGCCCATTCCTCAGACAGAAAAGGAAATTCGGGAATTTTTGGGAAGAATCAACTTCATTAGTAGGTTCATCTCCCAACTCACAGCAACCTGTGAACCATTCTTCAAACTATTAAGGAAGAACTCCTCCATCAAATGGAATGATGAGTGTCAGAATGCCTTCCTTACAATCAAGAAACAGCTAGTCAAAGCTCCTGAGTTGGTACCACCCAGGGATGATGTTCCCCTGTTTATGTACCTGTCTGTAAGTGACAATGCTATGGGCTGCATGCTGGGGCAGAAGGACGATAAAGGCCAAGAACGAGCTATCTATTACCTCAGTAAAAGGTTCAGCAGCAGTGAACATAAGTACACTCTGATCGAAAAGACGTGTTGTGCTTTAGCATGGGCTTCCATGAGGTTACAACATTACCTCCATGGTCACACAACCCATCTTATATCCCGCGTGGATCCTCTCAAGTACGTGTTCAACAAACCCATGTTAAATAGTCGGCTGTCCAAATGGCAGTTGATCCTACAACAATTTGACATCGTATATGTAACTCAAAAGTCCATCAAAGGTCAAGGAATCGCGGATCAACTGGCCGCCGCACCTTCAGGGGATTTCAAACCCTTAGAAACATATTTCCCTGATGAAGGAGTAATGACAGTACAACAACACCATCAGTACGATACGCGCCAATCATGGAAGATGTATTTTGATGGATCTGTTAATATGGAAGGTTCTGGAGCTGGAACAGTTCTAGTATCTGATACGGGGGAGCAGTATCCCGTCGCCGTCAAATTACAGTTTGACAACACCAATAATACGACTGAGTATGAAGGCTGTCTCATGGGGCTAAAACTTGCCCGTTCAATGGGCATCAGATGGTTAACTGTCCTTGGAGATTCAGAGTTGGTAATCAGACAATCCACCGGAATCTATCAAACCAAGGAACTACATTTGCTGCCTTACCATCGGCAGGTTTTAAAGATGGCTTTGGAGTTCGAAGAAATCTCCTTTCTACATGTTCCTCGTAATAGGAATGATTTTGCGAACGCATTAGCAACTCCAGCCTCCTTGGTTCATATATCAGGTAAGGAGCAATTGCCAAGCGTCACAATTTCCCTGAACAAGGCCCCAGCCTACGAGATTTATGTTGGAGAAGTATCGGATGAGCTACCTCCCATCCCACAGCCTTGGTATCAGCATATCAAGGAATATCTGCGAGATAGATCTACACCCGCTGAGGCAAGCCCGACCGAGAAAAGGCGGATCCATCGACTTGCAATGAAATTCTACCTGAGTGGAGATGCGCTCTACAAAAGAGATGCAGGATTAGGCCTCCTCTGGTGTTTAGAAAAAGATCAAGCCCAAAGGCTCATGGATGAAATCCATGGCGGAGTCTGTGGCCCCCAGAACGGGACATTATTGGCTATCTCTCAAAGCTGATTACCATGACCACGTCAAAAGATGCTATCAGTGCCAGATTCATGGGAATGCTATACACGCCCCTCCACGGGAACTTCACAATATGAGTTCACCTTGGCCCTTCTCAATGTGGGGAATGGACGTTATCGGGCCCATTGAACCTAAAGCCAGTAATGGACATCGGTTTATATTCACCATGATCGACTACTTCACCAAGTGGGTAGAGGCAGCTCCTTCCCCAGGGTCACTAAAGAAGTCATCATTGCTTTCATCAGAAACAATGTTGTTTGTCGTTATGGGCAACCAGAGGTGATTGTGTCAGACAATGCCAAAAACCTCAACAATAAGATGATGGAGGAATTGTGCAGTAAATTCCACATCAAACATCTCAACTCAGTCATCTATCATCCAAAGATGAACGGTGCTATTGAAGCGGCTAACAAAAACATCAAGAAGATTATGCAAAAGATGTCCGCCAACCACAAAGATTGGCCTGATGTATTGCCTCTGACTCTGTTAGCCTACAAAACATCCATGCGTACTTCAACTGGGGCAACCCCCTACGCACTAACCTATGGGATGGAAGCAGTGCTCCCATAGAAGTTGAGATGGAATCTCTCAGAGTGTTGATAGACGCTCAGCTGGACAAAGATCAATGGGTACAAGACAGGTATCACCAATTGTCTCTAATAGACGAAAGGCGAACTGCGGCTATCTTCCATGGTCAGTTATATCAGCAAAGGATAGCCCGATCCTACAACAAAAAAGTCCGACTACAGCAATTTAAACAATATGACTTGGTTTTGAAGAAAATCCTGGACAACAAAGATCAATCTAAGGGAAAATTCGCTCCTAACTGGGAAGGCCCGTTTATTATCAAAGAAATATTGACGGGAGGCGCTCTCAGATTGCAAGAAATGGATGGTGATGAATTTCCACAACTCATTAACTTAGACGCCGTGAAATGGTACTATGTCTGAAGTAACTCGCAAACACCCTGGTGTCAAACCATCAGATCACCAGTCATTCCAGTTTTTTTAACCCTTTACCACATACAACTTTTCTACACTTTGCCCCTCAGGGAAACATACTTTTCAAGCCAGCAGCCTGGCTTTCCTTTGCGCTCATACAACTTAGGTCATCCCACCGTGGATCGAACCTCTTACGTTTATAGTTTGGCTACCCATACCTGGGATCAAACTTTTCCTCTGCAGTTTATCCTCAACTAAGGATTAAACTTTCTCATCCCCGCACTCTGACCTGCACATGGGATTACGCTATCTCTTCTCGCCCTGAGGGGCGAACTACGTCGACCTGATCTCCTCTTCAATAGGAGTACGTAGGCAACCATTTCATATGGCCTGGTCGCCATAAAACAAAAACAACAAAAACATTTCTACCCTTCTCTCCTAACAAAAAACAACAAAAATATTCCTACACCATTTCTGCCACATACAGCGTTGAACCTCTTACACCAGGTTCGAACTACGCAGACCTGATCTCCTCTTCAATAGGAGTACATAGGCAGCCATTCATGGTGCGGTCTCACCCCCTACCAAAACACAAACCCTTGTCAGTTGGTACTGGGATCAAACATCAATCCACTACATTTCATTCGGCTTCAGACCAAAGGGATGGAATTACCCAACCTCTCCTCCCAAATAGGAGATTCGGCGACCATCTAAGCTGCGGTCATACCTTGAAGAGTAACGCCAATCCATAAAAGATGGAATTAACTAGACTTCTCCTGAATAGAAGTACTGGCGACCATCTGTGGTGCGGTCAATCTCAGAGAGGAAAGCCACACTCCTCTCCACATTTCCATACAGAAACCAGTCCCAAGACACCAAAAGATGGTAGGGATACACAGATCGATGATCCATTCTGACCTATCCAGAGACAACTCAATGTCCATCCACCCATGAGGAATTCAGAATACATCAAGATCACAAGCCCTGAAGCAGCAGGCAAAATATCAAACAAATAGCAAGGTGTATCAAAAAAGGAAGTGATCCAAAAATATATTTCCCTGTCATATATAATGATGTTTGATATACATGATGTAAACTGTACATGACAAAATGGCTAAGCTAGTCTGTACAGGTAAGTACAAGCTAATCTATGAGTCAGGATACACGCGAGCTAGCAAGCCCAACATAGCATCCCTCTCAGAAGAAGGAGGTAAAGCTGTGGTCTCCTGTATGAGAGTATCCACACGACCCAATAGATCAGAAGTCGTCTGCATGATGACCATATGCTCATCAATATATGCGCTCATCTCTGCTATTATGTCAGTGGTAAGGGACCTCGCTGCAGTACTGTCTGTGACGGCTACATCCCGGGCAGATATGGCACTATCCTGCTCAACTATCACTGCATCTCTGGCTAATCTGGCCTTATCCCGCTCAACAATAACGGCATCCCTGCGAGCTAAGGAATCATCTCTCTCCAACAGAGCGGCCACCCTCACATCCAGAGCAGTCGACATCATAGATCGAACCTGATCTCTCTCAAAGGTCATCAGCTGAAGACTCTGCTCTAAGCACTGTGTCGAGTGCTGAATCGCAACAGTGCTGGTACTAGGAGAATCCGGAAGAAATGCTGGCAACCCAGCAGTGGGCTCCTCCTCGAAGTGGGTATCAATGTCCTCCACAGGCTCCACACCCTCTGCATCGTTATCCGGTACTGCAGCTACTGCTGCAGCTGATAAAACCTCCGTCTCCATCCAGGCGGAATACTCTGCGGAATAACCTGGACTGCTCACTGAAAAAGCAGCTCCCTCATGATGGTCCCAACAAGCGTATACACGAGATCGGTCCTCGGCTGAGAGGTATCGGGCAGCTGAACGCTAACCTGTCGCCCTTGTGAAAGGATGAAAATCCTGAAACTGGTCAAACTGCCACATCACGGCCAATGGGTGATAAGTAGTCACACCCCTCAAGCCGGCCAGGGGGAGGAAATCCATGCCCGGAGCATGAGTAATAAAGTTGTATGGTGAGCTAAGCCCCGAGCACAGCAATATGCTAAATGGGTCTCTGATGTCTGCCAAAAATGCGGACCAGGACTGAGCATCTATACACTCTGATGGCTGAAAGGAGTTTGACATGACCACATCGTGGGTAAACCAATATCCATGTCGTCTAAGGGTACCAATCGGTCTCAAGTGTGACATGAACCACACATACAGAAGGACTGAGCTCCCAGTAAACACTCCTGATGGATAAGTACTGCAGTAGGATGCTAACCGCAGAGTCTCTGCCAAGATAATAGGCACAATGGTATGACCCTCCCTGAGAGCTCTCACGGCCATGATAACACCTATATCTATCTCATCCATATACCGCGGCATGAACATATATGATAGTACACATAACATCAGTACGCCAACTCTGGCTAGACGCCAATGATCCTCCGGTGCGGTGAAATCCCCGGAATATCGTGAGTAACTGTCCTCTGAGCCAAATCTGTCGTACAGAAAACACTGAGAGATCACATGGCCAGATGTCAGCTCATCCTGCACTACTCTGCGCCTCAATCCTGTGAGAGTCATGAATCGTCTACTCATGTCTCCCAGAGCCATATGCACGCAAGGTATGTCCAAGGGCAGCATCGTCAAACGTGCATACTCCTCCAGAGTAGGAGTCAACTCATGGGTGCCAAAGCGGAATACATGCCTGTCAGGTCGCCAATGCTCTAGCATCCCATCTAAGAATCCTGCAGGAACCTGAAATGCCAAAAGAGTCATGGTATGCTACAGTAACATATCTACGGTCACCCTGTCTGGTGGTGACATACTATCATACCACGATCGCATACCTGATGCCACCACTGATGGTGGGGTATGATCTATATGGCTAACTGTCGAAGAAGACATCTGTGAGGGCCGTGTCGTAAGACCATCCAGGGGTCAATGCCGAATATCTCTGGACATACATACATATGCTTAACATGATATATGCATAACAGATAATGGATGACAATATGATATAGGGAATGGAAAAGACTGTGCATACATTCTTAAGTATATCATCATCTAATACATCAGCTCTGTACAGCTACAAATACAGGGAAATGGGGCACATACGCCCTACTACTAATAGAGGCCTATCAAAAGATATAGCGAGAATGGGGAACAGCCACCCAATATCTAGCAGAGGCCTATCAAAAGATATAATGAGAATACATCAGAAGAAGACAATGGTGTCGATATCCACATCATCAATCCTGCCCACCTGATGTAACTCCTCCTGAGTCACTGGATCTCTATCAACAGGGATGTCAGGCCTATAAAGAGGAGGATCTGTGCCGACAAAACCAAATGGGTCGTCCGAGGGGCCAGCGCCTGAGCTGGAAGGAACAAATGACTCCGCCTCTGCTGGATCTCTGCCCAAGTGCCGAATAAATATATGTGTCTGGTCCAACTGACGGGTCAAGCTATCAATCTGGGTCACATGAGTCGGATCTCGGACACAAGCTATCCAATCCGTCATCATCAAGGATCCAGGAACCATGTCCCCCATAAACTGTGTGGCGCGAGACTGGGCTCCAATAGTACGAGGAAGCCACCAATGCTGGAAGATCTCCTGAGTACATGGACCCTCTGATAATGCAAATCCGTCAACACCCAACAACGGGATATCAATGGCGGGTGACTGCGATATAGGCCAGTGACGCCTGACAGGAGGTAAGATCAGTATACGAATCTTTCCTGTGGTGCTCCTGATAGCACGTTCTCCTAGATAGAGCTCCCAACCGCCATTTGTGAAGAGTGGAACTCTACTGGTGGAAATTAAATACTCGACCCCAGTCGGGTATCCATCCTCAAAACCCACTGTCAAGTGTTCCCCAGAATAGGGAAGCCAGGTGATGGTGTCGGCCGTCAGCAACCCCAGCTGCATACGGCAATGAGTGAATCCCTCCGCTACAGGGACCTCGGGCAGAATCGAATGATGCCATCTTCGTCCTCGTGGATAGGTATCTAAACCTAACACACTCACGAGATGCAAACAGGGAAGCCTCTCATAGGCCCAAAACTGCCAACACAATGGCAAGACATCTGCTATCAGTAAACACTCTTAACCTATAAATGGGAAAAGACAAGAGAAATATTCACCAGCAGAAACGGGTAAAATCCTAGCCAAGCCTCGGTCAAACCCTGTGAGTGCATACGCATGCCCCGGAGGAAATAGGAAAAGGTATAGGAGCCCCAATCGTACTCTCCAATACGGTCCACGTCACGCGTAGCGCTGACCAAAGAAAAAGATACCGTGGAAGAGTTATCTACTATGAAGCAGCCTCGAATGATCATTAGGAACAATCGCCGCAGAACGCGATCCCTGATCCTGACATCATCAGGCATGGGCTCACTCAATAGCCCGCTCACAGCATCCACGCTCAAAGGACTTGAACGGACGGTCCTGCCTTTGAGCACCGCCGCCGGAACTCCTAACAAGGATCTGACGGTAGTAGGGGTAATATTCGCCATGCAAGGCACTGGCTCCCCTCCAAACTCCATGTCGGTGATAAATCGTTAATCCATCGGCGTCATCATCATCTCGCAATCCAGTAAGTGGAGTGACTGAGTCTGGTGAAACCACCACTCAGACAATGCCCTGAGGTAACCCCAGGGACAACGACGGGGAAGGATGGAGAAGAATGCCCCAAATCCCCACTCATGCACTACTGTTCTATAATCAGGATGAAGCGCCTGGTACATGGAGTGGATGCTAAACCAGTTCCCTCGAGACTGTGTAAAACCTGGAACCTGCATGAAATGCAAATCTACGTCACAACCCTTTAATCCTCATCAATAGGAAAGAAGGAAAAGCAAAGTCTAATGCCATACCTCGTTAGCATGTAAGTACATGTGAATGCTCAGAAGCTCCCTATGAGGGACAGATGCAGTAGGAGCGGGGTCCTCAATATCCACCTCCTCGTCCTCAACGTCCGGAACATCTGCCTGGATAGGACGGATCACAGCCTCCACCAACCAACGAGGCACTTCAAAAGCCCTCCGCCGTACGCCATAAGTGGTCCTATAGGAACTGCTCAGCTGATCCAAATACATAATATCTGGACAACAAGTCTCCAAATTACCTCAGAAAGGGTGTGGTATTTCCTTACCTGGAGCTTTCTCTAATGCATTTATGATTATATGCATGCATGCATTTACTTTAACAAACAATAGAGTTAAAATGCATGACTACCCAATGCCTATCTTTTGAAAATTTTTGCCATAGTCCCCTTTGAAAATAGGACTATCCACATGCACTCAGGCATGTTTAGGTGGCCATTCAGTAGCACACCTTCCCCAAAGTCATATACACAATATATGCATTAAAAATCAAAAGCATCATGCATAAGTCCAACCTCAATGCTAGGAGTACTTTGCCTTTCTACCTTTTGCTCATTGGACCTCAAATAGGACAAAAATAGCAGAAAAAGGTGCCAATTTAACTGACTCAAAAGTTAATTTTTTTTACATCAGTATTTTCATCATGGTTTAATACTAACATTTACTATGTTGAATATTTTTTATCAAGTCATTTGTGCATACATAACCACTACTATGTGTTTAGATGCATTTCGTGCAATAACTCACAATCTAACAGACATAAACTAAAGAAAATACAGGCATACGTTACCAGGATAGTGTGGAACACTTGCACGGTGACATAATTTGCAGAAAGCAGCCCGAACTCAGCAGATCTGAAGATGGCTCGCGGTTTTCTCTAAGCGAAACAAGTTGAAAGTGACTTGTGAATGCTGCTAGCTGATGGATATATGATCCACGCCTGGCTGCAGGCCTATCTGCGACTGCAGCAGGTACACCTGCGGCACCCCCATGTGGGTCCCATCCCTCCAGCTCGGTCCAGTTCAAGTTGCAAAGGAGGTCTTACGAATTAAAAAGGTCAAATCGAGAATAAAAACGCCACGCGATTGAGCAAAACTGCATACAATCCTGGTCTTCTCTCATGAGACTTTGAATCGGTACATCATGCATCGGTATTCGCCCACACACAGGGTACACTATACCAGTGATCTCAAATGATCTCAGTCAACCTCGGCAATACCGTACGCAGGTCCAATGCCGCTATCGCAGGATCATCATCCTTGTCAACCTAGATCCCCGACGGGGGTTACAACGTGAGTCCCCGACGGGGGTTACAACGTGAGTCCTCGACGGGGGTTACAACGTGAGTCCCCGACGGGGGTTACAACGTGAGTCCCCGACGGGGGTTATAACATAGATCCCCGGCGGGGGTTACAACGCGTGTTCATCTGTTGACACACAAATCAACGAAGGTCAAGCAGCCTTGACATTATCTCAGCCGATGGCAAGTAAACCCATCAGAGCATACACAGTTGTTCAATCAATGCATACGTCCCTAGTAGATCTCCCGAGGGGTTTGCAACGTGAATTCACGGTAGGGGATTACCACGTACATTCAAGCTGTTGACACACACATCAATAAAGGTCAAGCAGCCTTGACATCATTCCAGCCAATAGAGGGTTAGACCTATCAGAGCTCTAGAGCCATTCGAGGTTCTTACCACCCGATTACCCATATTCCCCGTGGGGGGGGGGTTCACAACGCAATGTTCCATTGATCTACACGACAGCAGAAGTCAAGCAACCTTGACAGTATATCCCACAGGATTTTTCAGCCGTTGATTCACATATCGGTGAAATACACGTCAACGAAGGTCAGGCATCCCTGACAGCATTTGCTGTTGGTAGTAACTCCAACAGAACCCTGACATGTCCTGACGATACAAACGAGGAGATTGTCATCAAGGAGGATGGATGATGGAATATGTTATACACATCCTCAAACAGATCAAGCTTTATCCCCACGTATCTCTTACGCATAAGAGGTACCTCTGTAGGATCCAGTCCTTATCCAAGAATTTGATGATAACTCTAACATCAACATCCTGACAGACTCAGATTATACATCAAATATGGTCATCATTGCCAATCCCATGTTGAAGCAATAGGGAGCCAGCAATTATCCTCAGCGTGTTGGGCTACAACCCTGTACACATGCATCATACATCTACATCATGTTGCTATCCATAGTACCCTGTTCATCTTATTACGTTTTAAGCGTCTAAGATTCTTTATCCTACCCATGCATCTCCATGCATGAGTATGATAAAGTGGGGCATATGTAGACACTCGAAATTTTCTGTACTACTGACACTAACATTGCAGGAAGGCAAATTCGTCTTTTATGAGAGAACCCTAAAAGATAATCCACAACCATACCGGATACTACTGGAGGTTCAGCATCAACCCCAGATCGCAATATGGGAGTAATCATTCCAATCTTGGAGAACCCCGAGGCATGCAGATCAATACCGGAACACACACCGAAGAAGACCGGTTAATCTCGGAGATAACCCCGAGATATCCAGTCTCAGCCCTAAACATGGGAATAGCCTCCAACCTTGGTGATAGCCCCAAGGAAAGCAATTTCGGCATTAACCCCGAAAATGCTTGTTACAAGTGCAACCAGCTTCAATCTCAGTGCTCACAATGAGATACACTGTATCAGCCCAGCGATGACATCGGGAAGACAGACACACCTCAAAGATGACAATGAGGACTTTCAACCAATTGTAGCAGTCCAATCCCAGCGAAGCTGAGCAACGTCTGTTGTATCGACCCAACCCGGTAATAACACCGGTAAGGGGTAACATCGTCATCTGACCAACACGATGCCACGCCAAGTCGTCTTAACACATCTACGCAACAACGGCCCACAAGGCTAACCAATCCCGAGTTGCTATTGTGCGGGGTAACGAATGAAAGTTGAAGCTTGAAGACCGGAGGGCACCGTCCCATCTTCAAATACTTCGTACAAACTCTAATCCCATGCCATCGTACAAACTCTTAACAACGGCTGTCTGAAATAGGTCCTGTATACCTCAAACGGATGCCCGGATTGCACTTCAGAAAAACTGAGTGGACATTACAGTGCCCGCGTGCACGTACTTCGAGACGACCCGACCCGACCAAACCGGGTCGACCCGACCCGCCTCTGGTACACCTACGGCTGAGCCGCAGGTACACCTGCGGCACCTTTTGCCTATAAATAAGAGGCTTGGGGTGCTGATTTTTAAGAGAAAAAAGACGGGGAAGCCCTGCAGAATTCGCTCTACACTTGCCATACAATGTATTTTCTCATTTTAAACACCTGTGAGCTCATATACAGCCCTCTTTTGTACCTACAAAAGCCAGTGTTTACCCACTTTAAAGATATAGAAGCCTTTTCTAGCAGTCAGCTGTAAGCCTTCTCACACACTTTAGAGTCTTTCTCTTCATCTTTGCACACACACTTCTACACATTGAGAGTCATGTTGCTTGCTTTTGTCCGGACTTCGGTCCATGGTTTCATTTCAGCCTATATATATATATATATATATATATATATATATATATATATATATATAGACTAACATTACCGAGTTATGCCTCGGTTGAGCCTAGACTTCGGTCTGAAGCGTTTATTGCTTTAATATATATATACTTATATATATTAAATGTGTGTAGGACTTTGTTTGATGAGCCTAAACTTCGGTTTGGTGTGTTTAATTGCTTTCTATATATATATATATATATATATATATATATATATATACTTATATATATAAACTGTGGTCGAACCCCGTTCGATGACCCTAGATTTTACATTCGGTGCGTTTACTCGCTTTTATATATGTATACTTATATATATGAACTGCTATCGAACTCTGTTCGGTGAGCCTGGATTTTATATCTGGTGTGTTTACATGCTTATATATATATATATATATTTTTACATTTCGTCCCACCAGGAGTTTACTTCGTGGTGGTTGACCGTTTTTACAATTTTATCTACGTTTTGTCCTGCCTGGAGTTTCCTCCGTGGCGGTTGATGGCTTTTAACAGCTTTCTTTACATTTCTGATCCCCCATGGAGGTTCTTCGCGGTTGGTGATCATGTCTGTATATATATATTTACGGCTTTTATATATATACCTGCTTACTGCTTTCATACAAATTACGGTATCATGTGAGCCTAGGAATCATGTGATCACAGATTCATCCCATTGGATCTAGATTCGGTTCCCGTGATAGACATTTTCAGCTGTAAGCAGCTTGTAAATTATTCTGCGGTGTCTGAATTTCCTCAGATGGTTTCCATACCCACGAGGAAGTCGGCATTATTTTGTACATTATTTTCGTACGGATGTTTCACAGCCGTCAAATAAAATCAACCAAGCCGCGCATTTAATAAAATGGGAGTGCAAAAGGCCTCAATTACTATTGAGCGACAGGGTTTGAAAAAACCTCTTTTATAAAACATCATTGCCATATCTTGCTAAAATTGAATTTTTACATAAATTCAAACCCTGCGTATATAGGTGTGAACGAGGCCTCGTACCACTTTCAAATAACAGCACATTAACTCATACACACACACACACACATTCAGATAATAGTTTCTTGAAAAGAGGCAGTCACTGTGGTAACACGGATGTCGGGGGGTGCCTAACACATATAGCAGTGTCACATCACTGGGTCAATGTACAAACCTTTTCTCGATTATGTTGGTACAACCATATAAAAAACCAACTGGCGACTCTTAACAGTCCATCGTCGACATTATACATGTCGGACCTTTTTCTCTTTTTTTTTTCAAACAAATCTCACCTAAAATGAGAACACCAAAGAACAAGTAACGGAAAGGGACATCTAAAAATCCCGACGTCGACATACTCTCATTTATTCCTAATAAGATTAGGAGGCTAATTAATTAAAAAAATTTAATTAATTACTCCTAATAAGATTGGGAGTATAATTAATTAAAGGAGTTTAATTAATTAAAATAAAACTCAATTCCTTAATTGTTAAGGAGGATTACCCACATCTATAAATAAGAGGAGTCTTATTATGGGTGAGGTGGTTAACTTTTTCACAATAGACGTATTCCATTGTTGGAGAGTACGCTCTTTTTTTATGAGAGATAAAAAATTAGGGTTTTGCCAAATACCTATCTTCTTGAATTTTTCTTCTTCCTTGGTGGATCACCTCTAGAGGCCAAACACTTGGGTGGCTAACATTGATCAAAGGAAAGAATCAAACCTGGTGGATTCAAGTTGAACGCGAAAAGGATTGAAGGTGAACTTATACCTGAGGAAGCTCAAATTTTCAAGGGTATAATTCTTGTTCTTCATATTTTCGTTTAATTAATAATTGTGCATAAAGGGTGATCCGGGTATATGGTTTGTAAAATTTTAAACTCTGATTTTTCCATGCTTCCGCTTATTTTGAGCAATTTGATTGCGTTCATGAATATTACAAACCTAACAGTGGTATCAGAGCCAAACCTTTATGCGAATTATTAATTGTTCAAATTTGATATGTATATTGATATGTGTTTTGAACAAATTTTTTTGGCATAATTTATTGTATAATTTTTTTTTAAAAAAAAAACGAAAAAGTCGTCCATTCGCTTAACCTTATATATTTAATATCACTTCGTGAGGCCTGTACAGGATTCACGTCTTGCTAGTTGCTTCAATGATTCACATGCTTCACTTAGATAATAAAGGACACGTGAATATATATATATATATATATATATATATATATATATATATATATATATATATATAATATTCTTAATAATTTTATAATTAAAATAAAAGGTTTATTTTAATTTTAAAGTTGGATTTCATGCTAACTAATTAAAGTTGGAATTGGATTCCATGATAACTAATTGGAGTTAAAATTGGATTCTATGTTTCTTTAAATAAAGGAGTTTATTTAGATATGAAATATGATTTCATATTATTCAAAATAAAGGAGTTTATTTGTGAATAGGAAAGTAAATCCATGTTTCCTTAAATAAAGGAGTTTATTTAGATATGGAATAAGATTTCATTGTGAATATGAAAGAGAATTCGTATTTTCTTAAATAAAAGAGTTTATTTAGATATGGAATAAGATTTCATATTATTCAAAATAAAGGAGTTTATTTGTGAATAGGAAAGAGAATCCGTGTTTCCTTTAATAAAGTTTTTTTTTACTTGGAATTGGATTCCATAATTAATAAAAATAAATGAGTTATTTTGATTAAAGATTTTGATTAATATAAAATAGTTTATTTTATTCAAAATTGCATAAATTAAAATAAAGAGGTTTATTTTGATTTAAATTTTGATTAAAATAAAGGAGTTTATTTTGATTCAAAATTAGATTTTATACCAACTAAATTTGCCTATTAAATGATATCAATATATATATATATATATATATATTGAATGTTTATTATTCATGAGATGAATATTATTTATTGATGCATGTGGTGATGTGTATGATAATAAATGGGATTGATTATGAACTATTGACCAATGTAATTGGATTTTATTTTTGTTGGATGCATGAATGTATGGGTTTTATTAAATGGGGTCTGCGTATCTCGTCTTCTCTAATTTTTTCTTAATATAAACTCTAACTCCCTCCTATGTACTTTCCCTTGACTGCTGATCAAGGTTTCTATTTATTTTAAATAGTTTTGTAATAGGAATAGTTAGAATTAATTTTGAAGAATTGGAGATCAAGGAGCAAGGAGCAAGGAGCGCTTGAAGACCCGTTTGTAATGGAGCCCGAGTTTAAATGTAATAGTTATATTTAAATATTAATTCTTACACCCCCTAGGTTTGACCTTTTGGTTCACTTGGTAGCTCTAGTGAACCAAACTAGAATGAAGTCCATAATCAATCCGGGTAGAATATAGTATTATATATATATATATATATATATATATATATATATATGTGTGTGTGTGTGTGTGTGTGTGTGTGTGTGTGTGTGTGTGTCAATGCGCACTAAACAAGATGAGACAAATTAATAACAAACTGTTCAAATAAATTATACTAAGTTGTAACGTTCAAAGATATTTGGAATATCGAACGTCGCCTTCTAGCATGGTAAAACAATAGAGTATTAAATATTTAATATGAGTTTGTTGTGCACACACAAGGCAAGTATTAAATATTTAAGATATTATTTTTGTGATGCCCCCAAAACAGGTATACATCACCCATTCTGAGTCGCTAAATACATGTGACAAAAACAAATACAACCTCAGTAATACAATTATTGTGCAAAATACGACAACACATATACTGTGAGTTTGAATACAAATAGAGAGTATAAAAACTCAAAAGGAGTCCTCATTATAATTATTGATACACTATTTTACAAAAATAGTGAGGACTGCTAAACAACTTTCTAAAACCGTCACTCCATACCCCGGCTAGTTCCTGTTATACTATCTCCTCCTGAGAAGAAAATAAAAATAAAAGGGTGAACTCAACTAGCCTAGTAAGGAATATTATGACTAAGATAATGTACAACCAATTATCGTTAGTCTTCAACAGGGAAAATCTAATAAAATATAATGGACAACAAGTTTTAGATCAACAACTGCAGCGGAAACAACAATCTATTAGAAGAGTCAAGTAGAAAAAGAATTCTACTATTTTCTAAGATTTAAAAGTTCATCATCAATATTTTATCCTTGTAACATCAATCAATATACATCTTGAATCAAATATTCATCTTTGCACTACAAGCCAAAGATATTCATTTGTATCACCAGTTGGTCATGTTCATCTCAACACCTGTTCATCTTTGCATTACAGGCCAAAGATATTTATCAGGTAATCATACATCTTTGCACTACAGGCCAAAGATATTCAGTAGTATCATCATTTAGGACTGAGGATGATGAAAAATATTTTAAAGAAAACGAATCAAGTGAGATAAAAGAACAAATATTAGGGATTCGTATTACAATTTATCCAAATTCAATAATACTCCATAATAACCAATTTTGAAGCAGAATTCAAAAATAAAAATCAAAATATGGATACAATCAAAGATAGTAATCATAATAGACAACTTGGATAAAAAGAAGAAAATTTTATTTTTCGGTGAATAGTGTCGTATTCCTAAATAGTGCCGTATACATGAATAGTAACCCCGACACCAAAAAGTTCTAAATTTGATAAAAAGTTCATATCAATATTTTCGGCAAAATGATATTGAAAGAATAATATCATTAGGAAGAAAATAACATCCCTTGCCTCAAAATATCAGTACTTCTGATCGGAATATCGGTATAAGGCTGAAGGAAACTTGCACTAATGAATAGAAACTCACAAAGTATCTAAATACTCACAAAACACACTCAATAATCTAGATAGAGAAAGAGAGAAAACTTGTTTCTGGTGTGATTTTCAATTCTAACTTAGCCCTCTATTTATAGGAAAATGTTAGCACGCCGAAGCAGACTTAACCTGCAACCTGATGGCTTTATCTGCTACTATTACCACCCACTATATTTCAATAAAAATCTTAGCACATTGTCACCAACCAAAAGTGGGGCCCACCAATTCTAGAATTTTCTACCAAAATGATAAATTTCGAAACTTCAACAATTTCTGAACCAGTCATCTCTTAAAATTCATAACAAATCATACGTTTATTTTTAACGGTTCAAAATTTGTGGATATATACTCAACTTATATATGTATAACGTATCCAAAAATCATAACGATCCAACGGTCGGATTAAAAATTATAACCCCCGCAATATATCTCAAAAACCCTGATTGATTTTTAATACCTCCATTCCGACAAAAATATTGATAAAACACCTAACTCCTTCATTTTTAACCACAAAATATATTCAACATTTATATTCACATAAAATAAATATTTCTTTACCATATGAATCAATAATTAATTATTCACAATTAATATTACAGAATCACATTTATGACGACCAGGCCTTTCCCAGGAAAGAGGGGGCTTTCCAATAAGGATTTCTCCTTACTGGCGACAATTAGGTGACCAAACCTCTCCTTAGACAGAACTTTCTAGACATTGCCAATAATGCTATCTAATAATATTATTCAAATAATATGAATTATTGATCTGATAATGGGAAATATTGTGCAGTGACAATTATTGAAACAACAATAATATAAAATATCAATGCAGCAATTATTGAATCAATAAAATAAAATATTGAACAATAACTACTATAACAATTATTGAGTAGTGCCTTTCTTCGTAAGAATCAATAATTCAAAAATACTATGCAATCCGTGTGCTACTGTGCAACCACGCGTATTACTGCATTTTAACCACCGGGTATTCCAACAGTGTTAACGGTAACAACTACGCTGTTATTTATAAAAACTCAATTTTTGTCGTTATCTTCATCCGACTGTTTTCCATTATGGGGCTCACAAATAGCTGCGCCGTCGTACGAATATTCCCCGACAGAAAGAATATTCAACGACCAAACGAATATTCCCCGACAAAATGAATATTTTATAACCACTTGTTTATTTTGCAAAATTTGCACATTTCACCCATAACCAAAATATTATATCAAATTAACACCTTATTATTCACAATAATAATTAGAGAAAATTTGATTTTATTCATTAATAAGTTGAGGTCTTACAACCTCCCCTCCTTATGAAATTTTGTTCTCGAAATTGACATACGTACCTGGTGTTTCGAAAAGGTGGGGATACCTCGCTTTCATTTCTGATTCTAACTCCCAGGTCATTTCTTCAATAACATGGTTTTTCCAAAAAATCTTAACTTGTGGTATAACCTTCGTGCGTAAGACATGCTCTTTCCTATCCAAGATCTTAACAGATACCTCCTCGCACGTTAAATCTTCGGCTATCTCGTCTGGTTCTAACTCAATAATGTGGTTCGGGTTTTAAACATATTTACGAAGCATAGATATGTGAAAAATATTATGAACACGAGACATACTTGGAGGTAATGCGAGTCTATAGGCCACATATCCTATTCGGTCAAGAATTTCAAATGGACCAACAAATCGTGGATTGAGCTTTTGTCTCTTCCCAAATCTTATAACTCCCTTCCATGGTGCAACACCTAACAATACATGATCCCCAATATTAAATTCCACGTCCTTTCGATGAAGATCCACATAACTCTTTTGTCGATCCTGTGCCGTTTGTATACGTTGTCGAATCGTTTGGATCTTCTCTGTAGTCATTCGTACCAACTCTGGTCCCAACAATGTTGCTTCACCTACCTCGTCCCAGCATACTGGAGAATGACATTTTCTTCCATACAACGCCTCGAATGGAGCCACACCTATACTTGCCTGATAACTGTTGTTGTATGAGAATTCCACCAATGGTAGGTACTTATCCCAACTCCCTTTGAAATCTAGGACACAGAGTCTTAATAGATCTTCAAGAGTTTAAATAGTCCTCTCTGATTGTCAGTCCGTTTGAGGATGGTATGCCGAACTGAATCATAAATCCGTGCCCATAAGTTTCTGCAAACTAACCCAAAATCGTGAAGTGAATCTTTGGTCACGATCCAAAACTATGGATACTAGCATGCCATGCAATCTTACAATCTCATTTACGTACATACTAGCAAGACGTTTAAGGAAATAAGTCTCACGTATAGGCAAGAAATGGGCAGACTTGGTTAATCTATCAACAATAACCCAAATCGCATCTATGCCTTGAGAAACCTTGGGAAGACTCGTAACGAAATCCATGGTAATGTGTTCCCACTTCCACTTCAGAATCTCAAGTGGTTGCAATGGACCCTTTGGTACTTGATGATCCGCCTTTACACGTTGACAAGTTAAACACCTCGAGATAAACTCCGCGATCTCTCTTTTCATATTGCTCCACCAAAATGTATGTCGAAGATCGTGATACATTTTGGTACTCCCAATGTAGATTGCAAATGGTGTGTTGTGTGCCTCCATCATGATTCTATACTTCAAGTCAAAATCGTTAGGAACACAAAGTCTGGAGTTGACTAGAAGTATTCCTTCTTCATCGATTCTTGCTTCTGGAATAGCACCTTCTTGCACTTTCTTCTTCATACGCATCAGCTCCATGTCCGTAGCTTGAGCAGCTTTAACTTTATCGATTAAAGTCGGTTCTACTCGTATGTTTGATATCATCACGTGGGTACTTGGAGCCTTCATCTATCTCCATCCTTTGCAAGTCATACAAAATGGGCCTTTGTGTTAACAACATTGCACTCGTACCCGCATATGATCTTCTACTCAATGCGTCAGCTACTACATTTGCTTTTCTAGGATGATATTAGATGGTATGATCATAATCTTTCAGCAGCTCGAGCCAACGTCGTTGTCGCATTTTGAGTTCCTTTTGGGTGAAGAAATATATGAGGCTTTTATAATGTGTATAGATCTCCACTTTCTCCCCATACAGGTAGTGTCTCCAGATCTTCAACGCGAAAATGACTGCTGCCAACTCCAAATCATGAGTAGGATAATTCCTCTCATATTCTTTGAGTTGTCGCGAGGCATAGGCTATGACTTTTCCATGTTGCATGAGAACACATCCTAATCCTTTGCCTGAAGCATCGCTGTAGATAACAAATCCATCCGAACTAAATGGTATTGTCAGAACAGGTGCCGAAATGAGTCTCCTCTTGAGTTCTTGAAAACTCTTCTCACAATCCTCGCTCCAACCGAATTTTGTATTCTTCCGAGTCAGCTGAGTTAACGGAGTAGCGATTCTAGAAAATCCTTCCACGAATCTCTGATAATAACCAGCTAAGCCCAGAAAGCTACGTACTTCGGTCACCGACTTCGGTTTCTCCCAACTTTGTATGGCTTCAATCTTCGCCGGGTCGATAGATACTCTATATTTTGACACCAAGTGTCCAAGGAATGCTACTTTCTCAAGCCAGAACTCGCATTTCTTCAGCTTAGCATATAGCTTGTTATCGCGAAGCCTTTATAGTACCAACTTTAAATGGTACTCATGATCTTCACGACTTTTGGAATAGATGAGGATGTCATCAATAAAGACAACAATGAACTGATCTAAATATTCTTTGAAGACACGGTTCATCATATCCATGAAGGCAGCAAGAGCATTAGTCAATCCAAAAGACTGACTAAGAATTCATAATGCCCGTACTGAGTTCTGAAGGCAGTCTTTAGAAAGAATTGTGCTCCATACAATTAGTCAAACATGTCATCAATGCGAGGTAGTGGATAGCTATTCTTGATGGTGACATGGTTCAATTCTCGATAGTCAATACAAAGTCGCATACTCCCGTCTTTCTTCTTTACGAATAAAACAGGAGCACCCCAAGGAGACGTACTAGGACGAATGAAACCGATGTCTAATAATTCCTGTAATTGGACTTTTAACTCCTGAAGTTCAATAGGAGCTATTCGATATGGGGTTTTAGAAATGGGCTTTGTACCGGGTTTAAGGTCAATAAAGAATTTAACTTCACGTTCTGGGGGTAGACCAGAAAGTTCTTCAGGAAATACGTCAGGAAATTCACTAACAACAGAAATATTATTCAAATCTGACGTGTTTTTGTTCAAGTCCATAACATGGGCAAAAAAGCTTGACATCCATTTTTCAATAAACGAATGGCTTTATGGCTTGATATGACAGTGATTGACTTTAATGGTTTAGTTATTTGAATTCGCGTAACAGGTTGGTTAGGAATATGAAAACTAACAACCTTACGAATGAGCATTTGAGTGCCCAACAAGTAATAACAATAATATATATTAGCTTAAAGAATTAAATGTTTTCTTTGAAAGACACTTCTACAACGAATCAACAGTTCTGAAGTAAGCTGTACCAAGAATAATAATAACATAACAACTCTCTTTCACATTTTTGAAACTACGTATTGACTATAAGTAGGGTTAATTGACATATCATGAACATTATTTTCTTTTTCGAAAAGGTTAAATAGAAATTCATTTGCAAACCGTCATAACTTACAGACACGGGGGTGATCAGCCCCGTTGTGCCCTGCATTGATCAATACTACATTTCAAGAACTCTCTCTGCCTTAGGCGCATAAAAGTTTTCCCTATGTAAGGGATGTTCATACTTGTCTGGGTTCTAAAACAAAGGGTTTATCTTGTTCAACAATAATCTATAATTCAACCTATATATATATAAGGGTAATTGACAAAGGTATATCAACATGTGATTAAATACAATGATTATCCAAGTGGGGACACTTATATAACTATTTTATAGAAATTGACGAACATAATATATATCTGAATTACCATATACTAACATGTTGATAAATAATGAGCGGATATAGAATATGTCGCAGTAGAGTTGATAATATAGCATAATAATAATTTAATTATGAAACTTCTTACTCATGTTCATTGCATAAAGGAAATGCAAAGGTAGGATACTTGCCTGAGCTGCTGCTTACAATAACGCAGCTTAGATTAATCTTTTATACAGCGACCTATCAGTAATAAGATCATTCGTTCGATTAGAATAATATACTATAATACATAGTACTGCATTTCGCAGTCAGCACATAACCTAATCACATTATCACACATATCCAACAGTCATTGAATCATAATTAATCATTAATACAGTCAAAATATCTAAGTCTAGATGAATTTCTGAAACATGTCGGTGTACCGACAGCTTTATTGGATAATTATTGAGTCTAAGACTTTATACTTTATTTCAATATCCGTAAGTATCAGTCATATTATTTTTAAATGACTTAATATAATTTTAAAACATTTATTATAATTTATCATGAATTTTCAAACATCGGAATCATATTTAAATGATTTAAATATCAAATAATTCTATTATCAGTAACATTTAATCAATATTAAATTATTAATGAAACTGTTGCCAAAATATTAAAGTTATGTATAATAACTCAAAATGCTTTTAAAACATTTATATTACTCTTAAATGATTTTTAAAACGTTTAAAATCATTTTTAAATAATTACCATTAATATTAAAATATTAATGCACTATTTATCCAAATATTAAAAGTCATTAATTATAACTTAAAATATTTTTAATTCATTAATATCCTTTTTAAATAATTTTTAAATAAATAAAATCAATTTTAAATTATTTATTTAATATAATTATTAAATAAACTAAATATCATTAATATGAAATTAATATCATTAATATGAAATTAATAATATTTTTTTATGACTAAATATCAAAAGTCATATTTTATAACTTAAAATATTTTTATAATACTTTAAATGATTTTTAAAATCATTAATTCTATTTTCCATAATTTATTTAATATATTTATTAAATACTTAAACATCATTAATATTAATTAATTAATGAAATTTCATCACAAAATATTAAAATTCATCACAAATAACTTAAAATATGTTCTAACACAATAATATAATTTTTCATGATTTTTCATGAATTAAAACCATTTTTAAATAATTTATTTAATATTATAATTAAATAAATAAATACCTTTTATATTCCAAAAATATTAAATATTTATGAAATATACTCTAAATAATTAAAAACTATTTTTTAGAATTTAAAATAATTTTTTTGGAATTTATTTGGTATTTTTAATAATTAAAAATCATTTTTTTCAAATTTTTAAATAATTTTCGAAAATTTCAAATAATATATGTCGCTAAAGGTGCCTATAGCGACGCAACTGTCGCTATAGGTGTTCTTCATCAGCCTAGAAAATGCATGTCAGATTTCGAGTGAGGTACTTTGACCAACAATTAAACTATGATCGAAAGGTTTTCTGCGAAGTATAATGCATTAATATTATAGTACTTATGTAATACTATACAAATTAACAAGTTTCATGTCAATCCTGCATCACAACAGCAAGATCAAAGCGTCCAAAAATCTCTGACAACGTTGTTCTTCATTTTCTGGGTTTTCCAGAAAATGAAGAATAGACGTGGGTGCTACTTTGAGCCTCCAGATCTAGGCCTTCCTGGTATGGTTAATGTAATATTAAGGTTCTATTTTGTAGTACTCATGTTAATCTACAACTACATAACCTCAGATCATTTTAACAACGTCAGATCTAAGCTATAAAGGCCGGTCAAACTAGAGGTTAGGAATCTGTTCTTCAAGATCTGGGTTTCCCAGAAATCTTCTTCCGGCAGTTCGGTCAACCCTATTTTGACCTTAAATAACTTTTGATCCACAATAGATATGGACCTGATTCTTTTTGGAGATTAAAGAAAACATGTCAGGCTCCAAGCACAAACTTTTAAAACATCAAAACACATAACACACACGGATATATGAGGCCTGACATTCACTGTCAGGCATCAAAATTTATCTATTTATTTTTTTTCCAGATTTTTAAATCATCAAATTCGAGCCTCTAGATGTTATGGATCTAACATCTATCAACCCAAATCATCATTAAACACCTTATACCACATATTCTAACACTTAAACATAACATCAAAAATCAAAATTTGGACAGAAATTATTTAGGGTTTCTAACCTTTTTCAAGCTTTGATTCTTGATTCTAGCTACTGATTTGGTTATGGCTGATCGTGGGGCTTGATTATAGACTGATATATGATGATATTTTCAGAGGATCTAGAGAGAGAAGCTCAAGGATGAGAGTAGGACAAAATGTTATTGTGTGATTACATTTATTTAGCTCCAATCTATTTATAGACCAAGTGGATTGCCTTGGATGCTTGAATTGAATGATTCCATCTGATTTATTGAGCATTGGATACTAAGTGGGTAGGGTAGGAATGTTGGCTAGCAATGATACACCAATAATTCATTAATAATACACTAAAAGGGCATTTTGGTAATTTCCATTAAAACTCAAGGGCATTCTTGTCCAATGTGATTAAATCTGGTATTTATCCACTAGATTATATATCTTATAATTTTCCAAATAATTTCTAGGGTTTGGATAATTTAAAAATAATTGTACAATAAAATTTTAATTAAACACACTAATTTAAAATTAGGGTTTTTAATAGAAAAATTAGGTTTTCTTAATATTATCAATTAGGGTTTCCTAATTAATCCATTAGGGTTACCTAATTATCTGTATAATTTACTAACACAGTAATTACGATTACTAATTTCAACCAATTAGGGTTATTTAAATAATAATTAGGGTTTCTCCTAATTACGGAAATTCTAATATACACAATAAAATTCATATAACGCAATTTCTACTCAATCTTGAACTCACAACTGAGTTTAACAATTAAGGCTTAAAAACACGATATAAGGGTCATGATATAAATTTACCATAATTAATCAATCATTATCTGTCCACACATATACAGTACATATATATAGCACTGAAAATTCAAAATATATATAATATTATATTATTATTCTCATCTCTTGATAAAAATCCAATTTAGGGTTTGGATTCCATAGCTGACTTATCCATCGTATACAACATCAATAATCAAGTTAAAATAATTAACTTAAATATTCTGAACAGATTCATATAATAAAATATTTATTATCATAATTCTAATTGTCTCTTCATATATTATTTAAATAATATCCAATCATGTTTTCATGGAAAATAATTAATAAAAATATTTCTGCTTACAGAAATTAATTATCATAAGAATATAATTTGTAGTAATTAATAATTCTAAAATTATTTCTAATTTTTCAAGTAATAAATATATTTGCATTTATCGTACACATTACTTGACACTTATTCTATTCATATGTATTTTTATAGAAAATATCGGGTTATTGCATTCACCCTCCCTTATAAGGATTCCGTCCCCGGAATCACCGTTTTAAAACTCATACGTACAAGGATATATAACATATATAATCATTGCACCTAGACCTCGATCATAATTGATCGAACTGATCTTTTACTATTCAGCATAATGCTTGTCTACCTGATTAAACAGAAGTTTGATTTCTAAAAGGACTCAAATTCTTCATTCAAAATTTCTTTATAAATTAATTTACTATATATATATAAGAAAATCATATAAGATATATAAGTTATTCGAATAACACCTGGAGTTCCATTTCCAGCTGCCACAGTATCCTGGACCGACATGTTGAAGACCCTCGGAGTTGCTTTTGTTGGGTTATTGGTTGAGGTCGGTCCTGTGATTGCTAAAGTCCCACGGCCTTTCCCCGTGATTACATTTCCTGCCTCCATTCTCCTCTTTGGACAATCCTTCACCTTATGTTCAGTCGATCCACATATAAAACACCCACTGTTCATCCTTGGGTTGGGGCAGTTGGGAGAGATATGACCCTCCTGCCCGCACTTGTAACATACAAACTTACCCTTCAGGCACTCACCAGAGTGATTCTTCCCGCAATTCTTGCACTGCACTACCTGCTTCTTCACACCTTCCTGTTTCACCTGAACATTCCCAGAAAAATTCCCCTTTCTTTTCTCACCCCTATTTCCACTATTTCCTTCCACCTTCAAAGATCCTTCTGCCTTGCTTCTGTTCTTCTTCTCCTTGTCGTAGAGGCACATGGCCTCACTCCCCTCCTCAGCTATGATAGCCTTCTCCATGAGTGCTGCAAAAGTATTAATTTGCAATACTGCCACCTTATTGTAGAGCCAGGGTTTTAAGCCCAGCTCAAACCTCCTTGCCGTTCTAGCCTCCGTATCAACTTGATATGGAGCAAACCTAGCCAACTCGTTAAACTTTGCGACATACTCTGCAACAGTCATGTTCTCCTTCTTTAACTCTAGAAATTTCACCTCCATCCTAGCTTGCATACTAGCTGAGAGATAGTTTTTGAAAAATAAAGTCTTAAACCTATCCCAAGTAACTACTCCTTCTCCTGCCCTAGTTTTATTTGCCTCCCACCAAAAGTTGGCTTCCCCTTTCATCATATAAGTGAAAAAAGCAGTCTTTTGCCCCTCATCTACCCTAGCAATTACGAATGCCTTTTCTATTTCATTAACCCATGTCTGGCTTCTATAGGGTCAGCTGATCCTCTGAATTCTGGTGGTCCTACTGCTTTGAAGTCTTTAAATTTTGCCAAGCGATTATCTGGCTGGTTTCCTGCGGCTGGTATTCCCTGCTGCATAGCCTGAGCTACCATGTTTGCAAAGTTTTGCATCGGGTCTTGTTGTTGTTCCTCAGTGTTGTTGAGAGATTCTTCTACCCTTTGGTTTCGAGTTTGACGTCTTGGCGGCATTATCTGGTTAAGTAAAACCATAAATTATACTTTATTAACTTACATTCTAAACCTTATTGCATAAGATTAATATATTAAACTTGTTTCATTTCTCAAACTTAGATTCATATTCATTCATCGAATATTTTACATAGCATAGCACATACTACTTTACACACCAGCTATCCCTTTGTGACTACAAAAGTCGGGATTTACAACATTGACCAACATAAAAGTTGAAAATATTTTATTACACAAACATACGTATCACACATATTACCTTAAACATACCTACACAACAGAACCTATACTACCTATTTACTAAGCCTCTCGCTCGGACTATCTTTTGATCGATGACCTTCCATCCCACAAACAAAACGTACGCCTAGATTATAGTCGGGACAATGATGAGAGGTATGTCCCTCATGTCTGCAATTGTAACATATCTTTTTCCCTTTCTTCTTATCAGGTTTTCCTAAATCATGGTCTTCTATCTTTCTTTTTCCCTTATCTCTCGGAACTGCACACGATGTGTTGCTTGAGGCTCCTATCTGATCAATTTGGATTTTAAGCTTATCATGCTCTTCCATTGTTTCTATTAACGCCTGACGCAGTTGAATATTCAACAGCTTTTCTATTTCCCACAGCTTTTTTAAAGAAGAAACCTTGTTCCTTAAATCTTGCACCTTCGTTGATGCTTGATCAGCTTCAACTTTAGTGTCCGAATTACTATCTGTCAGTTCCACCATTTCCAGATCTGGTACTACATTTTCCACAATAACCACCTCGTCCGAGTTGGTTTCATTGTGAGCCTTTATTTCAGCTATTGGCTTCGATATTAGCTCGGGTGTATGGATCTGATTCTTCTTCAAGTTATAAGCCCATAACAATCCTTTTTCACCAAACATCTACACACATAAATTATCCTGATTATCATATAGTATATACACACAGCAAACAATAGTTTTATAAGAGTTATCTTTTATTTTGTTCAACGATGAATTTATTCAATTCATCTCCTTTTAAAACTCTATATGAGTTATTTGTATTTTCAACGTTTCCCTATGTCCAAAGGTTATAGCCTAAGGTCGATCCCACCTAAGGTTTCTAACCCTAAAGCTCTGATACCAACCTGTGACGCCCCCAAATCCGAGTACTTGAAACCCGAACTCGGTGCTTCACGATACCATTTCTATGAGCGGAATTCTACAAATAATAATAACAATAATATGAATAACAACTTAATTTACATAATTATCAGAGTTTATCTCCCCAGGTACGACACCTTAAAGTACATTCCATACAATACATGATATTATTATATATATATATATATATATATATATATATATATATATATATATATATATTTGTCTTAATAATATAAACTATTACAGCAACTACCACAAATCTTATTCAGTTAGCTTTCCTTTTCCTTTGTTTCTGCACGAGCTTTCTGGTTCTTCAAACTTAACTGAAAACATTTAAATTAAGCAAGAATGAGCATTTGAGTGCTCAGCAAGTAATAACAATAATATATATTAGCTTAAAGAATTAAATATTTTCTTTGAAAGACACTTCTACAACGAATCAACAGTTCTGAAGTAAGTTGTACCAAGAATAATAATAACATATCAACTCTCTTTCACATTTTTGAAACTACGTATTGACTATAAGTAGGGTTAATTGACATATCATGAACATTGTTTTCTTTTTCGAAAAGGTTGAACAGAAATTCATCTGCAAACCGTCATAACTTACGGACACGGGGGTGATCAGCCCGTTGTGCCCTGCATTGATCAATACTACATTTCAAGAACTCTCTCTGCCTTGGGCGCATAAAAGTTTTCCCTATGTAAGGGATGTTCATACTTGTTTGGGTTCTAAAGCAAAGGTTTTATCTTATTCAACAATAATCTATAATTCAGCCTATATATATAAGGGTAATTGATAAAGGTATATCAACATGTGATTAAATACAATGATTATCCAAGTGGGGACACTTATATAACCATTTTATAGAAATTGACGAACATAATATATATATGAATTACCATATACTAACATGTTGATAAATAATGAGCGGATATAGAATATGTCGCAGTAGAGTTGATAATATAGCATAATAATAATTTAATTATGAAACTTCTTACTCATGTTCATTGCATAAAGGAAATGCAAAGGTAGGATACTTGCCTGAGCTGCTGCTTACAATAACGCAGCTTAGATTAATCTTTTATACAGCGACCTATCAGTAATAAGATCATTCGTTCGATTAGAATAATATACTATAACACATAGTACTGCATTTCGCAGTCAGCACATAACCTAATCACATTATCACACATATCCAACAGTCATTGAATCATAATTAATCATTAATACAGTCAAAATATCTAAGTCTAGATGAATTTCTGAAACATGTCGGTGTACCGACAGCTTTATTGGATAATTATTGAGTCTAAGACTTTATACTTTATTTCAATATCCGTAAGTATCAGTCATATTATTTTTAAATGACTTAATATAATTTTAAAACATTTATTATAATTTATCATGAATTTTCAAACATCGGAATCATATTTAAATGATTTAAATATCAAATAATTCTATTATCAGTAACATTTAATCAATATTAAATTATTAATGAAACTGTTGCCAAAATATTAAAGTTATGTATAATAACTCAAAATGCTTTTAAAACATTTATATTACTCTTAAATGATTTTTAAAACGTTTAAAATCATTTTTAAATAATTACCATTAATATTAAAATATTAATGCACTATTTATCCAAATATTAAAAGTCATTAATTATAACTTAAAATATTTTTAATTCATTAATATCCTTTTTAAATAATTTTTAAATAAATAAAATCAATTTTAAATTATTTATTTAATATAATTATTAAATAAACTAAATATCATTAATATGAAATTAATATCATTAATATGAAATTAATAATATTTTTTTATGACTAAATATCAAAAGTCATATTTTATAACTTAAAATATTTTTATAATACTTTAAATGATTTTTAAAATCATTAATTCTATTTTCCATAATTTATTTAATATATTTATTAAATACTTAAACATCATTAATATTAATTAATTAATGAAATTTCATCACAAAATATTAAAATTCATCACAAATAACTTAAAATATGTTCTAACACAATAATATAATTTTTCATGATTTTTCATGAATTAAAACCATTTTTAAATAATTTATTTAATATTATAATTAAATAAATAAATACCTTTTATATTCCAAAAATATTAAATATTTATGAAATATACTCTAAATAATTAAAAACTATTTTTTAGAATTTAAAATAATTTTTTTGGAATTTATTTGGTATTTTTAATAATTAAAAATCATTTTTTTCAAATTTTTAAATAATTTTCGGAAATTTCAAATAATATATGTCGCTAAAGGTGCCTATAGCGACGCAACTGTCGCTATAGGTGTTCTTCATCAGCCTAGAAAATGCATGTCAGATTTCGAGTGAGGTACTTTGACCAACAATTAAACTATGATCGAAAGGTTTTCTGCGAAGTATAATGCATTAATATTATAGTACTTATGTAATACTATACAAATTAACAAGTTTCATGTCAATCCTGCATCACAACAGCAAGATCAAAGCGTCCAAAAATCTCTGACAACGTTGTTCTTCATTTTCTGGGTTTTCCAGAAAATGAAGAATAGACGTGGGTGCTACTTTGAGCCTCCAGATCTAGGCCTTCCTGGTATGGTTAATGTAATATTAAGGTTCTATTTTGTAGTACTCATGTTAATCTACAACTACATAACCTCAGATCATTTTAACAACGTCAGATCTAAGCTATAAAGGCCGGTCAAACTAGAGGTTAGGAATCTGTTCTTCAAGATCTGGGTTTCCCAGAAATCTTCTTCCGGCAGTTCGGTCAACCCTATTTTGACCTTAAATAACTTTTGATCCACAATAGATATGGACCTGATTCTTTTTGGAGATTAAAGACAACATGTCAGGCTACAAGCACAAACTTTTAAAACATTAAAACACATAACACACACGGATATATGAGGCCTGACATTCACTGTCAGGCATCAAAATTTATTTTTTTTTTCCAGATTTTTAAATCATCAAATCCGAGCCTCTAGATGTTATGGATCTAACATCTATCAACCCAAATCATCATTAAACACCTTATACCACATATTTTAACACTTAAACATAACATCAAAAATCAAAATTTGGACAGAAATTATTTAGGGTTTCTAACCTTTTTCAAGCTTTGATTCTTGATTCTAGCTACTGATTTGGTTATGGCTGATCGCGGGGCTTGATTATAGACTGATATATGATGATATTTTCGGAGGTTCTAGAGAGAGAAGCTCAAGGATGAGAGTAGGACAAAATGTTAGTGTGTGATTACATTTATTTAGCTCCAATCTATTTATAGACCAAGTGGATTGCCTTGGATGCTTGAATTGAATGATTCCATCTGATTTATTGAGCCTTGGATACTAAGTGGGTAGGGTAGGAATGTTGGCTAGCAATGATATACCAATAATTCATTAATAATACACTAAAAGGGCATTTTGGTAATTTCCATTAAAACTCAAGGGCATTCTTGTCCAATGTGATTAAATCTGGTATTTATCCACTAGATTATATATCTTATAATTTCCCAAATAATTTCTAGGCTTTGGATAATTTAAAAATAATTGTACAATAAAATTTTAATTAAACACACTAATTTAAAATTAGGGTTTTTAATAGAAAAATTAGGTTTTCTTAATATTATCAATTAGGGTTTCCTAATTAATCCATTAGGGTTACCTAATTACCTGTATAATTTACTAACACAATAATTACGATTTCTAATTTCAACCCATTAGGGTTATTTAAATAATAATTAGGGTTTCTCCTAATTACGAAAATTCTAATATACACAATAAAATTCATATAACGCAATTTCTACTCAGTCTTGAACTCACAACTGAGTTTAACAATTAAGGCTTAAAAATACGATATAAGGGTCATGATATAAATTTACCATAATTAACCAAACATTATCTGTCCACACATGTACAGTACATATATATAGCACTGAAAATTCAAAATATATATAATATTATATTATTATTCTCATCTCTTGATAAAAATCCAATTTAGGGTTTGGATTCCATAACTGACTTATCCATCGTATACAACATCAATAATCAAGTTAAAATAATTAACTTAAATATTCTGAACAGATCCATATAATAAAATATTTATTATCATAATTCTAATTGTCTCTTCATATATTACTTAAATAATATCCAATCATGTTTTCATGGAAAATAATTAATAAAAACATTTATGCTTACAGAAATTAATTATCATAAGAATATAATTTGTAGTAATTAATAATTCTAAAATTATTTCTAATTTTACAAGTAATAAATATATTTGCATTTATCGTATACATTACTTGACACTTATTCTAAAAAAAAAAATCATATGCAAAAATTCCTTATTTATTTTTATAAAAAATATCGGGTTATTACAACTATCATGTATGCAATGAAATATATGAGACCTGATAATGATCAGTCATATTCTGGAGAAGATCACTGTAAGACAGTGAAAAATATCTTAAAGTACTTAACCAGCACTAAGGATGTGATTAAAATTTATGGTGGGTCTAAATTAAAACTAGAGGGCTTAACAGACTCAAGTTTTTCAGACAGACCAAGACGACAGAAAATCTACTTTAAGGTAAAGTGTTACCTTTGAACGGTGGTCCAGTAAATTGAAAAGGTTTCAAACAGTAAAGAGTTACTGGTTAAGTAATATAGACTAAGTATATAGCTGTAAATAAAGCTGCAAGTTGATTGTTTGGATGAAAAGTTCATTACAGAACTAGGAATAGTTCCTAAGTCTCCTCTTGGATCTAAACATGTGTTGCGGCACTTTCATTTGATTAAAGGAATCGTTGAAAGATGGGAAATCACTATAGAGATAGTTGACTCTCAAAAACAACATTATATATCCATTAACTAAAGCTTATCCAACAGCAGGATAATTGTCACTTAGAGAAGAATGGTATGAGATACCATGGCGATTGGCTTTAGTGCAAGTGGGAAATTGAAAGTAGTATGCACACACGCCAATAATGTTTGATGATAAAGTATACTTTGTAACAACCTTATTCATCTATTAATAAAAAGTATTAATTTATTAAAGACTTTTAATTATCTACATGATGCTGCTTTATAATATGTGATAAACCCATAGTCTTAAACAATACTTTTAGAATAATGATGATGATCATTCTAATGAGATCTAAATTCTTAGAAAGCTTAAAACTAAAATAGTTCCCAATTGTTGGATTACTAAATTGGGGATTAATGAATCCGGATAGATTGGTATATACATTACTTGCTAATTAGATGAGGATGATTGATCTCATGATCATTTGTGTATAGACACTAAAACAAGTATGTAGATGCTTATTAGAGAATAAGTTCACTGAACGTGGCTCGCTAAGGAATACCTAAAGTAGTTTTACTTGTCTGTCAATAGGAATTCCTGTAGTGATAGTAGTACAAGTGATCCTTGGATTTGAGATCATCATAGTATCTTGTGTATGATGAGTTATACTTTGACTTATTCCTTAAGACCCTTAGGGTATATCAAAGTGTATGCTTGGGTACAATAAATTATACATGGAGATAATGTATGATCAATAAAGAATATACAACTTCTAGTAAAAGAAGAGAAATGTCTTATGTGATTCGATAAATGACAACCCAGTAGTCCTTTGTCAAGGCATAACGAAATTAGAAAGGAGTTTCTAATTTGCATTATCTAGAGTTGTGCATTTAAGAGTCGAAATATATATAATTAAATAAAATAATACTTGACAGTAATTCCATATCTTATATTTTATTGGGACATTGTATAGTGGAAGGATTGAATTGTACGGTAACTATTTACTCAAAGGTTTTTTTATGATTAATGTTGAAATCTATATTATCTGGAAAGTCGTTGATCCCTATGGAGGCTTATCCCTATTGTAGAATAAATATTATTTATTTAAATAAATTAATAGTTTAATTTATTTATTTAAATAAGATTAGAATTGTTATAATTGATTTATTCACAACCGGTTTAATATGGAGAACCTAAATGGTCACACCATAAAAGGAAGAATAATTATTTAAGAAGTTAATGGCTTAATCATAATAATATGTTAAGTGTATTTAATTTAATCTATGGTGATAGAATAAATTAAATAGCTTAATATTTATTATTTAATATTTTAGAAATATTAAATATATAAATTAATAAGAGGAGTCTTATTAATATTATTACAATTATTATTATTTTAATTTCTAAAGAGTTGGAAATTAATTTAATATTAGTACTCTCATTTATTCCTAATAAGATTGGCTCAAGCTGTTGAAGATTACGAATGTAACATGTGCCAAAGACGTTGACTCAAGCTGTTGAAGATTACGATCGTACCATTCAATACCATCGTGGAAAAAGCGAACGTGGTAGTTAACGCATTGAGTCGAAAGTTATATGCGGGTACGAGTGCAATATTGTCAATACAAAGACCCATTTTGTATGACTTACAAAGGATGGAGATAGAGTTAAAGACTCCAGAGACCCATGTGATGATGGCGAATATATGAGTAGAACCGACTTTAATTGATAAAGTTAAAGCTGCTCAAGCTACAGACCTGGAGCTGATGCGTATGAGGAAGAAAGTGCAAGAAGGTGCTATTCCGGAAGCAAGAATCGATGAAGAAGGAATACTTCGAGTCAACTCCAGACTTTGTGTTCCTAACGATTCTGACTTGAAGTATAAAATCATGTTGGAGGCACACAACACACCATTTGTAATCCATTCTGGGAGTACCAAAATGTATCGTGATCTCCGACATACATTTTGGTGGAGCAATATGAAGAGAGAGATAGCGAGGTTTATCTCAAGGTGTCTAACTTGTCAACGAGTCAAGGCAGAGCATCAAGTGCCAAAAGGCCCATTGGAACCACTTGAAATTCCAGAATGGAAGTGGGAGCACATTACCATGGATTTCGTTACTAGTCTTCCCAAGGTTTCTCAAGGCATAGATGCGATTTGGGTCATTGTTGATAGATTGACCAAGTCTGCTCATTTCTTACCGATACGGGAAACTTATACACTTGAACGTCTTGCTAGTATGTACATAAACGAGATTATAAGATTGCGTGGTATACCAGTATCCATAATTTCTAATCGAGACCCAAGATTCACTTCAAGATTTTGGGTTAGTTTGCAAAAAACTATGGGCACGGATTTACGATTTAGTTCGGCATATCATCCTCAAACGGATGGGCAGTTAAAAAGGACTATTCAAACTGTTGAAGATTTATTAAGACTCTGTGTCCTTGACTACAAGGGAAGTTGGGACAAGTTCTTACCACTGGTGGAATTTTCCTACAACAACAGTGTAAGACCCCAACTTATTAATGAATAAAATTAAATTTTCTCTAAATATTATTGTGAATAATAAGGGGTTAATTTGATATAATACTTTGGTTATGGGTGAAATGTGCAAATTTTGCAAAATAAGCAAGTGGTTATAAAATATTCATTTTGTCGGGAAATATTCGTTTGGTCGTGGAATATTCTTACTGTCGGGGAATATTCGTACGACGGCGCAGCCTTGTGTGGGCCCCATAACGGAAAGTGATTGGATGAAGAAAACGACAAGTATAAGTTGTTTATAAATAACGGCGTAGTTGTTACCGTTAATACTGTTGGAATACTCGGTGGTTAAAATACAGTAGCACACGGTATTGCACCAATTATTGATTCTTACGTAAGAAGGCACTACTCAATAATTGTTACAGTAGTTATTGTTCAATATTTTATTTTATTGATTCAATAATTGCTGCGTTGATATTTTATATTATTGTTGTTTCAATAATTGTTGCTGCACAGTATTTTCTATTATCAGATCAATAATTCATATTATTTGAATAATATTATTAGATAACATTATTGGCAATGTCTAGAAAGTTCTGTCTAAGGAGAGGTTTGGTCATCTAATTACGCGCCAGTAAGGAGAAATCCTTATTGGAAAGCCTCCTCTTTCTTGGGAACGGCCTGGTTGTCATAAATGTGATTCTGTAATATTATTTGTGAATAACTAATTATTGATTCATATGATAAGGAAATATTTATTTTATGTGGATATAAATGAGGGATATATTTTTATGGTTAAAAATGAAGGAGTTAATGTTGAGGTTTTTATCAGTATTTTTGTCGGAATGGAAGTATTAAAAATCAAGATTTTTGAGATATTTTGCGGGGGTTATAATTTTTAATCCGACCGTTGGATAGTGGTAATTTTTGGATATGTTATACATATATAAGTTGAGTATATATATCCACAAATTTTGAACCGTTAAAAATGAACGTATGATTTATTATGAATTTTACGAGATGACTGGTTCAGAAATTGTTGAATTTTCGGAGTTTATCATTTTGATGGAAAATTCTAGAATTGGTGGGCCCCACTCTTGGTTGGTGAAGAAATGTGCAGAATTATATTTCAAATGTGGTGGGTGGGAATAGTAGCAGGTAAAGCTATCAGGTTGCAGGTCAAGCCTACTAAAATTTTCCTATAAATAGAGGGCTAAGTTAGAATTGAAAATCACACCTAAAACAAGTTTTCTCTCTTTCTCTCTCTAGATTATTGAGTGTATTTTGTGAGTATTTAGATACTTTGAGAGTTTCTATTCATCAGTGCAAGTTTCTTTCAGCCTTATACCGGTATTCCGACCAGAAGTACTGATATTTTGAGGTAAGGGATATTATTTTCTTCTTAAATGATATTATTTTCTTCAATATCATTATGCTGAAATATTAACATGAGTTTTTATCAAATTTAAAACTTTTTGTGTCGGGGTTACTATTCACGTGTACGTTACTATTCACGAATACGGTACTATTTACCGAAAAATAAAATTTTCTCTTTTTGTCCAAGATGTCTATTATGGTTACTATCTTTGATTGTATCCATGTTTTGATCTTTATTTTTAAATTCTGCTTCACAATTGATTATTATGAAGTATTATTGATCTTGGATAAACTGTTATATGAATCCTTAATGTTTGTCCTTCTGTCTCACTGGATTCGTTCTCTTTAAGATATTTTTCATCATCCTCAGTCCTAAATGATGATATTACTGAATATCTTTGGCCTGTAGTGCAAAGATGTATGATTACTTGATGAATATCTTTGGCCTGTAGTGCAAAGATGAACAGGTGTTGAGATGAACATGACTGACAGGTGATACAAATGAATATCTTTGGCCTGTAGTGCAAAGATGAATATTTGGATAAAGATGATTATTAATTGATGTTACATGGATAAAATATTGATGATGGACTTTTAAATCTTAGAAGATAGTAGAATTCTTTCTCTACTTGACTCTTCTAATGGTTTGCTGTTTCCGCTGCAGTTGTTGATCTAAAACTTGTTGTCGATTATATTCTACCCTGTTGAAGACTAACGATAATTTGTTGTATATTATCTTAGTCATAATATTCTTTACTGGGCTAGTTGAGCTCACCCTTTTCCTTTTTGTTCCATTTTTCTTCTCAGGAGGTGAGAACATAGCAGGATCTAGTCGGGGTATGGAGTGATGGTTCTAGAAAGATGTTTTAACAGTCCTCACTATTTCTGTAAAATAGTGTTTGAATAATTGTAATGAGGACTTATTTGAGTGTGGATATTGTCTAGAAGACAATAGTTGTATTTAAACTCACAGTATGTGTTGTCGTATTTTGCACGACAATTGTATTATTAAAGTTGTAGTTTGCTTTCTGTACCATGTATTTGGCGACTCAGAATGGGTGTTGTATACCTATTTTGGGGGCGTCACAGTTGGTATCAGAGCTTAGGGATATGATCCCTGACTGAGATGTGAGACAAGAACTAGGAGGGGAGAGACGGGGAATTCCTTCGCTAGTATGACCTGACTAAGTTTATTTAGTGTTTATTTGGTCGGTCAGAGTATAGGGATAATATATGACATGACTATTAACCCTTGTTTTATGACAGTATTTAAGAATGGCAGCTGAGAACGTTAATAATGGAGTAAATCAGACCGTGGAGACACCTTTGATCACCACCCAGGGGAACATGCAACAGGAAGGCAATATTCCTCCTGTAAAAAACGTTACCGAGCAAATGATGAATGATGGAATGGTTAGGAGCTTTTTGCAGTTCATGCAAAATCAGACGAGGGAGACTCGTGTGCAGAATACGGGTGGAAATGATAACAACGCGCGGTTTGTCACAGCTAAGCAGTTCAAAGAATTGGGACCACCAGAATTTAAGGGAAAGCCGGATCCGATCATGGCGGAAACGTGGGTCAAGCAAATTACCAAGATATTCGATGTCTTGGGATGCACGGAGGAATAGAAAGTTCCATTCGCCACCTTTATGTTCCGCGGTGAGGTAGACTACTGGTGGGAGTCTGTGAAGCGTACCCAGCCTGACGCACTCAACATGTCCTGGGAAACGTTTCAGAAACTGTTCAATGATAAGTACTTTCCTGAAAGTATTCGTCATATGAAGGAGGTGGAGTTTATCAGACTGGAACAAAACAACATGACGGTGTCCCAGTACGAGGCGAAGTTTGCAGAGTTATCCAGGTTTGCACCTCATTTGGTCGAAAATGAGGAACGAATGACAAGGATGTTTCTGAGAGGTTTAAAACCCGAGATTCGGCAATATCTTATCTCTCATAAATTTTCTTTATATTCAGATGTTGTAAACAGGGCTCAATTATTAGAGCGAGATAATGAGTATGTGCAACCGAGGGACCACAACCAGGGTCATACCGGTGGCGGCAGTCATCGAAGCAATGAAAACCAGCAGGGAGGAAAACATTCAGACAAAAGAGGTAACCACTCTGGTGGTAATCGTGGTCGTGATAATAGAAGGAGCGAGTCGAGAGGAGATTTCAAGAAGAGAAGGTACAACAATGATTACGTGAAGACGTCAGCACAAACATCAACTGTTTCTAGGGGAGGAGAACGACCACCGATCGTATGTTACAAATGTGGGAAATAGGGACATATCAGCCCAAGTTGCCTACAACAATCCAAGGTATGTTATAACTGTGGAAAGGAGGGTCATATAGCTCGAGAGTGTTCTGTAGCAAAACCAAGTTCAGCGGGGATGGTGACTCCAAAAGTTGTCCCGGATAAATCGAAATCAGCGGTTCCTGGAAGGGCGTTTGTCGTGACTGGCCAAAACGCGAGAAACCCGAACGAGGTGATCACGGGTAAGCTAATCTTGAATTCTTGCGAAGTTTATACTTTACTAGATACCGGTTCTACCCATTCTTTTATCTCTCCTGCTTGTGCTCAACGTTTAAACTTGACTCCGGAGAAATTGGACTTTAACTTATCTGTTGAAACTCCGTTGGGTGAAACCTTCGTTACATCTACAGTTTATAAATCTTGCATGATCCAAGTTGGCACTATCACATTACCTGTTGATCTTATCTCTTTAAAGATACTTGCTTTTGATGTGATTTTAGGAATTGATTGGTTAACCACTCATCATGCTAAAATTGATTGTTTTCGTAAGGTTGTTAGTTTTCATATTCCTAACCAACCTGTCATACGAATTCAAACTACTAAACCACTAAAATCAGTCACTGTCATATCAAGCCACAAAGCTATTCGTTTATTGAAAAACTGATGTCAAGCTTTCTTAGCCCATGTTATGGATTTGAACAAAGACAAGTCAGATTTGAATAATATTTCTATTGTTAGAGAATTTCCCGATGTATTTCCTCAAGAACTTCCTGGTCTACCCCCAGAACGTGAAGTTGAATTCTTTATTGACCTTGAACCCGGTACAAAGCCCATTTCTAAAACTCCATATCGAATGGCTCCTATTGAACTTCAGGAGTTAAAAGTCCAATTACAGGAGTTGTTGGACATCGGTTTTATTCGTCCTAGTACGTCTCCTTGGGGTGCTCCTGTTTTATTCGTAAGGAAGAAAGACGGGAGTATGCGACTTTGTATTGACTATCGAGAATTGAACCATGTCACCATCAAGAATAGGTATCCGCTACCTCGCATTGATGACCTGTTCGACCAGTTACAAGGGACACAATTCTTTTCAAAGATCGACCTTCGTTCTGGATATCATCAGCTGAAGATTAAAACTGAGGATATTGCAAAGACTGCCTTCAGAACTCGGTACGGGCATTATAAATTCTTAGTCATGTCTTTTGGATTGACTAATGCTCCTGCTGCCTTCATGGATATGATGAACCGTGTATTCAAAGAATATTTGGATCAGTTCGTTGTTGTCCTTATTGATGACATCCTCGTCTATTCCAAAAGCCGTGAAGATCATGAGCGCCATTTGAAGCTGGTACTGCAAAGGCTTCGTGAAAATAAGCTATATGCCAAATTGAAGAAATGCGAGTTCTGGCTTGAGGAAGTAGCATTCCTTGGGCACGTGGTGTCAAAACATGGAGTATCTGTCGACCCGGCGAAGATTGAAGCCATACAAAGTTGGGAGCAACCGAAGTCAGTAACCGAAGTACGTAGCTTTCTGGGCTTAGCTGGTTATTATCGGAGATTTGTGGAAGGATTTTCTCGAATCGTTACTCCGTTAACTCAGCTGACTAGGAAAGATACAAAATTCGTATGGAGTGAGGAATGTGAGAAGAGTTTCCAAGAACTCAAGAGGAGACTCATTTCGGCACCTGTTCTGACAATACCATCTGGTTCGGATGGATTTATTATCTACAGCGATGCTTCAGGCAAAGGGTTAGGATGTGTTCTCATGCAACATGAAAAAGTCATAGCCTATGCCTCCCGACAACTCAAAGAATATGAGAGGAATTATCCTACTCATGATTTGAAGTTGGCAGCAGTCGTTTTTGCGTTGAAGATCTGGAGACACTACCTGTATGGGGAAAAAGTGGAGATCTATACAGATCATAAAAGCCTCAAATATTTCTTCACCCAAAAGGAACTCAACATGCGGCAGCGACGTTGGCTCGAGCTGTTGAAAGATTACGATCATACCATCCAATATCATCCTGGAAAAGCAAACGTAGTAGCTGACGCATTGAGTAGAAGATCATATGCGGGTACCCATTTTGTATGACTTGCAAAGGATGGAGATAGAGATAAAGGCTCCAAGTACCCACATGATGATATCAAATATACAAGTAGAACCGACTTTAATCGATAAAGTTAAAGCTGCTCAAGCTACGGACATGGAGCTGATGCGTATGAAGAAGAAAGTGCAAGAAGGTGCTATTCCAGAAACAAGAATCGATGAAGAAGGAATACTTCGAGTCAGCTCCAGACTTTGTGTTCCTAACGATTTTGACTTGAAGCATAGAATAATGATGGAGGCACACAACACACCGTTTGCAATCCATCCTGGGAGTACCAAAATGTATCACTGTTGATTGATTTCACAATCAATGAATACGTGCAAGTATACAAGGTCAACAAGTAATATAATGATAAATTAGAGTGTCGATTCCTCAGAGAATTCCAATTAATAAACTCCACCTACTAGTATTGTATCAATTCAATTTTATTTAAACAACTGAAAATTTTGATTCTCTAAAACTAAAAGAAAAATTAATTTTTATTAAAGCAAGAAATTATTCTAAAAGAAAACAAAGAACAAATTAATAATTATATGAATGCAAATAAATAATAATTAAGATTCCAATTTCCCCAATTATGATTATTAAATCAATTATCTAATTATCCCAATTATTACACCTACTGAATTGTTAACAGGAAATCTCAAATGCCAAAAGCCCTCTCTCGAGTGATCAATTGCCTTCTATTTAACCCAGATTAATTTTACTATATCTCTATGCAAAATAATTGAATTAAACTCGTTACACACCCAATTCCTTTTATGTTACATGCGGCAAATAGATATTCTCATTCTATTCACAAACCTAATTATTCACTGTGCAAATAACTAAGTCACATGTCACCCTGCCCAGTTCTAACCCTAGAATTCCTTTCCCAATTCCTTCTAGAGTAACAAGGTAATTATTGGCCAGATAATTAATCAATAAACACAAGGCAAGATGAACAATTCACTTCAACATAAATAATTGGAATAAATTAAATAATTAACTCATAACCATAATAAGGTCCATTGGAATCTTAATAAAAGAAATTAGTTCATGATGGAAATAAAAGCTATAAATAATTGATAAATCATCCTCAATAAGTTATCAATTAAAAGAATAAAGAAGAAGAAGAACTCCAATTTTTCAGCTTTCAGATCTGCTCCTCTTCCTCCGTTAATCTCCCTGATGTTTCCTTCTTCTGTTAAAAAGACTCACTATATATATATATATATATATATATATATATATATATATATATATATATATATATATATATATATATATATCCACAACTCCTAATCCAAATAGAATCCTCATAAATTCCTCCAACAAGGTCAAACTGATAGTCAAAGTGTTGTCCACGCCTGCCTCACGTGCGCGCTCCGCGTCAGACCCATCCACAGTATAGCGCCCCGGCGCTATTTGCAATTTATAACACAGCGCCCCAGCGCTATCTTCTAGAAAATTACGACTTTGCCATTCATTAACCTAAATCCCCAATTTGTCTCCTCAGCTTCCGTATCTGCAATACAACACATAAACACAGTAAAAACATTCCTAAATGACTCGAAAATACAATAATTTAAACCCAAGTATATCCGATTCATAGGTATATTACCCAATCATCAAATACCCCCAAACTTAAACCGTTGCATGTCCTCAAGCAACAAACACAAAACAATACTAACAATATAAAAACACAACTCATGCAATTGCAACTAACTGAATGAACATAATTCCAGCATCCAATAACTTACGTATATCCATAGGCCTCAGAAAATTCACAAAAACATGCTAATACATCTTGTGAACACAGATCAATGATATCCCAACAATTAACCAATCCAAATCTGTTATTACTGATATTGTGAGTGTGTGTTCAACAACCATGCTAACTAATGAAAAGCAAAACGCTGAAAAATAATAAAGTTTATAAAAAACTTCATACAGCTCTACTCAAGAGTTCATCAAATAAACTAGATTCGACTGAAATTAAACAATCACCAAAAATTTAAGGGTCAACATGAAATACTTATGCTTAATATTTTTTTTCAGACGGGGGCATTTTGCACTTTTCCCTCTTTATTATTAATTTTTTTTTTCATAGATGGTTGGTGAGTGCGTTTTACGCTCCATCTCACGCTTGTGTTTATGGGGAGTGCTTCACGTCAACCCACCACAAGACTCAACATATTACATTCTTTTTTTTTCTTTTTTTTTCACAGCTTATATATCCCACATATTTTTCCCCCAAACTCGAGTTTATGTATAAATTCAGTCTTCACTAGCTATTCAACTTGTCTTTTCATTTCACTAGCAATCATCCTTTAGAACTCTATTATCTAACCATTTAAACTATCATAGCCAACATGGTCATTTTTCAAAGTGCTAACCTATAATATCAGTGTCAAACAGATAGAGATTCAAATCATGTCCAGACTATCATATCACTGACTCAACAATCCTTACTAGACTTGTTCATGCAATTCTAATTTCATCATTGGCCCCCGAATAAACACACTAGCAAACGCCAGAATTATCAATAACAATCCAAATCCACAAAACTAATAACAAACTAGAAATTTAAAAATAAAACTTAACTACCCCCAAACTAATCTAGAGCAATGTCCTCATGCGAAAAATATAACAAAATAAAACAGAGAACTTCCCTGACGAGCTTATTCTTCGGGTGGTGCATCATCATCCTCGCTCATCTCTTGATCGGAAGAGGGAAATGCAGGAAGAACAGGAGCAGTTGGGAAATGGCTAAGTTGCACGCCCGGATGTGATTGGACGGTCAGTGCATTCTGTGCAGCAAATTGGTTAACTAAAAATTTGAAAATTACGTCCTGACGTTCCGACAAGCGCACATTCTGGGATTCCATGTTGTAAAACCAGCCATCTATCTCCCGCTGGACAGCTTCGGGAACCACACCACGATGAGCTGCTGTAGATGGGCTATAAGTAGGTGGAGCCTGAGGTGGTGGGTCTTGTGCAGGTGCAACTTGGGGAATTATGAAACCCAATCCCCTAGGGTGATTTGCCCCACCCATCCACACTTTGTATCTACTTATCAACTTGTGGTCCAACACTGGCATGGCCTTTTGAATCATCTCGTCGGACTTCCATTTGACACCGAACTTGGCACACAAAATGCATATGAGAGACGGATGTGGTAACCCTCCAGTGGTACTTCCACGAGATGCTCGAAGGACAGATTGCAAAATGAGATGTCCCACATTAATTTTATAGCCTTTGATGATTGAGTAAAGAAGGACTACACGTTCCCGAGTAACATGACTCAAATGTGTACATGGCATGAGTTTTGCACAGAGGAACGCATACCATGCCTTCCCATATAAGCTAAGATTCGATAGTGGGAAAGTCATGTTTCCGCGTTCATGCACGGTCCATGTGGTGCCCGGCTGACAAAGTTCACGTATTATCTGCTCATAGTCCGGTCCATCACTAATAAAACCAGCATACTCATCATGAAAATTCTCAACTGGCAATTGATAACACTCATTGAAGTCCTCTTCGCCAATTTCCACTATTTTGCCCCTTACAAATACCGTATAGTGATCATGTTCGGGCACGTTGGCATAAAATTCTGTCACCACTATTATTACGGCTGGTTCGGGTTGCTCGGTAAGTGTGAACCAGTTCCTCTCAGCTATCATGACTGCCATGTCACCATCCTTTGATTGATCCGGTCTCAATCCACGCTCCGGAACCAATGACCGAGTAGCCATTCGATTATATCTTTCCTGAGCCGCATGACTGACAAAACGGCGGCTGTCAAATCGCGGAGGTGGAGTTAAGGTGGTCCCTGACCCTTCACCACGTTGGCGTTTGGATGCCATGCCAAAAATTCTACAATTACAAGCATATTTATGTATTAGCATTGAATAAAATTAGAAATTGGATAATCTTAGGTTTGACTTTACCCACAAACTTTAAAATATATGTCGAATTTGATTACATTAGTGGGGGATGATACTCGACACAAAAATGCAACAACATGCACAATAGTATCAATCAGAGTCAGGGATTATTCAGTTTCGAGAATGAACGCAAGCCACACAGGAAATGTTCGCAAGAGTTGCCATGTAGTGCAATAAGAGACATGCACGTATCAAAATAGTGTAATTCCCCCCACTCTAAGTGACTATGTGTAATGATAGCTATGTGCTACAGTAGATTGAAATCATTGCGGTAGCCTGAAGGTCCAGAATGATAGTGCAAAATATGGTGATATGTGTGCATGTAGATAAGATTAATGATTCGGGCAAATTATCAAACACCTTGTGGGTATACCATGCATCCCTGTCAGTCAAACAATTAGAATAACATATGCTCCCAATTTAAGAATCAACACGTGTCGTAAAAATATAATCAAGATCAGGAGAGTGACATTCTTTGATGTTGGTGTAAAACGATATACATTTACTAGAATATGTACATACCAACCATATCTGTAGATAGCTTTTTGCCCCAAAAATCAAATATAATTCAAAACATACCTGGTTAGATCGTGTTGCAATTGATTGAGAGAGATGAAATTTATGGAACAAATGAGAACAAAGGATCGTATCTACCTGATCTTAATTATGAAATCCCAAAAAAAATGAAGGTAAGGAAGGCTTGTGGTATGGACTTAATAGAGGAGAGAAGTTGAAATAGAAAATGAATGTAACCGTCCGGTATTTAAGTGCAAGTAGAAGTCTGGGACGCAACCACAGCGCCGGGGCGCTCAAAATAGACTAGGAAACAGCGCCGGGGCGCTATAGGTCAGAAAGTTCATGAAGTGCATAGCGCCGGGGCGCTGTGTTGTAGCACAAATTAAGAGCCGGAGAGCTGTAGGTCAGTAGCTCTTGGATGGGGATAGCGCCGGGGTGCTATAATTGCCCTTAGAAATAGCGCCGGGGCGCTAATAGTCAGGAGCTTCTGAATTGGGCTTAGGCCGGGGCTCTTGTTACCTACAACATATAAGTTCAAGAATCTAAATAAAAATAAAAATAAAACTAAAATTAAAAAGAAAAATGATTGGGTTGCCTCCCAATAAGCGCTTGGTTTACTGTCGTCGGCCCGACTTTGCTTGTGTGTTCAATTTTCCACTGAGTCGGAGAGGTTCATGACCGTAATTTGACGTTCAATGGGCCCACTCCAATAATGTTTGAGTCTTTGATCGTTGACCTTGAATGGGCAATTTGAATTTGGTTTTTCGATCTCGATGTTACCGTGTGGTGCAACAGACACGACTGTAAAAGGACCTGACCAACGTGATTTCAGTTTCCCAGGAAATAAACGTAATCTCGAGTTGAAAAGCAAGACTTGTTGGCCCGGTTCAAATGTTTTAGCGAGAATTTTCTTATCATGCCATGCTTTGACCTTCTCCTTGTATAGTTTTGCGTTTTCATAAGCGTTGAAACGAAATTCATCCATCTCATTTAACTGCAGTAACCTTTTCTCACCTGCTGCTTGTTCATCAAAATTTAGCTTCCGAATGGCCCAGTGTGCATTATGCTCTAACTTGACTCGGAGGTGGCACGCCTTTCCGTAAACCATTCGATAAGGTGACATACCGATCGGATTATTGTATGCTGTACGATATGCCCATAGAGCATCGTCAAGACGTAAAGACCAATCTTTTCGTGGCGGATTGACCACCTTTTCCAGAATCCTCTTAACCTCCCTATTGGAGACCTCAGCTTGGCCATTAGTTTGGGGATGATACGCAGCTGCTATTTTATGATGAACCCCATATTTCACCAACAATTTTGTGAACTGCTTGTTACAGAAATGCGTTCCCTCATCACTTATTATCGCCCGCGGAGTTCCAAATCGCGTGAAGATATTTTTCTTCAAGAATCGAAGAACGACGTTGGCATCATTTGTGGGCAAAGCTGCAGCTTCTACCCATTTGGACACATAATCCACCGCCAACAGAATATACTGATTATTAAAAGATGAGGGAAACGGTCCCATGAAATCGATTCCCCAGACGTCGAACAGCTCTACCTCCAATATAGAGTTGAGTGGAATTTCATTTCGCTTGGAGATATTACCTATGCGTTGACATCGATCACACTTTAGCACATAGAGATATGCATCCTTGAATAACGAAGGCCAGTAGAATCCTGATTGTAACACCTTCGCCGCAGTTCGATCACCGGAATAATGACCTCCATAATCGGATGAGTGGCAATGACCCAAGATACTGTCCATCTCTTCATGTGGCACACAACGTCTAATCATTTGATCAGCGCAGGCTTTAAACAAGAATGGTTCATCCCAATAGTACTGCTTCACGTCATGGAGGAATTTTTTTCGTTGTTGTGAGTTCAACTCCGGTGGTAACACCTTAGCAACCACGTAGTTCACATAATCAGCAAACCAAGGCAGTGTTGTGGTTACTCGGAGAAGTTGTTCGTCCGGAAATTTCTCGTTAATCAATGCATTGTCTTTTCTCTGCACCTCATCATTTTCCAATCGTGAAAGATGATCTGCTACTTGATTTTCTGTACCCTTTCTATCCCGAATCTCCAAATCAAACTCTTGAAGCAATAACACCCACCGTATCAATCTTGGTTTGGCATCCTTCTTCTCGATCAAATATTTGATTGCAGAATGATCAGTATAGACAATGACCTTGGTTCCGATGAGGTATGCTCTGAATTTGTCAAAGGCGAACACAACTGCAAGTAGTTCTTTTTCGGTGGTTGTGTAGTTCAACTGAGCATCTGTCAACGTCTTGCTTGAGTAATAGATTGTATGGAAAATTTTGTTGTGCCGTTGACCCAAAACTGCTCCCACTGCATAGTCGCTGGCGTCGCACATCAATTCGAATGGTATAGACCAATCGGGTGCGACAATGATTGGAGCAGATACTAACTTCTTTTTTAAACTTTCGAATGCCTCGATACATGACTTATCTATTTTGAAGGGCACATCTTTCTCTAACAGGGAACACAAAGGTTTTGAAATTTTTGAAAAATCTTTGATGAAACGTCTGTAGAAACCCGCGTGTCCCAAGAAGCTCCGAATTCCTTTCACAGATGATGGAGGTGGTAATTTCTCAATGGTCTCAATCTTCGCTTTATCCACCTCTAATCCTGCTGCAGAAACCCTATGCCCGAGAATAATCCCTTCCTTCACCATAAAGTGGCATTTTTCCCAATTAAGAACTAGATTAGTCTCCACGCACCGTTTCAACACTAAATTCAGATTTCTCAGGCACAAATCAAAGCTATCACCGAACACAAAAAAATCGTCCATAAACACCTCCAAATTTTTCTCGACCATATTGGAGAAGATTACCATCATGCATCGCTGAAAGGTTGCTGGTGCATTACATAAACCAAAAGACATTCACCGAAATGCAAACGTACCGTATGGGCATGTGAAGGTCATTTTCTCTTGATCCTCCGGTGCTATAGCAATTTGATTATATCCGGAATAACCATCCAAGAGACAATAGAACTGATGTCCCGCTAACCTATCCAACATCTGATCAATGAATGGCAAGGGGAAGTGATCCTTGCATGTGGCTTTATTTAGCTTGCGGTAGTCCATGCATACTCTCTATCTTGTAACTGTTCGAGTAGGGATGAGCTCATTCGCCTCATTCTTCACAACTGTCATACCCCTTTCTTCCGGTACGTATTGTACAGGGCTCACCCATGCACTATCTGAGATCGGGTAAATAATGCCAGCATCCAACCACTTTATAATCTCCTTTTTCACCACCTCCTTCATGATGGGGTTTAGCCTTCTTTGCATCTCGATGGTTGGTTTTGCCCCTTCTTCCATTAAGATTTTATGCATACAGAATGATGGGCTAATACCTCGAATGTCCGCTATAGTCCACCCAATTACTGTTTTGAATTTTCGCAAGACACGCAGCAGTTTCTCCTTTTGCGTATTATTCAATTCTGTTGAAACAATAACTGGTAAGGTATCGTCTTTGCCCAGGTAAGCATATTGCAGATGGGATGGTAATGGCTTTAACTCTAGCACCGGTGGCTCTTCTATTTATGGTTTGAACTTTTTACCTTCCGCTTCAGGCCTCTCTATGGTGTCGAAGGATTGATTTCCCTTTTGAAACACTGATGGTGTGTCTAGCCACTTGACATATTCGATATCCTCTTCAATACCATAGTCATCTGCCCCGAGCAAAATTGCTTCAAGTGGGTCCTCCGAAAAAGTTATGTTGAATTTATGATTCACCAATTCCTCCATGATGTCAACCCGCATACATTCACCTTTTTCTTTTGGGTACGACATTGACTTGAAAACGTTAAAGGTTACCTGTTGATCTTCAACTCGCATTGTCAATTCACCTTTTTGAACATCAATTAATGTTCTTCTTGTCGCCAAAAATGGACGCCCAAGAATGATCGGGATTTCACTATCCACTTCACAATCTAGAATAAAGAAATCCGCACGGAAGATAAATTTATCCACTTTTACTAACACATCTTCAACTATACCTCGTGGATATGTAACCGACCTATCTGCTAACTGTAAACTGATATTTGTTGGGCGTGGAGCCTGAAGTCCGAACTGGCTGTAGACGGATAATGGCATTAGATTTATACTGGCCCCCAAATCGCATAAAGCTCGTCCCAAAAACTGATTTCCAATCTCGCACGGAATGTTAAAGCTACCTGGATCCTTGAGCTTTGGCGGTAATTTATTCTGAATGATAGCACTGCATTCCTCTGTCAATGCTACTGTTTCAAATTCACCCAATTTTCTCTTCTTTGACAAAACCTCCTTCATAAACTTTGCGTAACTCGGCATTTGTTCCAAGGCTTCGGCGAAGGGGATGTTGATATGCAATTTCTTGAAGATATCCAAAAATCGTGAGAACTGCTTATCTAACTTGGATTTCTGAAATCTCTGCGGATACGGTATGGGAGGCATTGTATTGGTTGGTTCCGAATTTTTCTGCTGTACGGTCTCATCTTGACGCTTTTCGGTCTCCACCACTTCATCGGTTTCAATTGATACCTTGTCCTCTTTTTCCTTATCTGTGATGGACTCTGGTAGTTCTTTTCCACTTCGTAGGGTTACCGCCTTACAATGCTCATCTCTGCCCAGATTTTTCTCAGTGTCGCTCGGAAGTGTTCCCAGTGGTCGGTTATTCAATGCCTGTGCCATTTGTCCCATTTGATTTTCTAGATTTTTGATTGATGCATGCTGACTTTGCATACTTAGCTCCAATTGATTAAATCTCTTATCACTCTCCTCGCTCCTTTTCTTAGTTGCTTTCACAAACCTTTCCAAGGCTTCTTCCCAACTTGCTTTCCTCACAGTTTGTTGTGTCTGGTTTTGAAACCCGGAATTGTTTTGTTGTTTTGGCACTTGTTCTGCAGCTTGGTTGTTACTCCATGAAAAACCCGGATGATTTCTCCACCCTGGATTATATGCATTTTGATTCTGATAAGGCTGAGTAGATCGATTATAACTCCCCACATGTTGCGCTGCTTCAGCATTTATGGCACATTGATCCGAAGTATGACCCCCAGCACATATATCACAAACCATCGCTACCTGCTGAGTGGATTGTGGTCGCAATAATTCTATCTGCTTAGCCATTGCGGTCATTTGCACTTGTAATGATGTTATCGCATCCACATCATACTTTCCCGATGTTTTCGGAGGGTTATTTCTTGTCATGGGCCACTGATAGTTGTTGGTGGCCATCGTTTCTAACAACTTATATGCCTCGTCCAAATTTTTTGACATAATCGCTCCTCCTGCTGCTGCATCAATACTTGCTCTCGTGGATGCTTGTAAACCATCACAAAATATCCCCAATTGCATCCACTGTGGAATTCCATGGTGTGGGCACTTGCGGAGCATATCCTTAAACCTTTCCCACGCCTCATACAACGATTCTGAATCAAACTGTGCGAAGGTATGAATATCGTTCTGTAGTTTTGCTGACTTTGCTAGTGGGAAAAACTTAGCTAGAAATTTTTGAGCTAAATCGTCCCAAGTAAGGATTGAGTCCGAAGGTTGAGAGTGTAACCAACTTCGTGCTTTAGCTTTCAGGGTAAATGGGAACATTCTCAACCTTATAGCATCTTTTGACACGTTATTGAATTTGAAGGTGTCACAAACCTCCAAGAAACTTAAGATGTGCTCATTCGGATCATCTAATGAACTACCCCCAAACTGACATTGATTCTGAAGCATCTGAATGGTTGCCGGTTTGATCTCAAAGGTGTTAGCATTGATTGCCGGCCTCCTAATACTCGACTGAATATCCGTGACATTCGGCATGGCATAGTCCCGAAGTGGTTTCTGATCGTTCCCTGCCATGTTCACTAGAATTTCTTGTTCTGCCAGTTTTTCTTCCTCGGGTGGTGCTGCACTAGTCGATTGCGCTTTCCGGAACTCCCTTTCAATCTCGTCTGTATAAGGAAAAAGTTCCTTTCTCGCCTTTGATCTAGTGAGCATACACTTTCAAAGAATTCCTGCAAAGACAAGAAGAAAAATAAGTAACGTTTAAATTAAAAACGAATTGATTATAACTAATATGGAATTAATATTAACAAAGAATTCCCCGGCAGCGGCGCCAAAAACTTGTTGATTAATTTCACAATCAATGAATACGTGTAAGTATACACGGTCAACAAGTAATATAATGATAAATTAGAGTGTCGATTCCTCAGAGAATTCCAATTAATAAACTCCACCTACTAGTATTGTATCAATTCAATTTTATTTAAACAACTGAAAATTTTGATTCTCTAAAACTAAAAGAAAAATTAATTTTTATTAAAGCAAGAAATTATTCTAAAAGAAAACAAAGAACAAATTAATAATTATATGAATGCAAATAAATAATAATTAAGATTCCAATTTCCCCAATTATGATTATTAAATCAATTATCTAATTATCCCAATTATTACACCTACTGAATTGTTAACAGGAATTCTCAAATGCCAAAAGCCCTCTCTCGAGTGATCAATTGCCTTCTATTTAACCCAGATTAATTTTACTATATCTCTATGCAAAATAATTGAATTAAACTCGTTACACACCCAATTCCTTTTATGTTACATGCGGCAAATAGATATTCTCATTCTATTCACAAACCTAATTATTCACTGTGCAAATAACTAAGTCACATGTCACCCTGCCCAGTTCTAACCCTAGAATTCCTTTCCCAATTCCTTCTAGAGTAACAAGGTAATTATTGGCCAGATAATTAATCAATAAACACAAGGCAAGATGAACAATTCACTTCAACATAAATAATTAGAATAAATTAAATAATTAACTCATAACCATAATAAGTTCCATTGGAATCTTAATAAAAGAAATTAGTTCATGATGGAAATAAAAGCTATAAATAATTGATAAATCATCCTCAATAAGTTATCAATTAAAAGAATAAAGAAGAAGAAGAACTCCAATTTTTCAGCTTTCAGATCTGCTCCTCTTCCTCCGTTAATCTCCCTGATGTTTCCTTCTTCTGTTAAAAAGACTCACTATATATATATATATATATATATATATATATATATATATATATATATATATATATATATATATATATATATATATATATATATCCACAACTCCTAATCCAAATAGAATCCTCATAAATTCCTCCAACAAGGTCAAACTGATAGTCAAAGTGTTGTCCACGCCTGCCTCACGTGCGCGCTCCACGTCAGACCCATCCACAGTATAGCGCCCCGGTGCTATTTGCAATGTATAACACAGCGCCCCGGCGCTATCTTCTAGAAAATTACGACTTTGCCATTCATTAACCTAAATCCCCAATTTGTCTCCTCAGCTTCCGTATCTGCAATACAACACATAAACACAGTAAAAACATTCCTAAATGACTCGAAAATACAATAATTTAAACCCAAGTATATCTGATTCATAGGTATATTACCCAATCATCAATCACGATCTTCGACATACATTTTGGTGGAGCAATATAAAAAGAGAGATCGAGGAGTTTATCTCGAGATGTTTAACTTGTCAACATGTAAAAGCGGAGCATCAAGTACCAAAGGGTCCATTGCAACCACTTGAGATTCCGAAATAGAAGTGGGAACACATTACTATGGATTTTGTTACGGGTCTTCCCAAGGTTTCTCAAGGCATAGATGCGATTTGGGTTATTGTTGATAGATTAACCAAGTCCGCTCATTTCTTGCCGATACGTGAGACTTATTCCCTTGAACGTTTTGCTAGTATGTACGTGAAAGAGATTGTGAGATTGCATGGCATGCCAGTATCCATAGTTTCGGATCGTGACCCAAGATTCACTTCACGATTTTGGGTTAGCTTGCAGAAAGCTATGGGCACGGATTTACGATTCAATTCGGCATACCATCCTCAAACGGACGGACAATCAGAGAGGACTATTCAAACTCTTAAAGATCTATTAAGACTTTGTGTCCTAGATCTCAAAGGGAGTTGGGATAAGTACCTACCATTGGTGGAATTCTCCTACAACAACAGTTATCAGGCGAGCATAGGTGTGGCTCCATTCGAGGCGTTGTATGGAAGAAAATATCATTCTCCAGTATGCTGGGACGAGGTTGGTGAAGCAACATTGTTGGGATCAGAGTTGGTACGCATTACTACAGAGAAGATCCAAACGATTCGACAACGTATACAAACGGCACATGATCGACAAAAGAGTTATGCGGATCTTCATCGGAAGGACGTGGAATTTAATATTGGGGATCATGTATTATTACGTGTTGCACCATGGAAGGGAGTTACAAGATTTGGAAAGAGAGGAAAGCTCAATCCAAGATTTGTTGGTCCATTTGAGATTCTTGAGCGAATAGGAAATGTGGCATATAGACTTGCATTACCTCCAAGCATGTCTCGTGTTCATAATATTTTTCACATATCTATGCTTCGTAAATATGTTAAAGACCCGAACCACATTATTGAGTTAGAACCAGATGAGATAGCTGAAGATTTAACGTACGAGGAGGTACCTGTTAAGATCTTGGATAGGAAAGAGCATGTCCTACGCACGAAGGTTATACCACAAGTTAAGGTTTTGTGGAGAAATCATGCTATTGAAGAAATGACCTGGGAGTTGGAATCAGAAATGAAAGCGAGGTATCCTCACCTTTTTGAAACATCAGGTACGTACGTCAATTTCGAGGACGAAATTTCATAAGGAGGGGAGGTTGTAAGACCCTAACTTATTAATGAATAAAATTAAATTTTCTCTAAATATTATTGTGAATAATAAGGGGTTAATTTGATATAATACTTTGGTTATGGGTGAAATGTGCAAATTTTGCAAAATAAGCAAGTGGTTATAAAATATTCATTTTGTCGGGGAATATTCGTCTGGTCATGGAATATTCTTACTGTCGGGGAATATTCGTACGACGGCGCAGCCTTGTGTGGGCCCCATAACGGAAAGCGATTGGATGAAGAAAACGACAAGTATAAGTTGTTTATAAATAACGGCGTAGTTGTTACCGTTAATACTGTTGGAATACTCGGTGGTTAAAATACAGTAGCACACGGTATTGCACCAATTATTGATTCTTACGTAAGAAGGCACTACTCAATAATTGTTACAGTAGTTATTGTTCAATATTTTATTTTATTGATTCAATAATTGCTGCGTTGATATTTTATATTATTGTTGTTTCAATAATTGCTGCTGCACAGTATTTTCTATTATCAGATCAATAATTCATATTATTTGAATAATATTATTAGATAACATTATTGGTAATGTCTAGAAAGTTCTGTCTAAGGAGAGGTTTGGTCATCTAATTACGCGCAAGTAAGGAGAAATCCTTATTGGAAAGCCCCCTCTTTCCTGGGAACGGCCTAGTTGTCATAAATGTGATTCTGTAATATTATTTGTGAATAACTAATTATTGATTCATATGATAAGGAAATATTTATTTTATGTGGATATAAATGAGGGATATATTTTTGTGGTTAAAAATGAAGGAGTTAATGTTGAGATTTTTATCAGTATTTTTGTCGGAATAGAGGTATTAAAAATCAGGGTTTTTGAGATATTTTGCGGGGTTTATAATTTTTAATCCGACCGTTGGATCGTGGTAATTTTTGGATATGTTATACATATATAAGTTGAGTATATGTCCACAAATTTTGAACCGTTAAAAATGAACGTATGATTTATTATGAATTTTACGAGATGACTGGTTCAGAAATTGTTGAATTTTCGGAGTTTATCATTTTGATGGAAAATTCTGGAATTGGTGGGCCCCACTCTTGGTTGGTGAAGAAATGTGCTGAATTATATTTCAAATGTGGTGGGTGGGAATAGTAGCAGGTAAAGCTATCAGGTTGCAAGTCAAGCCTACTAAAATTTTCCTATAAATAGAGGGCTAAGTTAGAATTGAAAATCACACCTAAAACAAGTTTTCTCTCTTTCTCTCTCTAGATTATTGAGTGTATTTTGTGAGTATTTAGATACTTTGAGAGTTTCTATTCATCAGTGCAAGTTTCTTTCAGCCTTATACCGGTATTCCGACCAGAAGTACTGATATTTTGAGGTAAGGGATATTATTTTCTTCTTAAATGATATTATTTTCTTCAATATCATTATGCTGAAATATTAACATGAGTTTTTATCAAATTTGGAACTTTTTGTGTCGGGGTTACTATTCACGTGTACGTTACTATTCACGTATACGGCACTATTCACGAATACGACACTATTCACCGAAAAATAAAATTTTCTCTTTTTGTCCAAGATGTCTATTATGGTTACTATCTTTGATTGTATCCATGTTTTGATCTTTATTTTTGAATTCTGCTTCACAATTGATTATTATGAAGTATTATTGATCTTGGATAAACTGTTATATGAATCCTTAATGTTTGTCCTTCTGTCTCACTGGATTCGTTCTCTTTAAGATATTTTTTATCATCCTCAGTCTTAAATGATGATATTACTGAATATCTTTGGCCTGTAGTGCAAAGATGTATGATTACTTGATGAACATCTTTGGCCTGTAGTGCAAAGATGAACAGGTGTTGAGATGAACATGACTGACAGGTGATACAAATGAATATCTTTGGCCTGTAGTGCAAAGATGAATATTTGGATAAATATGATTATTAATTGATGTTACAGGGATAAAATATTGATGATGGACTTTTAAATCTTAGAAAATAGTAGAATTCTTTCTCTACTTGACTCTTCTAATGGTTTGCTGTTTCCGCTGCAGTTGTTGATCTAAAACTTGTTGTCGATTATATTCTATCAGATTTTTCCCTGTTGAAGACTAACGATAATTTGTTGTATATTATCTTAGTCATAATATTCTTTACTGGGCTAGTTGAGCTCACCCTTTTCCTTTTTGTTCCATTTTTCTTCTCAGGAGGTGAGAACATAGCAGGATCTAGTCGGGGTATGGAGTGATGATTCTAGAAAAGATGTTTTAACAGTCCTCACTATTTCTATAAAATAGTGTTTGAATAATTGTAATGAGGACTTATTTGAGTGTGGATATTGTCTAGAAGACAATAGTTGTATTTAAACTCACAGTATGTGTTGTCGTATTTTGCACGACAATTGTATTATTAAAGTTGTAGTTTGCTTTCTGTACCATGTATTTGGCGACTCAGAATGGGAGTTGTATACCTATTTTGGGGGCGTCACAAACAATTATCAAGCAAGTATTGGTATGGCTCCATTTGAGGCGCTGTATAGAAGAAAGTGTCGTTCTCCAGTATGCTAGGATGATGTGTGTGAAGCAATGTTGTTGGGACCAGAGTTGGTACGTATGACTACGGAAAAGATTCAAACGATTCGACAACGTATAAAAATCTCACAAGATCGACAAAAGAGTTTTGCTGATCTTCATCGAAAGGACGTGGAATTCAATATTAGAGATCATGTGTTGTTATTTGTTGCTCCATGGAAAGGAGTTACGAGATTTGGAAAGAGATGAAAGCTCAATCCTCGATTCATTGGCCCATTTTTAATGCTCGAGCGAGTAAAAACTGTGGCCTATAGACTCGCCTTACCGCCAAGTATGTCTTGTGGTCATAACGTTTTTCACATATCTATGCTACGTAAATATCTAAAAGACCCAAACCACATTATTGAGTTAGAACCAGACAAGATAGATGAAGATTTAACGTATGAAGAGTTACCTGTTAAAATCTTGGATAAGAAGGATCATGTTCTACGCTCCAAGGTTATACCCCAAGTCAAAGTTTTATGGAGAAACCACGATGTGGAGGAAATGACTTGGGAGTTGGAATCTGAGATGAATTCAAGGTATCCTCGTCTCTTCGACATACCATGTATGTACCCTAATTTCGAGGACGAAATTTCATAAGAAGGGGAGGTTGTAAGACCCCAACTTTTATGAATAAAGAACAATTTTTTCGAAATATATTTTTGAATATTATGGTGTGGATTTGATATAATGTTAGAGTTGTGGGTAATATTTATAAATTTTATAAAGTAAGCAAGTTGTCATAAAATATTCGTTTGGTCGGGGAATATTCATTTTATCAGGGAATATCCGTACGACAACACAATTATTGGTGGACCCCACAATGGAATTACTACCGAATTTAGACAGCGACAAAAATAACCTTTTTATAAAAATAACGGCAAAACTTTTACTGTTAACTGTTAAAATACCCGGTGATAAAAGTACAGTAATACGCGTGGTTGCACAGTAGCACGCGGTATTGTACAATATTTTTGATTATTGATGCTTACTTAATAAGTCACTCAATTTTATTCAATAATTGTCACAGTAGTTGCTGCATAGTATCTCATATTATTGATTCAATTATTGTCACAGTATCATCTACATAATATTTTATATTATTAAATCAATAATTGAGACGACAAAGTTATTCATATTATTATTTGTATTATTGACAATGTTTAGAAAGTTCTGTCGAGACAAGGGGTTAGGTCATCTAATTACGCGCCAATAACGAGAAGTCCTTATTGGAAAGTCCCATCTTTTCTGAGAATGATCTGCTTGTTAATATTGTGAGTTATAATATGAATAAATGTTGAAAGATTAAAAATGTGTTTAGTCAAGTGATTTGTTATAAATAGAGGGGTCTTTTTATGAAGTATTTGTTGTAAGTTTGGCTTATTACATGGACCCCCACTTACTCATTTTTCAAAATCACCGGTAGAAAGTTATCTCAATTTTTATTTTATTATTATTATTATAATAGTAATAAAATAGAAAACTTTTTATATTATATATAAAGTTATTCATTTTATTAGATTATAAATATAATATATTATATTTTATATAAAGTTTTCATTTTATTAAAATATTTTATTGCATAGTGTTGCACAGTAATGAATAATGAAAGTTAGAAAATTACGTGAATTCGCCAACTGCGCCCGTGATTTTTTTCTTGTGCAGCCCGTGATTATTTTTCTTAAATAGTATTTTGTCAGTCCCCTATAAATAGGATGCTTAGTTTAGAAATGAAAATCACACTAGAATCAAAAAATTCTTCTTCTCTAATAGTGAGCATATTTCTTTTGAGTTTAAGAAAACTTTGAGTGTAGCAAATAGTGCAAGTTTTCTTTAAGAATATCACTGCTATACCAGTCAGAATTACTCTCCTTTTAAGGCAAGGGATATTATTTTCATTTAATATTCGTAAGAAATAATATTTTTTTCCATACTTTGTAGTATGTAAGTAATATTATTTCGTTTTATATTCCTAAATCTACACTTATTTTGATAAGTATTGCTTCTATACTCCTTGAAATTAGTAAAAAATTCTTAAAATTTGAACTTCATCTAGTATCGTTTCCTTAAAATATTCTTTTGAACATTCTTGTTAAATTTTAATTTTTTTCTTGTCGGGGTACTATTCACGAGGTACTATTCATACATACGGTACTATTCATACAGTAATATTTATACGGTACTATTTATACATACGACACTATTCACGAAGTACTATTCACTGGGTACTATTTACTAGGTACTATTTACGAAGTACTATTCACGGGATACTATTCATTCAGGTACTATTCACCTAGGGTACTAATGGTGACGCCTCCAAAATAGGTATACATCACCCATCTTGGGTCGCCAAATACATGGTACATAAATCAACTACAATCTTCTTTTATACAATACGACAAAAGTGTAGCTGAGAGTTTTTATACGAATATTGTCTCATAGACAGTATTCAAACTCAAATAAAGTTCTCATTACATTTATTATCACGCTATTTCATAAAATAGTGAGGATTACTATAGCCACCATCTCGGACCGTCACTTTGTTCCTCGACTAGTCCCAGCTACATTCTCATTTCCTGAAGAGAACAATGAAAGCAAAAGGGTGAGCTCAACTAGCCCAGTAAGAAATATTATGAATAAGATAATGAAGAATAAATTATCGTTAGCCTTCAACATTGTTAAACTAGCAAACAACAAGTTTAACTGTAGCGGAACAAGCAATCCATTAGAAGAGTCAAGTAGAGCATGATATCTACTATCTTCTATGATTTAAAAAGTTTATCATCAATTTTATCACTGAGACTCAACTTAATAAATAAACCACATCATCGAATCATCCTTGCACTACAAGCCAACAATATTCATTAGTATCACGACCACGAATTATCCATGCACTACGGGCCAAGGATATTCGTGTTGTCACCAATGGTCATGATCATGCCAACAACTGTCCATTAATGCACTACGGGCCAATGAGGACTTTTACCACATCATTTGTAACATTACGGTCATGATTATACCAAATAATCTATGGTCATAATCATACCAATTAACAGTTCATCTATGCACGTAAGCCATAAAAGACTTTCATCATAATATAAGCATGAGGATGATGACAATGATATAAGGATTCAATTAAAAGAATGCAAATGATAAATTTTTAAAGATTTATAATTTAATTTATCTAGAATTCAATAATGTCCAAATTGTCAACATGATAATGCTTTGTGGAGTAAAATTAAAGAATAATATTGTATCAAAAATGATTTGGACCAAAAAAAAATTAATTTTTATCATGAATAGTACTCTGGGTGAATAGTAACCGGGTGAATAGTATCCCATGAATAGTATTTCGGGAATAGTATCCCGTAAATAGTACTCCGATATGAAAAAATTAAAACTTATAAAAAATGCTCAGAATAATATTTCCATGAAAAGATATTGGATGAAGCACAAATATCAAGGATATTCTACTAATTTCATGGAGTATAGAAGCTAAAACTTTAAAAAAATGAGTATAGAATTCGAAATCTAAAACGAAATAATATTACTTACGTACTACGGAGTATAGAAGAAAATATTATTTCATATGAATATTGATCAAAAATAATATCCCTTACCTTAAAAAGAAGAGTATTCTGACTGGTAGGACGGGGATATTTTTGAAGAAAATTTATACTGTTTTCTACGCTAAAAACTTCCTTAAACTCTAAAGAAATACGCTCAATATTATAGAAGAAGAATTCTCTGATTCTGGTATGATTTTCAATTCTAACTAAGCATCCTATTTATAGGAGAATAGAAGGATACTATTTGAATTTAGAAATCACGGACTGCACAGTATTTGAAATTAATGGGTGACATTTGGCTGAAAATTTGATTTTACTATTTATTATTGTGCAATAAAATATTTTAATAAAGCAAAAACTTTAAATAAAATTTAATATATTCTATTTATAATCTAATAAAACAAAACTTATAATATATATATATATATATATATATATATATATATATATATATATATATATATATATATATAACATACCAACACTCCCTCCCAAACGCGTAAACTTCCCCCCACCCCATTTCTATTTTCAACCCACATGTGGGCCCCACCCCACATGTCACTTTCACACACACACACACACACAAACACACACACACACACACACACACACACATATATATATATATATATATATAGAATAATTTTTTACCGATTATTTTAAAAAATATGTAAATAGGGGTCCAAATAATATAGCAAAATTTATAACAAATACTTCATAAAAATTCTCTGAATATTTTTAACAACATTTATTTATCATTATTATAACTCGCAATATTAACAACCAGATCGTTCCCAAGAAAAAGGGGAGTTTTCGATAAGGATTTCTCCCTATTGGCACGCAATTAGGTGACCAAACCCCTTTTCTCGACAGAACTTTCTAGATATTATTAATTATGAAGATAATAATATAAATAACTTGTCATCTCAATTATTAATTTAATAATATATAAAATATTAACAATAATTGAATCAAATAACGTGAGATACTATGCAACAATTACTGTGACAATAATTAAATATAATTGAGTGACTTCTCACGTAAGCATCAATAATCAATACCGTGTGCTATTATGCAACCACGCGTATTACTGTACTTTTTATCACCAGGTATTTCAACAGTTAACAGTAAAATTTTTGCCGTTATTTTCATAAAAAGATATTTCTGTCGTTTTCTAACTCCGATAATAATTCCGTTGTGGGGTCTACCTATGATTGTGTCGTCGTACGAATATTCCTTGTTAAAACGAATATTCCCCGACTAATCGAATATTTTATAACAACTTGCATACTTTGCAAAATTTATAAATATTACCCACAACTATAATATTATATCAAATCCACACCATAATATTTAAAAATATATTTCAAAAAAAATAAATTTTTATTTATGAAAGTTGGGGTTTTACACTATTCACGACAAAAATTAATTTCTCTTATGTCCAAATTATTTTTAATGCATGAATATCATTCTTGAATTTTACTCCACAAATTAGTTATCATGTTGACAATTTAAACATTCTTAAACTCTAAATAAATTGAATTATAAATCTTTAATATTTTTCCTTAATCTCACTTGATTAATTTCTTATATTATTGTCATCATCCTCATGCTTATATTGTGATGAAAGTCATATTTCACCCATAGTGCATAGATGAACTGTTGATGGGTATGATTATGACCAGGAATTATGTATCGGTATAATCATGACATGTAATATTACAAATGATGTGGTAAAAGTTCTCATTGACCGTAGTGCATTGATGGACAGTTGTTTGGCATGATCATGACCACTGGTGATAATAACGAATATCCTTGGCTCGTAGTGCATGGATAATTTGTGGTTGAGATACTAACGAATATCCTTGGCCCGTAGTGCATAGATAATTTGTAGATGTGATACTAACGAATATCATTGGCCCGTAGTGCATGGATAATTCGGTCATGTGGATTATTTATTGAGATGTGTTACAAAGATAAAATATTGATGATGAACTTTTAAATCATAGAAGATAGTAGACATCATGCTCTACTTGACTCTTCTAATGGATTACTTGTTCCGCTGCAGTTAAGCTTGTTGTCTATTGTATTCTATCAGTTTTTACACTGTTGAAGGTTAAGGATAATATATTCTATATTGTCTTAGTCATAATATTCTTTACTAGGCTAGTTGAGCTCACCCTTTTCTTTCATTGTTCTCTTCAGGAAATGAGAATATAGATGAGACTAGTCTGAGAATGGAGTGACGGTCCAAGATGGTTGCTATAGTACTCCTCACTATTCTATAAAATAGTGTGAAAATAATTATAATGGGGACTTTATTTGAGTTTGGATATTGTCTACGAGACAATATTTGTATTGAAACTCAGCTATTGTGTTGTCGTATTTTACACGACAGTTGTATAAATTAAGTTTGTATTTAAATTATGTATCATGTATTTGGCGACTCAGAATGGGTTGTGTATACCTATTTTGGGGGCGTCACATTCTAGTTTGTTCATATGAAAAATTCACAACAATTGTGAGAAGGACTCTGTGAATGACTACAAGATCATATTTTGGCTCATCTCTCCTTCCATGATAAAACCTGTTATCCTAATTGTTCAATCAAATTGATCACGTTAAGAACTTTTGTTTGTACTGTAGTGTCATCAGTCATTCTAGATCGAAAGAGCTCCTTAGATATCTGATATCTACCAGTCCTACTTTCCTCACCATCAACTACTTGATGTGCAGGAGTATAGTAAGAGCATCCATAGTTTCATTCTAACGCTGAAGCTCGTTACTCATGGATGCAAGCATGAAGCATGGAGCCAACTGTGCATCATCTTGCCACTTTCTAAAAATAGCAATCTCTTCCTCAGATGTATTGTTTGCGACCATTGCAGGCATAGGCATATTAAGGACATAAAATAACTTTTTAGCCTTGAGAACTACTCTCAAATTCCTTAACCAATCTGTTTAATTTGGTTCGGTTAATTTAACATCTAATATATTACGCAGTGATAGTAATTTTAGACATTGTAAAATTCTGTAAATGAATTTGTAATTAATAATATATTAGCATATATTCTATGTAATATCCCGAGTGTTTATGATAACGATCCTTAGAAAAGGAAATGAATGGGTTAAAAAATATATAATACTCAAAATATAATTGACTTCAAGTAAAAGTTATGAAATAAAACCTAGAATTTGTTGAAAAAATGAATGTAGTAGGAAATATAAAACCTATATTAAGGTAATGTGTTGAAGATATTCAACGATAAATTTTGAAAAGAGATTTGGTGAATACCGAGTAAGGGAGGTTTCTTTGATTCCGAGGACGGAATCCTTGTAAAGAGGGAAGAATGTGACAACCCGAATTTTCATAAGTTATTAAAATTCGAATTTAATAATTAAAATTCTCATTATGAGGTGTATATATTTTAAATTATGTGATTTGGTGTGAAGAGAATTATATATTCATATGTTGGAGAATGTGAGATTTAATAGTTAATTAAACTATTAAAGAAAATAAATAATATTAGTTAATTTAATTAAGTTGAAATTATATTATGAGATAATATAATTTTAATTGTTATATCTTGTGGGCAATGGAAATTATTATGAGTTAAGTTTCATAAATAGTGTGAATAATTCACTTAATTAAAATAGTAAATTAATACAAGTATAATTGATTTAATAAAGTGAGAAGATAATATATTGCATGAAAATGTAAATGCTAGTATTATGCGAGTAAAATATTTATATTAAATATTTTAGTTGGAAACTTTATGGAATAAAATGAATATTTATAGTATTAAATAAATATTTGATGAAAATTGTTATGGGATAGTTTATTTAAGTGTGATAAAATAGATGTGATTTATACGTATTTTATTACGCGAGTATAATGGTGATATTCTAATTTAATTAAATAATTAAATTAGAGTGAGAATTTGTTAAATAATGTTATGATTATAATGGTTGAATAGAAATTAAAATTTTACTGATAAGGTTAATTTTATTTCTTAAGGAATTAAAGGTACATAATATAGTTTATATTTCTAGTTATGTGTTCTTGAATTTCTTTTAAAATTGGGGCTTTAGTTAATGAATTTGTGGGTTATGATGTTATATATGTTATTAGATTTTATAATTTCATAATGGTCATCTAAAAATAATTTTTCAAAAATCAAATTCATATATTTATGCTAAAGAAGAGGAATTTGGGTTTTGATGGTAATGTGTATTTTGGTGTACTTTGAGACTAAAATTGATGATAAATTCGTGATTGAAACTTTAAATTGATGGATGATTGTTGTTCTAGTCTATAAAACGAAAACAATGCAACTTGAACGGATCAAATTGGTTAAGAAACGAATTCGTGATGAATGAATACACTTAGCATGATAAAAATATGAAAAATTAGTATAAAACAATTAGAATTAGTATAAACCAAGTCCCACATCGACTAAATTGAGAACTTTACACCTTTTCTAAACCTATAAATAGAAAGACTTGATCCTTTGTTTCATTCACCAATTAAAAGGCCTCCAAATTTGAGAAAGGCTTTGTTGTGGAGAGTACTTTTTATAAAGATCTCCTTAGTTAAATCTTGGTCGAGTACGTATTCAGTTTGTGGAACTCGTATTTTCGGGTATGTTTCTTATTTAATCTTTGGTAATGTTATTATTTTAAATATTGTATTTAGTTTGTTAGTTAAAAGTTTGAATTTTGGAAGTTTAGTTAGCTTTGATGTAAATTTAGACTAAGTTTCTTTATAATAAAACAAGTTTTGAACCTTGTATATGTAATATGGCATTAGAAAAGGGTTTGAATCAAGAAATGCAAAAGTTAGTTTTGTTAGTAAACTAGTTAGTTTACTATGTTTATTTTGGCTTGGAATTGATTATGTAAATGAGTTCTAATGATTGTAATTAGAGATATGGAGCTGAGACCTTAGACGAGTCAAATTATGTTAAATAAGACTTATTTGTAAAGAAAGTTTGGTTGGAATGAGTCGTGGCGAGTTTTGGATGTCAAAACGAGAAGTCCAAAAAACTAGTGGATTGCTGATCCAAAAACAAAAATTCGGGGTTAGCTAGATTGTTTAGAAAATTCTGGGCTTTTGGTATGTTATAGTACACTGAATAAGCTTTCCATAGACTAAGGAACAGACTAATTCTGACTTCGGAGCAAAGAGTTATGACCATTCAAAGTAGTCGTGTCAAAACTGTCTTAACCAACTTGGGGCAGTCACCTTGAACTAATTTTTTAGAATTCTGTGTTTAGAATTTGGAAAATATCAAAGAATAAAAGTTGTATTCCCGGAAGTTAGCTTCGTGTGGGCTCAAGAATCGCTCAAAAATGTTTTGAAACGAAAAAGTTATGACTGTTTTAGCGAGAGAGTGTAAAGCTAGTAAAGAATGAAAAATAGTTTTGAACGCCCCTTTTTGAACACTGTTTTGAACTATCTATCTTATCTAAAATGGGTGTCCAATAACTTTTAAAAATAGGTTAATATGATGTTTACAACATATCAAAAGTTAGATGTCATCAGACTTAAGAGATATAGAGTAAAGTTTACATTACAACTACTATGTGTTGCTATGTGACTAATAGTTGATGTGTATGATTATATAATTGTGTAGGGCACGTGAAGTGCAGATAACTGTAAGTTGTTAAACTGTTATTGGTAAAAAACGATCAAGGCAAGTCTTTCAGTTCCTATTTGTTATGTGAATTTGATGATGAACTGTTTGAAATCTTTATTGCAAATAGCACGGTATGTTATATTAATGTTGAAAGTATGAAATGTTAAAGTCAATTTACGACTACGTTGATTGAGTAATGAATGTTGATTGAGTAAGGAACTCAATCTTTATACTTGTTATATGTACTACAACATGTATGTTATGTTAGTCCAATGTTTATGAGATGTATATCGAGCATGTTATTATGTGCTATGTGATGCATGAAAACTGTTAGATTTTGTTGGGCTGTCGAGCTCAACCTTGTAAATAACCACTTTTGCAGGTTAAAGATTTAAGGTAAAGTTATGTGCTACTTGAAAGATATGAATCAGATGTGAAACTTGCATATTTATATACTTTAGCTGAGTTATTAATATTTGAACCATGTTTAAGGTTCCGAATAATGTATTAATATTGAATTGTAATATCGTTTTGCGATGTAAATTCTTGTAGTATTAAAATGATTCTGAGACAGTTAGATGTAAAAGTTAAAAATTTTGGGAACGAGAATAGTTTGTAATAGAAAATTTTAATTATTCCGCAAATTTTAATGGTTGTATTATCGTTTAATGATGTAAAATTAGAGGTTGAACGTATTGTTAACGACCGAAGTCGATAGTTGAATTGTATGAATTTTGGGGTCGTTACATTATATTATTAATTACAAAAATAAATTAGGTCTTGTTTTAAATTGGTATCTCCCACTATTTTCATCAAACTATATTACACTTACTTATATAGTTCAGCAAAATCTAATTAAAGATTTGCTAGTGAGAATAAGGATCTCATTTTAAATATATATAGCCTTGTGGTGACACAACAAACTATATATAAATAAATAGGTGGACAACTCTTGTCAATTACATCATCATGTAACTCATTTTATTTTGCCTCTTAGATTATTTTGATCAAGTGGTGGCACATCCGAATCAAAATTATCTAAGTTAAGTCAAACTTAGCACTTCTATATATTTTAAAAAGAAAAATATTATCCTTATGGTGACATAACAAAATAACATTATTCAATTTTTTTATAAGCATCAAATATGATAAAATTAACATCTCGAAAAATTAAGATAAGCATTGTGGTGACACAACAAACTTATAATAATTAATTGATACTCTATTATTTTTTATCATACTAGAAGGCGACGTTTGATATTCCAAATATCTTTGAACGCTTAAGACTTAATATAAAATCTTTGAGGGGTTTGTTATTAATTTGTTTCATCTTGTTTAGCGCGCATGCACACACACACACACACACACACACACACACACACACACACACACACACACACACACATATATATATATATATATATATATATATATATATATATATATATATATATATATATAGTATAAACATGCACATATAAAATATTATATTCTACCCGGATTGATTATGGATTTTATTATAGTTTAGTTCACTAGAGCCACCAAGTGAACCAAGAAGTCAAACCTAGGGTGCAAGAATTAAATTTAAATATAATAATTACATTTAAATCACGGAATCCATTACAAACGGGTCTTCAAGCGCTCTTTGCTCCTTGATATCCAATTCTTTAAAATTAATTCTAACTATTCATATTACAAAACTATTTAAAATAAATAGAAACCTAGATCAACAGTCAAGGGGAAGTACATATAAGGGAGATATAATTTATTTTAAGAAAAATTAGAGAAGACGAGGTACGCAGACCCCATTTAATAAAACTCATACATTCATGCATCCAACTAAAATAAAATCCAATCACATTGGTCAATAATCCATAATCAATCACATTTATTATCATACACATCATCATATGCATCAATAAATAACATTCATCTTATGAATAATAAACATTCAATTTATACATTGATATCGATTTAATGGGCAATTTTAATTTGCATAAAATCTAATTTTGAAAAAAAATAAACTCTTTTATTTTAATCAAAATTTAAATTATAATACGCTTCTTTATTTTATTTTTTCCAATTTTGAATAAAAATAAACTCTTTTATTTTTAATCAAATTCTCAATTAAAATAAACTCCTTTATTTTAATTAACAAGGAATCCAAATTCAAGTACAAAATAAAACCTTTTTATTTAAACTTTCAATTGCTAGAAAAATAAAATATGTTGAATCATATTCCTTATTAAAATTAAACACCTTTAATTTTAGGAAACATGGAATCATATTCCATATATGAATAAACTCCTTTATTCTACGAAACATAGAATTCAATTCTATATGTGAATAAACTCCTTTATTCCAGAATTTATTTTTTTAGTTCGCGAATTGTCCAGTTTTTCTCCAAAAACATGATTTATACCAATAAGTATGCCCAAAAAATTTGTTCTAAACACATATCAACATACATATCGGATCTGAATAATTAATAATTTCCATAAAGGTTTTGCTCTGATACCATTGTTAGGTTTGTAAGGTTCATACACGTAATCAAATTTCATAAAATTAGCGAAAGCATGAAAATCAGATTTTAAAATTTTACAAACCATATACCCGGATCATCCTTTATGCATAATTATTAATTAAACGAAAAATAAAGAAAAAGACTCATACCCTTGAAGATTCGAGTTTCCTCAGGTACAAGTTCACTCCAAATCATTTTCGTATTCAACTTGAATCCACCGGGTTTTGTTGCTTCCTTTGATCAATGTTAGCCACCCAAGTGTTTTGCCTCTAGAGGTGATCCACCAAGGAAGAATAAAGATTCAAGAAGGAGGGTGGTTGGCTAAACCCTAGTTTTCTATCTCTATAGGAAAAAAAACGTACTCTCCAACAATTGGAATCACGTCTACATGATATCTGATATAAGACTCCTTTTATAAATATATCAGTTAACCCTTCTAATCTAATTAGAAAATAGGGTATTATTTAATTAATAAAATTTCTTTAATTAATTAAGCTCCCTACTCTTATTAGGGATAATTAATTAAACTCTTTTAATTAATTTAATCTCCTAATCTTATTAGGAATATATGAGAGTACTTTTATTAATTAATTTCCAAACTACTTTAGGAATTAAATAATAATAATAATAATAATAATAATAAAACTCCTCTTATTAATTTATATTTAATATTTCTAAAATATTAAATAATAAATATTAAGATATTTAATTTATTCTATCACCATAGATTAAATTAAATATACTTAACTTATTATTACGATTATGACATTAACTTCTTAAATAATTATTCTTCCTTTTATGGTGTGACCCTTTAGATTCTCCATATTAAACCGGTTGTGAATACATCAATTATAAGAATTCTAATCTTATTTAAATAAATAAATTAAACTATTAATTTATTTAAATAAATAATATTTATTCTACAATAGGGATAAGTCTCCCTAGCGATTAACGACTTTCCAGATAATATAGATTTCTTCATTAATCATAAAAGAATATTTGAGTAAATAGTTACCGTACAATTCAATCATTCCACCATACAATGTCTCAATTAAATATAAGACATCTAATTATTGTCAAGTCTTATTTTATTTAATTATATGTATTTCGATTCTTAAATGCGTAACTCCAAATAATGTAAATTAGAAACTCATTTCTAATTTCATTCTGCCTTAGCCAAGAACTACTGGGTTGTCATTTATCGGATCACATAGGACATTTTTCTTCTTTTACTAGAAGCGATAGATTCTTTATTGATCATACATTATCTTCATGTACAACTTATTATTCCCAAGCATACCCTTTGATATTCTCTAAAGGTCTTAAGGAATAAGTCAAAGTATAATTCATCATACACATGATAATATGATGATCTCAAGTTCAAGGATCACTTGTACTACTATCACTATAGAAATTCCTATTGACAGGCAAGTAAGACTCCATTAGGTATTCCTTAACGAGTCACGTTCAGTGTACTTATTCTCTAATAAGCACCTACATACTTGCTTTAGTGTCTCCACACAAATGATCATGAGATCAATCATCATCATCCAATGAGCAAGTAACATATGTAACAATCTATTTGGATTCACTAATCCCTAATTTAGTAATTCAACGATTTGGAACTATTTTAGTTTATAAGCTTTCTAAGAATTTAGATCTCAGTAGAATGATCATCATCATTATTCTAAAAGCATTGCTTAAAACTATGAGTTTATCACATATTATAAAGCAGCATCATGTGAATAATTAAAAGCCTTTAATAAATTAATACTTTTTATTAATAAATGAATAAGATTGTTAAAAAGTATATGCTTTATCATCAAACATGATTGGCTTGTGTGCATTCTACTTTCACCTAGGAGCCATAGGATCTAAGATCCAGCTAACGGATCTAGATTTGGTTCCCATGATGGACCCTTTTCAGCTGTACAACTAGCTTGTAAATTATTTATGGTGTTCGGACATCCTTCGATGGCTTTCATGCCCATAAGGAGCCCGACAATTATATGTATGTTATTTTTTCGAAGATGCTTTGCATCTCGAGAATAAAATCAAATCAAGCCGAATACTGAATAAAATAAAAGTATCAAAAGCCTCAATTACTATGTGAGCACAAGGGTTTAAAAACTTGTTTTCAAAACTTCATTTTCTGCACATATTGCTTAAAATTGAACTTTTATACAAATCAAACATTTTGTATATAGGTGCAAACGAGGCATAACACTACTTCCAAAGAATACACTTAGGCCCAATTAACACACACACACACACACATCAGATGAATTAGGAAATTGAAAAGACGAGGTAACCGTGTTTTCACGGAAGCCGGGGGGGGGTGCCTAACACCTTCTCCCAATTTAATCAAGCCCCCGAAATATATGAATCTCAGTTTCCAAGGCATGTTAAACAGAGTCCAATAATTGGGCCTTTGTGTAAACATTTTCATAATCGGTTAAGTTGGTACAACCATTTTAGAACTACCAACTTGCGATTTTGAATTTTCAAATCATTGACATTTTGTGTCGGACTCTTTTCAAACTCGCCTTTTCAAATAAAATTTAACACGTAGAGAACACAAAGGGTAAAAAGAAGAATTTTAAAGAAAAGAGGAAATTTTTCCCGACGTCAGCATGTGTGATAAATTGAGTGTAAGCACAAAACCTTTGCCCAAACAAAGGTTTTTACAACTCAGCTACCACATGATTCCTCAATTGAAATCCCACCTAACACTATCTTACTCTTAACTTGCTCTTTGCTCAGCATAAATTTTTGGTATCTCATCATTTATAACTCCTCGTGAGTTTACCTTGTACTATTTCATAGTACATTCTCGTTATAGCGTTAAGCTATAACTATTCAATCATTACATACCATCGGTTATTTTACAACTTGAATAGATCACGTCATGATCTTATTCTACCAGCATTTCCTCATTATTCTTTCTTATTTTATGATCGTTTTGGTTTCACGATCCTCATTACTTTTCTTTAATTATGTTGTCTTATGATTATTCAACTCAATTTTAACTCTTCAGGTTCATCTTTGAACCCACACATATTATTTTACCTTGTTTCATAAGCATTTTCTGAATTTATCATCAATTAAACTCTATTTGAGTTTATTATTATTATTATTTTAATCACCTTCATCGTGTAGACATTGTCTATTTAATAAGACTTAACATCTTATTGCTAGAGTCATGTAGCTCTTGATTCTCACATTTTATAACTATTCAAGATTCTTCTTTGAACATTCTCATATTTATTTTAATCCCTTCTTTATACATTTCATAATTTTTTTTCTTAATGTTCAAACTCTATTTGAGTTTATTATTTATCATCCTCACCTTTCTTCTATAAGGTTATCGCCTAGGGTACTCTTACCTAAGGTTCATAACTTACAGCTTTGATACCAACTGTAACGACCCAAAAATTCATACAATTCAACTCTCGACTTCGGTCGTTAAAAATACATCTAACTTCTAATTTTACATCATTATTCGATGTTAAACTTAATAAAATGCGGAATAATTAAAACTTTTAGGTCTTCTTACTTTATTTATTTTCCTGAATCATAACCTTTATCATCTACACATCTCTGAATCAAATTTATTTTCATGATTCACTTCATCAGAGTTATTATATAAAATCTTTCATCTTAGCTTGATATACCTTATACATTGGGTAGCTCAAACTTTACAACTAAATATAAAATTTCACATCATAAATTATCAAGTAAATTTCTCAAAACCATAAACATGGTTTAAGAGTATAACAACTATAGCCAAATTATTTAATCTTCATGCATTACATCTGATCCATGTCATTAAAGTAGCAAATAGCGTTACCTTAAATCCTTAACATGCAAAAATGATTATTTGCAAGCTTGAGCTCGACAGCCCAGCAAATCTAATAACTTTCATGCATCACGTAGCACATAATGACATGCTCAACATACGACCCATAATCACACATACTGCAATTCACATAACAAGTATATAGATTGAGTTCCTTACTCAATCATCATTCTTTACTCAATCAGCGTAGTCACAAATTGACTTTAACGTTTTATACTTACAACATATATAATACATCATGCTCTTTGCAATTCAGATTTAAAACAGTTCATCATCAAGTTCACATAGCAAATAGGAACTGAAAGACTTGCCTTGATCGTTGTTTACCAATAACAGATTAACATCTTACAACTATCTGCACTTCACGTGCCCTACACAATTATATAATCATGCACATCAACTTTTAGTCACATAGCAACATTTATTAGTTGTAATATAAACTTTACTCTACATCCCATAAATCTTCCTATTAATCAATACACAATGTTCAATTTGATTGTGTTAACTTTCGACTTATATCTCACTATATTTCTTCTTAGTTATACTTGAAGTTCATTCAAGTGTTTAAGTTTTGCTAGGACTCCTTATTAGTTTATATTAACCCCATTCCATATCTTCTAATATTCATTTCATTTGAATTAAAATACTTTTTAAGTTCATTAACACTTGGCACGGCGTTTTGACGTTCATTCGTCACACACCCGATTCGTCCCTCTTGTGTACGCTTAGCATGCTCATACAACTTGTCTAAGACATCATTGATTAATGTTAAGTATCATTATATTTACTGATATTCATGTTTAATAACTTAGAACAACATCTTTTATCATCAAAGGCACTACACTTGCATACGTACATTCCCGACGCCCTCCGATTGCCTACGAATGCACATCAATCTCAAAGATGACCATTTTGACCCCTGTTCCCGACCTCAAATTTAAAAACTTATCAAATAAAAGTTTTAGGTATACTCTTCCTCCTTCTGGATCATCTTGATTCGCCTCAATCAGAGTTTGTATGAAAATGTTATGCTCATTTTAGTAAAACATGCATGGTCAAATTTTTCTCTAACACTTGGTCAGTTTGCCCACCCCCGACGAGGCTGGGTTTTTGAGCTAGGAAAGCCCGTCGGGGCGGCATAACCTCTGGGGCGGTACTTTTTTAACTAGAAACCCCCACCGGGGCGGGTATTCCTAGACACCAATTATGCAGTTTGTATTCTTCGTTATTTTTTTTTGACTCCTCCTTCTAATCATCATAACTCGAGTTATACACATCCAAATCAGTCCATTTTTGACTCTATTGATTTGTAATTCATAGGACTACGATATACCAGAAAATTAACAATTTATAAAACCATTAACCAACCCAAATCTTGACCCAAAACTAATGTTCATACTTTGTTTTACATGTTTTGACATATATAGCGTAATCACATACCATTAATTCGTTTCTTAACCAAATTGATCCGTTCAAGTTGCGTTGTTTTCTTTTTCCAGAGGAGAACAATAATCAACCATCAATTTAAAGTTTTTATCATGAATTCATCATTAATTTTAGTCTCAAAGTAGACCAAAACTTATATATTACTACCAAAACTCTAATCTTCTTCTTTCAACACATTCTAACAAATTTGATCAATATAAAACTACTTTTAATGTTAAAAAAACGGATTAAACCTACCCATTAACATATATAACCAATTACTTAAAAAATCAACCCTATAATCTATTCTTCGATGGAGAACTCAAGAGAATGAGAAATAGAGTTTAAACTGAATTATCCACATTATTTATGAAATCAACTTCATTGCCAATATGGCATAAAAATCAAATTATATTATAAAATAATATAATTCTCAATTAAATTAACTAACATTAATTAATTTCTTCAATAGTTTAATTAACTATTAAATCCCATTTTCTCCAATATATGAATATATATACAACTCTCTTTAATATATAAACATTTAATTCTCTTTACACCAAATCACAAATTTCAAAATATATATAACATATATATATCCATTCAAACTCAAAACATCTGTTGGGTAAAATCTAAATACGCTCACACGCAAGTATACGTGGTCAACAAGTAATATAATAGTAAGTAGAGCATCGTTCCCACAGAGAATTAGTTAACAAGAATTACCAAGTACTAACCTATAACCAATTTAATCTTATTTAAACAAATAATTTGATATTTTAATTTAAAATAATTAATTAACGTATTACTAATTACCCCTAGAGTGAAACAAGATAATGAATTGAGACTACAATTTTACTTGTTGTTTTATTTAACTCAACACACTTCCTGTTCAACCAAATTAATTATACTGAATTGTTAATCAATAACACAAAAGTAAAATATGGCCATCTCTCAATGCACCATACTCATATCAAATCAAATCCACAGATAATATAATCAAATTGAACACCCTAATTAACTAATGCACTATATCTCTATGTTAATTACAATTAAAAAGAGTTTAAGTGCAAGTTCTTATTAGATTACATGCAATGCTTCAGTATATCTCTATCCTAAGCACAAATCATGAATTCTAACTCTATGTAGAACACATAAATACATGCTATTATGATCAGATCTAAACCAATAATTCGTCTCTCAAGTTCATATGGATTATCACAGTAATTGTTAGCTAGACAATTTAGCAAATAAGGGCAGACCATAACAAACAATCCAAATACTGCTAATAAGACCAACAAAGAAGTGTATTAAAGAAAACTACACAATAAGATCCATAGTAATCTCAAAACAGAGTTTAATTCATAACTGAACTAGAATCCATCATCCACAATTGATTAAGCATTAAAAAGATACAAATAGATAAGAAAAGAATTTAGAATTGAGACAAACAAATCTTCATTCTCTTGCTTCCAATCTGATTCTTCTATGATGATCAATAGCTTCAATCTTTAGTTCTTAGTTAATCTAGGGTTCCTAATCTAAGAGAGAAAGTAAAGATGAAAATAAAAGAAATCTATCCCAAGAGGGATTTAATGGAATCCTCTCACTAGTCTCTCCAATCCAAGTTATAATCAAGTATTTATAGTTCTAATGGAAACCCTAACAAGTTAGGCAACTAACAATCCTATTCTAGATTAAATTGGACAACATAACACCCAAATCAGTTCTCTCCCTGCCGACCGGCGTGCCAAGTGCTGCTCCTAGGCCAATTTAGGCGCGCCCCGCGCTAGAGTAACAAAAAATCTGATGGTCCGACGCCCCAGTCAATTTTTTGCTACAACGTCATTTGGTAAAATAGGGATAACCTTTGATCCGCTAAGAGTTATGGGGCCTGCCACCTATCAAATCGAACATATCGACGAGATCTACAATTTTTATTCTTTGAGAATTGACAGATTTTTGCCGGATCAAGATCGAAATCGGGCTTGAAGTAGATGCTATGTAAATGGCAAGCATGACAACTCTGAGCTTTGATCTTTGTTGATAAAAAGGCTATAACTCTCGCATCTGAACTCTGATTGAGACGATTCAAGATGTTCCGGAAAGCTAAGAAGTAGATCTACAATAAAATTTAAGTGCCAAGCCAAGAACATGCATCCAACTTGGTGTTAGAAGCCCTAAAATCTTCCCTTCTTACATTTACTTGCATATTTTAGTCCAAAAGATGTCCGAATTGCTTTTCCTTGCTTCTTCATGCTAATGTCGTGTCATAGCCTACAAAATAACATATAATATTTTAAATGAACACACAACACTTAAGAACCAACCAAAATATTAAGCTCAAATGCACTCGATTCTTGGGTATAAAACTCATTCATCAACATCTCATAATAAGAATTTTATTTATTAAATTCTTATTTAATAATTTTCAAAAATCTAGATTGTCACATCATTCCCTCCTTATAAAGATTCCATCCTCGAAATCACTGAAACCCTACCTTACTCAATTTTCATCAAATCCCTTTTAAAATTATCGTTGAATAACTTCAACACATTACCTTAATATAAGTTTTATATTTCCTATTCTATTCTTTTTCTCAATAAATTCTCGCAAGCTTTATTTTATAACCTTCACTTAAACTCAATTATATTTTGAGTATTATATATTCTTTAACCCATTTATTATCTTTTTCTAAGTATCATTGTCACATACTCAATTCATAAAACACTTGGGATATTACATTCACCCATTCTTCTAAGAATTTCATCATCGAAATTTTAACTTACAAATCTTCGTTCATTAAATTTACAAAAATAAATTTTTATGTTAATCTTTATTCTTTCACTAGATTTTATAACCAGATTCTTTCTGTAAAGATCTTTCTAAAATCATCGCATTCTTCACATCTTTCTCTATTAAAAGTCTTGCATTATCCTTTCATAACTTCATCCTTACTCTCATCAGAATTTCTTTCCTCTCTTAGAATTATTATGTTTTGCTTAATTTTCTCATCATTACATGTCGCATTCTACAACTTACCTCCTTCTAAGGAATATCTTCATTTCCACTTTTAACTTTCAGAATAATAAGAATATTCCACAATTGCTCAATAATTGGGATGCGATATGAATAACTCAGGAATTTAAAAGATTCCAAATCATGTTGAGGGGCCATAAAACCATTAACTCTTTTCCAGGTTTACTAGTGCATCACCATTGCAAACCATCTTTAATAGAATGTTTAACAATCACACAGACTGAAAACACTCTCTGCAAGTACTTTAGGCGATCATCCTATCGTATCCCTACGTCGTGCATAACATATTATATCTCGTCATCATAACGACTATATGTGTTACTTTCGAAACCATTGTTGTTGATAACATGTCCCTTTTTATAAGGGTTGTTCACCTCAGCTTCTTAACATATGAATCCGCACCAAAACAATTTGGTTTGACATAGTTTGACAAAGAACGCTTGAATTTCATAAACATCTTTCAATATTCGTTTAGCTAGATCAAATAACATAAACTTCTAGCAACAACTTAGACATCAATGAAGATATATATACATACATTCTTAATCAACTCAATTGGCATACCTTTCTTAGCTTAAAGAAAACCAAAAATCCCATTTTTTTCTAAGAAGTAGATCTTTATTAGCATATCTTCTCAAAGTTAAAGAAAACCAAATTAATTTTTTTTCACGATACCGTACCGTCATAATGGCATGTTGTGACAACCCAAAAAATTGGATTGTCCAGAATATAAATTTAAAGAATTAGTTATTAATAAAATACATTTTTATTAATACTGTTCTGTGCTATGTGTTTATTAATCATTCTAGAACCTAGGATGATTATAAGACGGGATGATTCTGTGACGCCCCCAAATTTGGGTTTCTTTTAACCCGACAGATGGTGCTACACGGTGCTACAATTAACATAAACATTCAATTGAAATGCCTCAAAAGAACGGATATGTCTTATATATATATAAAAAGAATATTTACATACCCCAGGTTTGTTACAACCAAAACACTTGTCTTTGTCATAATATTACATATTATTCTTACCAAACTTATACTATTACAATTTTAGTCTATGGGTTCGCCTTCGCCTTCCTTTTATCCTTGTCGGATCCATCGGTCTGTTCAGGTTTAGCTGCATTCATATGGTTCAAGCAAGAATGAGCCTAACTAGCTCAGCAAGTACAACAATTATAGTAAAATAGCATGCTTGAAACATAGGAACCCTATATCTTCAATAACTGAACAATAGTTACGAAGTACTATTGTTAAATCAAAATAGCACTTCTTTTCATTCAAAACATTTTACAGCAACAATATTCAGTAAAACATAAATTCCGGTTCAAGATCGTGAGCATTTCATAAGTACTTTGAAAAAGGACATCCCGGGATGAAGTTCGTAAGTCCGGCATAGCTTACGAGCACGTCTAGGTGATCATACTATAGTACTCTATGTTGATCAACACTACATTCATTAAATGTGCATACGTTTAAGTTGTGGCAACCTCACGTGCCTGTCGTTTGACGACAAAATAATTTAGCATACTCAGTCTCCTTTTGAAAATCACAACAATATTAGTTTGGTAAATCATTGTCAACACTTGATAGATTAACATAGCATAAGTCTAGTCGAAGGAAATGGGCTTTGACTTCATCAGACATTAACTCATGCGAAGAATACATGAATCCCAAAGACTTGTCCAGATCAAACTGGAACAAGGGTTGTAGTACTTGCCTTTAGTGTCTGCTTACAGATATAACACGTGCACTTTAGGTCTTTAAGGTCTCTACAGTAGATGATAACATCACATAGCACATTAGTTCATGAATAATCATACATAGTTCCTAAAGAATCTTACCCTTATTCTCAATCTAATTACGTATTAGATTTGTTATTATTGGTTATGGCTTTTCATTATGCCATTCTTACATCCATATGCAACTAACTTTCTTTAACCCTAAGTGATCATACTTAAGGCTTAATTATGTCTTAACAATATTTCAATTAAGATTCTTAGTTGTTTGTTAACCCTTTTCTATTCATGCTCAACATGTAAACCTTCTTCATGATCTAGACCCTAAGGTTGGCGTTGTGGCGCCGGCTATTACTCTCTGTGCCGCGCTGCGGCTTCACCCATTAGAGCTTGAAGACCGGACTCGGCGCTGCGGCGCGAGTCTTCTTTGCTAAGGCCGCGCTGCAGCGCTAACTAATAGTGGCTGAGGGCGAGTTTGGCGCTGCTGCCGGACATTTGGCTTGGAGTCGCGCCGTGGCGTGGACTCTGTGCCACAGACAATTTTTAACAGATTTTTCAACTTGTGAGATTTTCGGACTCGTAACTTCTTGGTTATAAGTCCGAATTGGCTCGTTCAAGAGCCTACGGTTCACAAATCATATACTCTACGAGTTTATGCAAGAATTTTATCTATTCGATTTTGTTTGCTAAAAATTCACATATTAGTCCATTTTTAACGAAAACGATAAACATTCGTGAACGTTTAACGCTCGTTTTTTTGTTCTAAGTCGGAATCCGGTCATTTTTGAGTCCACAACTCTATCATGCCAAATATGACTTGTCTCCATCGAAAACCAACGTTTTCGAGTTTAAATACAAAATACGACTTCCATTCCGAGAATTTCACGGATTTGACGATTATCATCCAATCGTGTGAATTCCGGTAAAACTTCATTATACCACAACTTATATTCAATTTAGGTTATAGCTTGTTTCTTATAAGTTCATAACTTAACATATTATACCATACAAGACTTTCATTTTCTTACGACTTATTCTTAATTAAGTCATTTAAGCTACATGCTTATATCTTATCATTCATACAACTTTTTTAGTTAATCATATGACAAGATCATAGGTGTATTCCATAAGTTCATAACTTGTTTAGGTTCAAGTTACTTATTCATAACTTATTCGGCTTAAGTCCATTGCTTATCCACTTCTCATATGTTCTTAGCATCTAAGTTTATTTAGATTACACTTCTCTTATCATCATGATAGAGATAGAAGAGACAAGATCAATTACCTTTGAAGATTACTTCTCTTGCTTTGGAAATCTAACAATGAAAGGCTAAGCTTCAAAGTTCTTATTTGCTCTAACAATTAAGTTGCTTTTGTGTTGGATGAACTAACAAAACAACAAATGATTTATGAGTTTCCTATTTATAGGACTTCCAATGTTAGGGCACTTTGGTCATTAAGACATCCCACCTCCTTAGTTAACCTCCTTACAATTCATAACTTAAAGCCTAAGTAAACTTGGCCATCATCCTTAATTCTTGCCCACCACACAAAGGTCTTGGTCATCACTTCACCCATGGGTTGCCCCATGGATCTTATTTAGCTCAAGGATCAAACTTGGGCTTGGTTATTAATTTAATTAATTTATCTTTGGGCTTGCAATAATTTCCATTGGGCTTCTCTTTAATTTGCTTTGGGCTAAACCCTTGGGCTTAGTTATTACTCCCACATGGTTTACCCATTGGGCTTACCCCTTAATGTTATTGGACTTTACACTTCACACAAGGTTTCACTAATTCATTTCATTTAATTCTTAACGTTCTCAATTTAAGTCCGCATGCGAAATTTTGTATTTTCCATACTTAGATTATTATTACATAATCCATCTCGCCTCGATATTATAACGTTACGTATTTCTCAGAAGTTCAAAAATAATTCCCGAGCGATAAACGGTGAATAGTATTTTTCGAAAAGTTTCTCGGAAAACTTTTATTTTCGTCTTGAAAATTCAAACACTTTAATTCCTTCACGTGGTTCACATACTATGATGTTCCGACCTTTCTAGGTTATAGAACAACAAACATCTTATTAACACATAATAATAACAAATAATATTATTTTATTTATTATTTAATTCTTTCAAGTATTTTACAAAGGATCCGAATTTCTCGGTCGTTACAGATTTTGGCTACGAGCTAGACTGAACGAGTAAGAATTTTCAAGACGAAAATAAAAAAATTTCGTGAATAAAAATATTTTTGAGGAAAAAGACGAAATAGACACTATTCACCCGACGAAACCTAAGGGTTAGGATTTGAATAACCTAAGCTTTTTTGAGAGTTCGGTATGTCGAAATGACATTCTATCGAAAGATTTGACGATAATATATCGTGAAAAGTTAAGTAAGTCGATAAAGGTTTTTCTCAAAAATCGTTCAGAAATCGGACGAAATAAAAATGACGAAAAGTATTGTTATGTACTTTTCATTCGTTTAACTACGTTAGGGGAAAACATGAAGGAAACGCTTAACATCAAAAAATGTTTTTCAGTTTTTTGGAGTTTCGAAGAATGCATAAAAGTTAGACTGTAGAGGAAAGACGAAATATCCAAAAATATTCAGATTCTGAGAATCGCAGTTTTTTGAACTGTCAGACGAATCCCGAAAGACGGAAGCACGAAGCATCCAAGGTAAGCTTCGTGAATAGTAAGGAGGTTAACTAAGGTGGTGGGAATAGTGATTTGAGGGTCAAAATGACTAAAATGCCCCTAGCCTTGGTTTTCTATATAAGAGAGCCTAAGCTCATTTGTTGGTGATTTTGAAAATCACCAACATTTGGGTGAGAGAGAGAGTTCGGATGAGATGAGATAGGAAGAGGAAAAGCTAGCCCGAGTGCAAGCTTTGTCCAACGGAGGAGGATTAAAGAAGAAAGGTAAACCAAAACCTAGTCTAATATAAATTTTCTTTAAGTTTTCTATATTAAAAACATAGCTTAATGAGAATAGAAGTAAGAGATGTTAAGAATGATTTCATATGGTTGAAATCAAGAGAAAACAAAGAAATAAAAATTAGAAATTTAGTTTATAAATTTCTTAAGGAAGTATAAGTTTCGTAATAAATTTGAAAGATCCGAATGAATCATATGAATGATTTGGTGAAATTAGTAAGGAATGATGTTTTATAACACCAAATTCCAAGGAAAAGTGAAATCATAATCAAAATATCGATTAAAAATGAAGAACAAACTAAGAACGCGAAGAACACAAAGAACGTTTTTGATGGACAAATTTAAAACTATCGTAGTATAACTTGTTGTTGATGGACAAGTTTAAAACTATCGCGTGTAAGTTAGTTGCTTATTGCTTGGTTAGGAACTGTAGAAATGTTCATGAAGAACAGATTAAACTTAGCTATAACGAAGTTATGATAAAATTTTTGTAAAAGACGAATGAGAAATAAAAAGTATATAAATGAACCCGAACATGTAGGGTTTCATAAGAATGTAAGAGAATGTAAAAAATGTGAGTCGTGGACTCAAGAATGAACGTTTCGAGTTCAGATGACCGAATTACGGACGAACGGACGAAGAACGTTAATAACGTAAAACGAACAAAAGATGAAGATTAAGCCAATTGAATGGCATATGAACGGATTCAGAATAAATTTTTGTCCAAGGGAAATTGAAGTACGTAAGATAAGGAAGAGAATGGCTTTGGAACGCCCTCGTTTTGAGTTATAACGAAGAAGATATGAGATTGTAAAGTAAGCATCTGAAATCAGTTCAAAGACTTAGAAAAATTTCAAGGTTTCATGCTTGGCGCCGCAGCGCCAGATAAGCCTTGGGAGACGGCGCCACAACGCCAACCTGGGCCATCAGGTACTACTGAGTGGCGTCACAGCGCATGAGGAAAGGAGGGAACCGGCGCCGCAGCGCCGATGCAGAGCAAAACCTAGTGAAGAGAGTTTAATTGCTCAATTCCTGAGGGATGTGTAAGAAAGAATTATGAACATTTAGTTCACATAATGTAACACTTAAGCAAGTGATTTAAACCTTTAGTAAAGGTTGAACGGAAAGATTAAACGAGATTAAAAGATGGAGAATGTAATGAATGTAAATGCTAGATTACGTAACCAATATCTGGCGATTGTAGTCACGATAAAATGAACGTGTGGGATTGCTGTGATTGTTATTCCTTAGACGTTGAGTGACGAGGATGATGTATAACATTTTGATGTTATGATGTCGTAAGGAGAAGTTTAGTGTCAAGCGTATAGACCCTGTGAATGCAACGTAGTTGCGATGAACGATCGGTCTTAGCATACAGCGAACCGTATGGCCTCGACATTAAGAAAGAATAATGAGCATGGGGTTCATGGGATGGATAACAATTAAAAGCGATTAAAACCTTGAGAAAAGGTTGATCGAGAGATTATGAGATGAACAATGTGAACGTTGAATACGTAAGCGATCCTCGTGACTCGTATCCGCATTGGACGAACGTTCTAAGTATACATTGGTTGTATGACTTAGACGTTGATGAAAGTAGTAAGTAAGATATGAATTATCAAGAAAACTATAAAGAACGGTAATAAGAAAAATGAAAGTCCAAGGGCAAGTCGGATAGAGAATGCTATAATGAAATGTAAGCGTTAAACACTTTAGTCGACATGAGGGTTGAGTGTACGCGAATATTGAACGGGTAGAACCTACACACCGTGTATGATTTGACTGTAAGGTAATGAAGAATGCATAAATTGAATTAATGGCATTGTCGTATAACGTTAAGAAGCCAAGTTAATAGTTATAACTTAGATAACGTTCCGAGTCGAATGAACAGGACATTGTAAGATATGAGTAAGGTAACGTAAAGTGCTTAACACTATGAATGCGTAGAATTAATATTGAATAATCGTTCAGAGTATACAAAAGACTGTATGACTTAGAATATAAAGAATAAATCCTGAGGTATGACATTTAGTTGCCAGAAAGCCATAAGGAATAAGAAATGGACTTAATGAACATTAAAGATGATGATCGTATGAGTAAGACATCTCCATATGTCATGAAGTCGTAAACCGATAAAGAAAGTTAGTTGCGTAAACATAGATCGTAAGAACGCGAACCCTAAGAAGTAAAGTTAAGTAAACCAATGCGTAAATCAAGTATATGACTAATTGGTGTATGTGTTATTTCCTTATGTGTTATATAGGGATTGGAACGAGTAGTTCAGCGTAAGCTGTAGCTATGTGTAAGGTAAGTTTCCTAACTTCATTCATATTTTACATGAATGCTAGTTTTTTAAACTTCTCAGATGTTGAACTTGAGAAGTTTTGTTTATGTGCAAATGTGCGATATTTGTACAAGGTGGTAGAATATATGAGGCCTTGTGCCACAATTTGAACACTTTGGTGTTTCTATGAGATGAACTATTTTGTGATTAAACTGTTCAATATGAGTATGTTCTATTTATACATGAACCGTTATTGTTAAGCCTGTGCTAATGATTCTAGCTAGACAATATATGTATAGAAAAGGTATAAGAAAGAAAGCATTTGAAAGTAAATGTGACTAATGTTTTAAAATGATAGGAATAAGAATTATTCCTATTATTCAAGTTGCTTTATAACCTTTGTTCGGTTATGGAAGTCTTAAAAGAATGTTTGAATTCTTGAAGTTGTTTATTCAACTGCTATGACTTGCTGGGTAATTGAATGCTCACACTTGCTTTAAATAAAAACATTTTTAGCGAATGATGTTAGAAAGAACTTAAGAATCCCGTAAAGATCAAGCTGATCGGTATCTAGACGAAGTGTCATTCAGTATATGAATGAGCGTGAAGATCAAACGAAGACTTGTAATTTAGAATAGTTTAATTGAACTATAGAGTAGTTTAATGAATTGTTATGTATCCTTGGTGGTAGGACTGTGGAAAAAATAGGTATAACCGAATAACCGAACCAAATTGAAATAATTTAACTGAAATTTTCTGATAATTCGGTTATTTTTAATAATTCGGTTATATCCGAAATTATTTACGATTTTTGGTTAGCTAATACGGATTTTAATTTTGAATTATTCGGTTAAACCGAATAACCGAATAACGCCTCACTTAAAATAATAATCAACTCATTTCTCAACCCACTAGGCACTACCTTACTAGCCCAGCCTAGATCTCAAACTCTTTATCTCTCTTCGCCTCATCGGTCATCAGTCATCACTCTGCTCTCATCTCGAACTCTCGATCTCTCATCTGACATCTCTCATCCCTCTCGTCTCTCGATCTCTCTATCTCTCATCCCTCAGATCTCGATCTGGATCTCTCATCTCTGTTTTTGCCCTAAGCCCCTAACCCAAAAGCTAAAACCCCAGTCCCTAAATCGCACGTCGGACGTCACAACTCCACTCCGCCTCCGAACGACGGAACCTCATCTCTGACTTCGAGCCTGAACAAAATCTTATCTTTGCTACTTCTTGTTCCTTAAATTGTGAGTTCTAAAGTATTTATACTGATATTTACGATTTCCCATCTACTTCTTTTTGATGAACTACTGTGTAATCAATATTTTAGAGGTTATTTATTTGTTTGATTCAATAATACTGTGATATTTCTACTTATATCTTTATTTAAAGTTGATGAGATTATACAATTTTTGCATTATTCCTCCCCAGATCATCCTTGTTTGGATGAGTTGGGAACAGTACAAATGAGAGATTTATAGAACGTAAGTGAACAGGTTAAAAGAACTAAACAGAAAATGTTGAAGTAAAAAGAATCATGTTTATGGAGTAGAATGGCTGTGACACCCCCAAATCTGGGTACTTCGATTCCACGGAATCTGATGTTTACTGTACAAATATCATCTATCTATCTACCCATAATAAATGCAAACCATAAAATAGATAGAATGAAAATCTTTCCCTTAAGGGTTACAACATCCAAATAATAATAATACAATCCCAAGTTAAACTAACCTTAAACATCTGTGCGGAATCATAAACAAATAAGTCTTAAATAACATCATTAACTCAAGTTTTAAACATAAATACATCATCTAATAAAAATAACAAGTCTTCATCACTTGCTAACTTTGCCCTTGCCTTTATTAGTGGAAGGTTCATCGGTTCTTTCGTTCTTAACTGTAATGTTATTATTAAGCAAGAGTGAGCACTATTGCCCACAAGTATAATAATGAAATAACAGTATAATAACATGCGAGTAAATCAAAAACATCTGAATGAAAGCTCAACTTTTGAATCAAGAATGAATAACAAGAATCAAAAGAATTCTGAGGGTCATAAGACCTGGAACTATGTCCTAGGTTATCAAGGGTTATACTTGAAACATTTAACAGTCATAAGACTATAGACCTTTATTCTCGTACTTAGGGGGATCAGCCCTTAGTACCATACTGTGCACAATATCTTAACGCTAACGCATAATTAAATCCCTTTGTAGGGTTGTTTATCTCAGTTTGACATTCGAGTCCGCACCAAAAGAAGTTTGGTTTGGATAATTCAATAAGGGTTCTGAAATTTAGAACGCTCATCAACTATGGACTAGTCGAATCAATAAGGTTCACTAGTCTAACAAGGTTCAACAATAATGATATTCAATTTGAATAATAATCTCAAGAATTATACAATAGAACAATTATTGTATAACAAATTCATACTTTGAAAGGATAATCAATCTTTAATATAACAATTCGAACTTGGATAATAGTAATGAGAATTTACTCAAGGTAAATAATAAACTTGAACAATGATAACAAGTATGGGTAGAAAACTTGCATCGTGCGTAGGCTACACGATTACTACTTCCGTTCACCACAAATCCTACACATACCATATGTATTCACGACATTCATTAGTTACATTTTTACTTAATTATTTAATATAAACTCCACTTTATTTAACAAATCATTACCCTTCTAATTTAATTACTTAAATAAATTAGAATATTTTCATTCTCTTACTATTATTACACTCGAATAAATTATTTCATAATAATTTCCATCGAATATTTATTTTATTCCATAAATATCTCAATTAAAATATTTACTTTATTTTATAAATATTTTAATAATAATTTTTATCGAATATTTATTTATTTAATTTTTATTTTATTATTTTATTTTATTTTATTTTTAACCGCCGGGGCGGGGTAATGTAGTTTGGTAACGCACGCCGGGGGCGGGGTTACCCAAGCTCATTTTCTGCAGTTTTTGCAGTTCTGCAGTTAGCGAACATAACAAGCCAAATTAGGCCAAAAATCAATCACAAGTAAAATTATACGTTCTGTGAAGAATACAAAATATTGCCATAACTTCTAAATTAGTTTATTTTTACACGGATTAAATCATACCCACATGTTAGAATTCGCATATAATCATTACTCAACATCTATAGAATAATTTTAACCCATTAGAACATATAATCACAGAATTAAAATCTATAATTTCACTGACTTTGATGTTCTTGAAGGTTTTAAAAATAAAATATGAAAATTGTCACTACGGATTCATTATAACACCGAATCCGTTCGTTTAAAGTTTGGTCTATTCGTATCAACATGTATAATAAAATACAAGTGTAAAATTTAGGAATAATATATGATCAACGCATGAAATACCACGTATAAGGCCATATGGCTAAAACCCAAACTCTGTAAATTTTGAAATAGCAAGTCATCGTATTATAAAACTTATGATATGGTTTACAAAATATATATAATTAAATACGATGTGATGTGCCATAACACATACAAAACCCATAATCATTACTCCTATCTCAATTACATAGGCTTTACAGTATGAATGAAAGCCATTTTCATAAAACTCAAATAACGTAAAAATAGAATTTGGTTTGGAGAAATTACCCAGAGTATAGATTAAGAAGAGGTGATCCAAGATGATCCTTTCACAATTACCTGATGATTACACACTCACAATATCTCTAATTCTCACAAATTTTATCTGATAAATTCTCAATCTCTCTACCACAATTGCATCAATTAATTTTTTAATCCAATAATTAAATCATCGAAAAAATATTTATTTAACTCAATAAATATTAAAATTAAATTATAAAAATCTTGTTAGTCACATCTTTCCCTCCTTAAAAGGATTCTGTCCCCAGAATCACGACTCAAAAATTTCGACCCGTTACATTCTCCCCCCTTACAAAGATTCTGTCCCCAGAATCCCTTACACATAATTAAGTAAATAATTGAGGGTAATTCTTTATCATATTCTCTTCGAGTTCCCACATAGCTTCTTCAGCGTTGTGGTTCCTCCAAATTACCTTAACAGAAGGTATAACTTTATTTCTGAGAACTTGTTCTTTTCGGTCGACAATTTGGACAGGAATTTCTTCGTAAGATAAGTCTTTCTCAAAATGCAAGGGTTCGTATTCAATTTCATGCTTGTAATCAGCCTTGTAGGGTCGTAACACAGACACATGGAAGACGTTGTGGACATTCTCGAGTGATGGAGGTAAGGCTACCTCATATGCGACTTCACCTATTCTTCTCAGTACTTTAAAGGGTCCAATAAATCTTGGGCTCAATTTCACTTTCTTTTCGAATCTGATCTTTCCTTTCCAGGGAGAGACCTTCAAGAAAACATAACTACCTGATTCAAACTCGATATTTTTACGATGTGGGTCAGCGTATTTCTTCTATCGATCCTGAGCCGCTACCAGTCGTGCTCGGATCACTTTGACTATTTTTGCTGTCTGCTGTACCAATTCTGGCCCTAGCAATTGTCTCTCACCAACTTCATCCCAGTAAAGCGGAGTTCTGCACTTTCTGCCGTATAACGCTTCGTAAGGCGGCATGCCAATACTAGCGTGGTAACTGTTGTTATAGCCGAACTCTACTAACGGTAGGTGATCATCCTAATTTCCTTTGAAGTCCATTACACAGGCTCTTAACATATCTTCTAACGTTTGAATTGTTCTCTCGCTCTGTCTGTCTGTTTGAGGATGATATGCTGTACTCATTCGCAATTGCGTACCCATGCATTCCTGAAGACGTTTTCAAAAAATTGATGTGAAATACGGATCTCTATCGGAAACAATTGACACCGGCACTTCGTGCCTCGAAATAATCTCTTTTACGTATAACCTAGCCAATTGATCTAAATTGAATCTGAATTTGATTTGAAGGAAGTGTGCAGATTTCGTTAGTCGGTCAACGATAACCCATACTGCGTCGTATCCTTTCTGAGTCGTCGAAAGGCCAACCACGAAATCCATTACAATATGTTCCCATTTCCATTCTGGGATTTCCAACGGTTGAAGCAATCCACTTGGTCTCTGATGTTCTGCTTTTACTTTCTGACAGGTCAGACACTTGGCAACACATTCTGCTACATCGCATTTCAAATTTGGCCACCAGAAATATTGTCGAAGATCTTGATACATCTTTGTACTATCAGGGTGAATCGAATATCTTGAACTATGAACCTCGCTCAGAATTTCTTCCTTAATTTTTTGTACTGTCGAAACCCAGATTCTACTTTCAAATCTTAATATTCCTTCCTTATCCATCTTAAATCTTGGTTTAGTTCCTTCAAATATCTTCTTTGTCACCTTTTTGCATTCATCATCTTGAAGCTGAGCCTCCTTTACACTATCCAGTAGAGTTGTACTAGATTGCATCTGAAACAGCTTCTCATCAATATCCATTGGATACCTCACTTTCAATTCCAGTTTCTCCATTTCCATAATTAGCTCCTCCTGAGTAGTTAACATCATCAATTTCTCACGACCCTTTCTACTTAAGGCGTCGGCAACTACATTTGCCTTACCCGGATGGTATAAAATCTCACAATCGTAATCCTTGATTAATTCTAACCATCTTTTTTGACGCATATTTAAGTCCTTCTGTGTGAAAATATATTTCAGACTCTTGTGGTCTGTATATATTTCACACTTCTCCCCGTAAAGTTAGTGCCTCTAAATTTTTAAAGCAAAAACAACTGCAGCTAACTCCAAATCATGGGTCGGGTATCCCTCTCGTAATCCTTCAACTGTCGTGATGCATACGCGATGACTTTACCGTTTTGAATTAGCACACAGCCAAGTCCTTTATGCGACGCATCACTAAAAATAACAAAATTTCACAGCCAAGTCTAAAATTCACATTTTGAAAACTTGGCATACAACTTTTCCCTTCTCAATACTTCCAATGTTAATCTCAAATGCTCTTCATGTTCTTCTTTGGTTTTCGAATATACCAAAATGTCATCTATAAATACCACTACGAACTTGTCCAATTGAACACACCATTCATTAGTCCCATAAATGCTACAGGAGCATTCGTAAGATCAAACGACATTACTAAAAATTTGTAGTGACCATATCGCGTTCTGAACGCTGTCTTCGGTACATCCTCTGGCCTCACCTTCAGTTGATGATAACCGCTTCTCAAGTCTATCTTGGAAAAGTATCTTGCTCCCTTCAATTGATCAAACAGGTCGTCGATCCTCGGTAATGGATATCTGTTCTTAATCGTGACCTTATTCAGTTCTCTGTAGTTAATGCGGAGCCACATCGATCCATCCTTCTTTTTCATAAACAACACCGGCGCTCCCCACGGCGATACGCTCGGTTGGATGTACTTCTTGTCTAGTAATTCTTGTAATTGTACCATTAATTTTTTCATTTCTACTGGTGCCATTCGGTATGGTGCCTTCGATATTGGAGCAGTTCCAGGGGCCAAATCGATCATGAAATCTACCTCTCTATCTGGTGGAAGTCCTGACAAATCGTCTGGAAATACGTCGACAAAGTCCCTCACAATCGATATTTCTTCTACCTTCGGATTCTCTTTTCGACTGTCGACTATGTAAGCTAAGTATCCTACACAGCCATATCTTAATAACTTTCTGGCCTGCATCATCGTCAGACAACTCGCTTGTCTAGGCTACTTGCTACAATAAAACACAACCTTTGACGGAGTTATAAGGTTAATACGCTTGTTTTGACAATCAATTACAGCCTCGTAATTGAATAACCAGTCCATTTCCAAGATAACGTCAAATTCCCCAAGTCGAATAGGGAAAAGATCTACGTTCATGATATTACCCTTAATATCCACTATACAGTTCTTATGCACGTACTTAACAGGGATTATCTCTCTATTCGCAATTTCTATGTTCATGGGATGTTCCAACTCATCCTTAAGCAAATCTAAACTATTAGCAAAGTCATCGGATATAAAGGAACAAGTAGCACCCGAATCAAATAAAACATAGGCATTAATTTCATTGATCGGAATGATACCTGACACCACATCACAAGACTGAACTGCATCTGCACCATCATGTTAAAAGTCCTGGCGGTCGGTCGGTTTGTTGCGGTTGGTCCGGTGAGAGTTAAGGCATTTTCACTGTTGTTTCCCCGGTTTTCTCCTGATCCTGACCCTCCCGATCCCTTCTTAGGACAGTCTCTTGCCAGATGGTCCTTCGAACCACAAGTGAAATAAGCACCCTTCTTTGGGCTTGGACAGTTTGGTGCTATGTGGCCTTCCTGACCACAATTGTAGCACACTCGCTTCCCTTTCATGCAAACTGCCAAATGAGCTTTTCCGCAGTTTGAGCACGCTTCGATCTTCTTCTTCTGCCCTCCTTGTTGACTTCCAGCTGACGAGTTATTTGTCCACTTCCTCTTCTGATTATTGACTACCCTAGAGCTACTCCCACCAGTCTTGTTATTACCTTCATTCTCACTCTTCTTCTTCTTCTGCTCTTAATTATACTTGGTCACCGCATCGCTTCCACCTTCAACGAGGATGGCCTTTTCCAGTACTCCAGCAAATGTGTTTATCTGAAACATTGATACTTTACTGTATACCCACGGCTTTAGTCCTTGTTCGAATCTTCTGGCTTTTCTCTCGTCCGTGTGTACTTGATACGGGGCGAACCTCGCTAACTCGTTGAATCTAGCCACAGAATCCGGTATGCTCATATTTCCCTGCTTCAATTCCAAAAATTGAACCTCCGTCTGGTTCTGCGAACTAGTTGGGAAATACATTTCGAAAAACATCTCTTTAAATCTCTCCCACGTAATTACACCTTCACTTCCTCGCACTTTGTTTGCTTGCCACCAGTAGCTAGCCTCAGACTGCAGCATAAACATTATAAAAGCGGTCTTCTGGTCTTCTCTAACCCTAGCAACGTCGAAAACCTTCTCCATTTTCATTACCTATGTTTGAGCCTCGATTGGGTTCATGGAACATTTGAACTCTGGCGGTCCCACCGCCTTGAAATCTTTAAACGTTATGTTTGGTGGAGCTTGAGGTTGATTGTTCATGGGTCCAGTCAGTAAGTTCACCAACTGCTGCACGAGATTAGCATTGGTATAATTGTTATTATTGGTTGACTCTTCCTAAGCCGGTTGACATTGTTGTCTTCTCCTTGGCGTCATTTTTCTGTTAAATAAACGCTTTATTAGAACTTTATTTATTTCTCTAAATAGTTAAGGCATTACTCAATAATTTAACATATCACTTAACACATCATCTCAAACAACTTGATATATTTGCATTCAAATTAAAGTTTTAACACTAAACCATAGCATAACTACTATTTACATCAACTATCATGGAATAAAGAATCCAAATGATTTAAAACATTCAAATATTCTTTCGTTCATAAACACGTCAGAATTTACATATAAAAACTAATTAAGTCTTTCACGTAATTAAACAAATTCTATCACTGTCTGTTAAGGTGCTGAATAGCCTTGCCACGCTCCTCATCCATGATACGAGACATCGTCTTGCGATCTAACATATACGATGGAAGTCCTTCGAACTGGATGGGGTACCTCAAAACTCGATCTTGGGCCTCATCCATTGCATGATTAAGTGTAGAGTATGTCTCTTCAAGCTTTGCCTTCTTTGCACGACTATCATCTTCTGCACGATTAGCTCGACGTGATTCTCTTACCCATCCCTCTGTTGCTATGTTCAGCCTTTCGGAGGTTTCCTTCAGTTCCTTCTTCAGCTTCTCTATCTCCTCAATTTTATCTTCGGTTTGACCCTTCTCATAGACCAAATCCCATTCTACATTTGCCAGTCGAGAGTGAAGAGTCGAAATCTCCCTCTCCTTCTGCTCTAGAGTAATATGCTGAATAACCGCTCGCTCAGTCAAATCCTGGACCTCGTCTCGTAACTCCGTGTTACGATCGTATAACGTGTCATACATCTCAGCATCAACGATGTACCGTGGTAACTCCTCTTCTTCCTCTTCCTATTCCTCAGCAAATTCCTCCTCAGGATCAGTCTCGGGCTCATGCTCCTGACCAACAACGGTGATCAATGGAGATGACTCCCTTTGTACCAGCTGCTCCCTAACGACATGAATGTCTCGGGGCTCCTCCTCTATCGGTACTATAGGTACATGGGGTTCTTCCTCCCCAGCTTGACTAGCTTCTCCAACATTCAACATCCTGACAACAAAATTTTAAGTTTTAGTTACTAGGTCGTATCATCTAACGCATACTTTAACACATAAACACATAAGGTCTTTTATTATCTTCAATGAATTTCAAAAATTCATTTCCTAGAACTCGATAAGAGTTTTTCATCACTATGTTCTTCCTATAAGACTACTACCTAAGGTTGTTCCCCCACCAAAGGTTCATAACCTACAGCTCTGATACCAACCTGTGACACCCCCAAATCCGGGTACTTCGATTTCACGAGATCTGGTGTTTACTGTACAAATATCATCTATCTATCAACCCATAATAAATGCAAACCATGCAATAGATAGAATGAAAATCTTCCCCCTAAGGGTTACAACATCTAAATAATAATAATACAATCCCAAGTTAAACTAACCTTAAACATCTGTGCAGAATCACAAACAAATAAGTCTTCAATAACATCATTAACTCGAGTCTTAAACATAAATACATCATCTAATAAAAATAACAAGTCTTCATCACTTGCTAACTTTGCCCTTGCCTTTACTAGTGGAAGGTTCAACGGTTCTTTCATTCCTAACTGCAATGTTATTATTAAGCAAGAGTGAGCACTATTGCCCACAAGTATAATAATGAAATAACAGTATAATAACATGCGAGTAAATTAAAAACATCTGAATAAAAGCCCAACTTTTGAATCAAGAATGAATAATAAGAATCAAAAGAATTCTGAGGGTCATAAGACCTGAAACTATGTCCTAGGCTATCAAGGGTTATACTTGAAACCTTTAACAGTCATAAGACTATGGACCTTTCTTCTCGTACTTAGGGGGATCAGCCCTTAGTACCATACTGTGCACAATATCTTAACGCAAACGCATAATTAAATCCCTTTACAGGGTTTTTCATCTCAGTTTGACATTCGAGTCCGCACCAAAGGAAGTTTGGTTTGGATAATTCAATAAGGGTTCTGAAATTTAGAACGTTCATCAACTATGGACTAGTCGAATCAATAAGGTTCACTAGTCTAACAAGGTTCAACAATAATGATATTCAACTTGAATAATAATCTCAAGAATTATACAATAGAACAATTATTGTATAACAAATTCATACTTTGAAAGGATAATCAATCTTTAATATAACAATTCGAACTTGAATAATAGTAATGAGAATTTACTCAAGGTAAATAATAAACTTGAACAATGATAACAAGTATGGGTAGGAAACTTGCCTCGTGTGTAGGCTACACGATTACTACTTCTGTTCACCACAAATCCTACACACATACCATATGTATTCACGACATTCATTAGTTACATTTTTACTTAATTATTTAATATAAACTCCACTTTATTTAACAAATCATTACCTTTCTAATTTAATTACTTAATTAAATTAGAATATTTTTATTCTCTTACTATTATTACACTCGAATAAATTATTTCATAATAATTTCCATCGAATATTTATTTTATTCCATAAATATCTTAATTAAAATATTTACTTTATTTTATAAATATTTTAATAATAATTTTCATCGAATATTTATTTATTTAAATTTTTTTATTTTTTTTAACCGCCGGGGCGGGGTAATGTAGTTTGGTAATGCCCGCCGGGGGCGGGGTTACCCAGGCTCATTTTTTACAGTTTTTACAGTTCTGCAGTTAGCGAACATAACAAGCCAAATTAGGCCAAAAATCAATCACAAGTAAAATTATACGTTCTGTGAAGAACAGGAAATAATGCCATAACTTCCAAATTAGTTTATTTTTACACGGATTAAATCATACCCACATGTTAGAATTCGCATATAATCATTACCCAACATCTATAGAATGATTTTAACCCATTAAAACATATAATTACATAATTAAAATCTATAATTTCACTGACTTTGATGTTCTTGAAGGTTTTGAAAATAAAACATGAAAATTGTCACTACGGATTCATTATAACACCGAATCCGTTCGTTTAAAGTTTGGTCTCTTCATATCAACATGTATAATAAAATACAAGTGTAAAATTTAGGGATAATATATGATCAACGCATGAAATACCACGTATAAGGCCATATGGCTAAAACCTAAACTCTGTAAATTTTGAAATAGCAAATCATCGTATTATGAAACTTATGATATGGTTTACAAAATATATATAATTAAATACGATGTGATGTGCCATAACACACACAAAACCCATAATCATTTCTCCTATCTCAATTACAGAGGCTTTACAGTATGAATGAAAGCCATTTTCATAAAACTCAAATAATGTAAAAATAGAATTTGGTTTGGAGTAATTACCTAGAGTATAGATTAAGAAGAGGTGATCCAAGATGATCCTTTCACAATTATCTGATTATTACACACTCACAATATCTCTAATTCTCACAAATTTCTTCTGATAAATTCTCAATCTCTCTCCCTCTCTGCTCTTCCAGACTTAGAATAATAAAAGAAAACGTCGTATTATAAGAACTCGACTGACGTGCCATAATGGTCAGTTAACCCAGTCATGGGTAACTGCTAGTAACCCCCACTAAGGCCATATTTGGCTAGCATAATAGATTTCAAAACTCCTTTAATTTAATAAAGTTTTATCATATAGTTTAATTCATGTCACACCCACTTGCACAATAATTCATATATCTTATTTAATATAAATAAAATATAATAACTTCTCATAAATTTACATAGTCATATATTTAATTTTCTCATTAATTAATTATATTAAATTATTAAATCTCTAATTAATAAATAAATTAATTAGAATAACATCATGCTTAATTAAATAATTCATTTAATTCAATAAGCTCACATAATTACATACTTGAATAATAAATATTCTCCACATTAATTTAATAAATGTAACACATATAATTAAATTATTCTACCACAATTGCATCAATTAATTATTTAATCTAATAATTAAATCATCGAAAAAATATTTATTTAACACAATAAATATTAAAATTAAATTATAAAAATCTCGTTCGTCACAATGGCTCACAATTATTTGGTTGGAATGTTCAATGTGTCATGTCTGTGATAATTGAGTGATATACAAGCTGTTAGTATCTTAGTATTAAGGTGAAGGTCCACCAAGATGAGGAATGTAGAAAATAAGCTTGTCCTGCCTGTAATTCTAGACTTTAGACAGTTAGAAAAATGGCGAGGTTAAATTGAAACTTCAAACTTAGATGAGACCTTATTTTGGGGAAACTTTTAGTATAAAGCCTATTTTGATTTTCTCAAGTTTGTCCTTTGAAGATCTTCTTGCAATAAGTTGTTGTCATTGGTTTAAATTCCGAGCATATATTCAATGTAATTTGATAGGCCTTAGACAAGTATGGTATGTCCCCATATATATTCCTTACTGTTTGATTGCCTTGAGTTGATACTATAATTTAGCTACTGTACTAGTAACATTTCAAGAGGAAGAAAGAAGGCCACTGAGAGTGAAAGAGAACAGAAGCCTGTAGGATTTGAGCAAAAGAAGATGGACTGAAAAAATATAGATCAATTAAATTGGTTGTGGCGCTGGTTGGATGAACGCAACTGGCTGTTAAGTTTGACGATATGATTTAATGTGAATGTTTGAAGCTACTTTAGATAAGAAGATGTAATATTTTGTAGAAGAAGTCGTGAATATACGATATACAAGTTCTGCATTATTCCTCCCCAGATCATGTACATATATGGTGTGCATTATTAAACTATGGTAGCGTTATAAATTTCAGTTATGGCAAAAGAAAGGCAGAACATATTGATGAGCATCATGTTTGACCAATTGCACAGGTAAAATGGAACAGATTCTTACAACAGTTATGTGCAATTTCTTCCTATTCCATTCCACCTGTTTATATACTGAAATTTCTAATAGCTACATATTTCAACATGTGTTATATAATGCTATAAATGTGTGTTGATGGATCATTGTTGACACTGTAGGCTAATGCTTTTGTTGGGGGATCTGTTGCACAATGCTTGACCTGCATGTTGGCATGTTGCTGTACTACCTACTGCCCTATTGTGCATGCTGAGTGTTGACTCAATGACTGCAGTGCTTGAGTTTTTGACTCCATACTGCTGATGTTTGGTCTTAGACAATTAGACTCTTATGGATTATTAATTTATTATGGACTAATTAGTCTTTGTGAAATTATGAATTATGTATTGCTGATTTTAATCATGTTAAGATTTTGAATTATTAAGTATTGTTAATTGTAGAGATGTATCGACTCTATTGTGATTATAATTTGTAATGTTGCTTACTGTTGAGTCATGAGTGTTAAGGTTAGGTGACTGTTAATTTGTTAAAGAGTATGGAAGCCTTTCATTTCGATTATTTACCGAATAATCGAATTTTAAATTTGATAATTCGGTTATTCGATTATTCGGTTAGTAGCTAATTCGGGTAGTAGTTCGGATAGTAGGAATGTGATAATTTTAGTTTTCGGTTATACCCGAATAGCTAATTCAGTTCGGTTATATCCGAACTGCTTACTCCTACTTGGTGTCGGATAAAAGTAACTCTTGCAAGATGTAAATGATAATGTAATTATCATTATTTGTAATGAACTAGGTTATAAGGTTATAGAACCTGGGATTTGAGAATGTATGTTGTTATATTTAGCTATATAATGATGTATGTTTGGAAAGAGATGGAATCGTGATATACGGAATTCGGGTGTGAAAATAGACCGGATTTCGGGGCATTACATTATGGTATCAGAGCTGATAGGTTATAAATCTTAGGTATAAGTACCTAAGACTATAATCGTAGAGAGAAGGATAAGAAAATTGTTGAGTGAAACGATTAAGGAAGAAGATCACCATATGATCATATTAAATCGTAATAACAGTTGTTATGTTAAACGATGGATGATTTATAGCTAATGTTACAAATGAATGGTACTATGAATTAGTACGAGAAGAAGAACTCAGATTGAGTTCTAAAGAATAGCATACGAATTAAAGAAAATTCGTATTAAGTAAAGAGAAATTATGAAGTTCTAACATTTCAATTGAGGACTCATGTGATAACTGAGTCGTATGAACCTTTGTATGGGCAGAGGTTTGTGCTTTGGTGTAACAACTACTTAGTTTATTACAGTGATAATCATTAGAATAGTATGTCGAGCTATCAATATGTATATGACGAGAAGGTGAATCTTCTCTCATGTATATGTGTGATAGGTAGAGAATGTTAAGATAGGTACGAGTTCATGAAACTCATACTTATGGAAAGTTTGTGACTTATAGGTATATGCTATGTTTCTGAGCCCTAAGCATATGGATAGTCATTGATTTGTTCTTGGATTACATATTGTGAAGATAAGTTCTTAAACGCATATGGTTGTGGAAAGTTCCTAAAAACATAAAGTGTGGTAAGTTGACGAACTATACTAAGGTATAGGAATGTTTAGACTGAAAATGAAGTATTTTCAGTATGCTTAGCATTGAAGGTGCTAGAGAAGATTAAGTATTGTCACAAGTAAGAAAATGAAGGAAAATAGAGAAACAGGATATTCCAAGTCATCTAGTTTTGCTAGATTTCGAAGTTTATTGAAATCATGCTTATATGTGCGTTTTGAAAAGGAAAGACTTGGTTCAACTTTTGGAACCAACAGATTTTAAAAGAGCTATTCTTTATACGTCTATGCTAATTGTTTCGGCTAGACAGAAGTTGATTTGAAATATCAAAATGAATTTTATATCATCAATGCATTTGATGCAAAGATGGTAAAAGGATGGAGTTATTAATGCAATTAAACCTAGTGTTGGATTTGATCTTGTGATCAACAACCCCCAATGGTATGATGTATATTGATGAAGTCATAAACCTAGTGTATAACGTCATGAAATGTTTTGATGTATTGTGAAAGAATTTAAATAAGTAGTCAATGTCAATTGATTTGACTAGACGAATATTTCAAGTTGATGTCCAATTTATCGGTATGGTCTAAGCTATTTGATTTGGCTAAGACGAATGGTATGTCTTGCTTAAAAGAAAATCAAGCTTTCTTTGACGAAGTTATCCTAAGCCAAATTATTTTGGTTCAGAATCTGATGAATGAGTCTGAGGTGAACATATCCTGAAATGGGGTTATACGATGGGTTGATCACCTACATATGGAAGAGGTAGTTTACCTTCTTGGTGATTGTAAACTGACCGTGATAGAAGGGTTTATGGTGAAATACTGTTAAACCTAGTAAGAGTTCATGGTTGATTTGACCCCTCAACAAGAGTATGAAATATTTTAAAGGAATTCTTATGTTCTTCGTTATTCATTTTACTTCATGATTCTTGATAAGTTATGAAGGTTAGGGAATGTCTGAAAGATAAGAACTTCTTTGAAGTGAAGTTGAGAAGAATAGTAAGCTAAAATTTTGAGGACGAAATTCTGTAAAGAATGGGAGAATGTGAGAACCCGGGTATGGGTGTGGTTTTAAGAAATTCTGGGGATGAAATTTTTATAAGGAGGGAAGAATGTGACAACCCAAAAAATCGAATTGTGCATAATATAAGTTTAAAGAATTAGTTATTAATAAAATAAATTTTTATTAATACTATTTTGTGCTATGTGTTTATTAATCGTTCTAGAACATAGGATGATTATAAGACGGGAGGATTCTGGCTACGAGCTAGACTGAACGAGTAAGAATTTTCAAGAAGAAAATAAAATATTTTGGGGAAAAAGACGAAATAGGCACTATTTACCCGACGAAACCTAAGGGTTAGGGTTTGAATAACCTAAGCCTTTTCAAGAGTTTGGTATGTCGAAATGACATTCCGTCGAAAGATTTGACGATAATATATCATGAAAAGTTAAGTAAGTCTATAAAAGTTTTTCTCAAGAAACGTGTAGAAATCGAATGAAATAAAAACAACAAAAAGGTTTTGTTATGTACTTTTTATTTGTTTAACTACGTTAGGGAAAACGTGAAGGAAAACGCTTAACATCAAAAAGTATTTTTTAGTTTTTTGGAGTTCCGAAGAATGCGTAAAAGTTAGATTGTAGAGGAAAGACGAAATATCCAAAAATATTTGGATTCCGAAAATCACAATTTTTTGAACTGTTAGACGAATCCCGAAAGACGGAAGCACGAAGCTTCCAAGGGAAGCTTCGTGAATAGTAAGGAGGTTAACTAAGGAGGTGGGAATAGGGATTTGAGGGATGAAATGACTAAAATGACCCTAGCCTTAGTTTTCTATATAAGAGAGCCTAAGCTCATTTGTTGGTGATTTTGAAAATCACCAACACTTAAGAGAGAGAGAGAGAGAGAGAGAGAGAGAGAGTTCGGATGAGATGAGAAAAGAAGAGGAAAAGCTAGCCCGAGTGAAAGCTCTGTCCAACGGAGGAAGATTAAAGAAGAAAGGTAATCCAAAACCTAGTCTAATATAAATTTTCTTTAAGTTTTCTATGTTAATAAACATAGCTTAATGTGAATAGAAGTAACAGATATTAAGAATGATTTCATATGGTTGAATTCATGAGAAAACAAAGAAATAAGAATTAAAAATTTAGTTTATAAATTTCTTAAGAAAGTATAAGTTTCGTAATGAATTTGAATGATCCGAATGAATCATATGAACGATTCGGTCAAATTAGTAAGGAATAGTATTTTATAACACCAAATTCTAAGGAAAAGTGAAATCGTAATCAAAATATCGATTAAAAATAAAGAACGAACGAAGAACGCGAAGAACACGAAGAACGTTGTTGATGGACAAATTTAAAACCATCGTAGTATAACTTGTTGTTAATGGACAAGTTTAAAACCATAGCGTCTAAATTATTTTATTATTTTTTGGTTAGGAACGGTAGAAACGTTCATGAAGAACTGATTAAACTTAGCTATAACGAAGTTATGACGAAAATTTCGTAAAAGACGAACGAGAAATAGAAAGTATGTAAATGAACCCAAACGTGTAGAGTTTCATAAGAATGTAAGAGAATGTAGAAAACGTGAGTCGTGGACTCAAGAATAAACGAGTTTCGAGTTCGGATGACCGAATTACGGACGAACGGACGAAGAACATTAATAACGTAAAATGAACGAAGGATGAAGATTAAGCCAATTGAATGGCATGTTAACGGATTCATAATAAATTTTTATCCAAGGGAAATTAAAGTACGTAAGATAAGGAAGAGAATAGCTTTGGAACGACCTCGTTCCGAGTTATAAAGAAGAAGATATGAGATTGTAAAGTAAGCATCACAAATCAGTTCAAAGACTTAGAAAAATTTCAAGGTTTCATACTTACCGCCGCAGCGCCAGAAAAACCTTGGGAGGCAGCGCCACAGTGCCAACCCAGGCCATTAGGTACTGCTGAGTGGCGCCGCCAAGCAAGAGGAAAGGCGAGAACCGGCATCGCAGCACCGGTGCAGAGCGAAGCCCAGTGAAGAGAGTTTAATTGCTCAATTCCTAGGGGATGTGTAAGAAAGAATTATGAACATTTAGTTCACATAATGTAACAATTAAGCAAGTGATTTAAACCTTTAGTAAAGGTTGCACGTAAAGATTAAACGGGATTAAATGAGGGAGAATGTAATGAATGTAAATGCTAGATTACGTAACCGATATCCGGGGACCGTAGTAGATATAAAATGAATGTGCGGGATTGCTGTGATTATGATTCCTTAGACGTTGAGTGACAAGGATGATGTATAACATTTTGATGTTATGATGTTGTAAGGAGAAGTTAAGTGTAAAGCGTATAGACGTTGTGAATGCAACGCAGTTGCGATGAACGATCGGTCTCAGCATACAACGAACCGTTTGGCTTCGACATTAAGAAAGAATAATGAATATGGGGTTCATGGGATAGATAATGATTGAAAGCGATTAAAACCTTGAGAAAAGGTTGATCGAGAGATTATGAGATGAACAATGTGAACGTTGAATACGTAAGCGATCCTCGTGAATCGTATTCGCATTGGACGAACGTTCTAAGTATACATTGGTTGTATGACTTAGACATTGATGAAAGTAGTAAGTAAGATATGAATTATCAAGAAAGCCGTAAAGAACGGTAATAAGAATAATGAAAGTTCGAGGGTAAGTTGGATAGAGAATGTTATAATGAAATGTAAGCGTTAAACATTTAGCCGACGTGAGGGTTGAGTGTACGCGAATATTGAACGGGTAGAACCTACACACCGTGTATGGTTTTACTGTAAGGTAATGAAGAATGAAGAAATTGAATTAATGGTAATGACGTATAACGTTAAGAAGCCAAGTTAATAATTATAACTTGGATAACGTTCCGAGTCGAATGAACCAGACATTGTAAGATATGAATAAGGTAGCGTAAAGTGCTTAACGCTATGAATGCGTAAAATTAATATTGAATGATCGTTCTGAGTATATAAAAGACTGTATGACTTAGACGATAAAGAATAAATCCTGAGGTATGGCATTTAGTTGCCAGAAAGCCATAAGGAATAAGAAATTGACTTAATGAACATTAAAGTTTAATGGTTCGGATAGGTTAAAATAAAGTTAGGTTGTGGTAAAATCGTAATATTTGATGGTTGGCATATGGGAGTTGGGCTAAACAATTCCTTTAGAGAGCGGAGGTATATACGAAACTGGCAACCGATCTAACTCACTGTGAAAGATAGTGTAGATGAGACGGGAACTTGTTTGTTGGTTGTTTGTGAGAAACCACTAAGAGTACCATATGGGCTACTAGCAGAGATGCGATGTGTGCTGAGTCCTAGAAAGATTATAAGAAGAAGATAAGAATGTAAATCATCAAAAATGATGATCGTGTGAGTAAGACATCTTCGTATGTCATGAAGCCATAAATTGGTAAAGAAAGTTAGTCACGTAAACATAGATCGTAAGAACGCGAACCCTAAGAAGTAAAGTTAAGTAAATCAATGCGTAAGTCAAGTATATGACTAATTGGTGTATGTGTTATTTCCTTATGTGTTATATAGGGATTAGAATGAGCAGTTCAGCGTAAGCTGTAGCTGTGCGTAAGGCAAGTTTCCTAACTTCATTCATATTTTACGTGAATGTTAATTTCTTAAACTTCTCAGATGTTGAACTTGAGAAGTTTTGTCTATGTGCAAATGTGTGGTATTTGTACAAGGTGGTAGAATATATGAGGTATTATGCCACAATTTGAACACTTCGGTGTTTCTATGAGATGAACTGTTCTGTGATTGAACTGTTCAATATGAGTATATTCTATTTATACATGAACCGTTATTATTAAGTCTGTGCTAATAATTCTAGCCAGACAGGATATGTATGGAAAAGGTAGAAGAAAGAAAGTATTTAAAAGTGAATGTGACTAATGTTTTAAAATGATAGGAATCATAATTATTTTTATTATTCAAGCTGATGCATAACCTTTGTTCAGTTATGGAAGTCTTAAAAGAATGTTTGAATTCTTGAAGTTGTTTATTCAACTGCTATGACTTCCTAGGTAATTGAATGCTCACACTTGCTTTAAATAAAAACATTTTCAGCGAACGATGTTAGAAAGAACTTAAGGATCCCGTAAAGATCAAGCTGACCGATATCCAGACGAAGTGTCATTCCGTATATGAATGAGTGTGAAGATCAAACGAAGACTTGTAATGTAGAATAGTTTAATTGAATTATAGACTAGTTTAATGAACTGTTATGTATCCTTGGTGGCAGATAAAAGTCACTCTTGTAAGATGTAAAGAATAATGTAATTATCATTATTTGTAATAAACGAGGTTATAAGATTATAGAACTTGGGATTTGAGAATGTATGTTATTATATTTAGCTATATAATGATGTATGTTTGGAAGGAGATGGAATCGTGACGTACGGAATCCGGGTGTGAAAATAGACCGGATTTCGGGGTGTTACACATGCTGAGGATTCGGTCATGCTACATCATACCATAGTGGACTGACGATCCTATGATCACATCTAACACTAGGTTCAATTGCATTGATGACTCCCTTGATTATTATTTCCACACCATATCAAACGATGCATATGATCACAAAAACACATTTTGATAATTTCAAATTATTTTTGTCCAGCTAAAACAACTAGCATAGACAGAAGAAAAATAGCACTGTTTTAAAAACCCATTAATTCAATCATCTGTTCCAACATTTTTCAAAAATACAGAAGTTCAACATCAGCACGAAGTCAATAAATTTCAATAATCTAGCATAGCTAGAAGATTTAGAATATCCAATTTTTTCTTCATTATTTTAAATCTTTACTACATTTCTTCATTACTTAATTATTCTATTAATCTTTAGCATCAGCAATGCTCATTATACCAAAGATTCTTAGTTCTTGCTTCATAACTTTTCTATACTCAGTATAGTTCATCAAACTTACCATACTTTAGGAATCCAAGAACTTGTCATAATAATATGAGTTTAAAAACTTGTCGTAGCAATACATAGTTCAAGAACCTACCAAGGACTGTCCATATGTTAAGGGGCTCAAAAATATACATATGATTGTGAGTCACAAAATTACCCTAACTATGAGTTTTAAGAACTCGCATCTAACCTTAATATCATCTAACTTAATCTTAATATCCTTTAACTTTCAAATATACAATTGAGAAAAGAATTATCTTTCCACCATATATATATCGATAACGCGACACCAACATTTTAATGATTATCCGTGTTATAGACACTCGAAATTTTGCATTCCTATTACTAACCATGCAGGGGGCAAAATTGTCTTTTATCTTCTATAGACAACCTTAGAAGTCGAATCATCAAATTCAAGCCCCGGAGACAGCCCTGGGATATCAAATTGACCCCCTTTTCTACACATAATGCTTAAAATTGAACTTTTATACAAATCAAACCCTTTGTATATAGGTGCAAATGAGGCATAGCACTACTTTCAAAGAATGCACTTAGGCCCAATTAACACACACACACACACACACTTTAGATAAATTAGGGATTTGAAAAGACGCGGTAACCTTTTTTTTACAAAAGTCAAGGGGTGCCTAACACATTCCCCCCGTTTAATCAAGCCCTTGAACTTTATAAATCTCTGCTTCTAAGGCTTGTTAAATAGAGTCCAACAATTGGGCCTTTGTGTAAACATTTTCAAAATCAGTTGAGTTGGTACAACCATTTCAAAACTACCAACTAACAACTCTGAATTTTCAAATCGTCGACATTTTATGTCGAACTCTTTTCAAACTCTCCCTTTCAAATAAAATTCAACACATAAAGAACATAAAGGGTAAAAATAAGAATTTCAATGAAAAGAGGACATTTTTCCCTACGTCAACACATGTGATAAACTAAGTGTAAACACAAAACCTTCACCCATACAAAGGTTTTTACAATTCAGCCACCACATGAGTCCTCAATTAAAATCTCACCTAACACTATCTTACTCTTAACTTGCTCTTTGTTCAACATGAATTTTCGGCATCTCATCATTTATAATTCCTCGTGTGTTTACCTCGTACTATTTCATATTATAGCATTAAGCTATAACTATTCAATCATTATAGACCATTGGTCATTTTAAAACTTAAACAGATCACGTCGTGATTTTATTCCACCAACATTTCCTCATAATTCTTTTCTATTTTATGATCATTTAGGTTTCACGATCCTTATTACTTCTCTTTAATTATGTTTTCTTATGATTATTCAACTCAATCTGAACTCTTCAGGTTCTTCTTTGAACCCACACATATTATATTACCTTGTTTTATAAGCATTCTCTGAATTTATAATCAATTAAACTCTATTTGAGTTTATTATTATTATTTTAATCACCTTCATCTTGTAGACATCGTCAATTTAATAACACTTAAAATCTTATTGCTAAAGTCAGGTAGCTCTTGATTCTCACCTTTTATAACTATTCAAGATTCTTCTTTGAACTTTCTTATATATATTTTAATTCCTTCTTCATACATTTCTTAAATTTTTTTCTTAATGTTCAAACTCTATTTGAGTTTATTCTTTATCATCCTCACCTTTCTTCCATAAGGTTATCGCCTAGGGTACTCTTGAAAGTAGCATGCACACAAGCCAATCATGTTTGATGATAAAGTATATACTTTGTAACAATCTTATTCATTTATTAATAAAAAGTATTAAAGGCTTTTAATTATCTACATGATGTTGCTTTATAATATGTGATAAACCCATAGTTTTAAGCAATGCTTTTAGAATAATGATGATGATCATTCTAATGAGATCTAAATTCTTAGAAAGCTTAAAGCTAAAATAGTTTCCAATCGTTGGATTACTAAATTGGGGATTAGTGAATCCGGATAGATTGGTACATACGTTGCTTGCTCATTAGATGAGGATGATTGATCTCATGATCATTTGTGTGGAGACACTAAAGCAAGTATGTAGATGCTTATTAGAGAATAAGTTCACTGAATGTGACTCGGTAAGGAATACCTAATGGAGTTTTACTTGCCTGTCAATAGGAATTCCTATAGTGATAGTAGTACAAGTGATCCTTAGACTTGAGATCATCATAGTATCTTGTGTATGATGAGTTATACTTTGACTTATTCCTTAAGACCCTTAGGGTATATCAAAGGGTATGCTTGTGTTTAATAAGTTGTACATAGAGATAATGTATGATAAATAAAGAATCTACCACTTCTAGTAAAAGAAGAGGCATGTCATATGTGATTCGATAAATGACAACCCAGTAGTCCTTGGCCAAGGCAGAATGAAATTAGAAAGGAGTTTCTAATTTGTATTATTTGGAGTTGTGCATTTAAGAGTCGAAATACATATGATTAAATAAATTAAGACTTGATAGTAATTCTATGTCTTATATTTAATTGGGACATTGTATGGTGGAAGGATTGAATTGTACGATAATTATTTACTCAAAGGTTCTTTTATGATTAATGTTGAAATCTATATTATCTGGAAAGTCGTTAATAGCTAGGGAGGCTTATCCCTATTGTAGAATAAATATTATTTATTTAAATAAATTAATATCTTAATTTATTTATTTAAATAAGATTTGAATTGTTCTAATTGATTTATTCCCAACCGGTTTAATATGGAGAATCTAAATGGTCACACCATAAAAGGAAGAATAATTATTTAAAAAACAAATGGCATAATCATAATAATAAGTTAAGTATGTTTAATTTAATCTATGGTGATATAATAAATTAAATAACTTAATATTTATTATTTAATATTTTGAAAATATTAAATATAAATTAATAAGAAGAGTCTTATTATTATTATTATTTAATTTCTAAAGGAGTTTGAGAATTAATTAATAAAGTACTCTCAAATATCCTAATAAGATTAGGAGGCTAATTAATTAAAAAAGATTAATTATTTATTCCTAATAAGATTGGGAGCCTAATTAATTAAAGAAATTTAATTAATTAAAATAAAACTCAATTCCTTAATTGTTAAGGAGGGTTGCCTACATCTATAAATAAGGGGAGTGTTATTATGGATGTAGGATTGTTGTTGACTTTTTGACAACATAAGTGATTCCAATTGTTGGAGAGTACGCTCTTTTTCTATGAGAGATAGAAAAATTAGGGTTTTGACAAATACCCTTCTTCTTGAATATTTCTTCTACCTTGGTGGATCACCTCTAGCGGCCAAACACTTGGGTGGCTAACGTTGATCAAAGGAAGGAACCCAACCCGGTGGATTCAAGTTGAACACGAGAAAGATTTGGAGGTGAACTTGTACCTAAAGAAGCTCAAATCTTCAAGGGTATGATTCTCATTCTTTATCTTTTCGTTTAATTAATAATTGTGCATAAAGGATGATCCAGGTATATGGTTTATAAAATTTTAAACTCTGATTTTTACACGTTTTCGCTTATTTTATGCAATTTGATTGCGTTCATGAATATTACAAACCTACCAGCTCTTACCTAAGGTTCATAACCAACAACTTTAATACTAACTGTAACGACCCCAAAATTCATACAATTCAACTCTCGCCTTCGGTCGTTAACAATACATCTAACTTCTGATTTTACATCATTATTTGATGATAAACTTAATAAAATGCGGAATAATTAAAACTTTTCTATCTTCTCACTTTATTTATTTCCATGAATCACAACCTTTATCATCTACACATCTCTTAATCAAATTTATTTAAATGATTCACTTCATCAGAGTTATTATATAAAATCTTTCATCTCAGCTTGATATCCCTTATACATTGAGTAACTCAAACTTTACAAGTAAATATGAAAATTGACATCATAAATTATCAAGTAAATTTCTCAAAATCTTAAACATGGTTTAAACGTATAACAACTATAGCTAAAGTATTTAATATTCATGTATTGCATCTGATCCATGTCATTCAAATAGCAAATAGTATTACCTTGAATCCTTAACCAGCAAAAATGGTTATTGGCAAGGTTGAGCTCAACATCCTAGAAAATCTAACAGCTTTCATGCATCACGTAACACATAATAACATGCTCAACATACATCTCATAATCATACATGTTACAGTTCACATAAAAAGTATAAAGATTGAATTCCTTACTCAATCAACATTCTTTACTCAATCAACGTAGTCATAAATTGGCTTTAACGTTTCATACTTGCAACATATATAATACATCATGCTCTTTGCAATACAGATTTAAAATAATTCATCATCAAGTTCACATAGAAAATAGGAACTGAAAGACTTGCCATGATCGTTGTTTACCAATAACAGATTAACATCTTACAGCTATCTGCACTTCACGTGCCCTACACAATTATACAATCATGCACATCAACAATTAGTCACATAGCAACGCATATTAGTTGTAATGTAAACCTTACTCTACATCCCATAACCCTTCCTATTAATCAATACACAATGTTTAATTTGATTGTGTTAACTTTTTACTTATATCTCACTATATTTATTCTTAGTCATACTCGAAGTTCATTCAATTGTTTAAGTCTTGCTAGGACTCCTTATTAGCTTATATTAACCCCATTCCATATCATATAATGTTCATTTCATTTGAATTAAAATACTTTTTAAGTTCATTAACACTTGACACAGCGTTTCGACGTTCATTCGTCGCATGCTCGATTCGCCCCTCCTGTGTACGATTAGCATGCTCATACAACTTGTCTAAGACATCATTGATTAATGTTAAGTACCATTATATTTACTAATATTTATTTTTAATAACTTAGAGCAACATCTTTTATCGTCAGAAGCACTACACTTGCATACGTACATTCACGACGCCCTCCGATTGCCTCCCAATGCACATCAATCTCAAAGATGGCTATTTTGACCCCTGTTTCTGACCTCAAATTTAAAAACTTATTAAATAAAAGTTATAGGTATACTCTTCCTCCTTCCGTATCATCTTGAATTGCCTCAATCGGAGTTCGTATGAAAACGTTATGCCAAATTTAGTAAAATATGTCCGATCATATTTTTTCCTAACACTTGGTTAATCTACCCACCCCCGTCGGGGCGGGGTTTTTGAGCTAGGAAAGTCCGTCGGGGTGGCATAACCTCTAGGGAGGCACTTTTTGAACTAGAAAGCCCTGCCAGTGCGGCCATTCCCATACACCAATTCTGCAGTTTGTGTTATTCGTGATTTTTTGACCCTTTCTCCTTCCAATCTTCATAACTTGAGTTATACACATCCAAATCAGTTCGTTTTTGACTCTATGGATTTGTAATTCATAGGACTACTACATAATAGAAAATTAAAATTTACAGAACCATTAATCAACCTAAATCTTGACCCAAAAATCATGTTCATACTTTATTTTACATGTTTTGACATGTATAGTGTAATCACACACCACAAATTCGTTTCTAAACCAATTCGATCCGTTCAAGTTGCGTTGTTTTCATTTTTCAGAGGAGAACAACAATCAACCATCAATTAAAAGTTTTCATCACGAATTCATCATTAATTTTAGTCTCAAAGTAGACCAAAACTTATATATTACTAGCAAAACTCTAATATTCCTTTTTCAAAACATTCTTACGAATTTGATCACTATAAAACAACTTTTAGATATTATAAAATGAATTAAACCTACCCATTAATATATATAATCAATTATTTAATAAATCAACCTTATAATCCATTATTTGATGGAGAGCTCAAGAGAATGAGAAATAGAGTTTAAAGTTAGATTATTTACCTTTTGATTCTTCAAAAACTCAGTTAGATGATTAGAAAATCCTTGATTAACCATCTTCATCCTTCTTGATTCTCAAAATTCTTCTTCAATTTCACAGAATTCTAAAACTCTCTCTATTTCTCTCTTAAGTTTTTTTCTCTATTCTTCTTTATAAGGCTTAGCTATAACAACAGGTAAAAAAATAAACTGATGGGATCATGTACATCAGTTAAAATGAATATGGGTCTCAACAATTATAAAACCAAATGTCATGAGACCTTGTTTGGCTTGCCTAAATAACCTTCTTCTAATTTATTTTAATAAAACCCTTATAATATGATATTCCAATGTTACTGTAACAATCCAGAATTTTATTTATAATTTTAAATAATTATTGAATTCAATAAATATTTTTAATGGATGTGTTTGTTGTTTAGTGGATATTTGTTGGATTATTTATTAGCAAGTAACTAATTCATGGGTTATAGAAACTAAGTTAATTAAGATAAAAGAGTGATGAATTAAATTATGAGATAATACTCTAATTTAACTTAATAACTAAATTAAAGAATTATTAAGAATTATACGGTTTACTAGAATGTTGTTTTAATTTAATTTAGTAATTAAAGTAATGTGTTAATTTATTAAATAAAATTATAATTATAATGAAGATTATAATTTTATTGTATTGGTTTATGTGGTAAATTGATTTAATAAATTGTTATTAGATTTAATTAAATTTGAATATGGAAATTTATTTAAATAAAGTGTGACAATAAATTATATTATAAATGAGTCATGAAGATAAATCAAAAGAGTTTTAATTTTTACCAAACAAGGCCTTAGAGCTTTTGATATTCTTATTTTAATATTGTTTTGCTAAACAAGACTTAAGGAATGATTAAGTCATTATTTTAATTGGTTTTTACTAAACAAGACCTTATGGCTTTTAAATTTAAAATAAAAATAACTGATATGTATTTAGTAGCCTTATTATTATACGTCAGTTTTATTTTTACGTTAGCGTCTGTTTTAGTTTTACATTAAGTGTTTGCTTAAGCCTAAGAATGAATAGAAGGAAGAAAGAAGAGAGAAGAAAGAAAAAAGAAAAGCGAGAGCTCTAGAGAGAGTTTGAGAGAGAATTGGAGAAGAGCTTTGGAAGAACAAGAACACAATAACCTTATTCATCATCTAATTGGGTTAAGAAAGAAACAAAAGGTATTAATCCAACCTTAAAACTCTTTACTTTTTTTTACCTCAAATATTAGGTGTAAGACCCCAAATTTTATGAAATTAAATTATTCAATTTTTCTTATAATTATTATTCATTAAATGGTTAAATTGATAAAAGTTTAAAGTTAAAGGTGATATATGTAAATATTTTAAATATGCAAGTGATTATAAAATATTCATTATTGTCGGGGAATATTCATTTGGTCGTGGAATATTCTTCTTGTCGGGGAATATTCGTACGACGGCGCAGTCTTTTGTGAGCCCCATAACGGAAAGCGATTGGATGAAGAAAACGACAAGTATAAGTTGTTTACAAATAACGGCGTAATTGTTACCATTAATACTGTTAGAATACACTGTGGTTAAAACACAGTAATACGCGTTGTTACACAGTAGCACACGGTATTGCACCAATTATTGATTCTTACGTAAGAAGGCACTACTCAATAATTGTTACAGTAATTACTATTTAATATTTTATTTTATTGATTCAATAATTGCTACGTTGATATTTTATATTACTGTTGTTTCAATAATTGTCACTACACAGTATTTTCCATTATCGGAGCAATAATTCATATTATCTGAGTAATATTATTAGATAACATTATTAGTAATGTCTAGAAAGTTCTGTCTAATGAGAGGTTTGGTCACCTAATTGCGCGCCAGTAAGGAGAGATCCTTATTGGAAAGCCCCCTCTTTCTTGGGAACTGCTTAGTTGTCAGTATTGTGATTCTGTAATATTATTTGTGAATAATTAATTATTAATTTATATGATGAGGAAAATATTAATTTTATGTGGATATAGATGGAGAAAATTTTTAACGTGACAATTATTGAAAATTAATATTTTATCTTTTTATGATAAAATAATTCATTTAAATATATTATTATATTTTAATAATATAATAATGGTTATATTTTTACAATGAATGTGAGATATATTAGTATATGAGGAGAAAGAGTATTTTTGTTGCATTAAATGATTAACACATATATTTGTGTGTCGGTGGACCCCATTTCTTGACTGAAATTTAATTATAGCTTGTAAAATCGTCCGTTTATGGATTTCGGTCAATTTCTGTTTGAAATTTAGAAAACTTTTCTTCTGTAAAGTTGTAGATAATGAAATTTCCTAGAAAAAAGACATGTGATTTAAATGTTTCTGATAAAAGGGCTATTTATTATGAATTATTGAAGTTCTGAAGTTCCAGAATAATTGATTTTTTGGAAGTTTTAAATAATTATATTAACAAAAACGTTTTTTACATTTTGTGGGCACCATTTACACATGTTAATGGCTGAAATCAGATAACTTAGGTGTGTGAAGGAATTTATAAAATATATATTAATATTTTATTAAATTTTCTGATTTGGTGTGTTCTAAGCATTTTCCTATAAATAGGGTGCTTAGGTTAGAATTAAAAATCACACCAGAAACTGAAGTTTTCTCTCTCTTTCTCTCTCTATATTATCGAGCGTATTCTTGTGAGTATTTTAAGACTTTGAGTGTTGCTATACGGTACAAGTTCCCTTCAGCACTATATTCTGTATTCTATTGAGAAGTACTGTCTTTTGGAGGTAAGGGATTGTAAGGGATTTTAAGGGTTATTATGCTTTTCAGTTTTATAATTTTTCTGACCTTCAAAAATTCTAGAAAAATTTGAAATGATAATTTGATGAGTTTTCTAGATTGTGTCTAAAAATGGCGATTTTTGGATGTATAGATTAAGAGATATGAATTTTATGGGAAAAAACTATTTTAAAAGTAAACACTTCTAACTCCTTGTGGTTAACTCCAAAATTGGTGAAATTTTTATTGGGAGTACATGTATATAATAGAAGTATACTCTGTAAATTTCAGAATTCTTGCACAAAAGTACAATTTATGATAAATGTCTAAATATTCGGCTGTTTTGGCTATATGAAAAATAGTAAATGAATTTTAAAAATTCTGAGAAAAATATATGTTCAACATGGAACTATATTCTGCTAAACCCCAGAAAAAAAAATTTATTTGTACTGATTTGGTTTTTTTTTTTATGAAAATAGACTAGTTATGAGTAAATAAATTAAATATGTTATGTGAAGTAAGAAAATTAGAAAATAGGATTTTAAGGCTTGAGAATCCTATATGAAGTATATGCAGATTTTTTATGAGGGTTTTGGTTATTGGTGAGGAAATCTTATGAATTTGGCATTTTAGGATGATTAAATGTATTATTTAGTAAAGTGTAAATAATTAAAATAAATTATTTATAAATTTAAGAAATGTTATTCTTTCAATATCATTATACCGAAATATTGGTATGAATTTTATTGTAGAATTTTTATCTTTTTCATGTCGGGGTTACTATTCATGAATTACAATTCATGAGTTACTATTCACGGGGTACTATTCACGACAAAATTAGTTTCTTTTACTGACCAAATTATCGTTAATTTATGAATCTTACTCTTGAGATTAAATCTATATGTTGATTATATTATTTTTATTGTCATATATAACATTTTTATAATTCTGGTGATAAAATTTCTCTTTGACTTAAGTGTAAAGATGGGTAGATTATTGGTATGATCGTGACTATGGGTTCTCTTTGGCCAGTAGTGCAAAGATGAATTGTTGACTGGTATGATCATGACCATTAAATTTATAATTGATTATCTTTAGCTTAAGTGCAAAGGTGAATTGATCATCAACATGGTTATAATTATTGTTCATATAAATTCTGAAGTGATTATATATTTCTTTGAGATATTAATATCTTTGGCCTGTAGTGCAAAGATGAACTATTGATTATTGATTTTACAGTTGTATATCTTTGGCCTGTAGTGCAGAGATGGACTGTTGGTTATTGGTTTTACAGTTATATATCTTTGGCCTGTAGTGCAAAGATGAACTGTTGAGGAATATCTTTAGCCGTAGTGCAAAGATGAATTTATTAATATGATTATGAACAGGAACTATGATTTGGTATAACCACGATCTTTGATGTTTCAGGTAAAGACAAGTGATAAAAATTATACTCGTCCTGGATGAGAAGAGAAAATTAGAATCACAATTATGATTATGAGTTATTCACATGATTGTGGACAAGAACTGTTGATTGATGTTACAGGGATAAAATATTATTGGTGGACTTTTAACATAGAGAAAATAATAGACTTTATAGTCTATTTGACTCTTCTAATGGATTGCTTGTTCCGCTGCAACTATGGTTGAAATTTTTTATCATCTACCATATGTTCTAAATCTCTAATTTATTACTAATGAATGCTATTGATAATTTAATTATCTTTAGTCATAATATTCTTTACTGAGCTAGTTGTTCTCACCCTTTTGCTTCACAATTCCTTTCAGGTAATAAGGGTGTAGCTGGGTCGAGCGAGGGTAACAAGGAAATAAAATGGTGGTCTCTAGCTGTGGAAGTTCTCCTTAAGCAGTATAGAAAAGTGTGTTATATACATCATTTAGTAGTTATATTTGGTGAATCCAATAGGGTAAGGCGAACCCAACGTTGAAAGGGCGTTTTTCCACTATCATACAAGATGTCTAATGACATACAACCTCGTGTTATCATAAGACAGGGTTATGCACATCCACTTGCCGAGTATATCTACGAGCACTACCTATATAATCTTGGTGTTTGTTTGAAATATAATTCTCAATTAGAGACAGTGGAGATATTGATATGTCAAGAGAAGACTCACCATTGGAAAGAATATGATAGTAATCTTCTCGTTTTTCTTTGGGGTCTAGTGGGTCAACCGAGGATAATTTTGTGGGCATATGGTATCTATCATAACCTCGATGCATGACCTCCCATGTACGAAGGTTTCCTTGAGCACTTCCCAAAGATTTTAATTTTTAAAACAGTTATTGACTGTACCTTTATGTAAGGTGCCATTGTGACGTGCTATCCACGGTTGGGACATGAGTCACAGTTGGTATATATTTGTATCAAAACTCACAGCATATGTGTTGTTGTATTTTTCACGACAATTGTAGTAATAAAGTTGTAGTTATTTTCTGTACCATGTATTTGGCGACTCATAATAGGTTGGATGGATTGGACCTATTTTGGGGGCGTCGCATTAGGTTTCTATAAAATTAGTTTGGTTTGATGGAGGATAAGGATATATTTGTTTATAGGTTGTATAATCTATGGTATGTCATCTATAAACGATTTTAGAGTTGTCAATTTCATGGAAATCATGTTAAGGATGAAGAGTATGAGTTTTGGTTAATATGTATTTTGGGTCTATTTTGAGACAACAAATGGTTAGGAGTTTATGTTATAATTGTAAAATTGGTATTGGATTCTGTTAATACGATAAGAAACGAAAAGAACGCAAGTTGAATGAATCAATTTGGTTAAGAAAAAAATTCACAGTGAGAAATTTCGCTATGAATGTCAAAAGAAGAAGAAATAAAAGATATAGTGAAATTAAAGATTGAAATTTTGATGTTTATGTTGTTTATGTGGTTAGAAACTTGTTAGAAACATTAGTTTATGTTTCTGTAAACATATTACATGTAACGACCCAAAAATTTATACAACTTAATTCTCGACTTCGATCGTTAACCATACATTAAATCTCTAATTTTACATCATTATTCGATATTAAAAATCACTAAAATTGTGGAATAATTAAATTTTTATACATCTCCTTCTGTCTTGCCCTAAATCGTAACCTTTACATTACAACTCTTCGATTCAAATCAAATGCCATGAATCATTACAACAAACTGACTATACAAAGTCTTACATCATAACTAAATATCCATATACATTGGATAGCTCAACTTACAATTCAACAACATGTTACATTTAAGATAGGAAATACATTTCTCATAGAACATAAGTAATCTTCGTGAATATAGATCTCTATAACTCACATAGCACGTATCTTTACTTTAAAATCTTGACCTGTAAAAGTGGTTATTTGCAAGAGTGAGCTCGACAACCCAGCAAAGTCTAACAGTTTTCATGCATCACAAAGCACATAATAACATGCTCGACATACATCTCATTAAAGTAACATGGTATACATGCTTTTAATTCACATAACAAATATAAAGATTGAGTTCCTTACTCAATCATCATTACTTAGCCAAAACAATGCAGTCATATATTGACTTTAACATTTCATGATTTTAACATGCATAACATATCATGTAATTTAAAACAGTTCATCAAATTCACGTAGAAAATAGGAACCGAAAGACTTTCCTTGGTCGTCGTTTACAAGTAATAGATTAACAGCTTACAGTTATCTGCACTTCACGTGCCCTACACAATTATATAATCATACACATCAACTATTAGTCACATAACAACACATAGTAATTGTAATGTAAACTCTACTCCACATCTCATAATCTTTCCTATCATCACACAATGTTCAGTTAGATTGTGTTAACTTTTCGATTTATGACTCACTATATTTCTTCTTAGTCAAACTCGAATTTCGTTCAAGTGCTTAAGTCTTGCTAGGACTACTTATTGGTTTTATATTAAACCCATTTCATATCCTATAATATATGTCATCATGACATGGTTAGCCATCAACACATTACAAACATAACTAAGTACGTTCATCATTTAGGTTTGATTTATTTAATCACATAATCAATTATAACACAAGTTAATATGTAATAACATTATTATTAATAGTGTAGAACTACTAAAATCAATATTTTTCAGTCCTACTATCATTACATAAAGTGTTCTTAAAATTTCGTGTACAAAAGTACACTGTCAGAATTTTCTGACAACTCGCGTTGCGGCGCCAAAGTTACACTGTGGGTCGGCGCTACGGCGTGGCCATGGCGCTGCAGCGCGGGGATCAAAGCTACCAGGCCGCGCTGCGGCGTGAGTATGGCGCTGCGGCGCCACAAAGGTATTACAACTTCGCGCCGCGGCGCCGAGTTGCAGACCTCGGCAGACAGCCTCGGCAACAACATAGAAAAGGCCAATTTTGGCCTACAAGCTCGTTTCTAACAGACTAATTATCCTGTAAATTACATATAGACTTCATATAAGCATATTTCAAAAACTCTAAACATGATTCTACCCATACAACAACATAAACAACCAAATTAACACACCCAAATTCACTGTTTTTGGGAAAAACTCATGTTTTTATATTTCTATGAAAAATCAACACTATAACTTTTGTTTTTCAACCAAAATCACTAATTCAAAGTATTTTTATCAACAATTATACATGCTCTATCAAATTAAATGGTCAATTTATCAACTAAACAATTAATTAACCCTCAATTTCTATTTTAACTAAACAATATATAATCACCAAAAACTCTCTGTAAAAAAAAGTTTTCTTCACAAACTTCATACATAACCACAATTCTTCGATTATAACTCATGAAAATAGTTTTAATATTACAAGTAAGCCATATTAAGCCTCATACCAACAATACTTCATACTTACACAAGGATTTTATGGAGAATTTGGGAAGATAAAAACTAACTCTTAAAACTAAAAGTATAGGAGAAATACCTTGAAGAAGAAGATGATACTATCTCTTTGATTGCCAAGCTTTTCTCCTCTTCACTCCCAATTTCTCTAGGATTCTCTCACTTTTTCTTATTCTCTTCTTCTTCTTCCTCTGAGTTTTTCCTTCTTCTATCTAACCTCTCTCCTCTAACTCTAGAGCGTACTAACAATCTAACGTAACTAGGTATTATATATATTAATTATATAATATAAATATAAAATACATAACTGACATCAGTAAAAAGTTTTTTTTTTTTTTGAAAACATAAGCCATAAGGCTTGTTTGGTTACTATAAAAAAAATAACCCATTAACCTTACACCTTGTTTGGATAAATTAAGGACTTAATAGGCATTAGGTCTTGTTTGACCAATTAAAACTCCTTTAAGTTATTTTAATAACTCTTTTATAGCAAGGTTATTTGTCACCTTAATAAATCAATTAAAACATTAATCTATTAAATTACTTTAGCACATAATTTAATATCACATAGCTATAATTTCTTTTAAAAATTATAATTTTATTTAACCAACTAATATTTTAAATTACCCTTTCCCATTTAAAATATTATAATCTATTTAAATCACTATAAGCTCTCTTGCTTACTTATTAAATTAAATTATTATATAATTTCATAATAATTAATTTACTTAGCTCCTTAATTATTTATTCAATAATTAATTAACTAACCCACGTCAACTTAAATTATCACATAATTCAATAAATATTTAATATTGCCAATAAATATTTAATATTTATTATTTAATTATTTATTCAACAAATAATCAAATAATTAACTAAATCATATCAACTCAATTTAAACAATTATTTATTTAATAATAACATATCCATTAAATATTTATATATATCAATAAATATTTAATATTACACTTTAAAATTTATGGAATGTTATATTACACCTTGGGTAGGTTGGTATGGTTGTTAGAAAAGAGTTTGTAGGCCTAATTTGGCTTTCTGTAGTGTTCGTGATGTTCATTCTCGAAATTTCAGAAGCAACCCCCGCCCTAGCTGGCTATTGTAGTACAAAATCCCCCGCCCCAGATATGTTTTACTAAAATGAGCATAATATTTTCATACGAACACCGATTGATGCGATTCAAGATGATCCAGAACGAGAACGAATAGACCTACAACCTTAATTTTTAAGTTTTTAAATTTTAGGTTAGAAACAGGGGTCAAAATGGTTATTTTTAGGATTGTTGTGTTTTTAGGGACAATCGGAGGGCGTCGGGCATGCACGTATACAAGTGTAGTACTTCTAACCATAAAAGATGTTGGTCTAAGTTAGAAAACATGAATGTTAGTAAACATAATGATGCTTAACATTAATAAATGATGTATTAGATAAGTTGTATAAGCATACTAAGCATACTCAAGAGAGACAAATCGGGCGTGTGACGAATGAACGTCGAAACGCCGTAACAAATGTTAATGAACGTAAAAAGTATTTTAAGTCAAATGAAATGAATATTATAATATATGAAATGGGTTTAATATAAAACCAATAAGTAGTCTTAGCAAGACTTAAACACTTGAATGAACTTCGAGTATGACCTAAGAAGTAATACAGTGAGATGTAAGTCAAAAGTTAACACAATCAAATTGAACATTGTGTATTGATAATAAGAAGGGTTATCAGATGTAGAGTAAAGTTTATATTATGACTACTATGCGTTGATATGTGACTAATAGTTGATGTGTATGATTATATAATTGTGTAGGGCACGTGAAGTGCATATAACTGTAAGCTGTTAAATTGTTATTGGTAAACAACGATCAAGGCAAGTCTTTCAGTTCCTATTTGCTATGTGAACTTGATGATTAACTATTTTAAATCTTTATTGCAAGTAGCATGATATGTTATATATATGTTGAAAGTATGAAACGTTAAAGTTAATTTATGACTACGTTGATTGAGTAATAAATGGTGATTGAGTAAGGAACTCAATCTCTATACTTGTTATATGAACTAAAGCATGTATGTTATGTTAGTCCAATGTTTATGAGATATATGATAAACATGTTATTATGTGCTATGTGATGCATAAAAACTGTTAGATTTGCTGGGCTATCGAGCTCAACCTTGCAAATAACTATTTTTGCAGGTTAAGGATTGAAGGTAACACCATGTGATACCTGAAAGACATTAATCAGATGTAATACACGAAGATTATTATTTTAGCTAGAGTTGTTATTTCTTTAAACCATGATTAAGGTTCATGAGATATACTTAATATTTTATGATGTATATTTTATGTTGAGTTGTAAAGTTAAAGTTTGAGTTGTCCGATGTATAAAGGATATCAATTTGATATATAAGTAATATATATTAACTTTGATAAAGTGAATCACGGAGTATATATGATTCAAAAACATGTATATGATAAAGGTTTTGATTTAGGGAATTAAAGTAAGAAGATATAAAAGTTTAAATTATTTCGCATTTTATTAAGTTTAACATTGAATAATGGTGTAAAATCAAAAGTTAGACGTGTTATTAATGACCAAAGTCGATAATTGAATTGTATGAATTTTGGGGTCGTTACAGTTGGTATCAAAGCTAATAGGTTAGAAACCTTAGGTAAAAGTACCTTAGGCTATAACCTTAGAGAAGAAAGGTGAAGATAATGAAAGGATAAGTTCAGATAGAGTTTGAACAAGAAGAAGGAATTTAAGAAATTTATAAAGATGGGATTAAAACATGCGTGAGAGGATTCAAAGAAGAATCTCGCAGAGTTATAAGGATATAAATGTGGGGTTATCCAACTCCAATAATAGGATGTAAGGTGATAATAAATAGATAATGTCTATAAGAAGAGAAAGATAGAGAAGTTAAGAATAAAAAGTTATATTTAAGTATGGTACAATCATACTCTTTAATAGTTGATGTATGGTATCTGGGCTAAACGATTCCTTCATAGAGCGGAGGTATATACGAACTTGTAACTCGGAACCTAGATTATTGGTTGTTTGTGAGAAACCACTCAGCGTACCATATTAAAACTATTAGAGACTCGATGTGTACAAAGTATAGAAAATAGATACGTATGATGAAAATGTGGAATTCGAATGAAATGTTGAGCAATGTAAACGAAGTTAGAAATTTTTAAAGGAAGAATTATTATAAAAACAAGAGAATTCAAAGAAGATTCTTGAAGAGATATAAAGATAAGAAATGGGAGTTACCTAACTTCAATAGCCAAGATAACGAATAATGATGAATAGACAAAGTCTGTAAGATTAAAAGCATAAATGAGATCATAAATGATGAAAAGGGAAAGAAAAAGGATCGTAAAACAAAACGATCACGAGTTAAGAAAAGACTTTTAAGGGAGATGATTATAGAATAAGATCATGACGTGATCTATTTAAGTTATAAAAGAAAGATGGTCTGTAATGTTTGAATAATTATAGTTTGATGCTATGAACATAGTGTACTATGATATAGTACGAGATAAACTCATGAAGAGTTATAGATAATGTGATACGAGGAATTCGTATTGAGCAAGTTAAGGGCAAGTTGTTAAGAGTAAGGTAATATTAGGTGGAGATTTCAATTGAGGACTCAAATGGTGACTAAGTTGTACAAACCTTTGTATGGGCAGAGATTTTGTGCATATTCTTGGTTTATCACATTGATAATCATTGGAATGTGGGTGTCACGCTATTAATGTATATGTGGTGGAAATGTGATTGTTTTCTCGTGTGTATATTTGATAGTTAGAGGCTTTTAAAATTAGGATTAGATACGGTTCTTAAAACTAATGCATATGATAAGTTTGTGACTCATAATAATCTGGTATGTTTTGAACCCCTCGGCAAATAGATGCCTATGGTTTGACTAGGATAAGTTCTTAAACTCATATTATTGTGGCAAGTTCTTGAACTTCCAAAGTGTGGTAAGTTTGATGAACTATACTGGGGTATAGATAAGTTGTGAATGAAGAATTAAGGATTATAGGAATAGATAGAATTATTAAGTAATGAATCAGTATAGAAAGTGGAATTGGTGGTGGAGACATATGTTTTCCAAATCTTTTAGCTATGCTAGTTTTTTTTCAAAATTTATTGACTTTGTGTTGATGTTTGGACTTCTATTTCTCTTAAAAAATATTGGATCAAATGATGGAACCAATGAGTTTTAAAATTAATATCGTTATTCGTATGTCTATGCTAATTGTTTGGCTAGACAAAAAAGAGTTAAAAATATCAAAATGTATTTTAGTCAATAAGGCATCACTAAATATGATGCTTATTTGACAAACTAGGAAGTCATCAATACAATTGAACCTGGTGTTGGATGTGATCATAAGATCGTCAGTCCACTATGGTATAATGTAGCATGATAAAGTCATATAATGACTGAATCCTCAACGTACTATCAAGATAGTACGGTATCATGTCGTCATAAAAGGATTTTTGATTTTCTTTAAACTAAGAAAGATATGCTATATGAATTGGATAAAACGATTTCGATTGATGTTCGAGTTGTTGATAGAAGTCTATGCTATTTGATTCAGCTAGACAAATATTGAAAGATGTTTATGCAGTTCAAACATTTCTTAAGAAGTTATGCCAAACCAAATTATTTTGGTGCGGATTCAGTTGTTGAAAAGCTGAGGTGAACAACCCTTTTATAGGGGAGTACGCGGAAGCGTTTAGATGTTTGTGCACAATATGTGGTACGAAGGGCTGATCACGCTAGGTACGGGAGTCCCTATAGTCTAATGACTGTTTAGGTTTAAGTTAAAAAAAATACTTATAACCTTGGACAGAGTGAACAATACATCGTACGAAGGGCTTAAAACCCTAAGTACGGGAGTCCCTACAGTCTAATGACTGTTTAGGTTTAAGTTGAAAGAAATACTTATAACCCTGGACGAAGTTCAAGGTCTTGTGACCCCTCAGCATGATTCGAGAATCTTTTAAATTCCTGAGTTATTCATACTGCTTCCTAATTATTGAGCAATTGTGGAATATTTTTTTTTATTATTTTAAAAGGCGAATGTGGTAAGGATGATATTCCTTAGAAAGAAGTAGAGAAAATAAATTTTTAAATGAGAAGGAGATGAGTTATCAAAGAATAATATAAAAATTTTTAATAGAAAAATTAATAATTGTAGAAAGATATTTGTGGAAAGAAAGTGGTTATAAAACCCAATAAATGAATAAAGTATTAACGTAAAGTCTATTTTGATAGATTGAATGAATAAAGATTAATAAATAAAATTTCGAGGACGAAATTCTTAGAAGAAAGGGTGAATGTAATATCCCGAGTGTTTATGATAACGATCCTTAGAAAAAGAAATGAATGGGTTAAAGAATATATAATACTCAAATATAATTGAGTTTAAGTGAAAGTAATGAAATAAAACCTAGAATTTGTTGAAGAAATGAATGTAATAGAAAATATAAAACCTATATTAAGGTAAGGTATTGAAGTTATTCAATGAAGAGATTTGATGAAAACCTGAGTAAGGTAGGGTTTCGGTGATTCCGAGGACGGAATTCTTATAAGGGGGGGAGAATGTAACAATCCAGAATTTTATTTATAATTTTAAATATTTATTGAATTAAATAAATATTTTTAATGGATGTGTTTGTTGTTTAGTGGATATTTGTTGGATTTGTAACAGTCCAGATTTTTATTATAATATTTGAATATTTATTGAATTATATAAATATTTAATGGATGTGTTTATCGTTGAATAAGTATTTGTTTAATTAATTTGATGTGATTTGATTATTTATTTGTTTAATAAATAATTAATGAGTTAAGGAAAGCAATTATTTTGAAATAGTAATCTAATTTAATTTAATAATTAAGTTAGAGAGTTTATAATAATTAAATAAATTACTATTATTATGCAATGAATTGTTATTAGAATTAAATAAATTAAGTATAAAAACTTAATTAATTAGAAGTGTGACAAATAACTATATTATAAGTGGTTATTAAAATAAATTAAAGTAGTTTTAATTTATTTTGCCAAACAAGGCTTAAATATATTAAGTTTTTAATTTTAAAGAGTTTTGCCAAACGGAGCCTTATGGCTTTTAGATTTTTAAATTTGATTTATTAGTAATACAAATTAAATTAAACAAAATATAAATAATATATAATATTTGTTAACTGATAAATTGAATAGGGGCAATTAGTAGAGGACGGTTTTAAAACGTTTGAAAAAAAAAGACATGCGTTTGTTTTAGTTACATATAATGCAACTGGCTTAAGCCTAAGTAAGAAAAGGAAAGAAATGTTGTTAGAGACAAGAGAGTTTTGAGAGAGACTGTCAAGAGTTGGAGACAGAGTTCTGAGTTTTGTATTTTTAGTGTTTAGCAAGGGTTTCTTAAACAACTAGATGTATGTTTTAAAAACTTAACATATATGTTTTACGTTATAATTTGATAGTGTCTGTATTTCTGCATTTGACTGTAAGACAAAGTTCTTTACAAAAATTGTCTGTAAACCATGCTTTACTAGTTGACTATGAAATTATGGGTATAAGTAATGTTATAAGTATCATATATATATGTTGTAGGCTAAATTTACGTTTTCAGGAAAGAAATAGTTTTTACAGTGAACATATACTTATGAACGTGAGTTGTGGAATATTAAAGGTTCTATATACGATTGTATGTTAGTTGTGAAATTGAAAGTCAGGTATGTTAATTGGATATGAACTACAGAGAATTGTAGTTTAAAAGTAATCAAATTGGTGGTTAGTAGGATTTACAGTATACACTGTGTTTAACAAATGTCAAACATGGAGTTTTAATTTTAAAACATTGTTTTTACGGATTTAGTCTTTCTTTCAGTAGTTTTAAGTTAATATATGTATTCTTGGTGAGGTTATGTGTAAATTACAGCAGTTATATGTATGTAATTAGTTGCTATAATTTCTTAAACAGACCAAAAATGGTCTTCGTGCTCGGTTCTGTTAGTTTTTGGCGCCCCAGCGCCAAAAATGGAGCCCCAGCGCCAAAATTCGCGCCCCAGCGCCAGAAGTTCACACCCCCAGCGCTAAAATTCGCGCCCCAGAGCCAATCTCGCACTGCGGAACCCCTGTATGACTTAGTTCTCGCGCCGCGGCGCCGGAACAACAGTTTGGGTTGGACAGTTTTGACCTCCTGTAGTAAAATGACCACAACTTTCTCATACGAACTCCGATTGAGGTAATTCAACATGATCCGGAACGAGAACGAATAGACCTACAACTTTCATGCTTTAAGTTTTTTAATTTGAGGTCTGTACCAGTAGTCAAAATGGTAATCTTTAGGACTATTATGTTTTCGGGGGCAATTGGAGGGCGTCGGGCATGCACATATGCATGTGTAGTGCTTCTGACGATAAAAGATGATATCCTAAGTTATAAAATATGTATGTTAGTAAATATAATGATGCTTAACATTAATAAATAATATATTAGATAAGTTATAGAAGCATGGTAAGCATACACAAGAGAGGAAAATCGGGCGTGTGACGAATGAACGTCAAAACGTCGTGCCAAGTGTTAATGAAATTAAAAAGTGTTTCAATTCAATTGAAATGAATATTATAGGATATGGAATGGATTTAATATAAAACCAATAAGTAGTCCTAACAAGACTTAAGCACTTGAATGAACTTCGAGTTTGACTAAGAAGAAATACAGTGAGATATAAGTCGAAAAGTTAACACAATCTAATGAAACATTGTGTACTAATTAATAGGAAAGATTATGAGATGTGGAGTAGAGTTTACATTACAATTACTATGTGTTGTTATGTGACTAATAGTTGATGTGTATGATTATATAATTGTGTAGGGCACGTAAAGTGCAGATAACTGTAAACTGTTAAACTATTATTGGTAAACAACGATCAAGGCAAGTTTTTCAGTTCCTATTTGTTGCGTGGACTTGATGAACTTTTTAAATTGTTTGATATGTTATACATGTTGAAATCGTGAAATGTTAAAGTCAATTTATGACTGTATTATTTTGGTTAAATAAGGAGGATTGAGCAAGGAACTCAATCTTTATATTTGATATGTGAATTAAAAGCATGTATGCCATGTTACTTTAGTTATTATGATATGTATATCAAGCATGCTATTATGTGCTATGTGATGCATGAAAACTGTTAGACTTTGCTGGGCTGTCGAGCTCACTCTTGCAAATAACCACTTTTGCAGGTCAAGATTTTAAGGTAAAGATATGTGCTAAGTGAGTTATAGAGATCTATATTCACGAAGATTACTTATGGTTTATGAGAAATGTATTTCATATTTTGAACGTAATATATTGTTGAATTGTAAGTTGAGCTATCCAATGTATATGGATATTTAGTTATGATGTAAGACTTTGTATAGTCATTTTGTTGTAACGATTCATGATATAAGATTGAATCAAAGAGAGGTAATGTAAAGGTTGCGATTCAGGGCAAGAAAGAAGGAAATGTATAAAAGTTTTAAATATTTCGCAAATTTAGTGATTTTAATATCGAATAATGATGTAAAAATAGAGGGTGAATGTATGGTTAACGACCGAAGTCGAGATTTAAATTGTATGAATTTTGGGGTCGTTACAGTTGGTATCAAAGCTATAGTTTATAAACCTTAGGTAGGGGTACCTTAGGCTATAACCTTAGAGAAGGAATGTGAAGATAATGAACGAATAAGCTCAAATAGAGTTTGAACAATAAGAAGTAATTTAAGAAATTTGTAAAGAAGAGATTTAAACTTGCGTGAAAGGATTCAAAGAAGAATCTCGCAGAGTTATAAGGAATATGAATGTGGGGTTACCCAACTCCAATAATAAGGATGTAAGGTGATAATAAGTAGACAATGTATATAAAAAGAGAGTGAGAAAAAAAGTTAAGAATAGAGAATTATATTTAGGTATGGTGCAATTGTACTCTTTAGTAGTTGATGTATGGTATCTGGGCTAAACGATTCCTTCATAGAGAGGAGGTATATACGAACTAGCAACTCGAAACCTAGTTTGTTGGTTATTTGTGGGAAACCACTCAGCGTACCATATTGAAACTGTTAGAGACGCGATGTGTGCCAAGTGTGTAACTCGAATGAAATTTTGAGCGATGTAAATGAAGTTAGAAATTCTTAAAGGAAATTTTTTTTATAAACAAGTAGATTCAAAGAAGAATCTTGAAGAGATATAAAGATAAGAAATGGGAGTTTCCTAACTCCAATAGCCAAGATAACGAATAATGTCGTAAATGATGAAAAAGAGAAAGAATGAGGATCGTGAAACAAAACGATCACGAGTTAACAAAATAATTTTAAGAGAGATGATTATAGAATAAGATCACGATGTGATATGTTTAAGTTATAAAGGAAAGATGGTCTGTAATGTTTGAATGATTATAGCTTAATGCTACGAAGATGGTGTACTATGAAATAGTACGAGATAACTCATGAGGAGTTATAGATGATGTGATACGAGGAATTTATATCGAGCAAAGAGCAAGTTAAGAGCAAGATAGAGTTAGGTGGGATTTCAATTGAGGACTCATGTGATGGCTGAGTTGTACAAACCTTTGTATGAGCGAGGGTTTTGTGCTTGCACTCAGTTTATCCCATTGATAATCATTGGAATGTTTGTGTCGCGCTATTTGTTATATGCCTGTTAAGAAGGTGATTCTTTTCTCATGTGTATAACAGATAGGTAGAGTATAGTTAGAGAATATTATAAGGTTAAGTGCGAGTTCTTAAAACTCATACTTATGGTAGGTTCATGACTCATAATTATATGATATGTTTTTGAACCCCTCAGCGAATGGACGCCTATGGTCTGACTAGGATAAGTTTTTTAACTCATATGATTGTGGCAAGTTCCTGAACTCATAACGTGTGGTAAGTTTGACGAACTGGGTATAGCTAAATATGAATGGAGTATTGAGGATGGTAGGAATAGATAGACCTATTAAGCAATGGATCATTATAAAAAGTGGAGTTGATGGTGGAAGCATAGGTATTCTAAATCTACTAGCTATGCTAGACTTTCGAAATTTATTGACTTCGTGCTGATGTTTACACTTTTATTTTCTTGAAAAGCATTGGATCAAATGATGGAACCAATGAGTTTTAAAAACAATACTGTTATTCGTATGTCTATGCTAATTGCTTCGGCTAGACAAAAATAATTTGTAATATATCAAAATGTATTTTATATCATTAATGCATCATGTAACCTGGTGCAAAGATGATAAAAATAATGGAGTCATCAATGCAGTATTACTTAGTGTTGGATGTGATCTAAGGATCGTCAGCCCACTTTTGTATGATGTAGTATGATAAAATTACCAAATGACGGAATCCTCAACGGACTGTAAATACAGTGCGGTATCATGACGTCATAAAAAGATTTTTGAGATTTCTTTAAGATATGAGAATATATATATGTATATGTATATTTCGATTGATGTCCGAATTATTGTAGAAGCCTATGCTATTTGATTCATCTAGACGAATATTGAAAGATGTTCATGAAATTCAAGCGTTTATTGAAAAGTTATGCCAAACCAAATTGTTTTGGTGCAGATTCAGATGTTGAAAAGCTGAGGTGAATAACCCTATAAGGGGACATGTTTTCGGGGACAATGGTTCTGAGCGTAACGCATATAGTCGTTACAAAACACTACGTTACGGCCCAACGTAGTGGTACAATAGGCTGGCCACCTAGTGTACGTAAAGAGGGTGTTTTCAGTCTTTGTGATTGATAAACACTTTAGTTTACAGTGTGAAGGATTAAGTTGAAGCACTAGTAAACTGAGAATAGAGTTCACGGTCTTGTGGCCCCTCAGCATGATTTGGAATCTTTTAAATTCCTGAGTTATTCATACTACTTCCCAGTTATTGAATAATTGTGGAAGATTCTTGTTATTCTGCAAGATGGAAGTGAAAAAGAAAAGTATTCATTAGAAAGAAGTGAGTTGTAGAATATGACACTGAATGATGAATGTGTTGATTAAGTGAGAAAAGAGATTTTGAAATGAGAAGGGGATGAGTTATCAAAGAATAAGGTGAAACTTTTAATAAAAAAGTTAATAATTGCAGAAAGACATTTGTGGAAAGAAGTGGTTATAAAACCCAAGGAATGAATAAAGTATTAGTGTAAAATCTACTTTGATAGATTGAATGAATAAAGATTAATAAATAAAATTTCGAGAACGAAATTCTTAGAAGAAGGGGTGAATGTAATATCCCGAGTGTGTGATAGCGATCCGTAGAAAAGGAAATGAATGGGTTAAGAATATAATACTCAGAATATAATTGAGTTCAAGTGAAAGTTATGAAATGAAACCTAGAATTTATTAAAGTAATGAATGTAGTACGAAATATAAAATCTATATTTAGATAAAATGATGAAAGATTACTCTGAGTTATTTGTTTAATTTGTGTCTTCGATTCTGGGGACAGAATCTTTGTAAGTAGAGAAGATTGTAACGAATGAGTGGTTTGAGTTGTGATTCTGAGGACAGAATCCTTGTAAGGAGAGAATGATGTAACAATCCAGATTTTTATTATAATATTTGAATATTTATTGAATTATATAAATATTTAATGGATGTGTTTATCGTTGAATAAGTATTTGTTTAATTGATTTGATGTGATTTGATTATATATTTGTTTAATAAATAATTAATGAGTTAAGGAAAATAATTATTTTGAAATAGTAGTATAATTTAATTTAATTATTAAGTTAGAGAGTTTATAATGATTAAATAAATTATTATTATTATGCAATGAATTGTTATTAGAATTAATTAAATTAAGTATAAAAACTTAATTAATTAGAAGTGTGACAAATAACTATATTATAAGTGGTTATTAAAATAAATTAAAGTAGTTTTAATTTATTTTGCCAAACAAGGCTTAAGTATATTAAGTCTTTAATTTTGAGGAGTTTTGCCAAACGGAGCCTTATGGCTTTTGGATTTTTAAATTTGATTTATTAGTAATATAAATTAAATTGAACAAAATATAAATAATATATAATATTTGGTAACTGAAAAATTGAATAGAGGCAACTAGTAGAGGACGATTTTAAAACGTTTGAAAAAAAAAGACGTGCATTTGTTTTTGTTACGTATAATGCAACTGGCTTAAGCCTAAGTAAGAAAAGGGAAGAAATGTTGTTAGAGACGAGAGTTTTGAGAGAGACTGTCAAGAGTTGGAGACAAAGTTCTGAGTTCTGTATTTTCAGTGTTTAGCAATGGTTTCTTAAACAACTAGATGTATGTTTTAAAAACTTAACGTATATGTTTTACGTTATAATTTGATAGTCTCTGTATTTCTGCATTTGACTGTAAGACAAAGTTCTTTACAAAAATTGTCTATAAATCATGCTTTACTAGTTGACTATGAAATTATGGGTATAAGTAATGTTATAAGTATCATATGTCTATGTTGTAGGCTAAATTTACGTTTTCAGGAAAAAAATAGTTTTTACAGTGAACATATACTTATGAACGTGAGTTGTGGAATATCAAAGGTTCTATATACGATTGTATGCTAGTTGTGAAATTGAAAGTTGGGTATGTTAATTTGATATGGACTACAGAGAATTGTAGTTTAAAAGTAATCAAATTGGTGGTTAGTAGGGTTTACAGTATACACTGTGTTTAACAAATGTCAAACATGGAGTTTTAATTTTAAAACATTGTTTTTACGGATGTAGTCTTTCTAAATTTGTTGTTCAGTAGTTTTAAGTTAATATATGTATGATTGGTGAGGTTATGTGTAAATTATATCAGTTATATGTATGTAATTGGTTGATATAATTTCTTAAGCAGACCAAAAATGGTTTTCGTGCTCGGTTCTGTTAGTTTTTGGCGCACCAGCGCCAAAAATGGAGCCCCAGCACCAAAATTCGCGCCCCAGCGCCAGAAGTTCGTGCCCCAGTGCTGAAATTCGTGCCCCAGCGCCAATCTCGCGCTGCGGTGCCACTTTATGACTTAGTTCTCGCGCCGCGGCGCCGAAACAAAAGTCTGGGTTGGACAATTTTGACCTCTTGTAGTAAAACGGCCATAACTTTCTCATACGAACTCTAATTGAGGTGATTCAAGATGATCCGGAACGAGGACGAATAGACCTACAACTTTCATGCTTTAAGTTTTTTCATTTGAGATCTATAGCAGTAGTCAGAATGGTAATATTTAGGACTATTGTGTTTTTGGGGGCAATCGGAGAGCGTCGTGCATGCACATATGCATGTGTAGTACTCCTGACGATAAAAGATGATATCCTAAGTTATAAAATATGTATGTTAGTAAATATAATAATGCTTAACATTAATAAATAATATATTAGATAAGTTATAGAAGCATAGTAAGCATACACAAGAGAAGCAAATTGGGCGTGTGACGAATGAACGTCGAAACGACGTGCCAAGTGTTAATGAACTTAAAAAGTGTTTCAATTCAATTGAAATGAATATTATAGGATATGGAATGGATTTAATATAAAACCAATAAGTAGTCCTAGCAAGACTTAAGCACTTGAATGAACTTCGAGTTTGACTAAGAAGAAATACAGTGAGATATAAGTCGAAAAGTTAGCACAATCTAATGAAACATTGTGTGCTAATTAATAGGAAAGATTAAGAGATATGGAGTAGAGTTTACATTACAATTACTATGTGTTGTTCTGTGACTAATAGTTGATGTGTATGATTATATAATTGTGTAGGGCACGTGAAGTTCAGATAACTGTAAGTTGTTAAACTATTATTGGTAAACAACGATCAAGGCAAGTTTTCGGTTCCTATTTGTTACTTGGACTTGATGAACTGTTTTAAATTGTATGATATGTTTTACATGTTAAAATCGTGAAATGTTAAAATCAATTTATGACTGTATTGTTTTGGTTAAATAAGGAGGATTGAGTAAGGAACTCAATCTTTATATTTGCTATGTGAATTAAAAGCATGTATGCCATGTTACTTTAATTATTATGATATGTATATCGAGCATGTTATTATGTGCTATGTGATGTATAAAAACTGTTAGACTTTGCTGGGTTGTTGAGCTCACTCTTGCAAATAACCACTTTTGCAGGTTAAGATTTTAAGGTAAAGATATGTGCTAAGTGAGTTACAGAGATCTATATTTACGAAGATTACTTATGATTTATGAGAAATGTATTTCATATTTTGAACGTAATATATTGTTGAATTGTAAGTTGAGCTATCCAATGTATATGGATATTTAGTTATGATGTAAGACTTTGTATAGTCATTTTGTTGTAACGATTCATGATATAAGATTGAATCAAAGAGAGGTAATGTAAAGGTTGCGATTCAGGGCAAGAAAGAAGGAAATGTATAAAAGTTTTAAATATTCCGCAATTTTAGTGATTTTAATATCGAATAATGATGTAAAAATAGAGGTTGAATGTATGGTTAACGACCGAAGTCGACATTTAAATTGTATGAATTTTTGGGTCGTTACAGGATTATTTATTAGTAAGTAAATAATTCACGAGTTATATAAATTATGTTAATTAAGATAAAAGAGTGATGAATTAAATTATGAGATAATACTATAATTTAACTTAATAAGTAAATTAGAGAGTTATTAAAAATTATATGGTTTACTAGAATGTTGTTTTAATTTAATTTAGTAATTAAAGTAATGTGTTAATTTATTAAATAAAATTATAATTATAATGAAGATTATAATTTTATTTTATTGGTTTATGTGGTAAATTAATTTAATAAATTGTTATTAGATTTAATTAAATTTGAATATGGGAATTTATTTAAATAAAGTGTGACAATAAATTATATTATAAATGAGTCATGAAGATAAATCAAAAGAGTTTTAATTTTTACCAAACAAGGCCTTAGAGCTTTTGAAATTCTTATTTTAATCTTGTTTTGCCAAACAAGGCTTAAGGAATAATTAAGTCATTATTTTAATTGGTTTTGCCAAACAAGGCCTTATGGCTTTTAAATTTAAAATAAAAATAACTGATATGTATTTAGTAGCCTTATTATTATACGTCAGTTTTGTTTTTACGTTAGCGCCTGTTTTAGTTTTACATTAAGTGTTTGCTTAAGCCTAAGAAAGAACAGAAGGAAGAAAGAAGAGATAAGAAAGAAGAGAGAAAAGAGAGAGCTCTAGAGAGAGTTTGAGAGAGAATTAGAGAAGAGCTTTGGAAGAACAAGAAGAAAATAACCTTATTCATCATCTAATTGGGTTAAGAAAAAACAAAAGGTATTAATCCAACCTTAAATCTCTCTACTTTTGTTTACCTCAAATATTGGGTTTCTATAAAATTAGTTTGGTTTGATGGAGGATAAGAATACATTTGTTTATAGGTGTGTATAATCTGTGGTATGTCCTCTATAAACGATTTTAGAGTTGTCAATTTCATAAAAATCAAGTTAAGGATGAAGAGTATGAGTTTTGTTTAATATAAGTATTTTGAGTCTGTTTTGAGACAAAAAAAATGGTTGGGAGTTTATGTTATAATTGTAAAATTGGTAATGGATTCTGTTAATACGATAAGAAACGAAAAGAACGCGAGTTTAATGAATCAATTTGGTTAAGAAATGAATTCAAAGTGAGAAATTTCGCTATGAATGTCAAAAGAAGAAGAAATAATAGAAATAGTGAAATTAAAGATTGAAATTTTGATGTTTATGTGGTTAGAAACGTGTTAGAAACATTAGTTTATGTTTCTGTAAACATATTACACCTTGGGTAGGTTGGTATGGTTGTTAGAAAGGAGTTTGTAGGCCTAATTTCAGAAGCTACCCCCGCCCCAGCTGACTATTATAGTACAAAAACCCCCGCCCCGGACATGTTATACTAAAATGAGCATAACGTTTTCATACGAACTCCGATTGATGCGATTCAAGATGATCCAGAACGAGGACGAATAGACCTGCAACCTTAATTCTTTAAGTTTTTAAATTTTAGGTCGGAAATAGGGGTCAAAATATTCATTTTTAGGACTGTTGTGTTTTCAGGGTTAATCGGAGGGCGTCGGGCATGCACGTATGCAAGTGTAGTGCTTCTAACGAGAAAAGATGTTGTTCCAAGTTATAAAACATGAATGTTAGTAAACATAATGATGCTTAACATTAATAAATGATGTATTAGATAAGTTGTATAAGCATACTAAGCATACTCAAGAGAGACAAATCGGGCGTGTGACGAATGAACGTCGAAACGCCGTAACAAATGTTAATGAACGCAAAAAGTGTTTTAAGTCAGATGAAATGAATATTATAAGATATGAAATGGGTTTAATATAAAACCAATAAGTAGTCTTAGCAAGACTAAAACACTTGAATGAACTTCGAGTATGACCTAAGAAGTAATACAGTGAGATGTAAGTCAAAAGTTAACACAATCAAATTGAACATTGTGTATTGATAATAAGAAGGGTTATCAGATGTAGAATAAAGTTTAAATTACGACTACTATGCGTTGCTATGTGACTAATAGTTGATGTGTATGATTATATAATTGTGTAGGGCACGTGAAGTGCAGATAACTGTAAGCTGTTAAACTGTTATTGGTAAACAACGATCAAGTCTTTCAGTTCCTATTTGTTATGTGAACTTGATGATGAACTGTTTTAAATCTTTATTGCAAGTAGCATGATGTGTTATATATATGTTGAAAGTATGAAATATTAAAGTCAATTTATGACTACGTTGATTGAGTAATGAATGCTGATTGAGTAAGGAACTCAATCTCTATACTTGTTATATGAACTAAAGCATGCATGTTATGTTAGTCTAATGTTTATGAGATGTATGATAAGAATATTATTATGTGCTACGTGATGCATGAAAACTATTAGATTTGCTAGGCTGTTCGAGCTCAACCTTGCAAATAACTATTTTTGTAGGTTAAGGATTGAAGGTAACACTATGAGATACTTGAAAGACATGAATCAGATGTAATACACGAAGATTATTATTTTAGCTAGAGTTATTATTTCTTTAAACCATGATTAAGGTTTATGAGATGTACTTAATGTTTTATGATGTATATTTTATGTTGAGCTATAAAGTTAAAGTTTGAGCTGTCCGATGTATAAAGGATATCGATTTGATATATAAGTAATATATATTAACTTTGATAAAGTGAATCATGGAATATATATGATTCAAAGACATGTAGATGATAAATGTTTTGATTCAGGAAATTAAAGTAAGAAGATATAAAAGTTTAAATTATTCCGCATTTTATTAAGTTTAGCATTGAATAATGATTTAAAATCAAAAGTTAGATGTGTTATTAACGACCAAAGTTGATAATTGAATTGTATGAATTTTGGGGTCGTTACAGTCACCAAACTTAATTTAATTAAATTAAATTAATCTCACTTCGTTAATAAATCTAACTAAACCTTACCAATAAAATTATAATTTCTATTTAACCAACCATAATTAAAATTTTATTTAACAAATCATTAATCCTCTAATTTAATTACTTAATTAATTTAGAATATTTTTATTCCCTCAATATTATTACACTTGAATAAATTATTTCATAACAATTTTCATCAAATATATATTTTAAATTTCATAAATATTCCAACTAGAATAAATATTTATTTATTAAATTTTTTACTTGCATTAAAATAACATACTACATTTTCATGCAATATATTACCATCTCATTTTATTAAATCAATTATACTCATATTAATTCACTATTTTAATTAAGTGAATTATTCACATTATTTATGAAATCAACTTCATAGCCAATAGAGCATAAAAATCAAATTATATTATAAAATAATATAATTCTCAATTAAATTAACTAACATTAATTAATTTCTTTAATAGTTTAATTAACTTTTAAATCACATTTTCTCCAATATATGAATATATATACAACTCTCTTTAATATATAAACAATTAATTCTCTTCATACCAAATCACAAATTTTAAAAAAATATATAACATATATATATATCCATTCAAATTCAAAACATCTCATAATAAGAAGTTTATTTATTAAATTCTTATTTTAATAATTTCTGAAAATCCGGGTTGTCACAGTGACTCTATTTAATTGGTCTTGGAAACCGAGATTCATAGAGTTTGGGACCTTGCTAAATCGAGGGAAAGGTGTTAGGCACCCCCGACTTCCGTGAAACACGGTTACTGCATCTTTTCATTCCTTATGCATTGATTGTGTGTGTGTGCGTGTGTATGTGTGTGTGATGTAGAAAAATGTGCTTAAAGTGCTTTACTTGAAAGTAGTGATATGCCTCTTTTGCACCTATATACAAAGAGTTTGACTTATTGAAAAGTTCAATTTTACGCAAAGAATATAAAAGTGATGTTTTGAAAATAGGTTTTTAAACCCTTATGCTCGCATAGGAATTGAGGCATTTGATTCTTTCACTTTATTCCATATTCGGCTTGATTTAATTTTATTTAAGATTCAAAGCATCTTTGACAATATATATAAATATATAAGTGTCTGATTTCTTATGGGCATGAGAGCCATCGAAGTAAGCCCGAGCACCACAAACACGATTTTCACTATTTCGGGGCCTTAAACCCGTATAACCGTTTTAAGGCCGTGGATTTACAAATATAAAATTTGCAAGCTGGCTATATAATCGAAAAGCTCCATCACGGGAACCGAATCCAGATTCATTGATTGAATCATAGATCCTAGAGCTCATAGTCTCACATGATATCACATAAATAGCCTGCATAACGAATATACAGAAATAAAACATATATCTATAATAGACATTATTGGATGAAGGATTCATCAGCTAAATCCTCGTTAGCGAGTAGCCTATAGCTTCCAGTTTCCCCTAAATAAATATCTAGGGTCACATGGTCACTAAATACTTACAAAAACTAGAAAGAAAACTAGTTTTGTACAGATCTTAGCCATTCTAGCTTTCAGGTTCAAGTTTTAAAACTTTTGAACCGGTTAAAAGCTAGATTTGGCTAGATCCAGTACAAATCTAGTCAATAAAGCTTAAATATTGACTATTTACACACAAAAAAATGAGTGGTTAAAAGCTAGATCCAGCCATAACCAAGTAATATATACATAAATCTAGCACTTATATACGCAATAAAGTATGAAAAAAGCACAGATCTGAAGAGATCTTACAGTATGTCACGAGAATGGCTACCGAACAGCTTCTGGGGCCTTAAAACTCGTTTCCCACCGGTTAAATTTTGATATGCTGTAATATATATGTATATGAATGTTTACAAAGAAGTTTTACAGAAATCAGAGTAAGATAGAAGCTTCGTTTAGCTCTCTTAGCCTCTTTCTCCCTCTCTTAAGCCATATAATTCTCTCCTCTTCTCTTAGAAGCCAAAGGGGGGAGGCCATATACATAGGCCCAAGCTGCAGCGGCTCTACCTGCTGCAGCTGTAGGTAGATCTACGGCTGGGCCTGATGGGCCCCACTGTCTCGAAGTACGTGCACTCTAACCAACGCTCAGTTTGCTTGAACCTTCATAACTTATAATCCGGGAATCCAATGGAGGCATTCCATACCTTTCCGAAAAACTCTTTCCAAGAGCTACGTAATGACATGGGGTTTGAACTTTTCTGAATCCGTGAAGATGGATCCATAACCAGATCTTTGAATCTTCGTAGTTCGTCCGTTGAGCCGTCTGGCATAGTTTTCACTCAGGATTGCTGTGATGGTTTTGTATGACCTTATTCACAATAATTTAATCCGAATTGATGTTGATTTAGCAAAATTACCCCTTTGCCCTTCCAATTTGGTTTTCAAACTTGATGTGTTGCAGTTGTCTTTCCTCAGGTTTATCTCTGGGTTTTGACTGTTGTTGACTCTATCTTTCCTCAAGGTTATCTCTGAGGATTGATTTGATGTCCTGTAAGGCTGCCTTCAAGGTTTGATTTGATATCTCATGGGGCTATCTCCGTGGTTTGAGGTTTACTGTAGTCCTCTGGGGCTGTCTTCGAGGTGGAAAATACATTTTTGCCCTCTTGCATGGTTAGTCCAAGGAAAAAAAAATTGAGTGTCTACAGTGCAGATAGTAGAGTAGATTAAAGCCACAATCATAAAGAAAAATATAAAACTCAACTCTATGATTCTCATCAGTCTACTATCATTAAAGTTCATAGAGTTGAGTCTCGTCTGACAATGAAGAATGACAAATGGAACGTTGCCAAAATAAAGGTCTCGAGGCATTCGACAGTGTATCCTTTAACAAGATTGAATAGCTAGTTTGAAGAGAGAAGACATCTATCAGTTGGGAGGTAAAGCTGCAGTCAGATGTGGCAAGCCGAAAAGCAACCTGACACAAGTCCAGAAAGTTAACATCAAGGATACTGTGATATCAGTGCCATAAATGCTTCAACGAACACTTTGAAATGGGAAGATTTTTAAAAGACTATAAATAACTTTAAGAATTCACATGCAAAGCTGCAGGAAGTGCTTGGCTATGCTAATAAAAAGAATCAAAGTGTTGTCGCACCAAATCAAATAATCGTAGCACAAAATGAAAAGATTCGAAGTGCATACCTAAATGCAAAAACAAGTGTGACAAAATGCACAAGAACCAGAGTTCTAATGCCAAGAAGAGTGCAGACAAGCCAAAGGGCCAAAGAGCAAAGACCCAAAGAGCTGAAGAGCCGAAGAGCAAAGGAGCAAAGAGTCGAAGTGCCGAGATGATTAGAACTTGGCAGAGCTAAGGGTCGAAGTGCCAAAAAGTAAAGAAGTTAATATAGGTGAAATGAGAGTTAGAAAGCCAATTCCAAGAACCACTCTAGTATTCCTCAAGAACACCCAGAGCTTAAAAGATGAAGACGTAGAACAGTTGTATTATACGATCTAACAAGTGTTCAAAGCTGTGAAGTACAAGAAGATATCAAGCTGAATAACAAAGCTTGTCAACATATCAAGGATGATCATGAGTAGTTACTGCGTACCAGAAGAAGTCAAGTTGGTAAGTAGTAGAAGATAAAAGAGCATAAACACCATCTTAGTAGCACATCCAACAAACATCAACAAACAAGAATTGGGGTCTAAGGGTCCTTATCTTAGTAACTGAATTGGGTATGAGTGAACTTATCATAGTGATCGAATTGGGGTCTAAGTAACCTAGTCTTAATGATCGAAATGTTGATACCAAGTAACTCTAAGGAACCTCAGTGGTACAGTTGTAAGTTGTGTGAAAGACCCTCTCCTTAGTAGATATCCTACTCGTTGGAGTAGAACAGTGGATTAAGAGTTGTTCAGTCTTCGAACAACTTAAAACATCTTGAATCGTTTACTTTATGTCATTTACATTCTGCATCTTATACTGCTATATCTACTATAGATGTTTTAACCACAAGACTAACTTTAGATTTGAGATTTCTATAATCTTTAAGGGGAAATTTTCAAAAGAATATTCCATTGTGTATAATCAAATACTGATTAACTGATTAATTGATAATACATCTTTAATTAATCAAAAAGTTTTAAAGATCTATTCAACCCTCCTTCTAAATCTTCAATGTGCCTTTGGGAAATAATAAGTGGTATCAGAGCAGGTTCTCACGAACATTTAAAACTAACACTTTGAGTTGATCCACGACACTAAACATGTGATGAATGAGACTTTTGTAATTAATTTTTAAATATTTATTGAATTAAATGAATAATTTGTTAATTTATTTATTGAGTTAAATAAATATTTGATGAAATTGTGGTAAATTAATTTAGTTAAATGTGTTACATTGATTAAATTAATGTAAAAAATTTTGCAGTTCAAAGTGTGAATTTAATTAAGATTATTAAATTAAATGAATTGTTATTAATTATAATTAATAATTAATTAGAGATTTAATGATTCGTCATAACTAATAAATGAGAATTTTAATTATGTGATGATATGATTTAATAGGTAATATTGCCTTTAATTTAATTGAGTTTAAATAACATTATTTGATTAATTAAAGTGTGAGGAATAAACTATATAATAAATGAATTAATTAAAATAATGGGAAATGAGCCTTTTATGAACTAGCCAAACATGGCTTAAGGAACATGGGAGCAGTTAAGGTTCCGTTGCGCTTAACTACTGCCCATGATTCCACCGGTTATATTATACATATAATATAACCTCTTCATATTACTTTGTTTGGAGAGCGCTAACTCAGAGAGAAAAGAGAAGGAATTGAGAGAAAAATTTTACTAAGGAAGAAGTTTGTAGGATCAAGAAGGAAGTTCCTATCATCTTAACAGAGTTAGCAAGGGTAAATTCTTAATTCCCATTTTAAATTTATGTTTTTAAGTTTTCTCTATGAGCCTATATTAAGTTCTCTGCTAATAGGAAATTCACGAATTATTGGTCAAAAACTTGATGTTAGATGTTTATTAGCATGTATAGTTTAATTATATATGAATTATATGTGTTTTAGAGTAATCAAATCCATGTAATTGTGTTTAATTGGAATTTTATAGTTTACAGAGACATATATATATATATATATATATATATATATATATATATATATATATATATATATATATATATATGGCTTAAAAGTATGAAAGTTTGTGTTTAAATTGCATATTAATCGGTAAATTGATGATTGATTATGTTTATACACGTACAAACGAAAATAACGAAACTTGAAAGGATTGATTTGGTTGAAAAATGAGTTCGTGATAGTTGATTTCATTAAGAATGTCAAAAATAGAGTTTCACAAAAACATCAAAATTATAGCTTTAAATCTTGTTGTTTATGTGACTTAAGATGTTAAAAGCATGTTAGGAATGTCATTAAATGTTTCTGTTATGATCAGAACACATGGGTAATATTGAATTCGTTGTTTGTGTGAAATTTTGACCTAAATTGGCCCTGTTATGCATTCTTTGCAAACTACAGAAACAAAAACTGCTAAGCAGCGCTGTAACGCCGCTTAGCAGGCTTGTCTGCGCGCTGCAGCGCCGCTCTCCAGTATAAATGGCGCGCTACATCATCGAGTCAGAGCTGCAGCACCTGGCCATATTCTTAACAGTGGAGCTGCAACACCGGTTCTTAAGCAATGGGGCGTGCTGCAGCGCAAATTAACATAATTGCCCAGAAAAATTTATTTAATTGTTCAAGTCCAGAAAATGTGATTTAAACCCAATCTAATAAACATGAAAATATATTAAACATGTAATGTGATGTTAAAACAGATTCTTAACATGCTAATAATGTTCTTATGTGTTTTATTGATATGTCGAACGCATAGTTAGTTCGTCGTTCGTAAAGTCTAATAATATGTAAAAACTAATATTGTGATGTGATTAATATAATCATAATTAGATTGTAGTGAGAAGAGAAGGTACTTATGATGCCGATTATGTTATAATTAACTGATATTATGAATGTAAACGGTATGTAGGATTAAACTGAGGAACGCGAATAGTAAACGTGTAATCTACGTATTTCTAACCCTAAACTTTATTTAAGCAAGTTTTTGAACCCTACTCTTATGTTGAGAAAGTTCCTTACCCTATCTTGATTACGATTATGTGAGTTTCCAAACTCTAATCTTACATTGAGCAAATTCTTATTTTATATTATGTTATCATTGATTAAGTTCCTTATTTCTAACTTGATTATACTCGCGCAAGTTTCTCTAACTCTACTTTATTGAGCAAGTTTAACCTTAGCTTATTATTAATCAAGCAAGGTTTTTTATAATATTCAATGCCTATGTTTTGGTTAAGTCTTCTAATTCTTTATGAAAATATGACTTTGATATATGATGCTTATCCACTTATGATTCTATGGTATTCTATCATTGTTATTGTACCCCTTATAACATTATGTTGTTAACGAACTCTTGAATGATTATCAAACCCATATTGATTCAACTAATTTTTAGTTGATGGACGTTTTAAGACCCAAATTTCCCTTGAGATCAATCCAAACTAAACTTCATTTGGTACGGACTATAATGTCAAAGCTGAGATGAACATCCCTGCTACAGGAGATTATATTACGCGATAGTGTTATGATGTTGTGCACATACATGGTACTAAGGGCTGATCCCCCTAGGTACGAGAAGAAAGGTTCATATAGTCTTACAACTGTTAAAGGTTTAAAGTAGAAATACTTAAAAGCCTGGGACATAGTTTATGGTCTAGTGACCCTCAGATGTACTTTTGATTCCTGTTCTAATCTTGATTCAAAAGCCGAGCTTTCTTTTGTTCAGTATCCGTTATTTATTCGCATGTTATTATTATTACTATTGTTAAACTTATGGGCAAATGTTGCTCACCCTTGCATAATAACATTGCAGCTAAGATTGAAACAGTTGACAAGCCATCCATAAGTAAGGGCAAGGGAAAAGCAAGCAAATGATGAAGACTTATTTAATATTTGGGAATGATTATGTTAAGACTTATGATGTTATGTTTAAGACTTATCTATTTATGAAGTTTCTGCATTGATGTATTAAGGTTAGATGACCTAGGATTTATTCGTTTAAGTTATTGTAACCCTTTATTGGGAGGATTTTTATTTAAATTTTATTGTTGTCTTTACTATAGATAGATAAATGTTATTTATTTTGGTGAGTGAATACAAAATCTGTGGAAATTTTGAGTACCTGAATTTTGGGGTGTCACAGGTTGATATCAAAGCTGTAGGTTATGAACCTTAGGTTGAAAAAAAACCTTAGGTAGTAGCCTTATAGGAGATTGAGAACATAGTGGTGATAAACTCTTATTGAGTTCTAAGAAATGAATTCCTTAATTCATTGAAGATAATAAAAGACTTTATGTGCTTATGTGATAAACTTATGTGCTCGCGAGTATCAATTAGTAACTAAAACTTAAAAACTTTGTTGTCAAGATGTCTGATGTTGGAAGATCTAGTCGGGCTAGGGAGGAGGAACCTCGAGTACCTAGAGAGGAGGAGCCCCGAGACATTCATGTTTTGACGCCCCCAAAATAGGTATACATCACCCATTCTGAGTCACCAAATACATGGTACAGAAACAAATACAACTTCATTAATACAATTATCGTGCAAAATACAATAACACATACACTATGAGTTTAAATACAAATATTGTCTAATAGACAGTATTCAAACTCAAAAGGAGTTCTCATTACAATTATTGATACACTATTTTACAAAAATAATGAGGACTGCTAAAACAACTTTCTAGAACCATCACTCCATACCCCGGCTAGTTCCTGCTATGTTCTCACCTCCTGAGAAGAAAAATAGAACAAAAAGAAAAAAGGGTGAGCTCAACTAGCCTAGTAAAAAATATTATGACTAAGATAATATACAATAAATTATCATTAGTCTTCAACACGGAAAAATCTGATAGAATATAATAGATAAAAAGTTTTAGATCAACAACTGTAGCGGAAACACCAATCCATTAGAAGAGTTAAGTAGAGATTGAATTCTACTATCTTCTAAGATTTAAAAGTCCATCATCAATATTTTATTCCTGTAACATCAATCAATATACATCTTGAATCAATATTCATCTTTGCACTACAGGCCAAAGATGTTCATTTGTATCACCAGTTGGTCATGTTCATCTAAACACCTGTTCGTCTTTACACTACAGGCCAAAGATATTCACTAGTTAATCATTTATCTTTGCACTACAGGCCAAAGATATTCAGTAGTATCATCATTTAGTACTGAGGATGATGAAAAATATCTTAAAGAAAATGAATCCAGTGAAACAACAGAACAAATATTAAGGATTCGTACTACAGTTTATCCAAGTTCAAAAATACTCCATAATAATCATTTGTGGAGTAGAATTCAAAAAATAAAGATCAAAATATGGATACAATCAAAGATAGTAACCATACTAGACATCTTGGACAAAGAAGAGAAAATTTTATTTTTTTGTGAATAGTGTCGTATTCATGAATAGTATCGTATACGTGAATAGTGCCATATACGTGAATAGTAACTCCGACACAAAAAGGTAGAAATTCCACAATAAAATTCATATCAATATTTTGGCATAATGATATTGAAGAAAATAATATTATTTACGAAGAAAATAACATCCCTTACCTCAAAATAACAGTATTTCTGATTGAAATATCTGATGTAAAGCTGAAGGAAACGTGCAATGAATAGCAATTCTCAAAGTATCTAAATACTCACAAAATACGCTCGATAATATAGAGAGACAGAGAGAAAAAAAACTTATTTCTGGTGTAATTTTCAATTCTAACTAAGCACCCTATTTATAGGTAAATGCTAGAATGCCAACGCAGACTAAATAATAAAATAATATTATAATTTTTTTCTTTTCTACGCATGCCATTTTGGAAAGCCATCAGCCCATCACATTTGGAAAATTTTCCAGCACGTGTTTTCATAAAAACAAAAGTGAGTCTCACCCATAATTTTAATAAAAATATTTAATTTCTGAAACTTTAATAATTCATAATAAATAGCTCTTTTGTCAGAAAAATTTGAATCTCATGTCCTTTCCATAGAAAATTTAATTCTCTACAACTTTGTAGAAGAAAGTTTTTCTAAATTCCAAACAGAAAATGCTCGAAATCCACATACAGACGATTTTTTTAATACCTTCATTCCTACAAAATACTGATAAAATACCTCAACATTAATTCCTTCATTTATATCCACAAAAATAAATATATCCATCATTTATATCCACATAAAATAAATATTTTCTTATCATATAAATCAATAATTAATTATTCACAAATAATATTACAGAATTACAATTATGACAACCCAGGAAAGAGGGGGCTTTTTGATAAGGATTTCTCCTTACTGGCGCGCAATTAAGTAACCAAACATCCCCTTAGACAAAACTTCCTTAGACATTTCCCATAATGCTATCTAATAATATTATTCAAACAGTATGAATTATTGATATGATAATGGAGATACTGTGCAGTGACAATTATTGAAACAACAATAATAAAAAATATCAACGTAGCAATTATTGAATCAATAAAATAAAATATTGAACAGTAATTACTGTAACAATTATTGAGTAATGCCTTCTTACGTAAGGATCAATAATTTAACAATATTGTGTAATACCGTGTGCTACTGTGCAACCACGCGTATTACTGTATTTTAACCACCGGGTATTCCAACAGTGTTAACGGTAACGATTACGCCATTATTTGTAAAAACTCAAACTTGTCATTTTCTTCATCTGACCGTTTTCCGTTATGGGACCCACAAATGACTGCGCCGTCGTACGAATATTCCACGACCTAACGAATATTCCCCGACAAAATGAATATTTTATAACCACTTGCTTATTTTGCAAAATTTGCACATTTCACCCATAACCAAAGCATTATATCAAATTAACACTTCATTATTCAAAAATAATAATTAGAGAAAAATTAATTTTATTTATAATAAGTTGGGGTCTTACACATGTCGTCCGGGAGCAGCTGGTACAAAGAGAGCCATCTTTATTGATCACTATTGTTGGTCAGGAGCATGAGCCTGAGTTTGATCAGGAGGATGAAGAAGATCCTGTGGAGCTACCATAGACAGATGAAAAGGAGGAAGAAGAGTTCCCACTGAACTCTATTGCAGCTCAGATGTATAACGAGGTGTATGACCGTAACATTGAGCTTCAAGATAGAGTAAGAGAGTTGGTGGAGTTGGCAGATGAATGCCAGACCACTATAGGTCAGAAAAATGAGGAAATCCTGGGTCTTGATGTACATCTTGGAAATGTGGAGTGGAAGTTAGTTCACACGGAGGGTGACAAGGAGCAGCTGATGGCAAAGGTTGCAAAGCTGAAAGATGATCTGAAAGAAGAGTCCACCAAGAGAGCAAGGGCTGTAGATACATACGAGGAGGCTTCCTAGCGTGAAGATGTAGTCGAGGAAGAGGTACATGCAAAGAAGGCCAAGATGGGGGAGATGGATTGTGTATTCCACACTGCGATGAACAGAGCTCAGGACCAAGTTATGTACTATCCAGTCCAGTTTGAGGACTTACCTTGGTACATATTGGATCGTACGGCGATGTTCCATATCATGGAAGAAAAGCGCAAAGAAGCTATTTGACGCCTTAGTAGGTCGTGATAGGAATAGTATGAGTTATGTGAATATCTATGGTAGTTAATGATGTAAATGTAAGGTTTTGTTAAAATCAAAGTAGCAATCAAATTGCAAAAATAGCGAAAGCTAAATAAAATCAGATTTTAAAATTTTTCACAAACCAATTACCCGGATCATACTTTATGCATATTATTAATTAAAATGAATAATAAGAAGTTATGGAATCATACCTTTGTAGAAACGAGGTTCCTCAAGTATGAGTTCACCTCCTACTTCTCCGCAATCCCCTTGAATCTCCGGGTAGATTCCTTCCTTTGAACAATGTAAGCCACCCAAGTGTATGGCCTCTAGAGGTGATCCACCAAGGAAGAAGAATTTTCAAGAAGAAGGGTATATTGGCTCAAACCCTAATTTTTCTTATCTCTATAGAAAAAGGGGTGTACTCTCCAACTATTGGAATTACATATATCTCTTGATATCTGATATAAGACTTCTCTTATAAAGATATCAGGCAACCCAATTTAATTAAAATAAGGTATTATTTATTTAATTAAACTCTTTTAATTAAATGGGCTCCCTAATCTTATTAGGGATAATTAATTAAACTCCTTTAACTAATTTTTTCTCTTAATCCTATTAGAAATAAATGAGAGTATTTATATTAAATTAATTCCTAAACTCTTTTATAAATTAAAATAATAATAATTGTAATAATATTAATAAGACTCCCCTTATTAATTTATATTTAATATTTCTAAAATATTAAGCTATTTAATTTATTCTATCACCATAGATTAAATTAAATATACTTAACATATTATTACGATTATGACATTAACTTCTTAAATAATTATTCTTCCTTTTATTGTGTGACCCTTTAGGTTCTCAATATTAAACCGGTTGTGAATAAATCAATTAGAACAATTCTAATCTTATTTAAATAAATAAATTAAACGATTAATTTATTTAAATAAATAATATTTATTTTACGATAGGGATAAGCCTCTCTAGCGATCAACGACTTTCCAGACTATATAGATTTTAATATTAATCATAAAAGAACCTTTGAGTTAATAGTTATTGTAAAATTCAATCCTTCCACCATACAATGTCCCAATTAAATATAAGACATGGAATTACTATCAAGTCTTATTTTATTTTATTATATGTTTTTCGATTCCTAAATGCATAACTCCTAATGAATGTAAATTAGAAACTACTTTCTAATTTCATTCCACCTTAGCCAAGGATTCTTGAGTTGTCATTTATCGAATCACATAGGTCATTTCTCTTCTTTTGCTAGAAGTGGTAGGTTCTTTATTGATCATTCATTATCTTCATATATAACTTATTACACCCAAGTATACCCTTTGATATACTCTAAGAGTCTTAAGGAATAAGTCAAAGTATAATTTATTATATATAAGATACTATGATGATCTCAAGTCTAAGGATCATTTGTACTACTATCACTACAGGAATTCCTATTGACAGGCAAGTAAAACTCTATTAGGTATTCCTTAACGAGTCACGTTCAGTGAACTTATTCTCTAATAAGCACCTATATACTTGCTTTAGTGTCTCCATACAAATGATTATGAGATCAATCATCCTCATCCAATGGGTCAGCAACGTACGTACCAATCTATCCGAATTCACTAATCTCCTTTTTTAGTAATCCATTGATTGGGAACATTTTAGTTTAAGCTATCTAAGAATTTAGATCTCATTAGCATGATCTCATCACGATTCTAAAAGTATTGCTTAAAACTATAGATTTATCATATATTATTAAAACAGCACCATGTAGATAATAAATGTATTTAATAAATAATTCTTTTATTAATAAATAAATAAGATTGATTACAAAGTATATGCTTTATCATCATACATGATTGGCTTGTATGCATACTACTTTCAATCTCCCACTTGTACTAAAGCCAATCGTCATGGTATCTCATACTCATCTTCTCTAAGTGACGATCAAACTGCAGTTGTGTTAACACTTTAGTAAATGAATCTGCAATATTTTCTTGAGAGTCCATACTCTCCAGGGCGACGTCTCCTCTTTCAATGATCTCTCTGATTAAATGAAATCGCCGCAACACGTGTTTGGATTTTTGATGAGACCTAGGTTCCTTATCCTATGCAACAGCTTCAATGTTGTCACAAAATAAAGGCACTGGTCCTGTAATGCTAGGAACCACACCAAGTTCAGTAATGAAATTCTTCATCCAAACAGCTTCCTTTGCAGCTTCACTTATAGCTATGTACTATGCCTCTGTCACTGAATCATCAATTATTTTCTGTTTGGAACTCTTCCAACTCACTGCGACACCGTTTAAGGTAAACACATACCCCGAAACGGATTTACTATCATCTTGGTCTGTTTGAAAACTTGAGTCTGTGAAACCCTCTAGTTTCAATTCAGACCCACCGTAGACAAGAAATACAGCCTTAGTTCTTCTTAAGTACTTTAGGATATTTTTCACTGCCTTCCAGTGTTCTTCTCTTGGATTCGACTGAAATCTGCTTGTTACACTAAGTGCATGAGCAACATCTGGTCTAGTACATATCATACCGTACATGATAGATCCTATTGCTAAAGCATAAGGAATCTTACTCATACGATCTCTCTCCTCAAGTGTCTTTGGGGCCTGTTTTTTGGAGAGATGTATTCCATGGCTCATCGGCATGAGACCTCTTTTGGAATCTTCCATGCTAAACCTCTTTAGCATCGAGTCAATGTACGTTCCTTGGGACAAGCTAAGCATCCTTTTAGATCTATCTCTATAGATCTTTATCCCCAAAATATAGGATGCTTCTCTCAAGTCCTTCATGGAGAAGTGTTTAGATTACCAGATTTTAATTGATTGTAGCATAGGAATATCATTCCCTATCAGTAATATATCATCAACATATAATACGAGGAATGAAACAGCGCTCCCACTAACCTTCTTGTTCACACATGGTTCTTCCTCATTTTTGATAAAGTCAAACTCTTTGATTGTCTCATCAAAACGGATGTTCCACCTACGAGAAGCTTGCTTCAATCCATAAATGGATCGTTGTAGCTTACAGACTTGATTTGTTTTAACATTTGAAACAAATTCCTTTGGTTGTGTCATATACACATCCTCCTTAAGTTTCCCATTTAGGAAGGCCGTTTTCACGTCCATCTGCCAGATTTCGTAGTTATGGTAAGCTTCAATCGCAAGCAAAATCTGAATGGACTTGAGCATTGCTACTGGTGAGAAGGTTTCGTTATAGTCAACTCCTTGTCTTTGTTTGAAACCTTTTGCGACCAGTCAGGCCTTATAGGTCTCTACCTTGCCATCTGCTCCAGTCTTTCTTTTAAAGACCCATTTACACCCAATAGGCTTAATGCCTTCAGGTGGTGAGACCAAAGTCCATACTTGGTTCTCATACATGGAGTCCATCTCAGATTTCATGGCTTCTTGCCACTTCTCTGAGTCTTTACTACTCATTGCCTGTTTGTAATTCAATAGATCATCATCATCTATGATGTGTACCTCATCGTCATCTTCTATGACAAGTCCATACCTATCAGGTATTTTTGGTACTCTTCCAGATTTACGAATAGGGTGTGGTAAAGAAGGAATCTCTACTTGGATAGCTTCATCCATTTGATCTGTAGTGGTTTGTGGTTCTTGAATTTCTTCAAGATCTATTTTCCTCCCACTGACCCCTTCAAGGATAAACTCCTTTTCCAAGAAGGCAACATGTTTGGCAATAAACACCTTTTGTTCGGTAGGATTATAGAAATAGTATCCTAAACTTTCTTTAGGATATCCCACAAACGTGCACTTATCAGATCTTGTTCCAAGCTTATCATTCTGAAACCTTTTCACATAAGCTGGACAATCCCAAATCTTAACATGCTTAAGACTAGCCTTCCTCCATGTCCATATCTCATATGGAGTCTTAGGGACGGATTTCGAGGGAACCTTATTTAGTAGATATGTAGTCATTTCTAGGGCATATCCCCAGAATGACACCGGAAGATCGGTAAAACTCGTCATGGAACAAACCATGTCCAACAGTGTTCAATTTCTCCTTTTAGACACACCATTCAGCTGTGGCATCCCTGGTGGAGTCCATTGTGAGATTATACTATTTTCTTTGAGATAATTGAGAAACTCACTGCTTAAATATTCACCACCTCGATCTGATCAAAGAATCTTAATACTTTTGCTCGTTTGTTTCTCTACTTCACTTCTGAACTCTTTGAACTTTTTAAATGATTCAGATTTGTATTTCATTAAATACACATATCCAAATCTTGAGTGATCATCAGTGAATGTAATAAAATAAGAATACCCTCCTCGTGCATTCGTTGTCATAGGTCCACATACATCCGTGTGTACCAACGCTAACAACTCTGTAACTCCTTCTCCTTTTCCACTAAAAGGAGATTTAGTCATTTTTCCAATGAGACAAGATTCACAAGTTGGAAATGATTCATAATCTGATAGCTCTAAGAACCCATCTTTATGCAACTTGGATAATCCCGTTTCATTAATATGACCGAGTCTACAATGCCACATATAGGTATAATTAACATCGTCTCTTTTCCTTTTCTTAGTTTGTTCAATTTGAAGTATATTTTCATACAAGTCAAGAATGTAAAGTCAATTTCGTAAATTACCAACACCATATAAAACATTATTATTATAAATAAAACAACTATTGTTCTTTATTATAATGTCAAAACCATCCATATCCAATACAGATATTGAAATAATATTTCTAATAAGTGACGGAACAAAATAACAATTATTTAAACTAATGAATTTGCCCGTAGGTAGTGCTAAACAATAAGTTCCTACAACTAATGCAGCAACCTTTGCTCCATTTCCCACTCGTAGGACAACCACATCCTTGCTCAGCTTTCTACTTCTGACTAGTCCCTGCATATTATTACATATGTGAGAGCCACAGCTGGTACCCAATACCCAAGCAGAAGATTGACTTTCAAAAAAATTAATTTCAATCATAAACAAACCTTGATTAGGATTTGAAGCTTCTCCAAGCTTCTTCTGCTTTTGTTCCGCAAGATAATCCTTGCAGTTCCTCTTCCAGTGACCCGACTTGTTGCAATTGAAGCAAATTCCTTTGCTAGCTGGATCAGGTTTCTTTTGATCCTTCATTTTCGCCTTTCCCCTAGCCTTCTTGGATTTCTTCTTTTCAGAAGATACCTTGGGCCTCTTCTTTTTCTTGGAAGAATCATACACCAGTAAGACATGGTTCTTCTTAGATGGGAAGTGACCTTCAGCAGTTTTTAACATGTTTAGTAATTCAGGAAAGCTGACATCTAACTTATTCATGTGAAAATTCACAACAAATTGTGAGAAGGTGTCCGGGAGTGACTGCAAGACTAAACCTTCAGCAGTTTTCAACATGTTAAGTAATTCAAGAAAGCTGACATCTAACTTATTCATGTGAAAAATCACAACAAATTGTGAGAAGGTGTCCGGGAGTGACTGCAAGACTAAATCTTGACTCAATTCCCCATCCATGACGAACCCAATCTATCCAATACGTTTAATCAGATTGATCATCTTTAGGACATGAGTCTCAACGGTAGTGCCCTCGGTCATTCGAGATCGGAAGAGCTCTTTAGATATTTTATATCCAGCAGTCCTACTTTGCTCACCATACAACTCTTGAAGGTGCAATAGCATAGTAGGAGCATCCATGGTTTCATGCTGATGCTAAAACTCGTTACTCATGGATGCGAGAATGATGCAGTGAGCCACAGATGCATCATCTTGCCACTGTTTAAAAGTAGCAATCTCTATCTCAGAGGCTGTCTCTGTAACTTTTGCAGGTACGGGCGAATTTAGGACATAAGAAATCTTTTCAGCAGTGAGAACAATTCTCAGATTCCTTAACCAGTCCGTGTAATTCGCTCCGATCAGTTTGTTAGCATCAAGTATGCTACGCAGTGAAATTAGTGAATGTGACATTTTCAAAATTTTGCATGTAAAAAGATAATATTTTAGCAAACATTCATTTAATTAATTACCAAAATAAATTAGGTCTTATTTTATATTGGTATCTCCCACTATTTTCTTCAAACTATATTACCCTCATGAATATAGTTCGGCAATATCTAATTAAAGAATTGCTAGCGAGAATAAGGATCCCATTTCAAATGTATATAGCCTTGTGTGTGCACAACAAACTATATATAAATAAATAGGTAGACAACTCTTGTCAATTACATCATCATGTAACTCCTTATATTTTGTCTCTTAAATCATAATGGTGAAGTGTGTGCACGTCCGAACTAAAATGATTTAAGTTAAGTCATACCCAGTATTTTCATATAAGTGAAGAGAAAACTACAACCCTTGTGTGTGCACAACAAAGCGGTAATGTTCAAGTCCTTATAAACATCAAATGTAATAAAAACAACATCTCAAATATTTAATACTCGCCTTGTGTGTGCACAACAAACTCATATTAAATATTCAATGCTCTATTATTTTTATCATGCTGGAAGGCGACATTCGATATTCTAAATATCTATGAACGTAACAACTTAATATAATAAAAACTTTGAGGGGTTTGTTTTTATTAGTCTCATCTTGTTTAGCGCGCATGCAAATATATATATAAAATACGCGTCATATTATTAAACATGCGAAGCATGTTTGCATAATATATAATATATATAATACTAGCATGCACATATAGAATACTATATTCTACCCGGATTGATTGTGAACTTTTATTCTAGTTTAGTTCACTAGAGCCACCAAGTGAACCAAAAGGTCAAACCCTAGGGTGCAAGAATAAATATTTAAATATAACTATTACATTTAAACCTGGGCTCCATTACAAACGGGTCTTCGAGTGCTCCTTTCTCCTTGATCTCCGGTTCTTCGAATTTTTTTTTCTAACTAATCATATTACATAACTATTTAATTTAAATAGAAACATTGATCAGCAGTCAAGGAGAAGTACATAGGAGAGAGACATAATTTACATCAGAAGAAAACCAGAAAAGACGAGGTACGCAGACCCCATTTCATAAAACTCATTCATTCAAACATCCAACTAAAATAAATCCAATCACATTGGTCAATAGTTCATAATCAATCTCATTTATTATCATACATATCATCATATATATCAATAAATAAAATCATTCCATATATTTACGAATATCATTTAATGGGCAATATTATGTTACATGAAATCCAATTTCAAGATTAAAATAAACTCTTTATTTTAATTATAAAATTATTAAGATTAATATATATATATATATATATATATATATATATATATATATATATATATATATATATATATATATATTACGTACTGTAGCCACTAACCACTTTAGTGCTAATTGAAAACAAAACCACAAATCACGTGGGACTCCTGTTAAAGGATAACAATTATATATATGAAATATAAATCATCCTAATTCAAGTGAATGATGACTTAATCATGATAACAAATATAATATATATCATGACTCATTCCACTTAGTCACATGAATTAGGATGAAAAGTTTTTTTAAAAAAAAACTCACCCACAGATTGCATTAAAAAAAAGTTTTTCCGAAAACAGTTTTCGGCAAAAATTATTATTATTAATTTTTTTTTATTTTTTCATAAAATAATAATTTTATACAATAAATTATGCCCAATAATTTTTTCAAAATACATACCCATACATATATGGATTCAAAATAATTAATAATTCGCATAAAGTTTTGCTCTTGATACCACTGTAATGTTCTGTGAAAATCAAAGTAGCAATCAAATTACAAAAATAGCGGAAGCTAAATAAAATCAGATTTTAAAATTTTTCACAAACCAATTATTCGGATCATACTTTATGCATATTATTAATTAAAACGAAGAATAAGAAGTTATGGAATCATACCCTTGTAGAAACGAGCTTCCTCAGGTACGAGTTCACCTCCTACTTATCCGCGATCTCCTTGAATCTCCAGGTAGATTCCTTCTTTTGATCAATGTAAGCCACCCAAGTGTATGGCCTCTAAAGGTGATCCACCAAGGAAGAAGAATTTTTAAGAAGAAGGGTGTATTGGCTTAAACCCTAATTTTTCCTATCTCTATAGAAAAAGGGGCATACATATCTCTTGATATCTGATATAAGACTCCTCTTATAAAGATATAAGGTAACCCCATTTAATTAAAATAAGGTATTATTTATTTAATTAAACTCTTTTAATTAAATGGGCTCTCTAATCTTATTAGGGATAATTAATTAAACTTCTTTAACTAATTTTCCCTCCTAATCCTATTAGGAATAAATGAGAGTACTTATATTAAATTAATTCCTAAACTCTTTTAGAAATTAAAATAATAATAATTGTAATAATATTAATAAGACTCCTCTTATTAATTTATATTTAATATTTTTAAAATATTAAATAATAAATATTAAGCTATTTAATTTATTCTATCACCATAGATTAAATTAAATATACTTAACATATTATTACGATCATGCCATTAACTTCTTAAATAATTATTCTTTCTTTTATGGTGTGACCCTTTAGGTTTTCCATATTAAACCGGTTGTGAATAAATCAATTAGAACAATTCTAATCTTATTTAAATAAATAAATTAAACGATTAATTTATCTAAATAAATAATATTTATTCTACAATAGGGATAAGCCTCCGTAGCGATCAACGACTTTCCAGATAATATAGATTTCAATATTAATCATAAAAGAACTTTTGAGTTAATAGTTACCGTACAATTCAATCATTCCACCATACAATGTCCCAATTAAATTTAAGACATGAAATTACTGTCAAGTCTTATTTTATTTAATTATATGTATTTCGATTCCTAAATGCACAACTCCTAATGAATGCAAATTAGAAACTACTTTTTAATTTCATTCCACCTTAGTCAAGGATTCCTGGATTGTCATTTATCGAATCACATAGGATATTTCTCTTCTTTTACTAGAAGTGGTAGGTTCTTTATTGATCATTCATTATCTTCATATATAACTTATTACACCCAAGTATATCTTTTGATATACTCTAAGAGTCTTAAAGAATAAGTCAAAGTATAATTCATTATATATAAGATACTATGATGATCTCAAGTCTAAGGATCATTTGTACTACTATCACTACAGGAATTCCTATTGACAGGCAAGTAAAACTCCATTATGTATTCCTTAACGAGTCACGTTCAGTGAACTTATTCTCTAATAAGCACCTACATACTTACTTTAGTGTCTCCACACAAATGATCATGAGATCAATCAGCCTCATCCAATGACCAAGCAACGTACGTACCAATCTATCCGGATTCACTAATCCCCCTTTTTAGTAATCCATTGATTGGGAACATTTTAGTTTAAGCTATCTAAGAATTTAGATCTCATTAGCATGATATCATCATGATTCTAAAAGCATTGCTTAAAACTATAGGTTTATCACATATTATTAAAACAGCACCATGTAGATAATAAATGCCTTTAATAAATAAGATTGATTACAAAGTATATGTTTTATCATCATACATGATTGGCTTGTATGCATACTACTTTCAGTAAATTCTAGTGTGAATATAAGCAATGGAATATGATGATTTAGTCCTGAAAATTTTTTATCTCGGGATAGTTAATATAAATTAAAGTGACGTTATCTCTCTATGTTTTGAAAATTATTAATGAATAAAATATCAATGTCTATTCAAGATGTTATGTGTTAAGTGATAATCTTAAAATATTTAAATTAAGTCTTAAATACTTAAGAGATTTGGCAATGAACTAATAAGCGTATATCTTGAATAAAAAATGTCACTAAGAAGATGCTCAACACGTCAACAAGCTCAGGAAGGATCCACGAACATTAGCAACAACAACAACAACAACAACGATGACAATGCTAATGCTAATCCTATGCAACAGTTGGTAAATCTGTTAACTGGAGCACTTGCGAATCAGCCGCAAACTCAAGCTACCTTATTCAAAGATTTTAAGGCGGTAGGACCGCCAGTGTTCAAGGGATCCATGAATTCGGTCGAAGCTCAGACTTGGATTATGGAAATTGAGAAGGTATTTGACGTTACAAGGGCTAGCAATGATCAGAAGACCGCCTTTGTAACGTTTATGCTGAAGTCAAAGGCCAGTATTTGGTGGCAGGAAAACAAGGTTGGAGGCACATGGGATAGGTTCAAGGAGATGTTCTTTGAGATGTATTTCCCAATGAGCTCTCAAAACCAGATGGAGGTTCAGTTTTTGGAATTGAAGCAGAGAAACATGATGATGCCAGAATATGCCGCAAAATTCAACGAGTTGGTTAGGTTTACAACTTATCAGGTGCATATGGATGAGAGGAAAGCTAGGAGGTTTGAAAAATGGTTAAAGCCATTGTTATACATCAAGGTGTCAATATTCCAATTAAACACTTTTGTGGGAGTTTTGGAGAAGGTAATAATTATAGAAGGTGGAAGCGATGCACTGACCAGGTACAATCAGGAACAGAAGATGAAGAAGAATGAAGGAGAGAACAACAAAGCTAGTGGCAACAATAGTGGTAGTGGTCATAATCAGAAGAGGAAATGGAATGATAATGTATCTACTGGAAATCAACAAGGAAGTCAGAAGAAGAAGGTGGAGGCTTGTCCTACCTGTGGAAAGAATCATCTAGGGATATGCATGAAGGGGAAAAGGGTTTGCTACAATTGTGGTAAGGAAGGCCACATAACGCCAAATTACCCAAACCATAAAAATTGGGCTTATTTTACTTATGGGTCAAGGGATCATCTGGCTAGGGATTGCCCCAAGAAAGTAGCAGGAGGAGCAGGAGCGGGTGGAAGTAAGGAAAATAACGGTGGTAGCACTCTGGCTATCACTAGACCGACGCCGCCAAACCGACCCGCCGCCAAAACTTTAAACATGACCACGCAAGATGTTGTGTAGTCTCGTGATATGGTGTCAGGTATCATTTTCGATCAATAATGTTAATGCTTATGTATTATTTGATTCGGGTGCTACTTGTTCATTTATATCCAACGATTTTGCTAAGAATTTTTATTTGCCTAAAGAGGAATTACTATACCCTTTGAACATATAGGTTGCGAATAGGGAAGTAATTCCTGTTAGGTTAGTACCCAAGAACTATATGGTGGCCATTAAGGGCTACGAGATGATGATAGATCTATTTCCAATTAAATTTTGGGAATTTGATGTTATTTTGGGAATGGATTGGCTATTCAACTATGACGCGATAATTGACTGCCAAAGGAAGTGTGTAAACCTTATGACCCCGTTAAAGGTGATATTTTATAGCAGCAAGTCGCCTAAATAAGCGAGTTGTCTGACGATGATGTAGGCCATAAGGTTGTTGTGAAAAGGTTGTGTAGGGTATTTAGCCTACATAGTCAATACTCGAAAGAAGAATCTGAAATTAGAAGAGATACTTGTCGTTTGGGACTTTAGAGACGTATTTCTAGATGATCTGCCAAGACTACCGCCTGACAGAGAAATTGAATTTGTTATCGACTTAGTGTCGGGAACTGACCCAATATTGAAGGCCCCATACCGCATGGCTCCGGTAGAGAAGAAAGAATTGATGGTGCAACTGCAAGAACTGTTAGACAAGAAATATATTCAGCCGAGTGTGTCACCGTGGGGAGCACCGATGTTGTTTGTCAAGAAAAAGGATGGGCAATGCGACTTTGAATTGATTACAGAGAGTTAAACAAAGTTACACAATTAAGAATAAGTATCCATTGCCAAGGAATGACGACATGTTTGACTAGTTAAAAGGAGATAGATATTTCTCGAAGATAGACTTAAGAAGTTGGTATCATCAGTTAAAGGTGAGAAAAGAGGATATACTGAAGACAGCGTTCAGGACTCATTATGGTCATTACGAGTTTCTGGTGATGTCATTTGGTCTAATGAATGCTCCTGCAACATTTATGGACCTAATAAATAGGGTGTTTAAACCTTTTTTGGATAAATTCGTGGTGGTGTTCATCGACGATATTCTAGTATATTCTAAGACCAAGGAGGAACATGTGCAACATTTAAAGGTGACATTGGAGGCATTAAGAAGAGAGAAGTTATACGCCAAGTTTTTGAAATGTGAATTTTGGATAGAGCGGGTGCAATTTCTCGGGCATGTGATTAACAAGGACGGGATTTCAATAGATCTATTGAAGGTTGAAGCTGTGATGAATTGGGATCAGCCGAAGACACCATCGGAAGTAAGGAGTTTTCTAAGACTGACAGGTTATTATAGAAATTTTTTTCAAGATTTTTCCAAAATCGCGACTCCACTGACGAATTTGACTTGGAAATCAGTGAAGTTCGTTTGGACGGAGAAGTGTGAGGAAAGTTTTCAATAGCTGAAGAGAAGGTTAAGTACGACACCTATGTTGTCTCTCCCGAATAACACAGGAAATTTCATGGTTTATAGTGATGCATCTCATAAGGGACTAGGCTGTGTGCTTATGTAGAACGGCAAGATCATTGCGTACGCATCACGCCAATTGAAGGATTATGAGAAGGGGTATCCGATGCATGATTTGGAATTGGTCGTGGTTGTAACGAATGTGAATTTTTATGTAATTTAAAAATATTTATTGAATTAAATAAATATTTTAATTGATCTATTTATTAAGATAAATAAATAATTAATGAAATTGTGGTGTAATAATTTAGTTAAGCATGTATGTTAACTAAATTAATGAATGGTAATTTTATTATTTGAAGATTTAATTTAATGAAATAATTAAATTAAATGAATTTTGTAATATTTAAGAAAATAATGAAATTAAATAAAATGATGTTCTAATTTAATTTAATAATTAAATTAGATATGTAATAATTTGTTAAGCATAAATATAATTATAATGGCAATTATAATTGTAATTGTAAGTTATTAAATTAATTAAATAAAAATGTGACAAATGGAACAATATAATATAAGGATTATAAAAATAAATTAAAAAGGGGGTGGGGGAATTTTAGTGTAGCCAAACATGGCCATTGGCATAATATAACTGATGTAGCCTTTGGGTTTTGTACCTGATGCGTAGTGGCTATATCAGTTTATTCTACGCGTATTATTTCCTAAAGTTGAAGAATATAGAGTGTAGAGAGGAAGAAAACACAGAGTGATTAGAGAGAAATTGAGAGATAATTGAGAGTTTTGTTGTGAGTTGGTCAAGAGGAAGAGGAAGGATTGCTAATCATTTTGCTAAATCAAGGATTAAAGCTATAGTAGATTCCTAATTCTAACTCTTAGTTTTGTAATATCTATTCTCTGTGATTTGGAAATTTCGTGGATTGTTGAATATATGCATGAATGGTCTTGCAAAATCTGATAATCATTGTATATAAGTAATCCTTAGTGATTAAATTCATGAAATTGGTTTGTAAGAAGAAAATTAAAAATTAACAGTGTTTTTTATATGAGAAAATGGCTTATTGAGACCAAAAGTTTATGTTCAATCCTTGAAATAATCTATAAACTTGTTGTAGATTGTGTTAATACATTCAAAAACGAAAGCAATGCAACTAAAATGGCTTAATTTGGTTAAGAATTGAAGGTTTGGTGATTGAAATTACTAAATGTGTTGAAATTGAAGAAAATAGTAAAAACATGATTTTATAATCCTCTAGAATGTGGTTGTTTGTGAGTTTTAGGTGTTAATTGGTTAAGTGTATACGATATGTGACTTTGGTAAGATTTTCAGTGTGTGGGTTTATCCATGTTACCATGAAATTGGAATTTTTGGCTTAGAACAGAGTATGTGTTCGTATTCTGGAAACTGATTCCGGAGTCGAGCGCAGGCGCGCTGCCTCTGGGCGTAGGCGCGCTGCCACGCGGGCGCGCTGCCGCGAGGGCGCACTAGATTCAAAGGTAGCCATGGCGCGACCGCACCAGTGGTCACTCAGACCTAGTAATGAACTGTTAACGGTATAGCTTGGGGAATGTTAACTTAACTTCTTTTAATAATTGTAGAGGAACCTAAAACATGTTATAAGACGTAATAACATATTGTAATCACAACGTTGAAACTAAAAGTTGTGAATTAATAAGTTTTGAGAGTTTGTAATGTGATGTCATGAGAATTGATGTTGTTCTACAACCACCATGTCGTGTACTATAATATAATTGAGAGTTCAAATTCATGGTACGTGAATGAGTAGGATAATCACGTCTTAAGTTAAAGATTGTAGACTTAACTAAAAACGAAAAGTAAACCAATGAAGTTAGCGTTAACATAACTAATTGGTATTGTGGTTCTAATGGTATATGTAGGGTATTTAGCGAACGTTTGTTGTAATTGTGTAGCTTACACACAAGGCAAGTTCTCTAACCCTAATTTTTGATTATGCAAGCTCTTGTATTCTAATTCTTTTACATTGAGCAAGTTTCATATTCCTAACTTGATATCGTTATGCAAGTTCCTACAACTTTTATTGAGCAAGTTCTTAACTTTTCTTTCTTGCTAATCAAAGCATAAACTATTCAAGTTCATTGTTCCAAATGAAATTTCCTAACTCTTTCGAATTTAATACTTTGTATATTGTTGATATTCAATCTTCGACTTAATTTTTGTTGTTCAATCTTATATTATTGTGTTGAACCTTCGAATAGCTAATAAAATTTTATTGGTTGGACTAATCCATAATTAATGAGTATTCTAAAATTCTAGAATCACTATTAAGCTATTCCAAACTAAACTTTCTTTAGTGCAGAAATCCTAAAGTCAAACTAAGATGAATAACCCTAATATAGGGGATTATGTACGCGTTAGCGTTTAGATGTTTGTGCACAATACATGGTATGAAGGGCTGATCTCCCTAAGTACGAAAGTTAAGGTCTGTATAGTCTAATGACTGTTAAAGGTTAAAGTAGAAATACTTAATAACCTCGAGACATAGTTCATGGTCTTAAAGACCCTCAGATATAAACCTCAAACTTGTTTACTAATCTTAACTCGAAGAATAAGTTCTTAATTATTCAGTATTAATTGCTTACTCCTATGTTATTGCTTTTGTCATCATTATATTAGTGAGCAATTATTTGATCACTCTTGCATTTAATACTGCAACTAAGGTTGAGAAAGTTTATGAACCGTCTTCTAGCAAAGGCAAGGGAAAGATGTCCAAATAATGAAGACCTGTTTGATTTTATTTAGTAGAATTCTGTTATAAGACTTATTATATTTTGTGATGTATTCCGCAGACTTATGTAACAGTTAAAGGTAAGATTACCTGGGATTTATTTTAAAGATGATGTAACCTTGTAAAGGGAAGGATTATTGTTAAGTTATTTAATTTATGTAATTATCCTTGATTATTGGGTAGTTAGAAGTAATTGCTTTGGAAAGTGAACACCAAATCCTGTGAGAATGAAGTACCCGGATTTGGGGGTTTCACAGTGGCAGTGTTTACTTTGAACATCTGGAGACATTATCTCAATGGGAAAAAGTGTGAGATATATATGTTAACCACCCAGGAGGAGCTAATTTCAGCAATGGCAAAACTGGAGCTAGAGGTGAAATATGAAAGTAGTATGCACACAAGCCAATCATGTTTGATGATAAAGCATATACTTTGTAACAGTCTTATTCATTTATTAATAAAAAGTATTATTTATTAAAGGCTTTTAATTATCTACATGATGCTGTTTTATAATATGTGATAAACCCATAGTTTTAAACAATGCTTTTAGAATAATGATGATGATCATTCTAATGAGATCTAAATTCTTAGAAAGCTTAAAACTAAAATAGTTCCCAATCGTTGGATTACTAAATTGGGGATTAGTGAATCCGGATAGATTGGTACATACGTTGCTTGCTCATTGGATGAGAATGATTGATCTCATGATCATTTGTGTGGAGATACTAAAGCAAGTATGTAGGTGCTTATTAGAGAATAAGTTCACTGAACGTGGCTCGCTAAAGGAATACCTAATGGAGTTTTACTTGCTTGTCAATAGGAATTCCTGTAGTGATAGTAGTACAAGTGATCCTTGGACTTGAGATCATCATAGTATCTTGTGTATGATGAGTTATACTTTGACTTATTCCTTAAGACCCTTAGGGTATATCAAAGGGTATGCTTGGGTATAATAAGTTGTACATGGAGATAATGTATGATCAATAAAGAATCTACCACTTCTAGTAAAAGAAGAGAAATGTCCTATGTGATTCGATAAATGATAACCCAGTAGTCCTTGGCCAAGGCAGAATGAAATTAGAAATGAGTTTCTAATTTGCATTATTTGGTGTTGTGCATTTAAGAGTCGAAATACATATAATTAAATAAAATAAGACTTGACAGTAATTCCATGTCTTATATTTAATTGGGACATTGAATGGTGGAAGGATTGAATTGTACGGTAGCTATTTACTTAAAGGTTCTTTTATGATTAATGTTGAAATCTATATTATCTGGAAAGTCGTTGATCGCTAGGGAGGCTTATCCCTATTGTAGAATAAATATTATTTAAATAAATTAATAGTTTAATTTATTTATTTAAATAAGATTAGAATTGTTCTAATTGATTTATTCACAACCGGTTTAATATGGAGAACCTAAAGGGTCACACCATAAAATGAAGAATAATTATTTAAGAAGTTAATGGCATAATCGTAATAATATGTTAAGTATATTTAATTTAATCTATGGTGATAGAATAAATTAAATAGCTTAATATTTATTATTTAATATTTTAGAAATCTTAAATATAAATTAATAAGAGGAGTCTTATTAATATTATTACAATTATTATTATTTTAATTTCTAAAAGAGTTTAGGAATTAATTTAATATATGTACTCTCATTTATTCCTAATAGGATTAGGAGGGAAAATTAGTTAAAGGAGTTTAATTAATTATCCCTAATAAGATTAGGGAGCCCATTTAATTAAAAGAGTTTAATTAAATAAATAATACCTTATTTTTAATTAAATAGGGTTACCTGATATCTTTATAAGAGGAGTCTTATATCAGATATCAATATACGTAATTCCAACAGTTGGGAGAGTACGCTCTTTACTATAGAGATAGAAAAAACTAGGGTTTTGCCAAACACCCATCTTCTTGGATCTTTCTTCTTCCTTGGTGGATCACCTCTAGAGGCCAAACACTTGGGTGGCTAACGTTGATCAAAGGAAGGAACTAAACCCGGTGGATTCAAGTTGGACGCGAAAAGGATTGGAGGTGAACTTGTACCTGAGGAAGCTCAGATCTTCGAGGGTATGATTCTCGTTTTTTATCTTTTCGTTTAATTAATAATTGTGCATAAAGGATGATCCGGGTATATGGTTTGTAAAATTTTAAAACTCTGATTTTACACGTTTCCGCTTATTTTGTGCAATTTGATTGCGTTCATGAATATTACAAACCGAACAGTGGCATCAGAGCCAAACCTTTGTGCGAATTATTAATTATCAAATTTGATATGTATATTGATATGTGTTTAGAATAATTTAATTGGGCATAATTTTATTGTATAAAATTTAAATAAAAAAAAGAGAGAAAAAGGAAAAGTCATAATAAATTTCCAGAAGTATATTTGAAATTCGCGAAGTCAGTTGCTATTTCCAAAAATCTCATAATTTTTTTTTAAAACTTTGTGATTTGCGTGGCTTGCTTTTCCTTATCCTGTTAAAAGGTGACTTAAATGGTGATCACGTGGCCAAGTACTATTTGCATGGAATTGAAGTAAGTTGCAGGATTCAAGTATCTAGTATATTAGTATATATTATGATCCTGTAAGTTTTTTTTAAGAATCATGTGAAGGTGATTTATATATTTCATATAATATATTACTTAAATTCACGTGAATCATTGATTCTTTGCATGAGGTGGCCACGTGGTTAATAAAAATTCAATATATAATACTTTTAATTATTTTATAATTAAAATAAAAATTTATTTTAATCTTAAAATAAAAGGTTTATTTTAATATTAAAATAAATGAGTTTATTTTAATTTTAAAATTAAATTTCATGCTAACTAATTAGAGTTGGAATTGGATTCTATGATAACTAATTAGAGTTAGAATTGGATTCCATGATAACTAATTGGAGTTGAAATTGGATTTCATTTTTCCTTAAATAAATGAGTTTATTTAGATATGAAATAATATTTCATATTATTCAAAATAAAGGAGTTTATTTATGAATAGGAAAGTGAATCCATATTTCCTTAAAAAAAGGAGTTTATTTAGATATGAAATAAGATTTCATATTATTTAAAATAAAGAAGTTTATTTGTGAATAGGAAAGAGAATCCGTGTTTCCTTTAATGAAGGAGTTTTTTTTTACATGGAATTGGATTCCATAATTAATTAAAATAAAGGAGTTCATTTTGATTAAAGATTTTGATTAAAATAAAATAGTTTATTTTATTCAAAATTAGATAAATTAAAATAAAATAGTTTTATTTTAATTTAAATTTGGATTAAAATAAAGGAGTTTATTTTGATTCAAAATTAGATTTTATACTAACTAAATTTGCCCATTAAATGATATCAATATATATATTGAATGTTTATTATTCATGAGATGAATATTATTTATTGATGCATATGGTGATGTGTATGATAATAAATGAGATTGATTATGGACTATTGACCAATGTGATTGGATTTTATTTTAGTTGGATGCATGAATGTATGGGTTTTATTAAATGGGGTCTGCGTACCTCGTCTTCTCTAATTTTTTCTTAATGTAAATTCTATCTCCCTCCTATGTACTTCCCCTTGACTGCTGATCAAGGTTTCTATTTATTTTAAATAAGTTCTGTAATAGGAATAGTTAGAATTAAATTTTGAAGAATTGGAGATCAAGGAGCAAGGAGCGCGTGAAGACCCGCTTGTAATGGAGCCCGGGTTTAAATGTAATAGTTATATTTAAATATTAATTCTTACACCCCTAGGGTTTGACCTTTTGGTTCACTTGGTGGCTCTAGTGAACCAAACTAGAATAAAAGTCCATAATCAATCCGGGTAGAATATAGTATTCTATATGTGCATGCTTATACTATATATATTATATATTATGCAAACATGCTTCGCATGTTAATTAATATGACGCGTATTTTATATATATATGTGCATGCGCGCTTAACAAGATGAGACAATTTAATAACAAACCCCTCAAATATTTTATATTAAGTCCTAAGCGTTCAAAGATATTTAGAATATCGAACGTCGCCTTCTAGCATGATAAAATTAATAGAGTATTAAATATTTAATATGAGTTTGTTGTGTCACCACAAGGCAAATATTAAGTATTTAAGATGTTAATTTATCACATTTGATGCTTATAAAGAAAATTGAACAGTATTGTTCTGTTGTGTCACCACAAGGACGATATTTTTTTTTTTTGAATATATGGAGTGCTAGGTTGGACTTAACTTGGATAATTTTGATTCGGATGTGCCACCACTTGATCAAAATAATCTAAGAGGCAAAATACAAGGAGTTGCATAGTTGATGTAATTGACAAGAGTTGTCTACCTATTTATTTATATATAGTTTGTTGTGTCACCACAAGGCTATATACATTTGAAATGAGATCCTTATTCTCACTAGCAAATCTTTAGTTAGATTTTGCCGAACTATATATATTGAGGGTAATATAGTTTGAAAAAAATAGTGGGAGATACCAATTTAAAACAAGACCTAAATTATTTTGGTAATTAATAAAAGAATGTATGCTAAAATATTGTTAATTACAAATTCATTTATAGAATTTTACAATGTCTAAATTACTATCTCTACGAAGCATATTAGATGCTATTTAACCGGACCGTATTAAACGGATTGGTTAAGGAATTTGAGAATAGTTCTCATGGCTGAAAAGCTATCTTATGTCCTTAATACGCTTATCCCTACAATGGTTGCAGACAATGCCTCTGAGGAAGATATTGCTACTTTTAGAAAGTGGCAAGATGATGCATAGTTGGCTCAATGCATTATACTCGCATTCATGAGTAACGAGCTTCAGCATCAGCATGAAACTATGGATGCTCCTACTATATTCTTGCACATCAAGTAGTTGATAGTGAGGAAAGTAGGACTGATAAATATCAGATATCTAAGGAGCTCTTCCGATCTAGAATGACCAATGACACTACAGTACAGACACATGTCCTAAACATGATCAATATGATTGAACAATTAGGACAATGGGTTTTGTCATAGATGGAGAGTTGAGCCAAGATTTGATCTTACACTCACTCCCGGACTCCTTTCACAATTGTTGTGAATTTTTCATATGAACAAGCTAGATATCAGCCTCGCTGATTTGCTTAACATGTTGAAAAATGTTAAGAGTCACTTTCCAACCAAGAAAGACCTTGTCTTACTGGTAGGAGCCAAAGGATCTTCTGAAAAGAAGAACAATTCAAAGAAGGTAAATAGAAAGGCAAAAACAAAGGATAATAAGAACAAAACTGATACGGATAGCAAAGGAGTTTGCTTCCACTGCAATAAGCCTGGACACTGAAAGAAACTGCGAGAAGAATCTTGCAGAGGCTAACCAAAGAAGCTTATTGAAGTTTCGGTTATAAATACAAATTTGTTCATGATTGAAATAAATTTTGCTTTAAGTCAAGGTTCTACTTGGGTATTGGATACCGACTTTGGTTATCATAAATATAGATTTATGAAGAGACCAAGTAGAAGTGTAAAGCTAAATAAATATAAGTAATCCTATGTACGGGAAATATAGCAAAGGTTGCCACATTAGCCATAGAAACTTATAGTTTAGCAATGCCTACGGGCAAATCTATTAAGTCAATAAGTTGTTATTGTATTCCAGTTCTTGTTAAAAATATTATTTCCATTTTATTGTTGGACAATGAAATCTTTGGTATTATAATTAAGAACAATTGTTGTTCTATTTATAATAATAATGTTTTGTATAGAACTGGAATATTACTTAATAAATTTTGTATACTTGACTTACATGAAAATAATTTTGTATATTGAACAAATTAGTATAAGAAAAGGAGATGATCATTCAAAGAGTTAAATGTGTGTATTTGTTGAAATACAAGTGTGAATTATTTGAAAGGTTCAAAGAATTCAGAAGTGAAACAAATTGACAAAGTATTAAGATTCTTTGATTAGATCAAGGAATAAATACTTGTGCAATAAGTTTCTAGATCATCTTAAATGGTTTTCTCATAATGGACGCCTCCTGATACGCAATAATTGATTGATGTATCTGAAAGAAAAAATCATATCTTGTTGGACATGGTGCGGTCCATAATGATTTTACTGACATTCCAGTATCCTTCTGGGGTTATGCCCTAGAAATGGCTGCATATCTACGAAAAGATAACCTTAAAATCTGGCCCCAAGACTCCATAAAAGTTATGGACAGGGAGGATTCCTAATCTTAAGTATGTTAAAATAAGAGGTTGTCCAACTTATGTGAAAAAAGTTTCAAAGGATAAGCTTGGGACAAAATTTGACAAGTACAGATTTGTGGGACATCCTAAAGTAAGTTTAGGGCATATGTTCTATAATCCTACTTAGCAAAAGGTGTTTGTTATGAAACACACTACCTTCTAAGATAAAGGTGTTTATCATTGAAGGAGCTAGTGGGAGGATAATAGATCTTGAAGAGTTCAAGAACCACAAATCACTATAAGTCAAATAAGAGGAACTTGTAGATAGACCTATTGTACCACAACCGAATCGTAAATCTGGAATAGTACTGAACATACTTGGGAGGTATGGATTCATCATGGATGATGATGATGAGGTACGTATCATAGAAGATGATGATCTAGTTACTTACGATGAGGTAAGAGTTCTAGTGTGTACAAAAGGGTCAGTGGGAGCATCATGAAATTTCTAGTATTATATGTTGATATATTACGGATGAGGAATAACATACCAATGCTACAATCAGTAAAGATAAAGTTGTCTAAACATTCCTCCATGAATGATTTGAGAAGAGTATCTTAATTGGGGATGCAAATCTATATAGATAGATTTAAAAGGATGCTCGGCTTAACCCAAGGAACGTATATTCATTTGATGCTAAAGTCGTTTAGCATGGCAAATTCCATGGGATGTCTCATGTTGATGAGTCATGGAGTGTATCTCTCTCAATAGTCCCCATAGACTCCAAAAGGAGAGATCGCATGAGTAACTATCATGTATGCAATGAAATGTACGAGACCTGATGTTGATCAGTCACATTCTGAAAAAGTTTACTATGAGACAGTGAAAAATATCTTAAAGTACTTAACCGGCACTAAGGATGTGATCATACATGGTGGGTCTGAATTAAAACTAGAGGGCTTTACAGACTCAATTTTTTTCAGACAGACCAAGACGACAAAAAATCTACTTTAAGGTAAAGCGTTACCTTGAACAGTGGTGCAGTGAATTAGAAAGGTTCCAAACAGCAAAGAGTTGTTGGTTTAGTGATAAAGACAAAGTATATAGCTATAAATGAAGCTGCAAGTTGATTGTTTGGATAAAAGTTCATTACAGAACTAGGAATAGTTCCTAAGTCTCATCTTGGATCTAAACATGTGTTGCGGCACTTTCATTTGATTATAAGAATCATTGAAAGATGAGAAAATACTATAGAGATAGTGGACTCTCAAGAACAACATTACATATCCATTAACTAAAGCTTATCCAACAGCAGGATAATCGTCACTTAGAGAAGAAGGGTATGAGATACCATGGCGATTGACTTTAGTGCAAGTGGGAGATTGAAAGTAGTATGCACACAAGCCAATCATGTTTGATGATAAAGCATATACTTTGTAACAATCTTATTCATTTATTAATAAAAAGTATTATTTATTAAAGGCTTTTAATTATCTACATGATGTTGTTTTATAATATGTGATAAACCCATAGTTTTAAACAATGCTTTTAGAATAATGATGATGATCATTCTAATGAGATCTAAATTCTTAGAAAGCTTAAAACTAAAATAGTTCCCAATCGTTGGATTACTAAATTAGGGATTAGTGATTCCGGATAGATTGGTACATACGTTGTTTGCTCATTGGATGAGAATGATTGATCTCATGATCATTTGTGTGGAGACACTAAAGCAAGTATGTAGGTGCTTATTATAGAATAAGTTCACTGAACGTGGCTCGCTAAAGGAATACATAATGGAGTTTTACTTGCTTGTCAATAGGAATTCCTGTAGTGATAGTAGTACAAGTGATCCTTGGACTTGAGATCATCATAGTATCTTGTGTATGATGAGTTATACTTTGACTTATTCCTTAAGACCCTTAGGGTATATCAAAGGGTATGCTTGGGTATAATAAGTTGTACATGGAGATAATGTATGATCAATAAAGAATCTACCACTTCTAGTAAAAGAAGAGAAATGTCCTATGTGATTCGATAAATGACAACCCAGTAGTCCTTGGCCAAGGCAGAATGAAATTAGAAAGGAGTTTCTAATTTGCATTATTTGGTGTTGTGCATTTAAAAGTCGAAATACATATAATTAAATAAAATAAGATTTGACAGTAATTCCATGTCTTATATTTAATTGGGACATTGAATGGTGGAAGGATTGAATTGTACGGTAGCTATTTACTCAAAGGTTCTTTTATGATTAATGTTGAAATCTATATTATCTAAAAAGTCGTTGATCGCTAGGGAGGCTTATCCCTATTGTAGAATAAATATTATTTAAATAAATTAATAGTTTAATTTATTTATTTAAATAAGATTAGAATTGTTCTAATTGATTTATTCACAACCGGTTTAATATGGAGAACCTAAAGGGTCACACCATAAAATGAAAAATAATTATTTAAGAAGTTAATGGCATAATCGTAATAATATGTTAAGTATATTTAATTTAATCTATGGTGATAGAATAAATTAAATAGCTTAATATTTATTATTTAATATTTTAGAAATATTAAATATAAAATAATAAGAGGAGTCTTATTAATATTAGTACAATTATTATTATTTTAATTTGTAAAAGAGTTTACGAATTAATTTAATATATGTACTCTCATTTATTCCTAATAGGATTAGGAGGGAAAATTAGTTAAAGGAGTTTAATTAATTATCCCTAATAAGATTAGGGAGCCCATTTAATTAAAAGAGTTTAATTAAATAAATAATACCTTATTTTTAATTAAATAGGGTTACCTGATATCTTTATAAGAGGAGTCTTATATCAGATATCAATATACGTAATTCCAACAGTTGGGAGAGTACGCTCTTTTCTATAGAGATAGAAAAAACTAGGGTTTTGCCAAACACCCATCTTCTTAGATCTTTCTTCTTCCTTGGTGAATCACCTCTAGAGGCCAAACACTTGGGTGGCTAACGTTGATCAAAGAAAGGAACTAAACCCGGTGGATTCAAGTTGGACGCGAAAAGGATTGGAGGTGAACTTGTACCTGAGGAAGCTCGGATCTTCGAGGGTATGATTCTCGTTCTTTATCTTTTCGTTTAATTAATAATTGTGCATAAAGGATGATCCGGGTATATGGTTTGTAAAATTTTAAAACTCTGATTTTACACGTTTCCGCTTATTTTGTACAATTTGATTGCGTTCATGAATATTACAAACCGAACAAAATACCCTAAGGAGTCGAATGAAAAATTATTTCAGATGGAAACTGGTCCAACTTTGGTGGATAAGGTTAATGAAGCATAACTCAAAAATGAGAAATGTGAGAAAATCAGGAAAAGAATATCTAAAGGAGAGGAAGGGAAATTCAAAATCGAAAACGAAGGGATGTTGAGATTCGAGAAAAGAATTTGGGTTCCGTAATTATCAGAGGTAAATGAGGAGATTTTGAGCGAGGCTCATAATTTACGGTATTCGATTCACCTAGCAAGTACGAAGATGTACCAGGATCTTCGACAACATTTTTGGTTGCCGAATATGAACAGAGACGTTCCCGATTGTGTGGCCAAATGTTTAACATGTCAGAAAGTTAAAGCAACACATCAGAGACCAAGTGGGTTGTTACAACCGTTAGACATACCAGAATGGAAGTGGGAACATATCACGATGGATTTTGTGGTAGGCCTTCCAACGAGTCAGAAAGGTTTTGACGCGGTTTGGGTTTTTGTAGATCAGCTGACGAAATCAACACATTTCTTACCGATCAAGATTAGATTCAACTTGGATCAATTGGCGAAATTGTATGTGACGGAAATTGTTTCAAGGCACGGTGTTTCAATATCTATAGTCTCGGATCGAGATCCACGTTTCACATCAAACTTCTGGAAACGACTATATGAATGCTTGGGAACACAATTGAGAATGAGTATGGCATACCATCCTTAAACAGATGGCCAGAGGGAGAGGACAATATAGACATTAGAGGATATGCTAAGAGCTTGTATCATGGACTTCAAAAGAAATTGGGATGATCATCTACCATTGGTGGAATTCGCTTACAATAACAGTTACCACATAAGTATTAGCATACCACCTTAAGAAGCATTGTATGACAGAAAGTGCAGAACTCCATTATGCTGGGATGAAGTTGGTGAACGTTAACTACTAAGACCGAAATTGTTATAACATACCATCGAGAATATTAAGGTGATCAGGACAAGATTAATAGCTACTCAAGACAGGTAGAAGAAATATGTTGATCAACACCGAGAGAATCAAGAATTTAAATCTGGTAGCTACGTTTTCTTCAAAGTGTCACCCTGAAAGGGAAAGATCCAATTTGGTAAGAAGGGAAAATTAAGCCCAAGGTTCATTGAACCCTTTGAAGTGTTGAGGAGAATTGGTGAAGTCGCATATGAGATAGACTTACCTTCGACCTTAAAGCATATTTATAATGTTACGACCGTATAAACCCGTTTACAAACATGTTATAGAATATGAACCCCTACAATTTGAGAAGGATTTATGTTATGAAGAAGTTCTGTTCAGATAGTCAACGGGAAAAAACAAGTACTCAGAAATAAAGTAATACCTTCTGTTAAGGTAATCTGGAGGAACCACAACGCTGAAGAATCTACGTGGGAACTCAAAGAACAAATGATAAAAAATTATCTTCATTTATCTGCTTAATATATGTATAGCGATTCTAGGGACAAAATCTTTGTAAGGGGGGGAAATATAACAAGATGAATTAAGTGAATCGTGATTTTGGGGGACAAAATCCTTTTAAGAGGGGAAAGATGTGATGAACGAGACTTTTACAATTAATTTTTAAATATTTATTGAATTAAATGAATATTTTGTTAATTTATTTATTGAGTTAAATAAATATTTGATGAAATTGTGGTAGATTAATTTAATTAAATGTGTTACATTGATTAAATTAATGTAGAATAATTTTGTAGTTTAAAGTGTGAATTTAATTGATATTATTAAATTAAATGAATTGTTATTAATTATAATTAATAATTAATTAGAGATTTAATGATTTGTCATAATTAATAAATGAGAATTTTAATTATGTGATGATGTGATTTAATGGGTAATATTGCCTTTAATTTAATTGAGTTTAAATATCATTATTTGATTAATTAAAGTGTGATGAATAAACTATTTAATAAATGAATTAATTAAAATAATGGGAAATGAGCCTTTTATGAACAAGAAAGTTCCTATCATCTTAACAGAGTTAGCAAGGGTAAATTCTTAATTCCAGTTTTAAATTAATGTTTTTAAGTTTTCTCCATGAGAGTATATTAAGTTCTCTGTTAATTGAAAATTCATGAATTATTGGTCAAAACTTGATGTTAGATGTTTATTAGCATGTATAGTTCAATTATATATGAATTATATGTGTTTTAGAGTAATCAAATCCATGTAATTGTGTTTAATTGGAGTTTTGTAGTTTATAGACACACACACACACACACACACACACACACACACACACACACACACACACACACACACACACACACACACACACACATATATATGGCTTAAAAGTATGAAAATTTGTGTTTAAATTGCATATTAATCGGTAAATTGATGATTGATTATGTTTATACACGTACAAACGAAAAGAACGAAACTTGTAAGGACGGATTTGGTTGAAAAACGATTTCGTAATAGTTGATTTCATTAAGAATGTCAAAAATAGAGTTTTTCACAAAAACATCAAAATTATGGCTTTAAATCTTGTTGTTTATGTGACTTAAGATGTTAAAAGCATGCTATGAATGCCATTAAATGCTTCTATTATGATCATAACACATGGGTAATATTGAATTCATTGTTTGTGTGAAATTTTGGACTAAATTGGCCCTATTTTGCGTTCTTCTTGAACTACAGAAACAAAAAATGCTAAGCAGCGCCGCTTAGCAGGCTTGTCTGCACGCTGTAGTCGGTCTCCAGTATAAATGGCACATTACAACGCCTAGCCATAGGCTTAATAGCAGAGTTGCAGCGCCGGGGCCACGCTGCAGCGTCGGTTCCTGAGCAATGGGGCTCGCTGCAGCGTCGATTAACAAAATTGCCTAGAAAATTTTATTTAATTGTTCAAGTCCAGAAAATGTGATTTAAACCCAATCTAATTAACACAAAAATGTGTTAAACATGTAATGTGATGTTAAAATAGTTTCTTAACATACCAATAATATTCTTACGTGTTTAATTGATATGTCGAACGCATAGTTAGTTCGTCGTTCGTAAAGTCTAATAATGTGTAAAAACTAATGTTGTGATTTGATTAATATAATCATAATCAGACTGTAGTGAGAAAAGAAGGTACTTATGATGTCGATTATGTTATAGTTAACTGGTATTATGAATGTAAATGGTATGTAGGATTAAATTGAGGAACGTGAATTGTAAATGTGTAATCTACGCACGAGTCAAGTTTTCTAACCCTAAACTTTATTTGAGCAAGTTTTTGAACCCCAATCTTATGTTGAGCAAGTTCCTTACCCTATCTTGATTATGATTATGCGTGTTTCCAAACTATAATCTTACATTGAGCAAATTCTTATTTTATATTATGTTATCATCGAGCAAGTTCCTTATTTCTAACTTGATTATACTCGCGTAAGTTTTTCTAACTCTCCTTTATTGAGCAAGTTTAACATTAGCTTATTATTAATCAAGCAAGGTTTCTTATAATATTCAATGCCTATGTTTTGGTTAAGTCTTCTAATTCTTTATGAAAGCATGACTTTGATATATGATGCTTATCCACTTATGATTCTATGGAATTCTATCATTGCTATTATACCCCTTATAACATTATGTTGTTAACAAACTCTTGAATGATTATCAAACTCATATTGATTCAACTAATCCTTAGTTGATGGACGTTCTAAGACCCAAATTTCCCTTGAGATCAATCCAAACCAAACTTTCTTTGGTGCGTACTCTAATGTTAAAGTTGTTGAACAACCCTGCTACAGGGATTATATTACGATATAGCGTTGTGATGTTATGCACATACATGGTACTAAGGGTTGATCTCCCTAGGTACGAGAAGTAAGGTCCATATAGTCTTACAACTATTAAAGGTTTAAAGTAGAAATACTTGAAAGCCTAGGACATAGTTCATGGTCTAGTGACCCTCAGATGTACTTTTGATTCTTGTTCTAATCTTGATTCAAAAGCCGAGCTTTCTTTTGTTCAGTATCCATTGTTTATATAGATGTTATTATTATTACTATTGTTAAACTTGTGGGCAATTGTTGCTTACCCTTGCACAATAACATTGCAGCTAAGATTTAAAGAGTTGATAAGCCATCCACAATTAAGGGAAAAGGCAAAGCAAGTAAATGATGAAGACTTATTTAGTATTTGAGAATGATTATGTCAAGGCTTATGATGTTATGTTTAAAACCAATCTATTTATGAAGTTTCCGCATTGATGTATTAAGGTTAGATGACCTAGAATTTATTCGTTTAAGTTGTTGTAACCCTTTATTGGGAGGATTTTTATTTAAATTTTATTGTTATTTTTACTATGGATAGATATATGTTATTTATTTTGGTGAGTGAACACCAAATCTGTGGAAAATTCGAGTACCTGGATTTGGGGGTGTCAGAAAACAAAATATGTTCTTAACTTTGTAGTGGAAGTAGGACACCTGTTCTGAATAAAGATGAGCATACATGTTAAAAAGTGTACGTGAAGGTATATATTTATGAATGTTAATGATGAACTGCTTAAGGCTATCCAGATTAGACCATGTGCTCAAATGAAGTTATCGCTATCATCAGATGAGTCTAGTAAGATTGAAATAAATCAGCAAATTGAGCAACCCAATAATAGCAAAGTATAGGTGCAGTAAGAGCTAAAAATTCTATGTTTATAACATTGAAGAATGAATTATCTGAATATATCATGGTCTTCACCTATGTCAAAGAAGTCCGAGAAGTTTTTGCTATTGATTATCAAGGGCGGAGCTAAATGTTAATTCTCTCATATCCCTGAAGAAAGTATCATTGCATCATATTATAGATTCAATGTGCTTCTCAACTATTCTATGTGAAAATGGCAAGACCAATCCAAATAAGAATCTAAGCCTCGAGGTTCATTAGAGCTTTCCAAGGAATATAGGATGCTAAGACTTTCTTCTGTCCATAAATCTAAGGAGTTGCTCGATATATTTGATAAAAAGTTATGTGGTAACTTGTTTACCTATAATATTAAGATCTATTCAATGAGTCTATCTGATAAAGCAAAGAGATCATTCTGGAGATTCTATAAGTGATAATGTTGATGGTTGTTCTGAGGATTGCAAATCTCTACTCAACAACATTATGCAACTGCTTAAGTAAAACCACTGATTATCAAGAGATTGACATCAATGAGGTATTTTACATTATCCCCTCCAATGATAATATTGATGATTGTAGAATAACATTGTATAATATCATGTATGTGTTGCATCATTATTTGAATTGTCTCAATGTTCTATCAAAGGATCATTTTTTTTCTTCAAAAGGAGAAAGAGAGAGTGCAAGCAGAGCTAAGAATTACTCTATGAAAGACTGCCTCTCTATCCAAGTTTGAGGTTGAAAATGAACATTTGAGAAAGATATCTGAAGTGGATGCATTGAGAGAGTCTTCTCTTACCTCTAAGATAGAGGAGATAAATTGACAATCTTAATATAGAATTGTTCATTCTTATATGTGAACTAACTGATCACTAGTAAGATAATTATCTCTGATAAATCAGTTTTGAAGTTTGGATATTTATCTTCTACTTTAATTGTGGTAAACTCAATGGAAACTAACAATAATAATTACCTCTCTTCTCATTGGAGGTGTTGTTTTTGTGAAATCCAAAGAGGTGGCTAAAGCTAAGTATTTCAGGTAGTTCAACTTTTGTCAACTAGTTCATTGTGTCAAAGAACGATCAGTCACACAATGTTCTGTGTTTTTGATAAAGCGTAGAGTGTACTATCAGATCCATTTTTCATAGAAAGCACTAAAATCTGAGTTGTAAGAGATGTGACTACATCAACCTCCAAAATTCTCGCTACCTTAGGCTGTGACATCCTTGCTATATGCCACTGATAGTTATTGGTAGCCATAGTCTCTAACAAATCAAATGCTTCTTCAAAGTTTTTACCTATAATTGCTCTTCCCACCGCTGCGTCTATACTCGTCTGAATGTTACTACACAACCCCTTATAAAAAGTTTGAACATGTAGCCACTTGGGTAGTACATGATGTGGACATCTTCTCAATACCTCCTTAAATCTCTCACAAGCCTCAAACAGCGACTCCCCATGTTGTTGCTCATCTTTACAGTTTTAGCCTATGGAAAGAACTTTGCTAAAAAACATTAGGCCAAGTCATTCTAGGTAGTAATGGATCCATGTGGAAGTGCATGCAACCAACTTTTAGCATTATCGGTAACCCCATTGTATTTTAACGTGTCACATATTTCTAGAAAGCTCATCAAGTGTTCATTGGGATCATTATTAGATAATCCCCCAAACTGTACAGAGTTTTGGATCATCTGAATAGTATCGGGATTAATCTCAAATGATGTATTTTGTGAATGTTTTATTTACTCACAAGTGCACGAATCGAATACTAGTATAGCCTAAAAGTGTGAGGTCGAACCCTAAGGACTTGACGAATGGAACATGCTTTTCTCACTCACTATAACTCCTAATCTAGCTTAAAATTTTCGAGGAAATTTTTATCAACTAAAAATACGCAAATAAAATAATTAATGACAAAATACTAGGGTGGCAGAGTCATATAAATGATGTCATTTTCCTAATATTCATGCCCAATACTCTACTCTTTATCTCGCACTAGTTTGGTCTCTCGACACTACTAATGCGGAAAATAAAATCAATTAAGTCCAATTAATTTGTAAAATCAAATCGTTAATTCTTTCATAGCAAAACATGTGTATAAAATAAAAACACTCATTATTTTCATCAAAACACAGTTTATATCCGCTTTTAACAAATTATAAATTGAATCCAATAAATAATAATGAGAATCCAACCTTAATTTTTTATCAACAAAAATAGGCATCCAATAGAAAGAATTATTTTTAACGAGAAAGCACTAAATTAGTAGAATAAATTGGCATGAATATGTGCAATGGAATCAATCAAATATATTCATCCTCAACCTAGAAAATAATCTAGCCTCGCATGCTTGAAATTAGAACAGTAGACATAATTAAATAATACATGTTGAGACAATCAAAAAAATCTTATTTCAATATACCAATTAGTTGAAGAAGAAAATAAAATAAATTCTAAACTTTAATCTTCAGAAGTACTTTGCTCAAAATAATAAACAATGTTATTCTTAACATTCAAAATAAATAAATAAATTGAATAAACGAATTATGCTCATCAATTTCTAAACAAAAATAAATAAATAAATAAAATACCAATAAACAACCATGTAGATGAAAAGGTTGTCCTCCTTCTGCGAATAGTCTCTGTTGGTGATATCAAGGAAGAAAAATGGAATCCCCAAAAAAACAAAATCAAAATTGTGCTCATTTATTTGGTAAAACTAGAAGAAGAAAAATAAAAAAAACTAACTGAGCTCCTCTCCCCGAGTCAGCTGCTCTCTTATTCAAAATCCCCGGAAGGAAAAAGGAGTCCTCACTCCCTTATCTAATTTGATTCCCTGATGCTTTATTCTCGTGATATGTTTTTTTTCTGAACTTTTTATTTTGGACTTTAATTAAAAGAGTTGGGCCACTAAGCTTCCTTTAATAAGTTGTTGGGCTTGATCCGCAATTTGAAATAATTCCTTCTAAACTCTAATATACTCCATTCAAAAGTCCAATTTCTCCATTAAATTTCACACCTGAAAAACACTAAAAACGCAACAATTGTAGAAATATATGCTCTCCAAAATATAAATTAGCAGGTTATGATATACCAATTTCTTGGCACACCAAATTCCCCTCAACTTATACTTTGCTAGTCCTCGAGCAAAGCAAAAATTAAGAAATTGAAACAAATAATTAAAATAAAATCTTAAATAAATCTAAGCCACTTTCGTAGTGAACACGATAGTATTTAGTGTATATTATAAGCCTTTAAACCTCTAGGTGTCCCTAGTAAGAGGAGTTTTGTCTCATGATGGTTTACAGTGAATATACCAACAAAATTCGAATGCAATGGTTCTTTTCTAAAATGTGTTTCCTCTTTATTCATTAATACAAATAACTCAACCAAGACATCAAAACACCCACATGCGAAGGCAATATGACACACATGCAACATCAAAGTTCTAAAACTAGCAAGATCAATAAGAACATTTCATTCCTACCAATCTCATTGTGAGTGTGTAAATTGACAACAACATAACATCATTGATATCAAAGTAAGCAAAACTTTCAAACTCCATCCAAACTATACTTTGACTCAACTCTTCACACGACATACACTCAGCAAATGAAACTTTCAAGAATAAGGTGTAATCACTCTCATTACATGCGAGCTATAAAGAGTAAATGTATTCAAATTCAAATGCCTCTAACATGTATATATGAAAAAATGCTACAAATGAAAGAACAAAGTCTCATGAACGGATAAATCCCACTAGAAAGGTGAAATGCATAAATGGATCCCCTCTACTACTCTCACCTCTAAATCATATTCCAAAGGATCATTAGGACTTTTTAGGGTTGTAATGCAAGGCTTAGGGCAAGGGTTATGAAACAAAAGGGCATATACGAAATTCAACGATCTAAGAAACATGTTGAGATATAAAATTATCACTTGGGCTTAATTCAACTTCATTTGAGCTTTTCTTCAAAAAAAATTTCATTTTTTTACATCATTTTTCACATCTCCTTTCCGTGCAAATTTTTTATTTATTTGATCTTTAAAGAAGATTTCATCACTTTTCTTTTCTTGTCTTTTTTTTTGCTCACTTTTCACTATTGGCCATACGTCGAAACAATCTCAACACATTCTTAGATAAAAGGGTAGGCTATAAATATGGTTTACACTCAAAATTAGAGTATGGTTAAGATATCGGGCTACCAAAGGAAGGCTATATAAAAGGCTCAAAAAGGTGACTAGTAGTACAAATTTAAGGTGGGATTAGGCTCATACGTCAGCTATCAAAGATGGCCTAAGTCACTTCCTAAGGTCTAGAGTTCTTCAGTTCAAAGCAATATTAGGAATCCTTCAAAAGAAATTACATTTCATGGACGTACCTTTCTAGTGTTCAATCAAAGTAAAGAATAATGAGATTACTCAACAAAATACGCTTTTCAAAAAAAAATAGAGTTGATGTAAAAACCCTCAAATAGAACGATTGGCTCAAATCTCACAGGTTATTTAGTCTTTGCATTTATGTTTTTCAAGAAATTTTAAGTTATACTCACTCATCCATCTAGTCATGCATTAGTTGTCTTATGTGCTCAAATAAAATGAGGATTAAAGATCATAAAATTTTCTCTTAATAATGATAGTATGAGAACTAAGCATGCATATGTAAAGAATTAAGGCGAATATGTCTTCGTTATTGCATCAAGTAGACAAAGGTAAACTCAATACCAGCTCAAGAACCATTGTATAAATTTTTTAATTTTTTTTATTTGTTTTTGTTTTTGTTTTTTTAAAGAAAATAAAATAATTTGCTCATATTCTAACAAAGTATGTGAAGTGCATGGAATAATAAGGTAAATAAATAAATCCCACTCCAACTTAAAACTTACATTGCCCACAATGTATAAAGACAAGTAAATAAGTAAAGGAAGGATATCACCTGAATATGAATGTATGCCCCTTATGGATAGCTCAATAAATTCCAAATTTAAAGCTCAAAGGGATAATCCTGCACTTTTGTTAGAAATAAAACAAAGAAAAGAAAAAATAATAAATCCAAATATACAATAATATACATGAATCATGGCCTTGAAAAAAAATCAATCCCGTTAAACGGGATCCTCCAAAAGCATAACTTCAACTTCTGGATTTTTTAACTCTAAAAATGGTTTTAAACGATGGCCATTCACTTTAAACATAGTACCATCTTTTGGATTCTGAATCTCAATGGCCCCATGAGGATACACCTGCTGGACTAAGAAAGGGCCGGACCATTTAGACTTCAACTTCCCTGGGAATAAATGCAAATGAGTTTTCTATAAAAGGACTTTCTGGCTAGGATAAAAGGATTTACTAAGAATCTTTTGATCATGCACCCTTTTTATTCTCTCATTGTATGATTTTGCAAAGTCATACGCATCATTCCTTATCTCTTCTAGCTCAGCAATTTGAAGCTTTTTATGATTCCCTGCCTGGCTGACTTCAAAATTAAGCTGTCTAACAGCCCAAAAAGCTCTATGTTCTAACTCAACAGGCAGATGACATGCCTTGCCATACACTAAGTGGTAAGGGGACATTCCAATGGGAGTCTTGTAGACAGTACGGTATACCTACAAAGCATCTGTCAATCGGACTGACCAATCCTTCCTGTTGGGAGTTATCGTCTTCTCTAAGATATGTTTAATCTCCCTATTTGAAATTTCAGCTTGACCACTAGTTTGTGGGTGGTACGCAATTGACACTTTATGAATTACTCCATTCTTCTTCATTAGATCTTTAAATGGTCTATTGCAAAAGTGCAACCCCCCCCCATCACTAATGATAGTGTGGGGTGTACCGAATCATGCAAGAATATTCTCTTTTAAAAATTTAACCACCACTTTGTGGCCATTTGTTCTGCACGCTGTAGCCTCTACCCACTTTGACACATAGTCGACAGCTACTATAATATAGTGATTGCCAAATGAGTTAGGAAAGGGTCCCATAAAATTTATCCCCCACGCATCAAAGATTTCTACTATCAAAATGGGATTAAGGGGCATCATACTTCGTCGCGTGAGACTACCTAACTTTTGACATCTCTCACAAGCAACACAATAGACATGTGCATCATGAAATAAGGAAGGCCAATAAAATCCACAATGCAAAACTTTAGCAACTGTCTTCTTTCCACTAAAATGGCCTCCACACGGCTGATCATGGCAGAAGGAGAGAATTTTCATTTGATTCTCCTCAGGGATACATCACCTAATTACCCGATCAGGACAATACTTGAAGAGATAGGGATCATCCTAGTAAAAGTGCTTCTCCTCAGGCAAGAATTTACATTTATCTTGTTTAGACCAATGATTTGGCATTTCATGTGTGACAAGATAATTAACAATGTCCACAATACCAAGGTGATTAGGAAACATGCATCAGCTGCTCATCGAGGAATGTCTCAGCTATAGGCAAGGGATCACTCGAGAATTCAACTATGAGTTTAGATAAATGATCTGCTACAACATCCTCAGCTCCCTTCTTATCTTTTATCTCCAAATCAAACTCTTGAAGCAACAACACCCATCGAATCAGCTGCGACTTCGAATCTTTCTTAGAAAGCAAGTATTTCAAAGCGGCGTGATATGAATAGAAAATGACTTTCGATCCCAAGAGATAGGACCTAAATTTGTCTAAAGAAATTACGACTGCTAACAACTCCTTCTCCGTGGTAGAATAATGGAGTTGAGCGTCTTTCAAAGTCCTATTGTATAGTAAATCACATGAGGGACTTTATTAATTCTCTGACCTAAAATTGGCCCAACTGCCTAAACAGAGGCTTCACACATGATATCAAATGGAAGGTTCTAGTCAGGGGACCGAAGGATAGGTGCGGAGGTCAAAGCGAATTTCAAAGTCTCAAAGGCTTTTAGGCACGCTTCATCGAATACGAATGGAGCGTCTTTAGCGAGAAGACTACATAGAGGTTTAGCAATCTTACTAAAATCTTTGATAAAATGCCTATAAAACCACCATGAGCTAAGAATGAGCGAATCTCCTTAACCGTTCGCAGGGGCGGCAGGTTAGAGATTAATTCTACTTTAGCCTTGTCTACTTTAATTCCCTCTTTAGAGATGATATGCCCAAGAAAAATTCCCCTTTGTACCATAAAATGACATTTCTCCCAATTAAGCACTAAATTTTTTTTTCTCTACACCTCTCTAAGACTAAAGCTAGGTGTTTCAAACATTTCTCAAAAGAAGTCCCAAACAATGAAAAATCATCCATGAAAACCTCTAAGAATCACTCTACCATGTCAAAGAATATGGAAATCATACATAGTTAAAAAGTGGCAGGTGCATTGCATAGTCCAAAAGACAAGCGTCGGTAGGCAAATGTACCGAAAGGGCACGTGAATGTTGTCTTCTCTTGATCAGATGGATCGACTGGAATTTGATTATAACCAGAATAACCATCCAAAAAGTAGTAATAAGCATGATCAGCTAACCTTTCTAGCATTTGGTTAATGTAAGGAAGAGGAAAGTGATCCTTCCTCGTCATCGAATTCAACTTTCGGTAGTCAATACAAACACGCCATCCCATCTAAACACGAGATGGAACTAACTCATTATGCTCATAGACCACCATTGTAATCCATGACTTCTTAGGAACTACTTGCACAGGGCTCACCCACTTACTATCAGATATCGGGTATATAATACCCGCATCAAGAAGCTTGAGTACCTCAGCCCTAACTACTTCTTGCATCACCGGGTTCAGCATTCTTTGTGGTTCATGAGACTGTTTTGTATTCTCTTCTAAGTGAATCTTATGCATGACAACGGACAGGCTGATTCCTTTTAAATCTATAATAGACCATCCAATAGCTTCTTCATGGTCGTGAAGGACTTCAAGTAATTTTTTCTCTTGAGCATTATCGAGATTAGAAGCAATGATAACAGGCAATGACTCTGTTGGACCTAAAAATGCATATTTCAGATTATCTAGCAATGGTTTTAGGTCTAACTTTGGTGGGTCTTCAATAGAAGGAGGTAGGGGAGTCGATGAGAGATTGAGAGGCACTGGTTTTGGTTGGAAAGAATGTGTACCCACGACAGGCAATGAATCCAAAAGTGCATTAACTTGCTCTATAGATTCATCAATATCGAAATCACATCCAAAATGGGATAAACAAGCTTCTAATGGGTCCTCTTTACAAGTTTGCAAGAAAGATTCCTCCATTAGACTATCAATTAAATGGACTTGTCTGAAATCATTATCATGAGTGTCTATCAAGGTCTTGCTGATGTCAAAAATAGTTAGCTCAGCTGTAAGGTTCCCAAAAGAAATTTTCATCACTCTATTTCTACAATTGATGAGGGCGTTGGATGTAGCAAGAAATGGCCGCCCTAAAATCACAGGAATTTGGCCTCTTGTGTTATAAACAGGCTCAGTATCAAGGATAACAAAGTACACAGGAAAATAGAAAGTATCTACCTTGATCAGAACATCTTCAATGACACCCCTAAGAATTTTTACTAACCTATCAGCAAGTTGGATTATCATTGGTGTGGGCTTCAACTCTCCTTAATGTAACTGCATATACACAGAATATGGAAGTAAGTTCACACTAGCACCTAAATCTACCAAAGCTCACTCAATATGATGATCTCCTATCTTGCATGAGACTGTTGGACATCCAGGGTCCTTAAATTTGATAGGGATCTTGCATTGAATAATGGAGCTTGCATGTTCAGCTAAGAATACCATTTTGGGAACATTTGTTCTCCTCTTTTGAGTGACCAAGTCTTTGAGAAACTTGGCATAGGAAGGTACTTGCTTGATAACATCAAGTAGTGGAATGTTTATCTAAACTTGCTTAAACACTTCCAAAATTTCTTCAAATTGAGTACCCTTCCTATTACCTTTTAGCCTATGAGGAAATGGGGCTTTAGGAACAAAGGTCCTACTCGAGAGATCTTTATTTTGATCTTCTTCTTTATCTTCCTCTTCGCTATCAATTGCCTTCCCCGACTTAAGTGTGGTTATAGCTTGAACTTGCCCATTTGGTGGTGCATTTGGTAGGCTAGGAGCTATCCCACTCGAGGAAACACCTTTAGGGTTCGGAATTGGCTGACTGGAAAATTTACCCTTTTCTCTCTCTCCCAATTGACTAGCTAATTGACCCATTTGACTCTCTAACTTGATGATGGCTTGAGTGTTCATGAGGCCATTGTTCATGACTTCTTGTAAAATTTGAGTTGAAGTCTGGTCATTTTGGGTGGTCACTTAAATGAATTGTTTTAATGTGTCCTCCAAAGATGAAAATTATTGTGGAGTGACATGGGATGATTGAGCAAGCTAAGTACATTGAAATGGTGGATAAGAATTGATTGGTGGACGAAAACCAGGAGGTGGTTGCTGTCGAGGAACATTAGCTGATGGGGCACCCATATTGGGCATAGGTTGAGCTTATGTCCATGAAAAATTTCAGTGATTTCTCCAACCCGAATTGTAAGTCTCTGTGAATGGGCTATTGAATAGCTTTTTGTAATCATTCATCGCATTTACTTGTGGCATGAATTCAGAGAATTCTACCATAGAGGGGAAAGTTTACGATGTATACATAGGGCTAGCACACACAGAGCACCCTTCAGCTTCAACTTGATTGACCGAATTGTTATCCAACTACAAAGCTAACGCTTCAAGTTTCTTTGAGAGACTATCTAACTGCCTTATAGTATCTACGTCTTTGGTTAGCTCATATATTCCTTCTTTCTTAACTTCCTTCTTGACTTGAGAAGATGAATTCCTATGAGAGGAGAAATCCCATTGTTGAGAGCTCTCGGACAGATTCTAAAGGAAATTGTAAGCTTCATCTTTTGTGAGACTAAGGAAAGTGCTACTGTTCATGGATTCGATCATGTTTCGGTTGGTTTGAGTTAACCCGTTGTAAAAATATTGGACAAGTCTCCACGTCTCAAAACCATGGTGGGGACATCTCAAAAGTAGGTCCTTAAATCTTTCCCAAGATTCATAGAATTTTTCATGATCCTCTTGACTAAAATCGGATATTTGCCTTCAAAGTTCATTTGTCTTTGACATGGGGAAAAATTTAGTTAGGAATTTGGAAACCAAAGTCTCCCAACCAAAGATGGGCCAAGACGGTAGTGAGTTATGCCATGCCTTTGCTTTCCCTTTCAAGGAGAAAGGGAATAAACGTAGGCGAACCAATTCATCAGAAAAATTTTGGAATTTGAAAGTGGCGCAAATTTCTAGAAAAACCTTAATATGGAGGTAAGGATCTTCTTGATCGATTCCATGAAAAGTAGGAAGAAGTTGCATCACTTGTGGTTTAAGCTCGAAATGATTTGCGGTTGTAGGAGGCAACACGATGCATGACGGCGGGTTGGTTGTGATAGGAGAGAAAAGTTCTTTTAAAGTTTTTGCTTCTTCTTGTTCTTTAGCCATTGTTTCTCTCTCAAATAGAGGATTCAACTCTAAGCTATCTATCTTAATCAATCTCTTAACACCACGCTTCCAAACAATGCTCATGCACTACTCTACTCCTATTATTTTATTCTTTATTCTTTATTTATTTTTTTAAAAAAAAATTAAAAAGTTTTTATTTTTAATTTCTTTTAAAGAAACTAGTAGAAGGAAATAATTTAAATTAGTGAGTTGATGGTAAAAAAAATTCAAGTCCCCGGCAACGGGGCCAAAAACTTATTGTGCATGTTTTATTTACTCGCAAGTGCACGAATCGAATACTAGTATAGCCTACAAGTGCGAGGTCGAACCCTAAGGACTTGACGAATGGAACGTGTTTTTCTCACTCACTAATTTTAATTAACTCCTAATCTAGGTTAAAAATTTTTAGGGAATTTTTATCAACTAAAAATACACAAATAAAATAATTAAGTACAAAATACTAGGGTGGCAGAGTCATATAACTGATGTCATATTCCTAATATTCATGCCCAAACTCTACTCTTTATCTCGCACTAGTTTGGTCTCTCGGCACTACTAATGCGGAAAATAAAATCAATTAAGTCCAATTAATTTGTAAAATCAAATTGTTAATTCTTTCATAGCCAAACATGTGTATAAAATCAAAACACTCATTCTTTCCATCAAAACACAGTTTATATCCGCTTTTAACAAATTATAAACTGAATCCGATAAATAATAATGAGAATCCAACCTTATTTTTTATCAACAAAAATAGGCATCCAATAAAAAGAATTATTTTTAACGAGAAAGCACTAAATTAGTAGAATAAATTGGCATAAATATGTGCAATGGAATCAATCAAATATATTCATCCTCAACCCTAGAAAATAATCTAGCCTCGCATGCTTGAAATTAGAGTAATAGACATAATTAAATAATACATGTTGAGATAAACAAAAAAAACTTATTTCAATATACCAATTAGTTGAAGAAGAAAATAAAATAAATTCTAAACTTTAATCTTCAGAAGTACTTTGCTCAAAATAATAAACAATGTTATTCTTAACATTCAAAATAAATAAATAAATTGAATAAACGAATTATGCTCATCAATTTATAAACAAAAATAAATAAATAAAAATACCAATAAACAGTCATATAGACAAATAGGTTGTCCTCCTCCTGTGAATAGTCTATGTAGCTGATATCAAGGAAGAAAACTGGAATCCCCAAAAAAACAAAATTAAAATTGTGCTCATTTATTTGGTAAAACTAGAAAAAGAAAAATAAAAAAAACTAACTGAACTCCTCTCCCCAAGTCAGCTGCTCTCTTATTCAAAATCCCCAAAAGGAAAAGGAGTCCTCACTCCCTTATCTAATTTGATTCCTTGATAATTTATTCTCGCGATCTGTTTTTTTTTTCCTGAACTTTTTCTTTTGGGCTTCAATTAAAAGAGTTAGGCCACTAAGCTTCCTTCAATAAGTTGTTGGGCTTGATCCGTAGTTTGAAATAATTTCTTCTAAACTCTAATATACTCCATTCAAAAGTCCAATTTCTCCATTAAATTTCACACCTAAAAAACACTAAAAACGCAACAATTGTAAAAATATATGCTCTCCAAACTATAAATTAGCAGGTTAGGATATACCAATTTCTTGGCACATCAATGTAGCTGAAATGGATGCCTTGTAATGCTTGACTTGATCTCATCCACTTTTGGAATGGCAAAATCTCTCAATGGTTTTTTTCCCTCGTTAGCCATTTTATCTTGTTTCTCAAGTATCTCTTTCATTTCTTTTACCCACTTACGCAACTGTTGAAGCCGTTTGTTGATATATTTCTCTTAAGGGTACAATTTTGACTTCTTCGATTGAGTTTGCATGCACTATTCGAGATCACATGAGACAGAAAGTAAAAAGAAAATCTAAAAGAAAAAGAAAAGTGTTTAACTAAGATTGATTTAATTAAACTAATATTGAAACTATAAACACAATTAAGAGTAAGTCAAGACAAGTATATGTTCTTGAAACTTGTTGGACTATATTCAGTTTAGCACAACACACAAGTATATGTCATGAAAAAGTAATAAAGAGTAAGTCAAGTATCATCCCACGGAGAATATAACTGCAATTTATACTAACAAGTGCCAGTTTTGTATTATTTTGATTTTATTAAACAATTAGCTAATTTTTGAATTGTTGAAAAGAAAACTACTAATTAAACTAACAATAACTACCATGAGTTTAAAATCAGATTATGGAGATTTAAGATCACAACTTCACTCATTGCTTCACTTTAATTAATACACTTTCCATTAATTATAATCATTATTCTAGACTGTTAATCAGGAACTCATCAGTATTTATAACCACCTCTTGATGCATTAAAAATATATTAATCCAAATCCACAGTTGATAGAATTGTATTGAACACCCTAATTCACTAGCTCACTATATTCCTATGTGAATTAAAATTAAAGAGAGTTTACAACATAGGTTCCCTTATTAGATTACATGCGGTGCGTAGGTTGTGAGGGCCACGAATCCGGGTCCCGAATCACCGCGGATCCGGTACTAACACTAAAACATAATCAACTATATTTGCGGAAGATATAAACATACATTGTTTATACAATAACTATACACACTATTCCCCAAGGTCGAGTAACCTTAACTTATTACATAATTCATAACTTGTCTAACACATAACATTATCATTATACAACTATTACAAATCTAACCGCACACATTAACTTTAAGCTGGAACTGTCCTTAACCTTTTCTTGTATCCGACGCGTTCGTCTTAATTTGTAATGTTTATCATGATATAGTAATGGTGAGCATAAGATTGCCCAGCAAGTTTAAGTTCAACAATATAACGATATATCATGATTGAAAGAATCTGAATAATAAGCTGACTATAATTCAACAATATAATTATGAATTAGCACAAACAAACTTTTGACTGAATAAGTATTAAATATGAACAAATATATCTAAACCGAATGGTAATGAAGGTGATCAGCCTTTCATACCTAACTTTTACATGCAATATGTACAGAGTACAATTCAACAATGCAATCAGCAATGATTATCCATAAGCATATCAGAATAAAACAACTCTTAGTAGAGTTAAGTAAAAACAAACTTGCCTGAACCGTTGATTACCGCTACACAATTTATAACGATTTATCCGAAGACCTAATATTAGTAATATAGATCTCCAATATTAGAATAATATCATCACAATATAATAATATTATATATATAGATATACATAGAATAAACTAAACATATAACACATAACACATAACCCTATCAGTCTACAACACACATAGGACTCGGTATCAAGTCAAACTGTAAGACCCCAAATTTTTTTTTTAATAAAATAGAATTTCCTTTATTTATTATTTTGAAATTGTAAGAGTTTATTTGATTAATGTGGTTAGTTATGGGTAAAATGCACAAATATTTTTTAAGTAAGTGGTTATAAAATATTCATTGTTGTCGAGAAATATTCGTTTGGTCGTGAAATATTCTTACTGTCGGAGAATATTTGTACGACGGCACAGCCTTGTGTGGGCCCCATAACAGAAAGCGATTGGATAAAAAAAATGACAAGTATAAGTTATTTATAAATAACGGCGTAGTTGTTACCGTTACTACTATTGAAATACTCGGTGGTTAAAACACAGTAGCACACGGTATTGCCTCAATTATTGATTCTTACGTAAGAAGGCACTACTCAATAATTGTTACAGTAATTATTGTTCAATATTTTATTTTATTGATTCAATAATTGCTACGTTGATATTTTATATTACTGTTGTTTCAATAATTATCACTACACAGTATTTTCTATTATCGGAGCAATAATTCACATTATCTGAATAATATTATTAGATAACATTATTAGCAATATCTAGAAAGTTCTGTCTAAGGAGAGGTTTGGTCACATAATTGCGCGCCAGTAAGGAGAGATCCTTATTGGAAAGCCCCCTCTTTCCTGGGAACTACCTGGTTGTTAGTATTGTGATTCTGTAATATTATTTGTGAATAATTAATTATTAATTTATATGATGAGAAAAATATTCATTGTATATGGATATAGATGGAGAAATTTTTTAATGTGACAATTGTTGAAAATTAATATTTTATATTTTTCTGATAAAAATTTATTTAAATATATTATTATATTATATTATAATAATATAATAATGATGATATTTTTATAATGAATGTGGGATATATGAATAAATGACGAGGAAGAGTATTTTCGTTACAAAAAATATTTAACACATGTTTTGTGTGTTGATGGACCCTATTTTTGACTGAAATTTGATTATAGCCTATAAAATCGTCCGTATGTAGATTTCGGTCAATTTTTGTTTGGATTTTGGAAAAACTTAAACTTACAAATTTGTAGAGAATTGAATTTCCTATGGAAGGACATAAGATTCTAATTTTTCTGATAAAAGGGCTATTTATTATGAATTATTGAAGTTCCGGAATAATTGATTTTTGAAGTTTTAAATATTTTTTTTAATAAAAACATTTTTATTGTTTTGGTGGGCCCCACATGTGTTGTAAACATGCTGAATTCAGAAGTCTAAGTGGGCGTAGGAAAAGTTTTATAATATATTATTATTTTATTAAATTTTCTACTTTGGTGTTCTAAGCATTCTCCTATAAATAGGGTGCTTAGGTTAGAATTAAAAATCACACCAGAAACTGAAGTTTTTTCTCTCTATATTATCAAGCGTATTTTTGTGAGTATTTAGATACTTTAATTGTTGTTATAAGGTGCAAGCTCTTTTAACACGATATCCAGTATTCCAATCAGAAGTACTATCTTTTTTAGATAAGGGATGTTATTTTTTTTTATAAATGATATTATTTCTTTTAATATCATTATGCCGAAATATTGGTAAGATTTTTCTTGTAAAAATCTTATCTTTTCATGTCGGGGTTACTATTCATGAGTTACTATTCATGAGTTACTATTCACGAGCTACTATTCACGAGTACTATTCATGAAGCATGATAATTTTTCTTATAGAATTTCTATCTTTTAGTGTCAGAGTTACTATTCACGTATACGACACTATTCACGTATACGGAACTATTCACGAATACGACACTATTCACAAAAAAATTAAATTTTCTTTTTTGTGTCTAAGATTGTCTGTTTTGGTTTCTATCTTTGATTGGATCTATATTTTAATCTTCATTTTTGAATTCTGCTCCAAAATAGTTTATTATGGAGTATTTTTAAACATGGATAAACCGAAGTACGAATCCTTACTATTTGTTCTTTTGTCTCACTGGATTCGTTTTCTTTAAAATATATTTTTTATCATCTTCAGTCCTAAATGATGATGTTACTTAATATCTTTGGCATGTAGTGCAAAGATGAATGATTTCTTGATGAATATCTTTAGCCCGTAGTGCAAAGATGAACAGGTGTTGAGATGAACATGACCAACTGATGAATATATTTGTCATGTAGTGCAAAGATGACTATTTGATTCAAGATGCATATTGATTGATGTTACAGGGATAAAATATCGATGATGGACTTTTAAATTCATAGATGATAGAAGATTTCATTATCTACTTAACTCTTTTAATGAATTATTGTTTCCGCTGCAGTTGTTGATCTAAAACTTGTTGTCTATTGTATTCTATCAGATTTTTCCCTGTTGAAGACTAAGGATAATTTTTTGTACATTATCTTAGTCATAATATTCTTTACTGGGCTAGTTGAGCTCACCCTTTTCCTTTTTGTTCTATTTTTTTTCTCAGGAGACGAAAATATAGCGGGAACTAGTCGGGATGTGGAGTGATGGTTCAAGACAGTTGTTTTAGTAGTCCTCACTATTTTGTAAAATAGTATATCAATAATTGTAATGAGGACTTATTTGAGTGTGGATATTGTCTAGAAGATAATATTTGTATTTAAACTCACAGTTTATTTGTTGTCGTATTTTGCACGACAATTGTATTAATGAAGTTATAGTTATTTCTGTACCATGTATTTGGCGACTCAGAATAGGTTGGATGGATTGGGCCTATTTTGGGGGCATCATAGTTGGTATCAGAGCTTAAGGATATGGTCTCTGGCGGAGATCGGGGAATAGAACTAGGAGGGGAGAGACGAGTAAATTCTTCGCTAGTATGTCTTACCTAAACTTATTTGTTGGTTGGTCAGAATATGGGTATATTATGTGATATGTTAATTTCTTTAATTAACCCTTGTTTTATGGCAGTATTTGAGAATGGCAGCTGAAAATGTTAACAGTGGAGTAAATAAGACCGTGGAGACACCTTTGCTCACCAATAAGGAGAACGTGCAACAGGCCGATAATGTTCCTTCTGTAAACAACACTATTGATCAGATGATGAACGATGGGATGTTTAGAAGCTTTTTTCAATTCATGCAAAATCAGACGAAGGAGACTCGTGTACAAAATACAGGAGAAAATAATAGCAATTCACGATTTGTCACAACCAAGCAGTTCAAGGAGTTGGCACCATCACATTACCTGTTGACCTTATTTCTATAAAGATACTTATTTTTGATGTGATTTTAGAGAATGATTAATTAACTACTCATCATGCCAAAATTGATTACTTTCGTAAGGTTGTTAGTTTTTATATTCCTAAGCAACCTGTTATTCGAATTCAAGCTACCAAACCATTGAAGTCAAACACTTTCATATCAAGCCATGAAGTCATTTGTTTATTGAAAAACGGATGTCAAGTTTTCTTAGCCCATGTTATGGACTTGAACAAAAATATGTCAGATTTAAATGATATTTCTATTGTTAGTAAATTTCCTGATGTATTTCTCGAAGAATTTCTTGGCTTACTCCCAAAGTGTGATATTGAATTTTGTATCGACTTTGAACCCGGTACAAAACTCATTTCTAAAATCTCATATCGAATGGCTCCTACTGAACTTCAGGTGTTAAAAATTCAACTATAAAATTTGGTACCCAAGCCTCTATCTGGTGACTTCCTTTGTGGAATGCACCAAAGTCAGACTCTCCATAGGGGACGCCATATTTGTGTGGTAGTAAATTGATAGGTACCATTGTGACGTGCTATCCAAGATTGGGATATGAGTCATAGTTGAGAGCAACCTAAGTCAGTAATCAAAATACGTAGCTTTCTAGGCTTAGTTGGTTATTATCGGAGATTTATGGAAAGATTTTCTTGAATCGCTACACCATTAACTCAGCTGACTCATAGAGATACAAAATTCGAATGGAGCAAGGAATGTGGGAAGAGCTTCGAAGAACTCAAGAGGAGACTCATTTTGGCACCTGTTCTGACCATACCATCTTGGAAAAATAAACGTGGTAGCTGACGTGTTGAGTAGAAAATTGTATGTAGTTACGAGTGCGATGTTTTTAACAAAAAGACCCATTTCGTATGACTTACAAATGATAGAGATAGAGTTAAAGACTCTATGGATCACGTGATGATATACGAGTAAAATCGACTTTAATCGATAAAGTTAAAATCGCTCAAGCTACACACCAGAGCTTATGAATATGATGAAGGAGGTGCAAGAAGTTGTTATTCCAAAAGTAAGAATCGGCGATGTGAGGAATGTTCAAACCTTCGATTTATTAGTCCATTTGAAATCCTCGATCGAATAGAAACTGTGGCCTATAGAATCGTTTTATCGCCAAGTATGTCGCGTGTTCATAACGTTTTTCACGTATCAAAGTTATGAAATTATGTGGACGAGCCGAGCCACATTATTGAGTTAGAACCGGACGAGATAGCCGAAGACTTAACGTACGGGAAGGTACCTGTCAAGATCTTGGATAGGAAGGAGCATGTCCTAAGCACAAATGTCATACCACAAGTTAAGGTTTTGTGGAGGAACCATGCTATTGAAGAAATGACCTGGGAGTTGGAAACAGAATTGAAAGCGAGGTATCCTGACCTTTTTGAAACACCAGGTACGTACGTCAATTTCGAGGACGAAATTTCATAAGGAGGGGAGGTTGTAAGACCCCGAATTTTTTTTTAATAAAATGGAATTTCTTTTATTTATTATTTTGAAATAGTAAGGGTTTATTTGATTAATGTGGTTAGTTATGGGTAAAATGCACAAATATTTTTTAAGTAAGTGGTTATAAAATATTCATTATTGTCGGAGAATATTCGTTTGGTCGTGGAATATTCTTACTATCGGGGAATATTTGTACGACGACGCAGCCTTGTGTGGGCCCCATAATAGAAAGTGATTGGATGAAGAAAACGACAAGTATAAGTTGTTTATAAATAACGGCGTAGTTGTTACCGTTAATACTGTAAAAATACTCGGTGGTTAAAACACAGTAGCACACGGTATTGCACCAATTATTGATTCTTATGTAAGAAGACACTACTCAATAATTGTTACAGTAATTATTGTTCAATATTTTATTTTATTGATTCAATAATTGCTACATTGATATTTTATATTACTGTTGTTTCAATAATTATCACTACACAGTATTTTCTATTATCGGAGCAATAATTCATATTATCTGAATAATATTATTAGATAACATTATTAGCAATGTCTAAAAGTTATGTCTAAGGAGAGGTTTGGTCACCTAATTGCGCGCCAGTAAGGAGAGATCCTTATTGGAAAGCCCCCTCTTTCCTGGGAACTGCCTGGTTGTCAGTATTGTGATTCTGTAATATTATTTATGAATAATTAATTATTAATTTATATGATGAGAAAAATATTCATTGTATATGGATATAGATGGAGAAAATTTTTAATGTGACAATTGTTGAAAATTAATATTTTATCTTTTTTGATAAAAATTTATTTAAATATATTATTATATTATAATAATATAATAATGATGATATTTTTATAATGAATGTGGGATATATGAATAAATGAGGAGAAAGAGTATTTTTGTTACAAAAAATATTTAACACATATTTTGTGCGTTGATGGACTCCATTTTTGACTTAAATTTGATTATAGCCTGTAAAATCGCCCGTATGTGAATTTCGGTCAATTTCTGTTTGGATTTTAGAAAAACTTAAACTTATAAAGTTGTAGAGAATTGAATTTCCTATGAAAGGACATAAGATTCTAATTTTTTTGATAAAAGGGCTATTTATTATGAATTATTGAAGTTCCGGAATAATTGATTTTTGAAGTTTTAAATATTTTTTAATAAAAACATTTTTATTATTTTGGTGGGCCCCACATGTGTTGTAAACATGCTGAATTCAGAAGTTTAAGTGGGCGTAGGAAAATTTTTATAATATATTATTATTTTATTAAATTTTCTACGTTGGTATTCTAAGCATTTTCCTATAAATAGGGTGCTTAGGTTAGAATTAAAAATCACACCAGAAACTGAAGTTTTTTCTCTCTATATTATCGAGCGTATTTTTGTGAGTATTTAGATACTTTGAATGTTGCTATAAGGTGTAAGTTCCTTCAGCACTATATCCAGTATTCCAGTCAGAAGTACTATCTTTTTGAGGTAAGGAATGTTATTTTTTTTATAAATGATATTATTTCTTTCAATATCATTATGCCGAAATATTGGTAAGATTTTTCTTGTGAAATTCTTATTTTATCATGTCGGGGTTACTATTCATGAGTTACTATTCATGAGTTACTATTTACGAGTACTGTTCACGAAGTATGATGATTTTTCTTATGGAATTTCTACCTTTTAGTGTCGGAGTTACTATTCACGTATACAGCACTTTTCACGTATACGACACTATTCACGAATACGACATTATTCACAGAAAAATTAAATTTTCTTTTTTGTGTTCAAGATTGTCTGTTTTGGTTTCTATCTTTGATTGGATCTATGTTTTGATCTTTATTTTTGAATTCTGCTCCAAAATAGTTTATTATGGAGTATTTTTAAACATGGATAAATCGAAGTACGAATCCTTACTATTTGTTCTTTTGTCTCACTTGATTCGTTTTCTTTAAAAAATATTTTTCATCATCCTCAGTCCTAAATGATGATGTAACTTAATATCTTTTGCCTGTAGTGCAAAGATGAATGATTTCTTGATGAATATCTTTGGCCCGTAGTGCAAAGATGAACAGGTGTTGAGATGAACATGACCAACTGATGAATATCTTTGTCTTATAGTGCAAACATGACTATTTGATTCAAGATGCATATTAATTGATGTTACAAGGATAAAATATCGATGATGGACTTTTAAATTCATAGATGATAGTAGATTTCACTCTCTACTTAACTCTTTTAATGAATTGTTGTTTCCGCTGCAGTTGTTGATCTAAAATTTATTGTCTATTATTTTCTATCAGATTTTTCTCTGTTGAAGGCTAAGGATAATTTTTTGTACATTATCTTAGTCATAATATTCTTTACTGGGCTAGTTGAGCTCACCCTTTTTCCTTTTTGTTCTATTTTTTTTTCTCAGGAGACAAGAATATAGCGGGAACTAGTCGGGGTGTGGAGTGATGGTTCAAGACAGTTATTTTAGTAGTCATCACTATTTTATAAAATAGTGTATCAATGATTATAATGAAGACTTATTTGAGTGTGGATATTATCTAGAAGATAATATTTGTATTTAAACTCACAGTTGATGTGTTGTCGTATTTTGCATGATAATTGTATTAATGAAGTTGTAGTTATTTCTGTACCATGTATTTGGCGACTCGGAATAGGTTGGGTGGATTGGACCTATTTTGGAGGCGTCACACAAACTATTGCAGTCTGAGTTGAATCCGACAAAATTCTAACGTCTTGACGGTCTAGTCGGACTTTTATCGAGTTTAAGTTCAATTAAACTCTGCCTTAACACCTAATAATTATCTCATATAATTTTAATATCAGTCAAAATATTTTTCTAAGTCTTATAATAATTTTCAGATAATTTATATCATTTATTATAATTTTTCAATAATTAAACTCGTATTTAAATGAATTAAATAACACATAATTCCTTTATCATTAATATTTATTTATTATCAAATATTAATGAAATACATGTCATAATATTATAATATATTTATAATATCACAAAGTATTTTTAATACTTTAAAATCACATTTATATAATTTTTAAACAATTAAAGTCATTATCCGATAATTGCTATTAATATTAAAATATTAATATTTTCATGGCAAAATATCAAAAGTTATATTTTATAACTTCAAATATTATTATAACACTTAAATTATTTTTATATAATTTTTAAATCATTTATTCTATTTTTCCATAATTTATTTAATATATTTATTAAATAAACTAATTATCATTAATATTGATTAATTAATGAAATTCATCACAAAATATTAAAAGTCACTAAAAATAACCTAAAATATTTTCTTTTACCATAATATAATTTTTCATGATTTTTTATGTATTAAAAATATTTTTAAATAATTTATTTAACATTATAATTAAATAAATTAAATACCATTTATATCCCAAAAAAATATTTATACTCAAAATAATTAAAAACTATTTTTTAGACTTTAAAATAATTTTTCATAATTTATTACGTATTTTTAATAATTAAAAACAATTTATTTCGATTTATTTATTAAACTAAATTATTTCCGGAAATTAATAATTAATTTCTTAATTAAACTGTCGCTAAAAGGGCAATAGGCAACGAAACCGTCGCCGTAGGTGTTCTTGGCCAAGCCCAGATATTCAAAGTCAGTGACTAAGGTGGGTTGTTTGACCGGTTCTTATTTCCAATCCATACATGTTCTGGGCTAACTAATGCTTATAGATAGTAGTACTAATGTAATATTACATGTTCCAACAACTAGATAGGTTATACCACATCAGATCCGAGAGTTCTATGTCCCACAAAATCATGTCAGACCTGTTCTTCATTTTCTGGGTTACCCAGAAAATGAAGAACAGTGCAGGATCCCTACTTTGAGCCTTTCATTCTTTGCCTTATGGGGTCGGTTGGTGTGATCTAGTGGTTCAAACACGTAGTCGAGATGACAAGGTACAACCTCATAACTTCATATCATAACCACAACATCCCATATGACAGATAAAAGCTAGTTAACGCTTGTCAGAAAATTCGACTGTTGAAGGTTCTGGGTTTTCCAGAACTTCAACAAAACAGACGGTCAACCAAGGTTTGACCATAAATATAAACAATTATGTAATTAATCAAGGTGATATAATGGCATGGATTAGTAGTTCATATACCAGTCTATAACATCCGACCAACAACATGACCAAAAACATAAAACACAAGCAAGATCCAGGGTCTAGAAATCCTTGTCAGACCGTTTTTGGAATTCTGGGCTGCCCAGAATTCGTTTTCTGTGAACGGTCAACGACCTTTGACTGACTATATCTGGAGATCTAGACATGGTATGACCATGATTCAAGTTTCAGATTATAGTCCACATAACAAAGAACAAATGTATAACTTAAAACAACTTAAATCAAAAACAGAACAAGATCTATGGTCTCTGACATATCACTGTCAGGCCACATTTTTCCAGATTTCTAAATTTCTAAAAACTCAAATTTTGAGCACTTTGATGTTATGGATCTGGGATTTAACAACACAGATCACTAATTAACACCTTATAACACACTTCTAAATAACAAATCATAACATCTAACAGCAAATCTAAGGATTTCAAGATTTAGGGTTTTATACCTTTCGAGCTTTGATTTTTATTTCTAATCCTCATGATCTATTCTTGGTGTTTTATTACATAATCTTGGCTTGTTTTCTCACACTCTCACACTCTAAGATCCGAAAATATAGAGAGAGAAGGGACTTGGACAAAATAAAATGGAAAGTGAGACTTTCTCTTACTTTTAATCTATATAATTAGATACACAACATGTATGCAATGCAAGGTGTCCCTCTAGATCATGTTGTAGCTGAGATTTAAGTCAAAAGGCTAGCATTAGTTGATGAGCTACTACAATTTTGGTTAGATTTGCAAGCTAACTCTTAAAAAATACAAAAAGGGTAAAATGGACAATTAACATACCATTTTAATTCTAAATTTGTCATTTGATCCAACCCTTAGGGTTTAGGGTTTGGAACCCTTAGGGTTTAGGGTTTAATCCTTAACCTTTACAATTTAATTTCTAACATTTCCGAATTTCGATTTTAAAAATAGAAAAATAATATTTCTAAATTTCGAAATTAGATTTCCTAATTAGATTATGGTTTTCTAATTACTTAACTTGAAAATTAGAATTAATATATCCTAATTAACATTAAAAGTATTAAATTAACACTTAGGTGTTTCCTAATTATAAATTAGGGTTTCTAATCTAGAAATTAGGGTTTTCAAAATTTGAAATTAGGGTTTGCTGATTAATTAAGCTTTACCCTAATTAATATTATAATTAATAGAACATAAGCATTATAATTATCCTTTAAGTTCCCAGATTAGGGTTTTAAAATTTTGAATTAGGGTTTCGGATTCCCAGAACCGAAATTAGGGTTTCTATAACCGATTTCTAGGGTTTCTTGTTAATCGCTTGTTTCTAATGGAACGTTGACGTTCTTAATATATACTTAGGGTTTGCTACAGATATCGTTTATCTGGTCAACCCTTGACCCTTAACAACATGTTAAATACATAAATGACCATATACACAAAACATAAACACATATACACTTAATCCTGAATAATTCATCTAAATCATTCACAAAATTTTGAAATTCGCAAAATTCCATCTTAAAAATGTCAAACGCATACACTTATTTTATGTCTAAGTTCTAATTTTAAACCTTAAATCAATTAATTAAAAATTTTAAAAACTTCAAAATTCTCGGGTTGTCACATAGGTACGTATATCTCAATCCTAAACACAAATCATGAACTCCATCGCCATGCAGAAAACATAATTTCATGTTATTATGATCAGATCAAAACCTATAATCCGTTTCCCAAGTACATACATGTTATCATGGTAATTATTGATCAGACATTTAATCACGTAAGTTTAAATCATAATAGACAATCCATAGAATATATCGATCATATTAATTAACAGAAAAGCATACTATAATAAGTTACGGAATAAGATCTGTTACTATCTTAAATAAGAGAATTAGTTCATTGTCATTGAATTGAAGTCTAGAATCAACAATTGAAATAGCATAGAAATAAAAAAGTAGAAGTAAAGAAGAGAATAAAATTTAATTTCTGCAATCTTGAAGTTCCTCTTTTGTTCCTGCTTTGAATTTCCAATGCTAACCAAATTGCTTCAATCTCCAATAGATAGTTAAAAACTTGGTTTTATGAATGAAAAGTAAAATCCCCATACTAACTGACATAAACTATTATTTATAATGTATGTTACAAATCCTAATCCTACTATGAAATCATATTCACGTTACAACTCAATTGCACTGCTAAATTAAAATGTCAACTCTATTCAACCCTCGAACTGGTGCAGCCGCGCTGCTTTTGAACTGCTCTGGGGCTCGGGCGCGCTGCCGCGTTGCCCTGGCAGAGAAGGGTTTTCAGTGACTGGAGACAGGCACGGTCGCGCTGCACCCTAAGTCAATTTGGGCGTGGTCGCGCTGCTCCCATTTTGCAGTTTCTCTCATCTTTTCATACTGCTCCATGTCAATTATCCCCCACACAACTCCCATACAAAGGACCTACAAATTTGACATAAAATGCATGAAAAGTAACTACAAAACATAGGAATAAGTAACATATTTAGTCAGTTGATATCTAATTCGTAGGTATGAAACCTACTCATCATTATACAATAACACATAGTTGTGTGTGGCGTCTTTTACCGCATCAATTGTCAATTGTACCAAGATTACCGCTTACATATAAGCGATGGTCAATGTGTCGTTGGTGTCCATTCAATGCAGATTTCCTAGCGCGAACAATTGTACCAAGATTGTGATGCCCCCAAAATAGGTCCAATCCACCCAACCTATTCTGAGTCGCCAAATACATGATACAGAAAACAACTACAACTTTATTATTACAATTGTCGTGCAAAATACGACAACACATATACTGTGAGTTTAAATACAAAATATTGTCATCTAGACAGTATTCAAACTCAAATGGAGTCCTCATTACCATTATTGATACACTATTTTACAAAATAGTGAGGCCTACTAAAACAACTATCTTGAACCATCATTCCATACCCCGACTAGTACCCGCAACATTCTCGCCTCCTGAGAAGAAAAATAGAATAAAAAGGAAAAGGGTGAGCTCAACTAGCCCAGTAAAGAATATTATGACTAAGATAATATAGAACAAATTATCGTTAGTCCTCAACAGGGAAAAATCTGATAGAATACAATAAACAACAAGTTTTAGATCAACAACTGCAGCGGAAACAACAATTCATTAGAAGTGTTAAGTAGAGAATGAAATCTACTATCATCTATGAATTTAAAAGTCCATCATCGATATTTTATCCATTTAACATCAATCAATATACATCTTGAATCAAATAGTCATCTTTGCACTACAGGCCAAAGATATTAATCAGTCGGTCATGTTCATCTCAACACCTGTTCATCTTTGCACTACGGGCCAAAGATATTAATCAAGAAATCATTCATCTTTGCACTACAGGCCAAAGATATTAAGTAACATCATCATTTAGAATTGAGGATGATGAAAAATATATTTTAAAGAAAACGAATCTAGTGAGACAAAAGAACAAATAGTAAGGATTCGTACTTCGGTTTATCCATGTTTAAAAATACTCCATAATAACTATTGTGGAGCAGAATTCAAAAATAAAGATCAAAACATAGATCCAATCAAAGATTGAAACCATATCAGACAATCTTGGACACAGAAAAGAAAATTTAATTTTTCTATGAATAGTATCGTATTCATGAATAGTGCCGTATACGTAAATAGTGTCGTATACGTGAATAGTAACTCTGACACTAAAAGGTAGAAATTTCACAAGAAAAATCATCATACTTCGTGAATAGTACTCGTGAATAGTAACTCGTGAATAGTAACTCATGAATAGTAACTCGTGAATAGTAACTCATGAATAGTAATCCTGACATGAAAAGATAAGAATTTCACAAGAAAAATCTTACCAATATTTCAGTATAATGATATTGAAAGAAATAATATCATTTATAAAAAAAATAACATCCTTTATCTCAAAAAGACAGTACTTCTGACTGGAATACTGGATATAGTGCTGAAGGGAACTTGCACCGTATAATAACACTCAAAGTATCAAAATACTCACAAGAATACACTCAATATATCGAGAGAGAAAGAGAGTGAAGATTTTAGTTTCTGGTGTAATTTTCAATTCTAACCTAAGCACCCTATTTATAGGAAAATGCTTAGAACACCAAAGCAAAAAATTTAATAAAATATTATTATTTATATCACAAATTCCTACGCCCACTTTTACCAACTGATTTCAGCCACCTAGCACATGTTAATGATGCCCACAAACATTTCAAAAACGTTTTCCTTTTAAAACAAATTTAAAACTTTTTAAAAAATAATTATTTCGGAACTTCTGAACTTCAATAATTCATAATAAATAGCCCTTTTATCAGAAAAATTCAAACCTCATGTCCTTTCCATAGGAAATTTCATTTTCTACAACTTTGCAGAAGAAACTTTTTCAAAATTCCAAATAAAAATTGACCGAAATCCATAAACGGGCAATTTTATAAGCTATAATCAAATTTCAGTCAAGAAATGGGGTCCACCGACACACAAAATATGTGTTAATCATTTAATACAATAAAAATACTCTTCCTCCTCATATACTCATATATCCCACATTCATTATAAAAATATCACCATTATTATATTATTAAAATATAATAATATATTTAAATGAATTATTTTATCAAAAAAAGATAAAATATTAATTTTCAACAATTGTCACATTAAAAATTTTCTCCATCTATATCCACATAAAATTAATATTTTTCTCATCATATAAATCAATAATTAGTTATTCATAAATAATATTACAGAATCACAATACTGACAATCAGGCCTTTCTCAAGAAAGAGGGGGCTTTCCAATAAGAATTTCTCCTTACTGGCGTGCAATTAGGTGACCAAACCTCTCCTTAGACAGAATTTTCTAGAAATTGCCAATAAGGTTATCTAATAATATTATTCAGATAATATGAATTATTGCTCCGATAATGGAAAATACTGTGTAGTGACAATTATTGAAACAACAATAATATAAAATATCAACGCAGCAATTATTAAATCAATAAAATAAAATACTGAACAGTAATTACTGTAACAATTATTGAGTAGTGCCTTCTTACGTAAGAATCAATAATTGGTGCAATACCGTGTGCTACTGTGCAACAACGCGTATTATTGTGTTTTAACCACCGGGTATTTCAACAGTATTAACGGTAAGAACTACGCCGTTATTTATAAACAACTTATACTTGTCGTTTTCGTCATCCAATCGCTTTTCGTTATGGGGCCCACACATGGCTCTTCGTCGTATGAATATTCCCCGACAGTAAGAATATTCTACGACCAAACGAAAATTCTCTGATAAAAATGAATACTTTATAACCACTTGCTTATTTAAAATATTTGCGCGTTTTACCCATAACTAACCACATTAATCAAATCAACCCTTACTATTTAAAAATAATAAATAGAGAAAATTTAATTTCATTAATAATAAGTTGGGGTCTTACAAAGATTATCGTTTACATATAAGTGAGGGGTTGAGGTTTTGTGAGCGATTCACCTTCATAGCTTGCTAGAAACTATCGGGGCGACGACCACCTCACGCAAGCATGTGGCGGAGTCCATCATTTGGTATCAAAGCTAAGTTTCGTAGCGAGTTACTTATCGTTAATTTTTGGTTTGAATTGTTGATTGCGTGCTATCGTTGAGATTCATACCTTCTATAATTTGTTTTGTGATAAGTATTTTTTAATTTATTAGTAAAACTATGAATTTTGCTTGGTGAATTTAAAAAAATCTATTAGAGAGAATACTTAGAGGTAAAAGGTAAGAGTAGCGAGTTTAATTGAGGGTAAAAGTCAATTTTGAGTGCATACATAAGTGAAACATTAATTCAAGTGAAACATGTAAGGGAGTGGTAAGGAAATTTTTTTTCTACTAACCTTTGTTTTGCAGCGAATTATGTCTAATTCAAAGGATAAGAGTGATATGGAAGAGGTTCCTGAAAAATTTAATACAAATTTCATGATCGAAATAATGGAAAAGGAGTGGAACATAAACTTTAATATGGCAATGGACCATATGAATGATAGATTTGATCGGTTGAGCGTTAACCAAAGGGAGTAATCTTAACATCCTTATCGGGCACATCAACAAGGTAGAACACATCAAAGAGGGGCTAAAATGGAAGGAGAAAATGGTTACGATGACAAAAATAGCGAGGATGAGGAACAATAATTCGACTTCCTTCATCGGAGACATGGAGCTAGGAATAAGGGAGATCAAAATCAGATGGAAAATAACTTGGATAACATCAAGCTTGCTTCTTCTTCGGGTTTGACTTTTGAGAATTAGGGCTGTCATTGTCCCTCTTTCTCTTATTCTTGCCCTTCTTGCTGGCCCCTTCAGACGATCCACCACCTTCAGCCTTCATTTTGTCCACTTGCGCCTTGAGCTCATTCCATTCTTCAGTCATTTCACGTAACGCTCGCTCCATCTTCCACAACTCCTCCAAGAGAAATACTTTACTCTTGAGTTCCTGGACTTCTGTAGATTTGTGATCTTGTTCTCTAACTTTGATCTTATTCTTTAACTCCACCTTAGCTGGCTCAGACTCTGTCTCCTCATCTCCACTCAGATACATCTTGAGATAATCATCATGATCACTTCTGAGATTAACCACGGGTTCATCTTTTCCTACTTCTTCCACTGATTCACTCTGTGCTGGCACCTCGGCTTCTGGCACTGGTGCGACAGCCGCTAAAATCTCCGTACTCATCATATCTTCTCCAGACATCCTACAATCAGTTTAAACAACTTCATTAGTACTTCACCAGTACAACATTCTCACACTATGTGTCCATTTATCTCACTATTAATGCACTTCGACAATCCCTCACTTAGCACTCTAAATGAGTATTCTATATCATGCTTATGGTTATATTCCTAGGGTTTTCCCCACCTCACTTAAGATTTATAACCTATAGCTCTGATACCAACCTATAACGCCCCCAAATTCGGGTTACCTGACCCCCGAGTTTGGTGTTCGCGATCCACAATATAATAACATCTAACTACCCATTTAAATAAAAATAGGAATACATAACTCATTAACATATGTTGTTAATACATAAGTCCTAGGTCCACTAACCTTAACATTACAGAAATACCCCTTAGTTATACGAAAAGGGTTTACAATACAATACATCATAATAATAATATTGTTCATTATACTAATTTATCACAATGCCTTTTCCTTTGTTCTTCTTCGCAGCACCTTCTGCAACTTTGTCCCTAGCTGAAAAGTTTTATTTAGTAAGGGTGAGCAACAAGTTTGCCCCGCAAGTTAAGACATACAATAAAAGTATAGAAATCAATATCAAGTCTTCTAACATTCTCCACAACAATAATCTGATAATGAAAGAGTACAACGCTTTCGAGATTTTCTACGATATTCAAATGAATAATCAAGAATTAATTCTACGAAATAGCAAAGCGAAATGTTTTTCAGATTTATGTTGAGTGATCACACTAGATCTAAAACTTCTCTTCTCGGGTATCTATCAAAGATTTACTTTGATATATACTCAGGTGTATCAAATAACCATAAAGATTAAATCATACTCCTCTACAAGTACTTAGAGTCAGCCAACTCCTTGTACCCTATATTATGCATAATACTTAATAGTGCGCAATGGCCGAATATACGACCTAAAATGTTCTCTTTATATAAAAGGTTGTTCTTTTCAGTCTTTGAATCAGAATATTATTTAAAAACGAAATGCAATGATTTCAATATCTAATCACTTCTCTTCTCAAACCTGTCAAGTTTTCTTTTTCTATCTAGCCGATACAACTGGCATTGATCTATTAATAATAATTAAATTATCTTCTCTTCTCTTCTCGAACCTATCAAGTTCTAACAAATGTTCGTCTAGCCATAATAATTAGCTAAGATAATTCGCAACATAATTCGATAATAAACAGGAATTATCTGTACTGCCAATATTAGCTTCTACAAATTTAAATATCCAACAACAGTTATTCTACGAATATATTTTCAGAATCAGTAATTCAGTATGAATTATTAAATATGCACTGACTGCGAATAATCAATAATAAATCCCTGGACGTGGTATAATTAACAATAATTAACCACTATAATTAAACAATATTAACTCAAGGTTGAGTTAGGAAACTTGCCTCTTCCACTGTTTACAGCTACACAATAAATTTATCTGCTTTTGAAAGACCTATAACCAATAATATCGGTCTCACAATTAGTACCATATCTCATAACACACAACACTGTAATTCACAGTCAATCTTCTCCTAGACACATTATCACATAGCCACGTCAGTGTTTACAACCTATAGAAACACTTAACAAGTTTAACTAGTTCGGTCTGGTTGGACTTCGGTCCATTCTCGGTATTTTGGTCACTCTATCTGACAATTAACACATTGATTGTCAATTAAACTTTGTCTCTAAGCTTTAATATTATTTTATATAAGTCAAATATCGTTTATAATATTTTTCGAAAGCTTTTAATAATTTATAAACAATTAATATAATTTATAATAATTTTTCAAACACTTAAATTATTTTTAAATGATTTAATTATCAAATAATCTTATTATCATTAATATTTAATAATATAAAAATATTAATGTTATACTTGTCAAAATATTAAAGTTATTGTTAATAACTTAAAATATTTTTAAATCATCAATATTCTACTTAAATGATTTTTAAAATAAGTAAAATCATTTTTAAATCATCACCATTAATATTCAAATATTAATGAAATTATCATTCAAATATTAAAAGTCATTAATTATAACTTAAAATAATTTTAAAATATTTTCTCATTTTTTAAATGATTTTTAATCAATAAAACCATTTTTAATTCATTTATTTAATTTAATAATTAAATAAATCTAATATCATTAATATTAATTTATTAATGAGAATTTTCCAAAAATATAGAAATATATATTTTATAATTCAAAATATATTCTAACACATTATTCTTATTTAAAATAATTTTTAAATCAATAAAATCATTTTTAACTTATTTATTTAATTTAATAATTAAATAAATCTAATATCATTAATATTAATTTATTAATGAAAATTCTCAAAAAATATTAAAAGTCACATTTTATAACTCAAAATATTTTTAAATACATTTTTCTTATTTAAAATGATTTTTATATAATTAAAATCATTTTTCTCGAATTTATTTAATACACAAATTAAATAAATTAAATAGCATTAATATTCAAATAATTATAAATATTAATGAAAAATGTCCCAAATAATTAAAAGTTAATTTTCAGAATTTAAAATGATTTTTAAAACTATTTTTGTAATTTTTATAATTTATTTTCTACTTTTAAGTATTTTTCAGAATATTCAGAAAATAAAATAAATAAAATCGTCGCTATAGTCATTTAGGGACACTTAGCGTCGCTGTTGGTGTTCTTGAGCTCAAGAACACTGACAGCTTCGTGTTTATCATGACATGTTTGACCACCTCTAATATCCAATACATTGTGTTTCTGGGCTTTTGTTTGCACCTACTTTGTAGTACATATGTAATACTACCATTTGAAAGTAATATGTACACAAGTCAATCATGTTTGATGATAAAGCATTTACTTTGTAAGAATTTTATTCATTTATTAATAAAAAGTATTTATTTATTAAAGGCTTTTAATTATCTACATGATGCTGTTTTATAATATGTGATAAACTCATAGTTTTAAGCAATGCTTTTAGAATAATGATGATGATCATTCTAATGAGATCTAAATTCTTTGAAAGCTTAAAACTAAAATAGTTTCCAATCGTTGGATTACTAAATTGGGGATTAGTGAATCCGGATAGATTGGTACATACGTTGCTTGCTCATTGGATGATGATGATTGATCTCATGATCATTTGTGTGGTGACACTAAAGAAAGTATGTAGGTGCTTATTAGAGAATAAGTTCACTGAACGTGACTCGCTAAGGAATACCTAATGAAGTTTTACTTGCCTATCAATAGGAATTCTTGTAGTGATAGTAGTACAAGTGATCCTTGGACTTGAGATCATCATAGTATCTTGTGTATGATGAGTTATACTTTGACTTATTCCTTAAGACCCTTAGGGTATATCAAAGGGTATGCTTGAGTATAATATGTTGTACATGGAGATAATGTATTATCAATAAAGAATCAACCACTTCTAGTAAAAGAAGAGAAATGTCCTATGCGATTCGATAAATGACAACCCAGTAGTCCTTGGCCAAGGCAGAATGAAATTAGAAAGGAGTTTCTAATTTGTATTATTTGGAGTTGTGCATTTAAGAGTCAAAATACATATAATTAAATAAAATAAGACTTGACAGTAATTTCATGTCTTATATTTAATTGGGACATTGTATGGTGAAAGGATTGAATTGTACGGTAACTATTAACTCAAAGGTTCTTTTATGATTACTGTTAAAATCTATATTAATTGGAAAGTCGTTGATCGTTAGGGAGGCTTATTCCTATTGTAGAATAAATATTATTTATTTAAATAAATTATTAGTTTAATTTATTTATTTAAATAAGATTAGAATTGTTTTAATTGATTTATTCACAATCGGTTTAATATGGAGAACCTAAAGGGTCACACCATAAAAAGAAGAATAATTATTTAAGAAGTTAATGGCATAATCGTAATAATGAGTTAAGTATATTTAATTTAATCTATGGTGATAAAATAAATTAAATAGCTTAATATTTATTATTTAATATTTTGAAAATATTAAATATAAATTAATAAGATGAGTCTTATTATTATTATTATTATTATTATTATTATTATTATTATTATTATTATTATTATTATTATTATTATTTAATTCCTAAAGGAGTTTAGGAATTAATTAATAAAAGTACTCTCAAATATCCTAATAGGATTAGGAAACAAATTAATTAAAAGAGTTTAATTAATTATCCCTAATAAGATTAGGGAGCTTAATTAATTAAAAGAATTTAATTAATTAAATAAAACTCAATTCTTTAATTGTTAAGGAGAGTTGCCTACATCTATAAATAAGATGAGTCTTATTATGGGTGAGGTGGTTGACACTTTCACAACACGTGAATACGTAATTTCAATAGTTGTGAGAGTACGTCTTTTTTTATAGAGATAGAAAACTAGGGTTTGGCCAAACACCCATCTTCTTGAATTTTTATTCTTCCTTGGTGGATCACCTCTAGAGGCCAAACACTTGGGTGGCTAATGTTGATCAAAAGAATGAATCAAACTCGGTGAATTCAAGTTGAACGCGAAAAGTATTGGAGGTGAACTTGTACCTGAGGAAGCTCGAATCTTCAAGGGTATGATTCTTGTTCTTTCTTTTTTGTTTAATTAATAATTGCGCATAAAGGATGATTCGTGTATATGGTTTGTAAAATTTGTAAAACTCTGATTTTTAATGTTTCCGCTTACTTTGTGCAATTTGATTGCGTTCATGAATATTACAAACCTAACAGTGGCATCAGAGCCAAACCTTTATGCGAATTATTAATTATTTTAATTTGATATGTATATTGATATGTATTTAGAACAATTTAATTGGGCATAATTTTGTTGTATAAAATTAAAAACAAAGGTTGCTACGTGATTTGCGCTGAATATATATATATATATATATATATATATATATATATATATATATATATATATATATATATATATATAATTTTATAATTAAAATAAAATGTTTATTTTAATTTTAAAATTAGATTTTATGCTAACTAATTAAAGTTAAAATTGGATTACATGATAACTAATTGGAGGTGAAATTGGATTCCATGTTTCCTTAAATAAAGGAGTTTATTTAGGTATGAAATAAGATTTCATGTTATTCAAAATAAAAGAGTTCATTTGTGAATAGGAAAGAGAATCCGTATTTTCTTAAATAAATGAGTTTATTTAGATATGGAATAAGATTTCATATTATTCAAAATAAAAGAGTTTATTTGTGAATAGGAAAAGAATCCGTGTTTCCTTTAAATAAAGGAGTTTTATTTTTTTTTTACTTAGAATTGGATCCCATAATTAATTAAAAATAAAAGAGTTTATTTTGATTAAAGATTTTGATTAAAATAAAATAGTTTATTTTATTCAAAATTGGATAAATTAAAATAAAAGAAGTTTATTTTGATTTAAATTTGGATTAAAATAAAGGAGTTTATTTTGATTCAAAATTAAATTTTATACTAACTAAATTTGCCCATTAAATGATATCAATATATATATATATATATATATATATATATATATATATATATATATATATATATATATATATATATATATATATATTAAATGTTTATTTTACATGAGATGAATTTATTTATTGATGCATCTGGTGATGTATATGAAAATAAATGAGATTGATTATGGACTATTGACCAATGTGATTGAATTTTATTTTAATTGGATGCATGAATGTATGAGTTTTATTAAATAGGGTCTGCGTACCTCGTCTTCTCTAGTTCTTTCTTAATGTAAATTCTATCTCTCTCCTATATACTTTCCCTTGACTGCTGATCAAGGTTTTTATTTATTTTAAATAGTTTTGTAATAGGAATAGTTAGAATTAATTTTGAAGAATTGGAGCTCAAGGAGCAAGGAGCGCTTGAAAACGCGTTTGTAATGGAGCCCGGGTTTAAATATAATAGTTATATTTAAATATTAATTCTTGCACCCCTAGGGTTTGACCTTTTGGTTCACTTGGTGGCTCTAGTGAATCAAACTAGAATAAAAGTCCATAATCAATCCAGGTAGAATATAGTATTCTATATGTGCATGTTTATACTATATATATGTGTGTGTGTGTGTGTGCATGCGCGCTAAACAAGATGAGACAAATTAATTACATACAAACCCCTCAAATTTTTATATTAAGTCTTAAGCGTTCAAAGATATTTGGAATATCGAACGTCGCCTTCTAGCATGATAAAAAATAATAGAGTATCAATTAATTATTATAAGTTTATTGTGTCACCACAAGGCTTATCTTAATTTTTTGAGATGTTAATTTTATCACATTTGATGCTTATAAAGAAAATTGAACAATATTGTTTTGTTGTGTCACCACAAGGACAATATTTTTTTTTTGAATATATGGAGTGCTAGGTTGGACTTAACTTAAATTATTTTAGTTCGAAAGTGCACACACTTGACCATTATGATTTAAGAGGTAAAATACAAGGAGTTACATATTTGATATAATTGACAAGAGTTGTCTACCTATTTATTTATATATAGTTTGTTATGTCACCACAAGGCTATATACATTTGAAATAGAAAAACTTATTCTCACTAGTATATCTTTAATTAGATTTTCCAGAACTATATAAGTGAGGGTAATATAGTTTGATGAAAATAGTGAGAGATACCAATTTAAAACAAGACCTAATTTATTTTTGTAATTAATAAAAGAATGTATGTTAAAATATTGTTAATTACAAATTTATTTACAGAAATTTTACAATGTCTAAATTACTATCACTGTGAAGCATATTAGATGCTATTTAACCGGACCGAATTAAATGGATTGGTTAAGGAATTTGAGAATAGTTCTCATGACTGAAAAGCTATCTTATGTCCTTAATACGTCTTTTCTGCAATGGTTGCAGACAATGCCTCTGAGGAAGAGATTTCTACTTTTAAAAAGTGGCAAGATGATGCACAGTTGGCTCAATACATCATGCTCGCATTTATGAGTAACGAGCTTCAGCGTCAACATGAAACTATGGATGCTCCTACTATACTCTTGCACGTCAAGTAGTTGATGGTGAGAAAAGTAGGACTAGTAGATATCAGATATCTAAGGAGCTCTTCCGATCTAGAATGACCGATGACACCACAATACAAACAAAAATCCTTAACATAATCAATTTGATTGAACAATTGGGACAACATGTTTTGTCATAAATTGAGAGTTGAGCCAATATTTGATCTTGCAGTCACTCTCGGACTCCTTTCACAATTATTGTGAATTTTTTATATGAACAAGCTAAATATCAGCTTCGCTGATTTCCTTAACATGTTGAAAAATGTTGTGAGTCACTTTCCACCAAGAAAGACCAAGTCTTACTAGTAGGGGCCAAAGGATATTCTAAAAAGAAGAATGATTCTATGAAGGTAAATAGAAAAGGAAAAAATAAAGGATAATAAGAACAAAACTGATACGGATATCAAAGGAGTTTGCTTCCACTGCAATAAGCCAGGACACTGGAAAAGAAACTGCGAGAAGCATTATGTAGAGTTAACCAGAAGAAGCTTAGTGAAGCTTCGGTTACAAATATAGTTTTTTGTTCATAATTTAAAATAAATTTTTCATTAAGTCAAGGTTCTACTTAGGTATTGGATACTAACTTTGGTTATCATAAATATATATTTATGAAGGGACCAATCAGAAGTAGAAAGCTAAACAAAGATAAGTAATCATATGTGTGGGAAATGAAGCAAATGTTACTGCATTAGCCATAGAAACTTATAGCTTATGGGCAAATCTATTAAGTCAATAAGTTGTTATTGTATTTCAGTTCTTGTTAGAAACATTATTTCCATTTTGTTGTTGGACAATGAAATCTCTGGTATTATATTTAAGAACAATTGTTGTTCTATTTATAATAATAATGTTTTGCATAGAACTGGAATATTACTTAATGGATTGAGTATACTTGACTTACGTGAAAATAATTTTGCATATTGAACAAATTAGTATAAGAAAAGGAGATGATCATTCAAAGAGTTGAATGTGTGTATTTGCTGAAATACAAGTGCGAATTATTTGAAAGGTTCAAAGAATTCAGAAGTGAATCATCTCAAATGGTTTTCTCATAATGGAAGCCTCCTGATACGCAATAATTAATTGGTGTATCTGAAAAGAAAAATCGTACCTTGTTGGACATAATGATTTTACCGACATTTTAGTATCCCTCTAGGGTCATGCCCTAAAAATGACTGCATATCTATGAAAATGTAACCTCAAAATTCAGCCACAAGACTTCATAAAAGTTATGGATAGGGAGGATTCCTAATCTTAAGTATGTTAAGATAAAGGAATTTCCAACTTAAGTGAAAAGGTGTCAAAGGATAAGCTTGGGACAAAATTTGACAAGTACAGATTTGTGGGACATCATAAAGTAAGATTAGGGTATATGTTCTATAATTCTACTTAGCAAAAGGTGTTTGTTGCGAAACTCGCTACCTTATAAGATAAATGTGTTTATTATTGAAGGAGCTAGTGGGAGGATAATAGATCTTGAAGAGTTCAAGAACCACAAATCACTATAAGTTAAATAAGAGGAACCTATAGATAGACCTATTGTACCATAACTAAATCGTAAATCTAGAATAGTACCGAAGATACCTAGGAGGTATGGATTCATCATAAATGATGATAATGAGGTACATATCATAGAAGATGATGAACCAGTTATATACAATGAGGTAAGAGTTATAGACACTCAGAGAAATAAATTGAAGCAAGTTTCTCAAAATAGAACATTCATTTTGATGAAATAATCAAAAGAGTTTGATTTTATCAAAAACAAGAATAAACCTAGTGTGTACAAAAGGGTCAGTGGGAGCGTCGTGACAAATCTAGTATTATATATTGATATATTATGGGTAAGGAATGACATACTAATGTTACAATCAGTAAAGATAAAGTTGTCTAAACATTCCTCCATGAATGATTAGGAAAGAGTATCGTAATTGGGGATACAAATCTATATAGATAGATTTAAGAGGATGCTCGACTTAACCCGAGGATCGTATATTCATTTGATGCTGAAGTCGTTTAGCATGGCAAACTCCAAGAGTTGTCTCATGTTGATGAGCCATGGAGTGTATCTCTCTTAATAGTCCCCATAGACTCGTAAAAGAGAGATCGCATGAGTAACTATTATGTATACAATGAAATGTATGGAACCTGATGTTGATCAGTCATATTTTGGAGAAGATCACTGTAAGACAGTGAAAAACAACTTAAAGTACTTAACCGACACTAAGGATGTGATTAAAATTTATGGTGGGTCTAAATTAAAACTAGAGGGCTTAAAAGACTCATGTTTTTCAGACATACCAAGACAACAGAAAATCCACTTTAAGGTAAAGTGTTACCTTGAACAGTGGTGAAGTGAATTGGAAAGGTTCCAAACAACAAAGAGTTACTGGATTAGTGATAAAGACAAAGTATATAGCTGTAAATGTAGCTGCAAGTTGATTGTTTGGATGAAAAGTTCATTACAGAACTAGGAATAGTTCCTAAGTCCCATCTTGGTTCTAAACATGTGTTGTGGCACTTTCATTTGATTATAGGAATCATTAAAAGATGAAAAATCACTATAGAGATAGTGGACTCTCAAGAACAACATTACATATCCATTACCTAAAGCTTATCCAACAACATGACAATCGTCACTTAGAGAAGAAGAGAATGAGATACCATGACGATTGGCTTTAGTGTAAGTGGGAGATTGAAAGTAGTATGCACACAAGTCAATCATGTTTGATGATAAAACATATACTTTGTAACAATCTTATTCATTTATTAATAAAAAGTATTTATTTATTAAAGACTTTTAATTATCTACATGATGTTGTTTTATAATATGTGATAAACCCATAGTTTTAAGCAATGCTTTTAGAATAATGATGATGATCATTCTAATGAGATCTAAATTCTTAGAAAGCTTAAAACTAAAATAGTTCCCAATCGTTGGATTACTAAATTGGGGATTAGTGAATCCGGATAGATTGGTACATACGTTGCTTGCTCATTGGATGAGGATGATTGATCTTATGATCATTTGTGTGGTGACACTAAAGCAAGTATGTAGGTGCTTATTAGAGAATAAGTTCACTGAACGTGGCTCGCTAAGGAATACCTAATTGAGTTTTACTTGCCTATCAATAGAAATTTCTGTAGTGATAGTAGTACAAGTGATCCTTGGACTTGAGATCATCATAGTATCTTGTGTATGATGAGTTATACTTTGACTTATTCCTTAAGACCCTTAGGGTATATCAAAGGGTATGCTTGGGTATAATAAGTTGTACATAGAGATAATGTATGATCAATAAAGAATATACCACTTCTAGTAAAAGAAGAGAAATGTCCTATGTGATTCGATAAATGACATCCCAGTAGTCCTTGGCCAAGGCAGAATGAAATTAGAAAGGAGTTTCTAATTTTCATTATTTGGAGTTGTGCATTTAAGAGTCAAAATACATATAATTAAATAAAATAAGACTTGACAGTAATTCCATGTCTTATATTTAATTGGGACATTGTATAGTGGAATAATTGAATTGTATGGTAACTATTAACTCAAAGGTTTTTTTTAATATTAATGTTGAAATCTATATTATTTGGAAAGTCGTTGATTGTTAGGGAGGCTTATCTCTATTATAAAATAAATATTATTTATTTAAATAAATTATTAGTTTAATTTATTTATTTAAAAAATATTAGAATTGTTCTAATTGATTTATTCACAACCGGTTTAATATGGAGAACCTAAAGGGTCACACCATAAAAGGAAGAATAATTATTTAAGAAGTTAATGGCATAATCGTAATAATAAGTTAAGTATATTTAATTTAATCTATGGTGATAGAATAAATTAAATAGCTTAATATTTATTATTTAATATTTTGAAAATATTAAATATAAATTAATAAGAGGAGTCTTATTATTATTATTATTATTATTATTATTATTATTATTATTATTATTATTATTATTTAATTTCTAAAGGAGTTTGGGAATTAATTAATAAAAGTACTCTCAAATATCCTAATAGGATTAGGAAATAAATTAATTAAAAGAGTTTAATTAATTATCCCTAATAAGATTAGGGAGCTTAATTAATTAAAAGAATTTAATTAATTAAATAAATCTCAATTCTTTAATTGTTAAGGAGGGTTGCCTACATCTATAAATAAGAGGAGTCTTATTATGGGTGAGGTGGTTGACACTTTCACAACACGCGAATACGTAATTCCAATAGTTGGGAGAGTACGTCTTTTTCTATAGAGATAGAAAACTAGGGTTTAGCCAAACACCCATCTTCTTGAATTTTTGTTCTTCCTTGGTGGATCACCTCTAGAGGCCAAACACTTGGGTGGCTAACGTTAATCAAAAGAAGGAACCAAACCCGCTGGATTCAAGTTGAACACGAAAAGGATTGGAGGTGAACTTGTACCTGAGGAAGCTCAAATCTTCAAGGGTATGATTCTTGTTCTTTCTTTTTCATTTAATTAATAATTGCGCATAAAGGATGATTCGGGTATATGGTTTATAAAATTTTTAAAACTCTAATTTTCCGTGTGTCCGCTTACTTTGTGCAATTTGATTGCGTTCATGAATATTACAAACCTAACACTATTAACAACCAATAATTTGGTCCAGAAACTACTCAGATTCAAGATTTGAGCTTTGAAACTTCTTGTAAGACGGTTTCTGGGTTTTTCAGAAACCCAAGATGTTCAACCAGTCACGTTCATACTTGATTTTATATACGATCTGGTCATGTTTCTAGTGATCTAAATGTTCGAAGTTATAGTCCTTATGTCAAGGACCAATATTAAAGCAACATCTCGGTCCAACAACAAAAAGAATCACAATTTATCAAGCGGTCAAACTATGTCAGAAAGCTCGTTCTAACTGTTTCTGGGGTTTCCAGAAACAGCACTTCGTGCTCGACAGGTCAGGTTTGACCACTCACTACACTTGATCTGTTGATGCTATAAATGATCTAAAACCATGGATCTATAGTCCAGACAACACACTATAATACTGTTACTATAGTATCAACATATACACATTAAAATTGACAGATTCAGACTATACAAAATGTTGTCAGACACTGATTTAGCCTTTCTGGGTTACCCAGATTTGGCCCGGTCAACGTCGGTCAACAGATTTTGACCGATTATATCTTCAAATCCATACATCTAATGACTCTTATTTCTTTTGCAGAATAAAGACCTCATACCAAGCTACATATAACAACTTTAAAACAACAAAAATCTTAATCAAGCAAGGATCTGTGGCCACTGACATTCGGTTGTCAGACCACAAACCATGTTCTTGATAGTTTTTGAAAAACATAGTTTTAACCCACTTTGATGCTATGAATTCATGATAGATCATCATAGATCTTCATAAAACATCCACTAGCAAGATTCTAAACACTTAAACACAAAAACTTTCTTAGCATACAAGATCAAATTAGATTTTAGGGTTTATACCTTCTTGTTCAAATCTTGATCTTGATCTTCCTAATCTGAACTTGATGTTTCTAGAGGTGATTTAGTGACTGATCTACCTTAGAATTTCGGAGCTTTGGATGGGAGAGAGAGTTGGTGAGAGCAAGAGAGCAAAATGGCTATTTTTATGAACTTTATCTCTCTAAATCAATTATATAATTGATTCAATGAATGCTCCAATGCTAGCTGTCGGTTTTGATCAGTAAATGGCTGAGATATAAGTCACAATGGTAAAGTAATTAGGTCACCAACTAAAGGTATTACCAATTTTACAAGTTAGCTCATTAAAAATGTAAAAAGGGTATTTTTGTCATTTGTACTCTAAATTTAATGGCATGATGGTCAATTGCCCAAACCCTTAGGGTTTAACCCTAAGGTTCTAACCCTTAGGTTTTAAACTTTAGTTTCCAAAATTTCCAATTAGGATTTTAATTAGAAAAATAAAATTTCTAAATTACAATTTAGGGTTTGTAAAAATAGAAATTAAAATAACTAAAATATAATTAGAGTTTTCTAATCATATTTTAAGTTTAATAAACACATTAAGCTTACTAATTAGGATTAGGGCTTCCTAATTAGGGTTTTAGGATTCTCGAATATAACATTAGAGTTTCCCGGCTTTCGATTAGGGTTTCTAACGGTACGTTAGAGTTTTTAATCATGAGATTAGGGTTTTTAATTTCTTATTAGGGTTTATAAATTTTAAACCTTATCCGATCGATCATTGATCAATAAATCTCTTCGGTACAAACACATACTCATTAATATAATTATTTTAATTATATTTTTTATCGAATCCCTATCCGTAACTAGGGTTAGGGTTTCTATTCTCCATTAAGCACAACTCTACTCTTAATTTTATTAGTCAATACATAAATTGACCTTCTCGAGACTCGTATCACAGATACTTGTCACAAAATTGATAATCAATATTAATATTAAATAAAAAAAATTTATTCGTAAAATTTTGAATATTTGAAATCCCGAGTTATCACAATGACATAATTAGTTACTACATATACTCAGTACATAATTAAGTATCTATTTCATGTATGACTTGTAGTCTTAGGTTCAACTATTTGGTTAAACCATAACTCTTTAATTTATCACATAATTATTAATTGCTAATAATATTTTCATACTTGGTACTATAACACTACAATATGACAAAAAATCATATTTTAATAGTCATAACATTACTCTTTATCAACAATTACAGAATTGTATAATTAAAATAAATTTTCTGGATAATACTGCTAACTGGCGCTTCAGCGCCCCAGTTTGTACTAGGAATGGCGTTGTGGCGCTGACTTGGCACTGTCGCGCGAGACAAATGCCTATAACTAGCACTACAACATTGACTTGGCGCTGAAGCGCTAGAATTGTACTATGGGACGGCGCTGCAGCGCCAAAGTACAAATCCAGGCAAACAGTGTTCATGAAGAACACAAACAAAGCCAAAATGGCATACAAGCTACTTTCTAACAACAAATTTAGCATACATAAAATACATAAACCTTACATAAATATAAATTAATGCTTCCAACATGCTTCTAACCATAAAAATAATATAAACAACAAGTTTAAAAACTCTAATTTCAATGTTCTTGCTAATACTTCACTTTTAGACACTTTTAGCAAAATAAATCATTGTAAATGCGTTTTTCAACCAAAAGAGTTAATTTAAATTGCTTTGTTTTCGTTTCTTCATGTATTTTCACAATCAATAGTCAATTTATACTTTATGCTATGAATTGAATATCAATTTTGACTCTAAATTAAGCCATATCAAATATATGTCACTGTAATCTTACTGTAATATATTCTTCTCCATATTAACACATATTACATAAACTAATTAACTCTAAATCATCTATAAACCATATGAGAATAATTTATATCAACAAATTAACATAAAAAAACCACATGATAAACAATTCATCCTCCACACAAACTTTACAGATAACTTTTGATTGAATAAAAACTTTTAAACAAAATAAGAGTTATACCTTTACTTTCTAGTTTAGATAGAGAAGGCTACTTTGTTAATTCCTTCTTGGCTTCCAAACTTCCAATTTTCTATAAATTTCTCTAAAGATTCTAACTTTCTTCTCTCTTTTCTCTTTGTGTTTTCTCTTCTTTCTCTTCTTCTCTGTTCTTTCTCTCTTTTTCTAACTTAACGTAGGAACAAAATACTAACTGATATACGTAAACGTATATAACTGACAAAAATATAACTCCCCTCTTTTATTATATTTCATTTATGTTTTATTTTTATTTATTATTATTATTATTATTATTATTATTATTATATATGTATATATATATTTTAAAATTCAAATTTCATAAGGCCTTGTTTGGCCAAAACAAGATTAAAATAGGAATTTCAAAAGCTCCAAGGCTTTGTTTAGTAAAGCCAAATTAAAACTCTTTTAATTTATTTTCATAACTTAGTTATAATATAGTTTTATTGTCACAATTTATTTAATTAAATTCTCATATTCAAATTTAATTAAATTAAAATTAATAACAACTTATTAAATCTATTTGTCACATAATCACGTTACCACAAAATTATAATTTTTATTATAATTTTAATTAAATAAATTAACACATCATTTTAATTACTAAATCAAATTAAAACATCATTATAGCAATTCCTTTAATTCTTATAAATTCTCTAATTTAATCATTACATTAAATTAGAATATTATCTCATAATAATTATTTCATCACTCTTTTATTTAAATTAACTCCCAAAATAACAACTTACCAATTATCAAATTAATTAACATATTACCTTAATTGAGTTAATTCCTACAACTCATGAATTATTTATTTAATTAATAAATAATTAAATTAAATAAATATTTATTTAACAATAAACACATCAATTAAAATATTTATTTTATTCAATAAATATTTAAAATTATAATTATAATTCTGGATTGTTACATCATTCCCTTCTTACAAGAATTTTGTCCCCAGAATCACAACTCAAACAATTCATAATTAAAATATTTATTTTATTCAATAAATATTTTAAATTATAATTAAAATTCTTAATTGTTACATACTTCCCTCCTTACAAGGATTCTGTCCCCAAACTCACAACTCAAACAATTCATTCATCACATTCTTCCCTCTTTATAAGGAATCTGTCCCCAGAATCGAAGACACAATTAAACAAATAACTCAGGATAGTTCTTTATCATTTTGTCCTCGAGTTCCCACGTAGCTTCTTCGGCATTTTGGTTCCTCCATATCACCTTCACGGAAGGTATCACTTTATTCTTGAGCACTTGTTCTTTCCTATTAACTATCTAGATAGGAATCTCCTCATAAGACAAGTCCTTATCGAACTGTAATGGTTCATACTCGATCACATGCTTGTAATCGGGTTTATACGGTCGTAGCACCGACACATGAAAAACATTGTGAACATGTTCTAACTCTAGAGGTAGAGCTACCTCATAAGCCACTTCACCTAATCTTCGCAGCACCTCGAAGGGTCCTATAAACCTCGGGCTTAGCTTTCTCTTTTTACCAAAATGGATTTTCCCCTTCCAAGAAAAAACTTTTAGGAAAATAAAATTTCCTATGTCGAACCCGCGATCTTGTCTCTGTTGATCAGCATACTTCTTCTCTCTGTCTTGAGCAGCTAACAATCTTATCCTGATGAGTTTGACAACCTCAACAGTCTGCTGTACTAGTTCTGGTCCTAACAGTTGACGTTCACCAACTTCATCCCAGCATAGTGGAGTTTTGCACTTCCTGTCGTATAATGCTTCGTAAGGCGGCATACCAATGCTTGCGTGGTAACTGTTGTTGTAGGCAAATTCTACCAATGGTAAATGATCATCCCAGTTTCCTTTGAAATCCATGATGCATGCTCTGAGCATATCTTCCAACGTCTGGATTGTTCGTTCACTTTGGCCGTCTGTTTGAGGATGGTACGCCGTACTCATTCTCAATTGTGTTCCCATGCATTCTTGTAGTCTCTTCCAAAAGCTTGACGTGAATCGCGGATCTCTGTCTGACACAATTGACACTGGAACTCCATGTCTTGAAACGATCTCCTTGACGTACAACTTTGCCAGCTGATCAAGATTGAATCTAATCTTTATTGGCAAAAAGTGTGATGATTTCTTTAGTCTATCCACTATCACCCAAATAGCATTGTAACCTTTCTAACTAGTTAGAAGGCCTACCATAAAATCCATAAACGCACTCGCCCATAAATGCAAATCTAACTATAGTCTTGTGATGGGTCGAGATGGAGCGTAAAACGCACTCGCCCATAAACGCAGACTTGTGCGAGATACAACATAAAATGTGATCGCCTAATAATCTTCAGATTTAGTAAAGTCTGTTTTGACTTAAGTTGATTACGGGGCCTTTGCTACTCGAGTTAGTAGATTCTTAGGGGTGTTCTACACCTAGTGCCCTAAAGTCTTATGGCTTGGGAGTCATCATTCAAAAGCTTGTTAATGGGTATGCTCTGTTTAGCCTAAGGTAATTAAGCACTGTCTTAGTCAGATTTTACTTCATTACTAGAACCTTTTGATCCTTTCTTGTAGTTACGTCTTGCTTTTAATGCTTTTTGATTGTGTGAGTTGCAGAGTAAGCTTATTGGTTATCACAATCAACTGTGTGATCTTAATTTGGCTATGGTTAGTTAGGATGATTGGTACGCACACACACACATAGAATGGATCGAGTACAGTCTTATATTTACAAATTTGATATTTAACCCTCATTCATGTCGGTGTTTGTTCTATTCTCAACGAGAGTCTATAATTACGCTTAGAAGCTATGATAATATTCTATAGGAGTAGTTTCCATTCGCGTCTTACAGTAATGTAGGTGTGGATGTCAGATAGTTTTCTTGAGGATAAGCAAAAGCTTAAGTTTGGGGGTATTTGATGAGTGTGATTTATATCCGCGAATCAGATCCTTTGTGGCTTAAGATGTTGTCTGTTTTCTGTTATTTGTTTAGCTTATATATATATATATATATATATATATATATATATATATATATATATATATATATATATATATATATTGTTGCTATTATGTTTAATCTCTACGATACAGGGCTCATTAGGTCATTTTCAGCTTAAAGGGGCAAAACGATCATTTTTCACACACTGGCAACGCCAATACCAAGCTTTAGCTTGGCACTGCAGCACGAGACAGGGTTTCAGGCTGACGTCAGCATGGTGCAGCAGCGCCAAAGTTCCTTCTTGAACTCGCGCTGTAGCGCGAGCTCCGGTGATTTAAGAGCATACGTGGCGCCGCAGCGCCACTCACTAGTTCATTCTCCGCGCAGCAGCGCCACCTCCGGTGTCCAGACAGTAAATTACTTTTAATGACCTAAAGCAGAGGAGAAGAAGGCATCAGACAGAGAGCCGTCATAAGATTTATTACAGAGAGAGATACATCGTAGAATAGGTTTATTACAGTATTAATTAGTTTTAAAAGAGAAAAAAACTGTGCTTAAAGGGAGAAAAGATCATTGCACCCTACACAACTCAAAAGCTACACGGAGAAGAGAAGAGTTGGAGACAGAAAACTACATAACAAGAGTTTTCTTATTCCAAATCATTCATTTATTTGTGTATTAATGAGCTTGTTGAATGCTTTAAAAATGTGTATTAGCACCATGGTTATGAACTAATTCTATTTTTAGGATTGCAATGTAACCTATTGTTTAGCTTAATTAACTTTCTCTCTTATTTATATTAATGAATCATTTTGGAATGGGTTGTTGTATATCTTGCTTATTGATTGATTGCTTGACAAATAAATCGATATATATATTAATGGATATTAAAAAATGGATATTTTTATCTAACTTTAAAATACAGGAACACTAGTTATGACCATGCCTAATGGGAATGTGTACATAAACTGCTTAATAGGATTGACATATCTCTATTTTCCTTGTGTAGCCTTGAGACTAAGCTTAATAAACCTAGTTTAGTTATTTTCACTAATTGAAATATTGTGATGCATCTAGCTAAGGATGTGCATTTGACCTTCGACAGAAGCTTATGTGTATTTACTGTTCTCGGTTGACCATTCCTTGATTTGTTTGTAATGTGGAGAGTTAGGAGATTAGGCGACACATTAGGAGAATTGTAATCCTAACTTGACTTCCTAGTACAACTACTTCTCTTGTTTCCTTTAGTTTTAATCACATAGTTTAACAAACCATCTCTAATCACTTGTTTAGATAAGATAGTATAGAACCTACATTAGTATTTAACTTGCACTTAACACTTCGTCCTCGTGGTTACGACACTATACTTATCTTATATTACTTGTGGACCGCGTATGCTTGCGTGTGTTTTATCGATTGATAAAATGGCCAACAATAGTACCCCGAATGAAAATATTAAAATTTAAATAAGAGAGTTCAGATCAATATTCCAATGAAATCATATTAGATGAAGCGCAAACCTCAAGGAATTTCTAATCCTTTCAGGAATTATAGAAGTAATACTTACCATAGTAAGTTTAGATTTAGGATTATGAAATGAAATAATATCGCTTACATAATATGGAGTATAAAAGAATATACGAAACTGCAAATGGATTTTTACCTGTCATGCGGTAATCCGCGTAGACAGATCATTTTCCACAACTTAATAAAGAATGAATACGAAGGGTTGTTCACCATGCATGTGGTAATCCGCGTAGACATGCTATTCCCACAGAATAATAAAGAATGAATAAGAAGGGTTATTCACCAGGCATGCGGTAATCCGCGTAGACAGGTTATTTCCACATATTAATAAATAATGGAATGACAACCCTTATGAGTATGAAGAAAATAACATCCTTTACGAATACTAAAGAAATAATACCCCTTATCTTAGTAGGAGATTGGATACTGAAATAGTGTTATAGCATAATACTCTTATTATTTCTCTCTTATTCTCTCTCTATAGTTTTCTCTTGTGAGTCTTAGTGAATTGGTGAGAATGAAAGGAGAAATAAGCTTCTATTTATAAAAAATTTCTAGCTTAGCCCCTGTAATGTGAAGAGGCAAGTGGCTTGACGACTGGTAATGTGAAAAGACAAGTGGTTTGACGCTTGTAATGTGAAAAGGCAAGTGGTTTGATGCATGTAATATGAAATGGCAAGTGGTTTGACGTCTGGTAAAGGCAAGTACTATTGGCGAACGTGACTCTTAGATGATGACCTATGAGTCCCATAGAATAAACCAAACTTACAACAAACGCCTCATAACAAACCTCTTATTTATATCAAAGATTGAATAAATATTTACCACAATCACTTTATCTTCAATCAACACAATTTTAATCTTTCAACAATTCTTCATCAATAATATTATAACTCACAATATTGATATAAGGATTTCTCCTATAAGGATTTCTCCTTATTGGCGTGCAATTAAATAACCTAACCCCTTTCCTCGACAGAACTTTCTAGATATTCTCAATAATGAAAATAATAATATAAATAACTGTGTCGACTCAATTATTGATTTAATAATATAAAATATTGTGCAGATGATATTGTGACAATAATTAAATCAATAATATGAGATACTATGCAGCAACTACTATAGCAATTATTTAATGAAACTGAGTGACTTCCTACTTAAGCATCAATAATCAGAGATACTGTGCAATACCATATGCTTCTGTGCAACAATGCGTATTACTGTACTTTTATCACCGGGTATTTCAATAGTTTAACGATAAAAGTTTTGTTGTTATTCTATATAAAGGTTATTTTTATCGCTTTCTATATCCGATTGTTATTCCGTTGTGGGGTCCACCAATGATTGCGACGTCGTACGAATATTCCCCGATAAAAAGAATATTCCCCAACCAAACGAATATTTTATGAGAACTTGTTTACTTTGCAAAATTTGCGCATATCATCCATAACTATAGCATTATATTAAATCAACACCTTATTATTCAAAATAATATTTAGAGAAAATTAAATCGTTATTCATAAAAAGTTGGGGTCTTACATATATATACATACTAAATCTTCCACACAAATCATATAAATATCTGTATAACATATATATATATATATATATATATATATATATATATATATATATATATATATATATATATATATATAAACCCATTACATCTCACAATAAGAATTCTATATATTAAATTCTTATTTTAATATTTTTCAAACATTTGGGTCATCACATTCTTCCCCTCTTATAAGAATTCTGTCCTCGAAATCACAAATACCAACCCCTCTTACTTGTTTTATGTCTATTCTTCCACGAAACTTTATTGTTAAATAATCTCAATGTATCGCTTATTTCATTTACTTCTTTAATTACTTCTATTAGGTTTTATTTCATAACTTTTATTTGAACTCGATTATATTTCGAGTATTATACATCTGTTACTCATCAATTCCTTTTTCTAAGAATCATTGTAAGCCACAATCATTCTACTCATTTAGTATTATATATTCACTCAATTCTTGAGCATTAAGGATATCACATTCACCCATTCTTCTAAGAATTTCGTCCCCGAAATTAACTTTACAACTTACTATACTAATTTCTCTTCTAAAGATAATTTTAAAATCATTGCATTCTTCACACCCTTCTCTCTAAGTTTTTTTTTTTGCATTTTCCTTTGATAACTTCATCTCCCTCTTCTCAGAATTTCATCTCTTTTCCTCGGAATTTCATCCCCTTCTCGAAATTATTATTGTTTGCAAGACCCCAACTTATATGAATAAAGATTAATTTTCTCTAAATATCTTTTTGAATATTATGGTGTAGATTTGATATAATGTTATAGTTGTGAGTAATATTTATTAATTTTGCAAAGTAAGGAAGTTGTTATAAAATATTCGTTTGGTCTGAAAATATTCATTTTATCATAGAATATTCGTACGACGACAAAATCATTGGTGGGCTCCACAACGAAATTACTATCGGAGTTAGAAAACAACAGAAATAACTTTTTATAAAAATAACGGCAAAAGTTTTACCGTTAACTTTTGAAATACCCGGTGATAAAAGTACAGTAATACGCGTGGTTGCATAGTAACATACGGTATTGTACATTATCTTTAATTATTGATGATTACGTGAGAAGTCACTCAGTTATATTCAATTATTGCCACAGTAATTGCTGCATAGTATCTCACGTTATTGATTCAATTATTGTCGTAATATTTTATATTGTTAAATCAATAATTGAAATGACAAAGTTATTCATATTGTTATTTTTATTATTGACGATATTTAGAAAGTTCTGTCGAGGAAAGGGGTTTGGTGACCTAATTACGCGCCAATAAGGAGAAATCCTTATCGGAAAACCCCCTCTTTCCTGGGAATGATTTGGTTGTTTATATTGCGAGTTATAATATTAATGATGAATAAATATTGTTAAAAATGTGTTTTGTGAAGCCAAGTGAGTTGAGATTAATAGAGGGGTTTTTATTGAAAATTGTCGGTTGAAAGTTATCTTAGTTTTGTTTATATATATATATAAGTTTAATTTTTTTATGAAAAATAGAATATATTATATTTTATTTGACTGCATAGTGCAACATAGTAAAATCAAAAATTTTAATGGAATTCGTCCTCCGAAATCGTCCGTGATTATGTTTATTGTGCGTCCGTGATTTTATTTTCTAAGTAGTATCCTTCTATTCTCCTATAAATAGGATGCTTAGTTTAGAATTGAAAATCACACCAGAATCAGAAAATTCTTCTTTTATAATATTGAGCGTATTTCTTTAGAGTTTAAGGAAGCTTTGAGTGTAGAAAACAGTGCAAGTTTTCTTCAAGAATATTCCCACCATACCATTCAAAAGTACTCTCCTTTTAAGATAAGGGATATTATATTTGTTCAATATTCGTATGAATTAATATTTTCTTCCATACTCTGTAGTATGTAAGTAATATTATTTCGTTTCAGATTCTGAATTCTACACTCATTTTGTTAAGTATTGTTTCTATACTCCTTGAAATTAGTAGAATATCCTTGAAATTTGCGCTTCATCTAGTATCGTTTCACAAGGATATTTTTCTGAACATTCTTGTTAAAGTTTAATCTTTTCATGCCGGAGTACAATTCACGGGGTACTATTCATGAAGTACTATTCACGGGGTACTATTCACTCGGATACTATTCATTCGGGGTAATATTCATGACAAAAATTAATTTTTTTTCTGTCCAAATTATATTTGATACAATATTATTCTTAAATTTTACTCCACAAAACAGTATCATGTTCACAATTTGGACATTATTGAATTCTGGATAAATCGAATTATAAATCTTTAAATTTTATCATTTCTCATTTAATTGAATTCTTATATCATTGTCATCATCCTCATTCTTATATTATGATGAAAGTCATCTTTGGCCCGTAGTGCATAGATGGACTGTTGATTGGTATGATTATGACTATGTATCGGTATAATCATGACCTGTAATGTTACAAATGATGTGGTAAAAGTCCTCATTATCCCGTAGTGCATTGATGGACAGTTGTTAGCATGATCATGACCACTGGTGATACTAATGAATATCCTTGGCCCATAATGCACAGATAATTCATGGATGTGATACTAACGAATATCCTTGGCCCGTAGTGCATGGATAATTCAATGATGTGGATTATTTATTGAGCTGTATTACAGCGATAAAATATTGATAATGAACTTTTAAATCATAGAAGATAGCAGATAGCATGCTCTAATAGACTCTTCTAATGGATTGCTTGTTCCGCTATAGTTAAACTTGTTGTTTATTATATTCTATCAGTTTAACACTGTTGAAGGCTAACGATAATTTATTTTGTATTATCTTAGTCATAATATTTCTTACTGGGCTAGTTGAGCTCACCCTTTGCTTCCATTATTCTCTTTAGGAAATGAGAACATAGCCGGGACTAGTCAGGGAATGGAGTGGCGGTTCGAGATGGTGGTTGTAGTAGTCCTCACAATTCTATAAAATAGTGTGATAATAATTATAATGAGGACTCTATTTGAGTTTGGATATTGTCTACGAGACAATATTCGTGTTAAAACTCTTAGCTACGTTTTGTCGTATTGTATAAACGAAGTTTGTTTTGAAATTTTGTACCATGTATTTGACTCAGAATGGGTTGTGTATACCTATTTTGGGGGTGTCACAGTTAGTATCAAAGCTTAGGGATATGATCTCTGGCTGAGATGTGAGGCTAGAACTAGGAGGGGAGAGACGGGTAAATCTTTTGCTAGTATGACCTACCTAAGCTTATTGGTTATTTAATTGGTCGGTCAGAGTATAGGGATAATATGTGGTATATCAATTAACCCTTGTTTTGTGGCAGTGTTTGAAAATGGCATCTGAAAATGTTGAGTTAAGCAATGGAGCACATGAGACCGTTGAGTCACCGCTGATTAATACCTAGGATAATGTGCATCAGGAAGGTAATAATCCTCAGGTAAACAATAACACCGACCAAATGATGAACGACGGGATGTTTAAGAGCTTTTTGCAATTCACGCAACATCAGGTGAGAGAGACTCATGTTCAAAATGTAGGTGGAATCACTGGCAACTCTCGGATGGTCACCGCTAAGCAGTTCAAGGAGCTAGGACCACCGGAGTTTTTGGGAAAGCTAGAACCACTTAAGGCAGAGATGTGGATAAAGCAGATCACCAAGATATTTGATGTCTTGGGATGCTCCAAGGAGCAAAAGGTTCCCTTTGCCACCTTCATGTTGCGAGGAGAGGCAGATTATTAATGAGAATCTGTAAAATGTACTCAGCCTACCGTACTCAAGATGTCTTGGAAGAAGTTCAAAGAATTGTTCAACGACAAGTACTTTCCCGAAAGTATTCGTCACATGACGGAGGTGGAATTCATCATGCTGAAGCAAAAAAATATGATCGTGTCGCAATACGAGGCTAAGTTTGCCGAGTTATCCCAGTTTGCATCCTATTTGGTAGATAATGAGGAGCGTATGACGTAAATATTTTTAAGAGGTTTGAAACCTGAAATACTTCAATACCTCATTTTTCACAAACTTTGCTTGTATTCAGATGTTGTGAATATGGCTCAGTTATTGAAGCGCAATAATGAGTCAACCCAACTAAGAGATAGTAGCTGACAAAACGATAATACCAGTTATAGCAGTCATCGAAGCGGTGACAACAAATGTGGAGGAAATCAACACGCCAGAAATGGTAACCACTTCAGTGGTAATCCTGGCCAAGACAATAGAAATGGAAATTTTAAGAAAAGGAGATTCAATAATAATGAAAAGACGTCAGCACCAGTACCCGTTTTCAAGGAAGGACAACGACCACCGGTCGTATGCTACAAATGTGGACGGGAAGGACACATCAGTCTAAACTGTACGCAGCAACCCAATGTGTGTTACAATTGCAGAAAAGAAGGTCATTTAGGTCGATTTTGTCATGCAGGGAAGTCAAGTCCAGCTGGGACGGTGACACCAAAGGTTGTCCCAGAAAAGTGAAAGTCGGTAGTTCAAAGGAGAGCATTTGTCGTGACCTCCTAAAAAGCGAGGAGCCCGAACGAAGTTATCACGGGTAGGCTAATCATAAACTCTTGCAAAGTCTACACCTTATTTGATACTGGTTCTAACCAGTCTTTTATTTCTCCTACTTGCACTCAACGTTTAAATTTAACTCCAGAGAAATTAGACTTTAACTTATCTGTTGAAACTCCATTAGGAGAAACCTTAATTACATCCATTATTTATAAGTCTTGTTTGATTCAAATCGGCACCCTCACGTTACCTATCGATCTTATCTCTTTGAAAATACTTGCATTTGATGTGATTTTAGGGATTGATTGGTTAACTACTCATCATGCTAAAATTGATTATTTTCGTAAGGTTGTTAGCTTTCATATTCCTAACCAACCTATTATGTGAATTCAAGTGACCAAACTACTAAAGTCAATCACTATCATATCATGCCATAAAGCCATTAGTTTATTGAAAAATGGATGTCAAGCTTTCTTAGCCCATGTCACGGATTTAAACAAAGATACGTCAGATTTGAATGATATTTCTATTGTTAATAAATTTCCTGACGTATTCCCTAAAGAACTTCTTGGCCTACCCCCAGAGCGTGAAATTGAGTTTTGTATTGTCCTTGAACATGGTACAAAACCCATTTCCAAAACCCCATATCAAATGGCTCCTATTAAACTTCAAGAGTTAAAGACCCAACGGCAGGAATTGTTAGACATCGATTTCATTCAGCTTAGTACGTCTCCTTGGGGTGCTTGTCGACGTCGAGATTTTTGGATGTCCTTTTCCGTTACTTGTTCTTTGGTGTTCTCATTTTAGGTGAGATTTGTTTGAAAAAATAAGTGAAAAAGGTCTGACATGTATAATGTCAACGATGGACTATTAAGAGTCGCCAGTTGGTTTTTTAAATGGTTGTACCAACACAACCGAGAAAAGGTTTGCACATTGACCCAGTGATGCGACACTGCTATACGGGTCGGTGAAACCGAGATTCATTTAGGGTCCGGGGACTTGGTTATGCGGGGGGAAGGTGTTTGGCACCCCCCAACATCCGTGTCACCACGGTGACCGCCTCTTTTTAAGAAACAATTATCTGAATGTGTGTGTGTGTGAGTCAATGTGCTATCATTTGAAAGTGGTACGAGGCCTCGTTCGCACCTATATACGCAGGGTTTGTATTTATGTAAAAATTCAATTTTAGCAAGATATGATAATGATGTTTTATAAAAGAGGTTTTTTCAACCCTGACGCTCAATAATAATTGAAACCTTTTACACTCTCATTTTATTAAATGCGCGGCTTGGTTGATTTTATTTGACGACTGCGAAGCATCCGTACGAAAATAATGTACAAAATAATGTCGAATTCCTCGTGGGTATGGAAACCATCTGAGGAAATTCAGATACCGTAAAATAATTTACAAGCTGCTTACAGCTGAAAATGTCCATCACGGGAACCGAATCTAGATCCAATGGGATGAATCTGTGATCACATGATTCCTAGGCTCACACGATACCGCAATTTGTATGAAAGCAGTAAGCAGGTATATATATAAAAGCCGTAAATATATATATACAGACATGATCACCAACCACGAAGTAGCTCCATGGGGGACCAGAAATATAAATAAAGCTGTTAAAGGTTATCAACCGTCACAGAGGAAACTCCAGGCGGTACGAAATGTACAGAAAGCTGTAAAAACGGTCAACCACCACGAAGTAAACTCCAGGTGGGACGAAATGTAAATATATATATATATATATATATATATATATATATATATATATATATAAAAGTAGGTAAACGCACCGGATATAAAATCCAGGCTCACCGAACAGAGTTCGATAGCAGTTCATATATATATATATATATATATATATATATATAAGCGAGTAAACGCACCGGATGTAAAATCTAGGCTCATCGAACGGAGTTCGACCACAGTTCATATATATATATATATATATATATATATATATATATATATATATATATATATATATAAGAAAGCAATTAAACGCACCAAACCGAAGTTTAGGCTCATCGAACAAAGTCCGACACACAGTTAATATATATAAGTATATATATTAAAGCAATAAACGCACCAAACCGAAGTTTAGGCTCAATCGAACAAAGTCCGATACACAGTTCATATATATAAAAGTGTGTGTGTATATATATATATATATAAGCAAATAAACGCTCCAGACTGAAGTCTAGGCTCAATCGAGGCATAACTCGGTAATGTTAGTCAATATATATATGTAAATATATATATATATATATATATATATATATATATATATAGACTGAAATGAAACCACGGACCAAAGTCTGGGTAAAAGCAAGCAACACGACTCTCAACGTGTAGAAGGGTATGTGAAAAAATGAAGAGAAAGACTCTAAAGTATGTGAGAAGGCTTACAGTGGGCTGCCTAAGAAGACTTCTATATCTTTAGAGTGAGTAAACACTGGCTTTTGTGGGTATAAAAGAGGGCTGTATATGAGCTCACAGGTGTTTAAAGTGGGAAAATACACTGTATGGCAAGTGTAGAGCGAATTCTACAGGGTTTCCCCGTCTTTTTTGTCTTAAAAATCAGCACCCCAAGCCTCTAATTTATAGGCAAAGGGTGTCGCAGGTGTACCAGAGGCGGGTCGGGTCGGCCCGGTTTGGTCGGGTTGGGTCGTCTCGAAGTACGTGCATGCGGGCACTGTAATGTCCACTCGGTTTTTTTGAAGTGCAATCCGGGCATCCGTTTGAGGTATACATGACCTATTTCGGACCGCCGTTGTCGAGAGTTTGTACGATGGCATGGGATTAGAGTTTGTACGAAGTCTTTGAAGATGAGACGGTGCCCTCCGGTCTTAAAGCTTCAACTTTTATCCGTTACCCCACACAATAGCAACTCGGGATTAGTTAGCCTTGTGGCCGTTGTTGCGTAGATGTGTTGAGACGACTTGGCATGGCATCGTGTTGGTCAGATGACGATGTTGCCCCTTATCGGTGTTATTGCCGGGTTGGGTCGATAAAGCAGACGTTGCTCAGCTTCGCTGGGATTGGACTGCTGTAATTGGTTGAAAGTCCTCATTGTCATCTTTGAGGTGTGTCTGTCTTCCCGATGTCATCGCCAGGCTGATACAGTGTATCTCGTTGTGAGCGCCAAGATTGAAGCTGGTTGCACTTGTAACAAGCATTTCTGGGGTTAATGCCAAAATTGCATTCCTTGGGGCTATCACCAAGGTTAGAGGCTATTCCCATGTTTAGGGTTGAGACTGGATACCTCGGGGTTATCTCTGAGATTAATCGGTCTTCTCCGGTGTGTGTTCCGGTATTGATCTGCATGCCTCGGGGTTATCCAAGATTGGATTGGTTACTCCCAGATTGTGATCTGGGGTTGATGCTGAACCTCCGGTAGTATCCAGTATGGTTGTGGATTGTCTTTCAGGGTTCTCTCATAAAAGACGAATCAGCCTTCCTGCAATGTTAGTATCAGTAGTACAGAAAATTTCGAGTGTCTACAGATGCCCCTCGTTATCATACTCATGCATGGCGATGCATGGGTAGGATAAAGAATCCTAGACTCTTGAAACGTAATAAAGACAGACATGCTACTATGGATAGCAACATGATGTAGATGTATGATACATGTGTACGGGGTTGTAGCCCAACACGTTGAGGATAATTGCTGGCTCCTTGTTGCTTCAACCGGGGATTGGCAATGATGACCAGATTTGATGTATAATCTGAGTATGTCAGGATGTTGATGTTGGAGTTATCATCAAATTCTTAGATAAGGACTGGACCTTACAGAGGTACCTCTTATGTGTAAGAGATCTGTGGGGATAAAGCTTGATCTGTTTGAGGATGTGTATAACATATTCCATCATCCATCCTCCTTGATGACAATCTCCTGGTTTGTATTGTCAGGACATGTCAGGGTTCTGTTGGAGTTACTGCCAACATCACATGCTGTCAGGGATGCCTGACCTTCGTTGACGTGTATTTCACCGATATGTGAATCAACGGCTAAAAAATCCTGTGGGATATACTGTCAAGGTTGCTTGACTTCCGCCGTCGTGTAGATCAACGGAGCATTGCGTTCTGACCCCCGCCGGGGAATATGGGTAATCGGGTGGTAAGAACCCCGAATGGCTCCAGAGCTCTGATAGGTCTAACCCTCTATCAGCTGGAATGATGTCAAGGCTGTTTGACCTTCGTTGATGTGTGTGTTAATGGCTTGAATGTACGTGGTAATCCCCTGCCGTGAATTCACGTTGCAAACCCCTCGGGAGATCCACTGGGGACGTATGCATTGATCGAACAACTGTGTATGCTCTGATGGTTTTACTTGCCATCGGCTGAGATAATGTTAAGGCTGCTTGACCTTCGTTGATTTGTGTGTCAATGGTTGAACACGAGTTGTAACCCCCGCTGGGGATCTACGTTGTAACCCCCGTCGGGGACTCACGTCGTAACCCCCGTCGGGGACTCACGTTGACAAGGATGATGATCCTGAGAAAGCGGCATTGGACCTGCGTACGGTATTGTTGAGCTTCATTGAGATCATTTGAGATCACTGGTATAGTGTACCCTATGTGTGGGCGAATACCAATGCGTGATGTACTGATTCAAAGTCTCATCAGAGAAGACCAGGATTGTATGCAGTTTTGCTCAATCGCGTGGCGTTTTTATTCTCGATTTAAACTTTTTAATTCGTAAGACCTCCTTTGCAACTCGAACTGGACCGATTCGAAGGGATGGGACCCACATGGGGGTGCCGCAGGTGTACCTGCTGCAGCCGCAGATAGGCCTACGGCCAGGCGTGGATCATATATCCATCAGCCAGCAGCATTCACAAGTCACTTTCAACTTATTTCGCTTAGAAAAAATCGCGAGCCATCTTCAGATCTGCTGAGTTCGGGCTGCTTTCTATAAATTCTGTCACCGTGCAAGTGTTTCACACTATCCTGGTAACGTATGTCTGTATTTTCTCTAGTTTCTGTCCGTTAGATTGAAAATTATCGCACGAAATGCATCTAAACACATAGTAGTGATTATGTATGCACAAATGACTTGATAAAAAATTTTCAACATAGTAAATGTTAGTATTAAACCATGCTGAACATAATGATGTAAAAAAATTTGACTTTTGAGACAGTCAAATTGGCACCTTTTTCTGCTATTTTTTGTCCTATTTGAGGTCCATTAAGCAAAAGGTAGAAAGGCAAAGTACTCCTAACATTGAGGTTGGCCTTATGCATGATGCTTTTGTTTTTTAATGCATATATTGTGTATATGACTTTGGGGCAAGTGTGCTACTGAATGGCCACCTAAACATGCCTGAGTGCATGTGGATAGTCCTATTTTCAAAGGGGACTATGGTAAAAATTTTCCAAAATATAGGCATTGGGTAGTCATGCATTTTAACTCTATTGTTTGTTAAAGTAAATGCATGCATGCATATAATCATAAATGCATTAGAGAAAACTCCAGGTACGAAATACCACACCCTTTCTGACGTGATTTGGAGACTTGTTGTCCAGATATTATGGATCCGGATCAGCCGAGCAGTTCCTATAGGACCGCTTCTGGCGTACGGCGGAGGGCTTCTGAAGTGCCTCGTCCCCGTTCTGTCAGACAGCCTTGTCGGTTGGTGGAGGCTGTGATCCATCCTGTCCAGGCAGATGTTCCAGACGTTGAGGACGAGGAGGTGGATATTGAGGACCCCGCTCCTGCTGCACCTGTCCCTCATAGGGAGATTTCGAGCATTCAGGTGGCGAACCCAGAGTTGCTGGGTGACTTGGGTAGACATCCATCGATGTATTTACATGCTAACGAGGTATGGCGTTAGACTTTGCTTTTCCTTCTTTCCTATTGATGAGGATTAAAGGGTTCTGACGTAGATTTGCATTTCATGTAGGTTCCAGGTTTTACACAGCCTCGAGGGAACTGGTTTAGCATCCACTCCATGTACCAGGCGCTTCACCCTGATTATAGAGCAATAGTGCATGAGTGGGGATTTGGGGCATTCTTCTCCATTATTCCCCGTCGTTGTCCCTTGGATTACCTCAGGGCATTGTCTGAGCGGTGGTTTCACCAGACTCAGTCACTCCACCTACTGGATTACGAGGTGATGATGATGCTGATGGATTGGCGATTTATCACCGGCGTGGAGTTTGGAGGGGAGCTAGTGCCTTGCATGGCGAATATTACCCCTACTGCCGTCAGATCCTTGTTAGGAGTTCCGGCGGCGGCGCTCAAAGGTAGGACCATCCGTTCAGGTCCTTTGAGCGTGGATGCTGTGAGCGGGCTATTGAGTGAGCCCATGCCTGATGATGTCAGGATCAGGGATCGCGTTCTGCGGCGATTGTTCCTGATGATCATTCGAGGCTGTTTCATAGCAGATAACTCTTCCACGATATCTTTTGCTTTGGTCAGCACTACGCGTGACGTGGACCATATTGGAGAATACGATTGGGGCTCATATACCTTTGCCTATTTCCTCCGGGGCATGCGTATGCGCTCACAGGGTTTGACCGAGGCTTGGCTAGGATTTTACCCATTTCTGCTGGTGAGTATTTCTCTTGTCTTTTCCCGTTTATAGGTTAAGAGTGTTTACTGATAGCAGATGTCTTGCCATTGTGTTGGCAGTTTTGGGCCTATGAGAGGCTTCCTTGTTTGTGTCCCGTGAGTGTGTTAGGTTTAGATACCTATCCACGGGGACGAAGATGGCATCATTCGATTCTGCACGAGGTCCCTATAGCGGAGGGATTCACTCATTGTCGTATGCAGCTGGAGTTGCTGACGGCCGACACCATCACCTGGCTTCCCTATTCTGGGGAACACTTGACAGTGGGTTTTGAGGATGGATACCCGACTGGGGTCGAGTATTTGATTTCCACTAGGAGAGTTCCACTCTTCACATATGGCGGTTGGGAGCTCTATTTAGGAGAGCGTGTTATCAGGAGCACCACAGGGGAGATTCGTATACCGATCTTACCTCCTTTCAGGCGTCACTGGCCTGTATCGCAGTCACCCGCCATTGATATCCCGTTGTTGGGGGTTGATGGATTTGCATTATCAGAGGGTCCATGTACTCAGGAGACATTCCAGCGTTGGTGGCTTCCTCGTACCATTGGAGCCCAGTCTCGCGCCACACAGTTTATGAGGGACATGGTTCCTGGATCCTTGATGATGATGGATTGGATAGCTTGTGTCCGAGATCCGACTCATGTGACACAGATTGATAGCTTGACCCATCAGTTGGACCAGGCACATATATTTATTCGGCACTTGGGCAGAGATCCAGCAGAGGCGGAGTCATTTGTTCCTTCCAGCTCAGGCGCTGGCCCCTCGGATGACCCATTTGATTTTGCCAACGCAGATCCTCCTCTTTATAGGCCTGACATCCCTGTTGATAGAGATCCAGTGACTCAGGAGGAGTTACGTCAGGTGGACAGGATTGATGATGTGGACATCGACACCATTTGTCTTCTTCTGATGTATTCTCATTATATCTTTTGATAGGCCTTTGTTAGATATTGGGTGGCTGTTCCCCATTCTCGCTATATCTTTTGATAGGCCTCTGTTAGTAGTAGGGCGTTTGTGCCCCATTTCCCTGTATTTGTAACTGTACAGAGCTGATGTATTAGATGATGATATACTTAGGAATGTATGCACAATCTTTTCCATTCCCTATATCATATTGTCATCCATTATCTATTATGCATGTATCATGTTGTGCATATGTATGTATGTCCAGAGATATTCGGCATTGACCCCTGGATGGTCTTATGACACGGCCCTCACAGATGTCTTCTTCGACAGTTAGCCGTATAGTTCATACCCCACCGTCAATGGTGGCATCGGGTATGCGATCGTGGTATGATAGTATGTCACCACCAGACAGGGTGACCGTAGATATATTACTGCAGCATACCATGACTCTTTTGGCATTTCAGGTTCCTGCAGGATTCGTAGATGGGATGCTAGAGCATTCGCGACTTGACAGGCAGGTATTCCGCTTTGGCACCCATGAGTTGACTCCTACTCTGGAGGAGTATGCACGTTTGACGATGCTGCCTCTAGACAGACCTTACGTGCATATGGCTCTGGGAGACATGAGTAGACGATTCATGACTCTCACAGGATTGAGGTGCAGAGTAGTGCAGGATGAGCTGACATCTGGCCATGCGATCTCTCAGCATTTTCTGTACGATAGATTTGGCTCAGAGGGCAGTTACTCACGACATTCCGGGGATTTCACCGCACCGGATGATCATTGGCGTCTAGCCAGAGTGGACGTACTGATGTTATGTGTACTATCATATGTGTACATGCCGCGGTATATGGATGAGATAGATATAGGCGTTATCATGGCTGTGATAGCTCTCAGGGAGGGTCATACCATTGTGCCTATGATCTTGGCAGACTTTGCGGTCAGTATCCTATTGTAGTACTTATCTATCAGGAGTGTTTACTGGGAGCTCAGTCCTTCTATATGTGTGGTTCATGTCACACTTGAGACCGATTGGTACCCTTAGACGGCATAGATATTGGTTTACCCACGACGTGGCCATGTCATACTCCTTTCAGCCATTGGAGTGTATAGATGCTCAGTCCTGGTCCGCATTTTTGGCAGACATCAGAGACCCATTTAGCATATTGTTGTGCTCGGGGCTTAGCTCACCATACAACTTTATTACTCATGCTCCGGTCATGGATTTTCTCCCTCTGGCCGGCTTGAGGGGTGTGACTACTTATCACCCATTGGCCGTGATGTCGCAGTTCGACCAGTTTCAGGATTTTCATCCCTTCACAGGGGTGACAGGTCAGCGTTCAGCTGCTTGATACCTCTCAGCTGAGGACCGATCTCGTGTATACACTTGTTGGGACCATCGTGAGGTAGCTTCTTTTTCAGTGAGTAGTTCAGGTTATTCCGCAGAGTATTCTGCCTGGATGGAGACGGAGGTTTTATCGGCTGCAGTAGTATCTGCAGTACCAGATAGTGACGTAGAGGGTGTGGATCCTGTGGAGGACATTGATACCCACTTCGAGGAGGCCGCTGTTGGGTTGCCAGCATTTCTTTCGGATTCTCCTAGTACCAGTACTGTTGCGATTCAGCACTCAGCACAGTACTTAGAGCAGAGTCTTCAGCTGATGACCTTTGAGAGAGATCAGGTTCGATCTATGATGTCAACTGCTCTGGATGTGAGGGAGGCCAGTCTGTTCGCAGGGATGCCGCTATTGTTGAGCGGGATGAGGCCAGATTAGCCATAGATGCAGTGATAGTTGAGCGGGATAGTGCCATATCTGCCCGGGATGTAGCCGTCACAGACAGTACTGTAGCAAGGTCCCTTACCACTGACATAATCGCAGAGATGAGCGCATATATTGATGAGCATATGGTCATCATGCAGACGGCTTCTGATCTATTGGGTCGTGTGGATACTCTCATACAGGAGACCACAGCTTTACCTCCTTCTTTTGAGAGGGATGCTATGTTGGGCTTGCTAGCTCGCGTGTATCCTGACTCATAGATTAGCTTGTACTTACCTGCATAGACTAGCTTAACCATTTTGTCATGTACAGTTTACATCATGTATATCAAACAGCATTATATATGACAGGGAAATATATTTTTGGATCACTTCCCTTTTAGATACACCTTGCTATTTGTTTGATATTTTGCCTGCTGCTTCAGGGCTTGTGATCTTGATGTATTCTGAATTCCTCCTAGGTGGATGGACATTGAGTTGTCTCTGGATATTTCAGAATGGATCATCGATCTGTGTATCCCTACCATCTTTTGGTGTCTTGGGACTGGTTTCTGTATGGAAATGTGGAGATGAGTGTGGCTTTCCTCTCTGAGATTGACCGCACCACAGATGGTCGCCAGTACTTCTATTCAGGAGAAGCCTAGTTAATTCCATCTCTTATGGATTGAAATTACTCTTCAAGGTATGATCGCAGCTTAGATGGTCGCCGAATCTCCTATTTGGGAGGAGAGGTTGGGTAATTCCATCCCTTTGGTCTAAAGCCGAATGAAACGTAGTGGATTGATGTTTAATCCCAGTACCAACTGACAAGGGTTTGTGTTTTGGTAGGGGGTGAGACCGCACCATGAATGGCTGCCTACGTACTCCTATTGAAGAGGAGATTAGGTCTGCGTAGTTCGAACCTAGTGTAAGAGGTTCAACGCTGTATGTGGCAGAAATGGTGTAGGAATATTTTTGTTGTTTTTTGTGAGGAGAGAAGGGTAGAAATGTTTTTGTTGTTTTTGTTTTATTGCGACCGGGCCATATGAAATGGTTGCCTACGTACTCCTATTAAAGAGGAGATCAGGTCGACGTAGTTCACCCCTCAGGGAGAGAAGAGAAAGCGTAATCCCATGTGCAGGTCAAAGTGCGGGGATGAAAAAGTTTAATCCTAAGTTGAGGATAAACTGCAGAGGAAAAGTTTGATCCCAGGTATGGGTAGCCAAACTGTAAACGTAAGAGGTTCGATCCACGGTGGGATGACCTAAGTTGGATGAGCGCAAAGGAAAGCCAGGCTGCTGGCTTGAAAAGTATGTTTCCCTGAGGGGAAAAGTGTAGAAAAGTTATATGTGGTAAAGGGTTAAAAAATCGGAATGACTGGTGACCTGATGGTTTGACATCAGCGTGTTTGCGAGTTACTTCAGACATAGTACCGTTTCACGGCGTCTGAGTTAATGAGTTGTGGAAATTCATCACCGTCCATTTCTTGCAATCTGAGAGCGCCTCCCGTCAATACTTCTTTGACAATAAACGGACCTTCCCAGTTAGGAGCGAATTTTCCCTTAGATTGATCTTGGTTGTCCAGGATTTTCTTCAAAACCAAGTCATATTGTTTAAATTGCCATAGCCGGACTTTTTTGTTGTAGGATCGGGCGATCCTTTGCTGATATAACTGACCATGGAAGATAGCCGCGGTTCGCCTTTCGTTTATTAGAGACAATTGGTGATACCTGTCTTGTACCCATTGATCTTCATCCAGCTGAGCGTCTATCAACACTCTGAGAGATTCCATCTCAACTTCTATGGGGAGCACTGCTTCCATCCCATAGGTTAGTGCGTAGGGGGTTGCCCCAGTTGAAGTACGCATGGATGTTTTGTAGGCTAACAGAGTTAGAGGCAATACATCAGGCCAATCTTTGTGGTTGGCGAACATCTTTTGCATAATCTTCTTGATGTTTTTGTTAGCTGCTTCAACAGCACCGTTCATCTTTGGACGATAGATGACAGAGTTGAGATGTTTGATGGGGAATTTACTGCACAATTCCTCCATCATCTTGTTGTTGAGGTTTTTGGCATTGTCTGACACAATCACCTCTGGTTGTCCATATCGACAAACAACATTGTTTCTGATGAAAGCAATGATGACTTCTTTAGTGACCCTGGGGAAAGAGGCTGCCTCTACCCACTTGGTGAAGTAGTCGATCATGGTGAATATAAACCGATGTCCATTACTGGCTTTAGGTTCAATGGGCCCGATAACGTCCATTCCCCACATTGAGAAGGGCCAAGGTGAACTCATACTGTGAAGTTCCCGTGGAGGGGCGTGTATAGCATTCCCATGAATCTGGCATTGATAGCATCTTTTGACGTGGTCATGGCAATCAGCTTTGAGAGATAGCCAATAATGTCCCGTTCTGAGGATTTTCTTGACAAGGAGGGGGCCACTCATGTGGGGGCTACAGACTCCGCCATGGATTTCATCCATGAGCCTTTGGGCTTGATCTTTGTCTAAACACCGGAGAAGGCCTAATCCTGCATCTCTTTTGTAGAGCGCATCTCCACTCAGGTAGAATTTCATTGCAAGTCGATGGATCCGCCTTTTCTCGGTTGGGCTCGCCTCAGCGGGTGTAGATCTATCTCGCAGATATTCCTTGATATGCTGATACCAAGGCTGTGGGATGGGAGGTAGCTCATCCGATACTTCTCCAACATAATTCCCGTAGGCTGGGGCCTTGTTCAGGGAAATTTTGACGCTTGGCAATTGCTCCTTATCTGATATATGAACCAAGGAGGCCGGAGTTGCTAATGCGTACGCAAAATCATTCCTATTACGAGGAACATGTAGAAAGGAGATTTCTTCAAACTCCAAAGCCATCTTTGAAACCTGCCGATGGTAAGGCAGCAAATGTAGTTCCTTGGTTTGATAGATTCTGGTGGATTGTCTGATTACCAACTCTGAATCTCTAAGGACAGTTAACCGTCTGATGCCCATTGAACCGGCAAGTTTTAGCCCCATGAGACAGCCTTCATACTCAGCCGTATTATTGGTGCTGTCAAACTGTAATTTGACGGCGACGGGATACTGCTCCCCTGTATCAGATACTAGAACTGTTCCAGCTCCAGAACCTTCTATATTAACAGCTCCATCAAAATACATCTTCCATGATTGGCGCGTATCGTACTGATGGTGTTGCTGTACTGTCATTACTCCTTCATCAGGAAAATATGTTTCTAAGGGTTTGAAATCCCCTGAAGGTGTGGCTGCCAGTTGATCCGTGATTCCTTGACCTTTGATGGACTTTTGAGTCACATATACGATGTCAAATTGTTGTAGGATCAACTGCCATTTGGAAAGCCGGCAATTTAACATGGGTTTGTTGAAAACGTACTTAAGAGGATCCACGCGGGATATAAGATGGGTTGTGTGACCATGGAGGTAATGCTGTAACCTCATGGAAGCCCATGCTAAAGCACAACACGTCTTTTCGATCTGAGTGTACTTGTTTTTATTGCTGTTGAACCTTTTACTAAGGTAATAGATATCTCGTTCTTGGCCTCTATCGTCCTTCTGCCCCAGCATGCAGCCCATAGCATTATCACTTACGGACATGTACATAAATAGGGGAACATCATCCCTGGGTGGTACCAACACAGGAGCTTTGACTAGCTGTTTCTTGATTGTAAGGAAGGCATTCTGACACTCATCATTCCATTTCATGGAGGAGTTCTTCCTTAATAGTTTGAAGATTGGTTCACAGGTTGCTGTGAGTTGGGAGATGAACCTGCTAATGAAGTTGATTCTTCCCAAAAATCCTTGGATTTCCTTTTCTGTCTGAGGAATGGGCATTTTCGTGATGGCTTGGATTTTGGCAGGATCCAGCTCAATCCCTTTATGGCTGACTAGAAATCCTAGCAACTTGCCTGATTTAACGCCAAAGACGCATTTGGCTGGATTCAACTTCAAGTTGTACTTACGCAACCTGTTGAATAGCTTTATGAGATGGTCTATATGGTGATCCTCCTTCCGGGACTTGACAATGATGTCATCCACGTAGATCTCAATCTCTTTGTGCATCATGTCATGGAAGAGAGCCATCATTGCTCTCTGATAGGTAGCTCCGACATTGATGAGGCCAAATGAAAACCGTCTATAACAAAAAGTTCCCCAAGGAGTGATGAAGGCAGTCTTCTCACGATCTTCCTCGGCAACCATGATTTGATGATACCCTGCAAAGCAATCAGCAGAGGAGTACATGTCGTATTGCGCAGTATTATCAATGAGAATGTGGATAAATGGCACGGGAAAGCTGTCTTTTAAGCAAGCCTTATTCAAGTCCCGGTAATCCACGCAAACTCGCACCTTCCCTCCAGGTTTAGGTACGGGCACGATATTGGATATCCACTCAGGATATGTAGACACCATGATGATGTCAGCCTGAAATTGTTTCACAATTTCCTCTTTCACCTTTAAACTCCACTCAGGTTTCAATCACTTGAGTTTCTGTTTGTCTGGCTTAAATCCCTCTTTAATGGGAAGGCGATGAAGGACAATGTCAGTGGATAAACCCACCATGTCTTCATGAGACCATGCAAACACATCCTGGAATTGGGTTAATAGTGTAACCATGTCATTCCGTTGGTTTAGGGTAAGGTCTGAACCAATCTGGATTAACTTAGGGCTTTCTAAGGTTCCGAGATTGAAAGAAGTGGTTTGATCAAGGTTGGGTTTAGGTGTATCTTTGACCCATTCTTGAATTTCTGGAGGCACCTCAATGTCATCATGTGTATCCATCAAGGCTTAATTCATCTCTACATCAAAGGTACAATCCCTGTGTAGGAGAGGCATCGTATCAGCAAGTACAGGCACATCTAAATTCAGAGTCCTGAAACAAAATATGCTTTCACTTAGTATATATGAAACGTGTTTGATCATACACAGTGTTAGCATATACTGGCAAAATAAACTGCTAATACTGTACAGAAAAGTAAGCAGTTATTATATCTACAGGGCAGAAAGAACTTCTGCCCGCTTTACCCTTGACGACCAATGCAAGGAATGTTGTTCCAATTGGAAAGAGCAAAGTTCGGGTGAAGCGCAGTGATGGAGGGACTGTCATCATCCTCCATGTCCCGAATGATCGCCATTATGTCTGGGCAATCATCGTATGGGGTGTATCGGTTGGTATGTTCATCATGGACGATGATACGCATGCCCGACATTATTCGGACAACGTTCTCCCTGATTCTCAGCTCCTCTTCTTCGATTGCGGGATCTGGAATAACAATTTTGTTTTCCTCCACCGGTTTCGGCTTAGGAAATAACATAGCCATGACATTGGCTGGCACCTTTATAGGAGGTTGTACGGACTCAGCACTTGAAGGCGAAGATAAACGCCACATAGTTGAAGCTGAAGGAACCTACGGATGCTTATGAGGGTTCCTGTGACTAGAGCTGGCCGAATAGCCTAGTCCAGCTGTTCCAGTGTGCTTGGTTAAGCGAATAGGGTACTTGATACCCTGACAATCTTTACCCAACCCTTGTCCTGGTTTATGACCCAACGACATCATTTCTTGAGTGGCTGACATCACTTCGGCAGAAATCTGGGGTTCGGGCAGTGGTGCTCCAATAGCATGGTATTGGGTATTGCTTATTTCCAAAGCATGAAAACTGACTGGTTCAACGTCCGCATTAGCATTGATGACCGGTAAATCCCCGTGTTGAGGACACTCTGGTTCAGCGTTGACCGTGACCAGGCTGTTGTTGATAATATATTTTAATTGTTGATGAAGGGTGGAGGGGACTGCCCCAGCCATGTGGATCCATGGTCGTCCCAATAGCAGGTTATATCCCGACTCTATCTTGAGCACATGGAAGGATACGCAGAATGTATGAGGACCAATCTCAATTGGAAGCTCAATTACTCCAACCGAATTCCGGCGGGCTCCATCAAAAGCTTTGATGATAGTATGGCTACTCCGGATTCGATTAGGATTGATATTCATCTTCACCAAGGTAGCATATGGGCAGATATTTAGGGATGAGCCCTCATCTATCAGGACTCCAGCCACTATATATCCGGAGGACAAGATTGCGATGTGCAACGGTTTGTAATGACCGGTACCTTCAGGCGAAATGTCATCATCAGTGAAGGATATCACATTGTCGTTAAAAATGTGATCAACCAGATGTTGAAATTTTTCCTCATCCACGGATGTCGGGAGATAGGCTTCTTCTAAAACCTTTAACAAGATCTTCCGGTGATTCTCGGAAGTGAGGACCAAGTCCAAAATTGATATCTGTTGTGGAGCTTCTTTCAAGCTTAAAACCACCGTGGCTTCGTTATGACCCATTGGGGAAGGTACAGTGGATTTTCTTTCGACGGCAAATTTCATCACCCGTTGGGGAAGGTACAGTGGATTTTCTTTCGACAATGTAGCAGTGGTATGTGAGGTAGATCCTTCACCTTCTCCATAATTCCACGAAACATTATGCAAGCTAACAATAGGATATTGTGCTCTGCACGACAAGTTGATTGGCTCGGGAGCGGCCACTTTCAAAGGATTGTTGCTTCCTTTGAGTTGAATTATTGGCATGACAAGTGATTGATCAGCTTCAATAGATATGACGGCTACGACACTCTTCCATTTAGTGGGACCTACATTCTCACTGGCGCGTAGCACAGTGTCGTCATCTGCCAGATGCAGTACGCCACTATCGATTAGGTTCTGAATAAGGTGGCGGAGTGCCCAACATTCTTCTGTTTTGTGACCACGAGATTGGGAATGATATTGACATACTCCCTCAGAATTGTACCGTCCCGAACGGGGGTTGATTGGAGGTAGAAGGGAACTGATTCTTCCTTCATTGATTAACATGTGAAGTATCTCCTCCATAGGTTGACCCAAATAGGTGAATTCCCTTTTGTTGGCAAAATCCCGACGGGCCTTGGCATTTGCTCTCTTCGTCACTTTATCTTCCAGCATTTCATTTTCTGAAAGTGAAGAGGGAATATTCATGACAATGGGCAGGAGACTGGCATGCTCCTGGCTGATTAGCTGACGAGTCACTTGATGCTGATAAGTCACCAGTTCCGCCAATTGCTCAATTTATTTGCACAGAGCTTTCATTTTTCGCTCCATTGTGAACTGGAACTTGGCATAATCCCACCTGTTATCATCGTCTTTGATGGTTTGGGAAGAATCACAGCTGAAGTTGGAACTCTGTCCACTGCTCTAATTAATCATGTTGACCTCTTCTTCTTTGTGTTGAGGAAGAGGGTTGTCTTGAACATTAGGTTGATCTGGTTTAGTGATCACGATCTCACCGTTGTCTATCAGGTCTTGGATCTTGTGTTTCAAGGCCCAACAATCCTGAGTATCATGTCCAAGTGCCCCGGCATGTTAAGCACATTTCTGAGCAGCATTAAAACCTCTTCCATTTGGGCTGGCTGGTGGAAGTAGATGTGTAATCTTCTTTTGTGTTGTCAGAAGATTAAGGATATTCTCGAGGTATCCCCTAAGGGCGTGAACACTCGAGGGCATTTGGCTTCTCCACCTTTTGGTATTGGAGGGTTTACAGACTGTGCTGGAAAAGGAGTATAGTTTCTCCTCTGAACAGGCATACTTTGACTGCCTTTTTGACCCTGTAGTATCAGGGAAACATCTTCCTCTTTCTTTTTATAGACCCTCCTGGGGTTGTTCCCATAATTTCCAGACTGAATGTGATCAGCAACAGCTTTGAGTGCAGCTAGGTCCTGAATCTTTCCGGATTTCAATCCCATCTCAGCCATCTCCCCATGTTTGACCATTTCAGAAAACGGTTTACCGATGCCGGCTAAAACTCTCTCATAGAAGGGAGCTTCTTGTATGTCTATGAGCGTCATGACCATTTCTGATTCGGTCATGGAAGGATTAACTTGGGCAGCCAGGCGTCTCCACCTCTGGGCATACTCTCTGAAAGACTCGTTAGACTATTTCTTGATCTTAGTAATTTGATACCGATCAGGAGCCATTTGAGTTTGAAAGCTGTATTGAGTGAGGAAGGCATATGCTAGCTCTTCCCAGCTGTGGATTTTGGAGTTGTCTAATCTGGTGTACCATGAACGGGCTTCTCAAGTTAGACTCTTTTGGAATAATTGCATTCTGAGCTTTTCATCCTATGCATAAGATCCAAGTTCTCCAATAAATACCTTTAAGTGTGTATAAGGATCTCCTAACCCATCATATTTTTCAAATTCAGGAGTTTTAAATTTTTCTGGGTAATGAACACCAGGAAAAATACATAGATCAGCATATGAAACACTCATGTGTGTTCCAATTCCTTTGATAGTGCGAAGGGTCTCTTCCATTTGGAGGACTTTCTTTTTGATGTCACCAGTGTCTGGGTCTCCTGTGGGATGGGCAGCATCATGAGTTTTGTTGGTCTGATCCAACTGCAGTTCAGGTATGGTAATGACCTGGGCTCCTCCTTGTGTGGAGGATTCAGCATGTACGGGTATTTTCTGACCCTGTGTAGACTGGTGTAATTCTTTGAACAGAATAGCCAAATCTGCAATTTGTTTGCTTAATCCGTCGAATTCTTTGCGAGGGACTGGATTAAGTTCAGCCTGGTCGGATGACGACATAATTGACTGTAGGCCTGTTGCCTTTTTGAACTTTGAACGGGTAGTAGGCCCGATTGACTCCCTACGAAAGACTTGCATAGTTTAGTCCTGAGGGAAGGTGAATATTAATATGCAATGTGATGAGTCCATTTTAGGAATTTTATCCTGCAAAAAAGGATGTCAACTGTTTGTAGCATGTATGTATCTGTGTACACATTCCTTCATATTTCTCATTACATGGAGATAGATATGTCATGAAATTGTGTAATTTAAAATGAGAGCATGAAGAGACTTTCCTCCGTTTTGGGTTTATCAGAGGCTGACCTATCTTAGGTTACTCTCACGGCTTTTTGGCATGAAGGTTCCCAAATCATCGCAATCTACTTGACGGGAAGTTAATCCGGTCTTTCAACTGGAGAAAATTTGGGTGGTGCCTTTCCTGAGCCTTGGAGAATCAGGTTTCTCACGAGTCCAGTAATCAAACACCGACGGGATAGCCTCCTGGTGGAGGGACCACACAACATACATTCACATACATCGCGGCTCACCGTATGAAATGATGACATGTGCGAAGAACTAATATCATGAGCAGTTTATAGTGTGAGGCACTAACATCACAGGCAGTTTATAGTGCGAGGCACTAATATCACAGGCAGTTTATAGTGCGAGGCACTAAATAAACAAGACATGCATTCGTACACATTCATCAAATGTAAATGCAACATCCACACACAAGTAGATAACAATTTTAAAAAGATTGAAATAGCAGCTTAAGTCCTCTTACTGGAGTCCCAGCAGAGTCGCCACCTGTCGACGTCGGGATTTTTAGATGTCCCTTTCCGTTACTTGTTCTTTGGTGTTCTCATTTTAGGTGAGATTTGTTTGAAAAAACAAGTGAAAAAGGTCCGACATGTATAATGTCGACGATGGAATGTTAAAAGTCGCCAGTTAGTTTTTTAAATGGTTGTACCAACACAACCGAGAAAAGGTTTGCACATTGACCCAGTGATGTGACACTGCTATACGGGTCGGTGAAACCGAGATTCATTTAGGATCCGGGGACTTGGTTATGCGGGGGAAGGTGTTAGGCACCCCCCAACATCCGTGTTACCACGGTGACCGCCTCTTTTCAAGAAACTATTATCTGAATGTGTGTGTGTGTGTGAGTCAATGTGCTGTCATTTGAAAGTGGTACGAGGCCTCGTTCGCACCTATATACGCAGGGTTTGTATTTATGTAAAAATTCAAATTTAGCAAGATATGACAATGATGTTTTATAAAAGAGGTTTTTTCAACCCTGACGCTCAATAGTAATTGAGACCTTTTACACTCTCATTTTATTAAATGCGCGGTTTGGTTGATTTTATTTGACGGCTGCGAAGCATCTGTACGAAAGTAATGTACAAAATAATGCCGAATTCCTCGTGGGTATGGAAACCATCTGAGGAAATTCAGACACTGCAAAATAATTTACAAGCTGCTTACAGCTGAAAATGTCCATCACGGGATCCGAATCTAGATCCAATGGGATGAATCTGTGATCACATGATTCCTAGGCTCACATGATCCCGCAATTTGTATGAAAGCAGTAAGAAGGTATATATATAAAAGCCGTAAATATATATATACAGACATGATCACCAACCACGAAGTAGCTCCATGGGGGACCAGAAATGTAAATAAAGCTGTTAAAGGCTATCAACCGCCACGGAGGAAACTCCAGGCGGGACGAAATGTACAGAAAGCTGTAAAAACGGTCAACCACCACGAAGTAAACACCAGGTGGGACGAAATGTAAATATATATATAAGCAGGTAAACGCACCGGATATAAAATCCAGGCTCACCAAACAGAGTTTGATAGCAGTTCATATATATAAGTATTTATATAAAAGCGAGTAAACGCACCGGATGTAAAATCCAGGCTCATCGAACGGAGTTCGACCACAATTCATATATATAAGTATATATAAGAAAGCAATTAAACGCACCAAACCAAAGTTTAGGCTCATCGAACAAAGTCCGACACACAATTAATATATATATATATATATATATATATATATATATATATATTAAAGCAATAAACGCACCAAACTGAAGTTTAGGCTCAATCGAACAAAGTCTGATACACAGTTCATATATATATAAATAAATATATATATATATATATATATATATATATATATATATATATATATATATATATATATATATATATAGAAAAGCAAATAAACGCTCCAGACCGAAGTCTAGGCTCAACCGAGGCATAACTCGATAATGTTAGTCAATATATATGTAAGTATATATATAAGATATATATATATATATATATATATATATATATATAGACTGAAATGAAACCACGGACCGAAGTCCGGGTAAAAACAAGCAACACGACTCTCAACGTGTAGAAGGGTGTGTGCAAAAATGAAGAGAAAGACTCTAAAGTGTGTGAGAAGGCTTATAGTGGGCTGCCAAAGAAGACTTCTATATCTTTAGAGTGAGTAAACACTGGCTTTTGTGGGTACAAAAGAGGGCTGTATATAAGCTCACAGGTGTTTAAAGTGGGAAAATACACTGTATGGCAAGTGTAGAGCGAATTCTGCAGAGTTTCCCCGTCTTTCTTCTCTTAAAAATCAGCACCCCAAGCCTCTTATTTATAGGAAAAGGGTGCCGCAGGTGTACCTGCGGCTCAGCCGCAGGTGTACCAGAGGCGGGTCGGGTCGGCCCGGTTTGGTCGGGTGGGGTCGTCTCAAAGTACATGCACGCGGGCATTGTAATATCCACTCGGTTTTTCTGAAGTGCAATCCGGGCATCCGTTTGAGGTATACAGGACCTATTTCAGACCGTTGTTGTTGAGAGTTTGTACGATAGCATGGGATTAGAGTTTGTACGAAGTCTTTGAAGATGGGACGGTGACCTCCTGTCTTCAAGCTTCAACTTTCATCCGTTACCCCGCACAATAGCAACTCGGGATTGGTTAGCCTTGTGGGCCGTTGTTGCGTAGATGTGTTGAGACGACTTGGTGTGGCATCGTGTTGGTCAGATGACGATGTTTCCCCTTACCGGTGTTATCGCCGGGTTGGGTCGATAAAGCAGACGTTGCTCAGCTTCGCTGGGATTGGACTGCTGCAATTGGTTGAAAGTCCTCATTGTCATCTTTGAGGTGTGTCTATCTTCCCGATGTCATCGCCGGGCTGATACAGTGTATCTCATTGTGAGCGCCGAGATTGAAGCTGGTTGCACTTGTAACAAGCATTTCCGGGGTTAATGCCGAAATTGCATTCATTGGGGCTATCACCAAGGTTGGAGGCTATTCCCATGTTTAGGGTTGAGACTGGATACCTCGGGGTTATCTCCGAGATTAATCGGTCTTCTCTTGTGTGTGTTCCGGTATTGATCTGCATGCCTCGGGGTTGTCCAAGATTGGATTGGTTACTCCCAGATTACGATCTGGGGTTGATGTTGAACCTCCGGTAGTATCCAGTATGGTTGTGGATTGTCTTTCAGGGTTCTCTCATAAAAGACGAATCTGCCTTCCTACAATGTTAGTATCAGTAGTACAGAAAATTTTGAGTGTCTACAGTGCTCATGTTCTATTCGTAAAGAAGAAAGAAGGAAGTATGCAACTTTGCATTGACTATCGGGAGTTGAATCATGTCACCATCAAAAATAGGTACCCGTTGCCTCGCATTGATGACCTATTTGACCAGTTGCAAGGTGATAAATTCTTTTCAAAGATCGATATTCGTTCCGGATATCATCAGTTAAAGATTAAAACTGATGACATTCCAAAGACTGCTTTCAGAACTCGGTACGGGCATTAAAGATTCCTAGTTATGTCTTTTGGATTGACCAATGCTCCTGTTGCCTTCATGGATATAATGAACTACGTATTCAAGAAATATTTGAATCATTTTGTAGTTGTCTTTATTGATGACATCCTTATATACTCCAAAAGCCGTGAAGATCATGAGCAACACTTGAGGCTGATACTCCAAAAGCTTCGTGAAAACAATTTATATGCCAAGTTAAAGAAATGTGAGTTCTGGCTTGAGGAAGTAGCATTCCTTGGGCACGTGATATCAAATCATGGAATATCTATTGACCCAGCGAAAATTGAAGCAATTCAAAGCTGGGATCAACCAAAGTCAGTGACCGAAGTACGTACCTTTCTGGGCTTAGCTTGTTATTATTGGAGATTCGTGGAAGGGTTTTCTCGAATCGCCACTCCGTTAACTCAGCTGACTCAAAAAGATACAAAATTCGATGGGAACGAATAATGTGAGAAGAGTTTTCAAGAACTCAAGAGGAGACTCATTTTAGCACCTGTTCTGATAATACCATCTGGTTCGGAGGGATTTGTCATCTACAGCGATGCTTCAGGTAGAGTGTTAGGATGTGTTCTCATGCAACATGAGAAAGTCATAGCCTATGCCTCACAACAACTCAAAGAATATGAGAGGAATTATCCTACTCATGATCTGGAGTTGGCAGCAGTCATTTTTGCATTAAAGATCTGGAGGCATTACCTATATGGAGAGAAGGTGGAGATCTATACGGATCATAAAAGCCTCAAATATTTCTTCACCCAAAAGGAACTCAACATGCGGCAACGACGTTGGCTCAAGCTGTTGAAAGATTACGATTATATCATTCAATACCATCTTGGAAAAAGCAAACGTGGTAGCTGACACGTTAAGTAGAAGATCATATACGGGTACGAGTGCGATATTGTCAACGCAAAGGCCCATTTTGTATGACTTACAAAGGATGGAGATAGAGTTAAAGACTCTAGGGACTCGTGTGATGATGTCAAATATACGAGTAAAATTGACTTTAATCGATAAAGTTAAAGCTACTCAAACTACGGACCTGGAGCTGATGCGTATGAAGAAGAAAGTGCAAGAAGTTGTTATTTCGGAAGCAAGAATCGATGAAGAAGGAATACTTCGAATCAACTCCAGACTTTGTGTTCCTAAAGACTCTGATTTAAAGTATAAAATCATGATGGAGGTACTCAATACACCGTTTTCAATCCATCTTGGGAGTACCAAAATGTATCGTGATCTTCGACATACATTTAGGTGGAGCAATATGAAAAGAGAGATCGCAAAGTTTATCTCAAGGTGTCTAACTTGTCAATGTGTCAAGGTGGAGCATCAAGTGCCAAAAAGTCCATTGTAACCACTTAAAATTTTAGAATAGAAGTGGAAGCACATTACCATGGATTTCGTTACTGGTCTTCCCAAGGTTTCTCAAGGCATAGATGCAATTTGGGTCATTGTCGATAGATTAACCAAGTCTGCTCATTTCTTACCTATACGAGAAATATATTCACTTGAACGTCTTGCTCGTATATACATAAATGAGATTGTAAGACTGCATGGTATGACAGTATCCATAGTTTCTGATCGAGACCTAAGATTCACTTCACGATTTTGGGTTAGTTTGCAAAAAGCTATGGACACGAATTTATGATTCAGTTCGGCATATCATCCTCAGACGGATAGGCAGTCAGAGAGGACTATTCAAACTCTTGAAGATCTATTAAGACTCTATGTTCTAGACTTCAAATGAAGTTGGGACAAGTTCTTGGCATTAGTGGAATTCTCCTACAACAACAGTTATCAACCAAGTATAGGCATGGCTCCATTCGAAGTGTTGTATGGACAAAAGTGTCGTCCTCCAGTATGCTGGGATGAGGTGGGTGAAGCAACGTTGTTGGGACCGAAATTGGTACGCATGACTACGGAAAAGATTCAAATGATCCGACAACGTATAAAAATCTCACAAGATTGACAAAAGAGTTATGCTGATCTTCATTGAAGGGACGTGGAATTCAATGTTGGAGATCGTGTGTTGTTACGTGTTGCTCTATAGAAAGGAGTTACGAGATTTGAAAAGGGAGGAAAGCTCAATCCTTGATTTATTAGCCCATTTGAAATCCTCGATCAAGTAGGAACTGTGGCCTATAGACTCACCTTATCGCCAAGTATGTCTCGTGTTCATAACATTTTTCATATATCTATGTTACGTAAATATGTGGAAGACCTGAACCACAGTATTGAGTTAGAACCAGACGAAATAGCGAAAGATTTAACGTATGAAGAGGTACCTGTTAAAATCTTGGATAAGAAGGAACATATTCTAAGCTCCAAGGTTATACCTCAAGTCAAAGTTTTGTGGAGAAACCACGATGTTGAGGAATGACCTGGGAGTTAGAATCTAAAATGAAATCAAGGTATCCTCACCTCTTCGACATACCAGGTACGTACACTAATTTCAAGGACAAAATTTCATAAGAATGGGAGTTTGTAAGACCTCAACTTTTATGAATAAAGATTAATTTTCTCTAAATATCTTTTTGAATATTATGGTGTGGATTTGATATAATGTTATAGTTGTGGATAATATTTACAAATTTTGCAAAGTAAGCAAGTTGTTATAAAATATTCGTTTGGTTTAAGAATATTCGTTTTATCAGGGAATATTCGTACGACGGCACAATCATTGGTGGACCCCACAACAGAATTACTGTCGGAGTTAGAAAACGACATAAATAACTTTTTATAAAAATAACGGTTTTTTACCGTTAACTGTTGAAATACCCTACGATAAAAGTAAAGTAATGCGCGTGGTTGCATAGTAGAACACATTATTGTACAGTATCTTTGATTATTGATGCTTACGTGAGAAGTCACTCAGTTTTATTCAATTATTGTCATAGTAATTACTGCATAGTATCTCACGTTATTGATTCAATTATTGTCACAATATTTTATATTATCAAATCAATAATTGAAATAACAAAGTTATTCATATTATTATTTGTATTATTGACGATGTCTAGAAAGTTCTGTCAGAGAAAGGGGTTTACTCACCTAATTACGCGCCAATGAGGAGAAATCCTTATCGAAAAGCCCCCTCTTTCCTTGGAATGATCTGATTGTTAATATTGTGAGTTATAATATTAATGGTGAATAAATATTTTTAAAAATGTGTTTTGTGAAGCCAAGTGAGTTGAGATAAATAGAGGGGTTTTTATTGAAGTCTTTGTTATAAATTTTGCTTATTACATGGACCCCCATGTAATAAGTGTTTGAAGTGTTTGTTATATATATATATATATATATATATATATATATATATATATATATATATATATATATATATACAAGTGTCGATGTCGGGATTTTTGTTTTTCCCTTTTCTGTTCTTGTCTTTTGGTGTTCTCATGTTAGGTGAGATTTGTTTGAAAAAACAAGTTGTGAAAAGGTCAGACATGTATATGTCGATGATTGGACTGTAAGAGTTGCCAGTTGGTATTTTTAAATGGTTGCACCAACTCAACCGAAAATGGTTTGCACATTGACCTGGTGATATGAAATTATTTAATTGGTCTGTGAAATCGAGATTCGTTAGGGTCCGGGGGCTTGATTATGCGGAGGGAAGGTGTTAGGCACCCTCCGACATCCGTGCTGACACGGTGACCGCCACTTTTCAATTTAAACCTTTATCTGAATGTGTGTGTGTGCGTCAATGTACAGTTATCTGGAAGTAGTGATATGCCTCGTTTACACCTATATACAAAGGGTTTTAATTTTGTATAAAAGTTCAATTTTAACAAGATATAGCAGTGATGTTTTGTAAAAGAAGTTTTTTCAAACCCTTATGCTCAATAGTAATTGAGGCTTTTGATACTTCCATTTTATTATGTGTTCGGTTTGATTGCTTTTATTTTTCGAGATGCGAATCATCTTCGAGAAAATAAGATAAAAAGCAGTGCCAAACTCCTTGTGAGCATGAGAACCGTCTAAGGAAATTCAAATACCGTGAATAATTTACAAGCTGGTTACAGCTGAAAATGTCCATCACGGGAACCGAATCTAGATTCAGGAGACTGAACTTGTGATCACATGATTCCTAGGCTCACATGATGATGCAGTATGTATGAAAGTTGTAAACAGTTATATATATAAAAGCTGTATATATATATATATATATATATATATATATATATATATATATATATATATGAACGATCAACCGCCACGAAGTAAACTCCAGGCGGGACTAAATGTAAATATATATATAAAGACGATTAACCGCCACGAAGTAAACTCCAGGCGGGACTAAATGTAAATGTATATATATGTATAAAAGCAGTAAATGACCACAAAGTAAACTCCAGGCCTGACAGAAATGTAAATATATATATATATATATATATATATATATATATATATATATATATATATATATATAAGCGGTAAATAGCCACGAAGTATATATATATATATATATATATATATATATATATATATATATATATATATATATATATATATATATATATATATATATATAAGCGGTAAATAGCCACGAAGTATATATATATATATATATATATATATATATATATATATATATATATATATATATATATATATATATATATATATAAAAGCAGTAAACGCTTAGGATATAAATCCAAGCTCAATCAAATAGAGTTTTTTGATAACAATATATAAATAAGTATTTATATATATAAAAGCAGTAAATGCTCCAAATATTATATTCAGGCTCAATCGAGATAACTCGATAATAATATACATTTAAGTATTCATATATATATAAAGGCAATAAAAGTCACGGACCGACGGTCCGGGCATACGCACACAACACGACTCTCAACGTGAATAATTGTGTGTGAACAAAAGTGGAGAAAGGCTTTAATAAATATGAGAAGGCTTACAGTGGGTTGCCAAAGAAGACTTCAAATTACTTTAAATGAATGAACACTCGGTTTCCACCAGTAAAATGTAGCAAAATATAAGCTCACAAGTGTTTCAAATGAGAAAGCACTCAGTTTATAATGTGTACAGAGCAAAATAGATAGGGCTTCCTCTCCTTTTTTCTCTTACAAATGGCAACCCCAAGCCCTCTATTTATAGAGGGGGGAGCCGCAGGTGTACCTGCAGCTGCCCGAGGTGCCCCGGGCTCCATGGGCCCGCCTTCTCAAAGTACGTGCAATGCGTTGTTCCCTCGAACCTTCATAACTTTCAATCCAGTCTAATGGAGGCGTATAATACCTTTTCAAAATGTTGTTTTTGAGAGCTACACAATGACATGGGATAAGAGGTTGTACAAAGTTAGAAAAATGGGTCCATGCCCAGGTCTTCAAGTCTTCAAATTCTATTCGGTGTGCTGTCATGTGTAGTAGTCACTCAGGATTGGAGCTATGGTTCTTGTAGGACACTTCTGTGTAGCATGTAGGTTGAAATTTTGTTTAGACGGCATGAATGTGGGATCGAGGTGGAAAAATGACTATTTTGCCCCTCGCCGGGGTTATCTCCGGCTTTGGGCTGATCTAGTAGTAGTTTCTCAAGGTTATCTCTGAGAATAGGCTACTGCAAGTGTTAAATGTCCTCAGAGTTGTCTTTGAGGTGTGCTTGCCCTCCCGGGTTTATCTTCGGGTTTGGGACTGAGTGCCTTGGGGCTATCACCAAGGTTGAAGCTAATTGCTGGGGATTAAAATGAGCTTTTCTGGAGTTATCTCGAAATTGCAATTGCATTCCTCGGGGTTGTCTTAAAGGTTTAAATTGTATCTCCCAGGGTTATCTCCGGGATTGGAACTGAATATCTCGGGGTTATCTCCGAGATAGAAATTAACTTCTCCGGAACTGGAATTGCATTCCTCGGGGTTGTCTCCGAGGTTGAAACTGATACTCCCGGGGTTGTCTCCGGGGTTGTCTCCGGGGTTATCTCCGGGGTTGGAACTGAGTATCTTGGGGTTGTCTCCAAGATGGCAAACTGAGTATCCCGGGGTTATCTCCAGGATTAAGCAGTCTTGAGTTATCTTTGGAAGACGATTATGCCTTCCTGCAAAGTTAGTAACAGGAATACAAAATTTTGAGTGTCTACAGATGCCCCTCTTTATCATATTCATGTAGTGTAATGGCATGGATAGGATAAAGAATACTAGACACTTGAAATGTGACAAGATATTCATGATGCAATGTATAATGAATGTGGTTTGTTGGACCGTTTTCCAATGGGATGTGATGACTGTTTGCACCCATAACTTTTGATGGGGACTGGAGTTATCACCGATGACCCTGACGAACAGCTGGGATGTGTATTCTAGAGTTCTCAAGAACTTCTAGGATGTTTACGTTGGGGTTATCACCAAAGTCCTTAATCCTTGGTTCAGACTTTTCACCACAGATATTCCTCTCATGTGCAACAGACTCTGGGGGAATGAGCTTTTGTATGATGAAGATTATGTATAATAGATTCCATCATCGGTCCTCCCAGATGAGGATGGCTTTCCCTAGTTTGTATCGCCAGGTCTTTCATGTGTCCTGTCAGAGTTACTGCCAACAGTTTGTGTTGTCAGGGTTGCCTGACCCTCGCTAAAATATGCATCAACGGATACCACCATCGAACCATCTCCGATGCTTCATTGGGTTTAATTGCCAACGGCTGTAATCATCAGATGACTTCTGACGCTTCGTTGGGTTTACTTGCCAACGGCTGAAAACTGTCAAGGTTGCTTGACCTTCGTTGAAATGTGCTTCAACGGCTGAGATCATCAAACTGCTTTCGATGCTTCGTTGGATTTACTTGCCAACGGCTGAAAAACGTCAAGGTTGCTTGACCCTCATTGACATGTGTATCAACGGCTGATGTCATCGGATGGACTCCGACGCTTTGTTGGATTTACTTGCCAACGGTTGAAATAACGTCAAGGTTGCTTGACCTTCGTTTACATGTGCATCAACGGCTGATGATGTATGAAGTTCCAGCTGGGGAAAGTTCTTTAGAGTTACAACCTCGAACAGACGGCATCGGACCTTTATGAGGTATTATCGAGTGTAGTTTGTAACAACTATGATCATCGCTATTGTAAACCTTGTGTCTGGGTAGATACCAATTAGTGATATGTAGACCCGTAGTTTGGTCTTAAAAACCAAGATTTTAGGCTTTTTCGCTCAATCGCGTATCGTCTTTTTTCCTGATTCGACTTTTTCAGCTTGTGTGACCTCCTTTGTAACTCAAATTGGACCGAGCCTGAAGGGTGGGACCCACATAGGGCAGCCATAGGTACACCTGCAGCCAATCGTGGGTGTACTTGTAGGCTGCTTGCCTTTCACAAGTAATTTTCACATTGCACCACATAGAGAATCCGAGAGTTCTTCTTCAGATATGCTGAGTTCGGGCTGCTTTCTATGAAATCTATCACCGTACAAGTGTTTCACACTATCCTGGTAATATATGCATGTCTTCTTTTCCAGTTTTTGTCCGTTAAAAATTGAACATATGAAATGCGTTTAAACACATAGTAGTGAATATGCATGCCTATATGACTTGATAAAAAATATTCAACATAGTAAATGTTAGTATTTAACCATGCTGAACATAATGATGTGAAATATTTTAACTTTTGAAATAGTCAAATTGGCACCTTTTTCTGCTATTTCTTATCCTATTTGAGGACAAATTAGAAAAGGTAGTAAAGCAAAGTAACCCTGGTAATTAGGCTATCCTTACGAATTATAACTTTAACATGTTCATGCATATAGGATGTATATGACTGTGGGTAGGTGTGCTACTGAATGGCCACCTAGTCATGCCTATGCGCATATGGATAGTCCTTGTTACAAAGGAGACTCTGGCAAAAAATTTCTATAAGTCTCAGCATTGGGTAGTCATGCATTTTTAACTCTATTGTAGGCGTATGTTAAAGAAATGCATGCATGCATGTAGTCATAAAATGCATTTGAAAAAGCTACAAGTTAGAATTTACCACATCTTTTCTGAGGTGATTTGGAGACTTGTGTCCAGATATTATGGATTCGGATCAGCTGAGTAGTTCCCGCAGGACCACTTCAGGTGTGCGGAGAAGGGCTTCTGAAGTGCCTCGACCCCGTTCAGTCAAACAGCCTCATCGGTTGGTAGAGGCGATGATTCGCCTTATCTAGGTTGATGTACCGGATGTTGAAGACGATGAGGAAGATGTACCAGTTGCGGCTCCAGCTCCTGCTGTCCATGCTCCCCATAGGGATTTTTTGGGCATTAATGTGATGATTCCAGATCTTCTGGGTGATTTGAGTCGCCACCCCTCAGTTTACTTGCAGGAAAATGAGGTAAAAGTTGGATTTGATATTCCTTTTTCCTATTGATGAGGAGCCAGGATTTTGATGTTGATTTGCATTTGTGGTGTACGTTCCCGACTTTACGTAGCCTCGAGAGAACTGGTTCAGCATACACTCTCTATATCAGGCTCTGCATCCAGATTACCGAGAGATTATGCATGGTTGGGGCTTTGGGGCTTTCTTTTCCATTCTCCCCCGTCGTTGTCCCTAGGGTTATCTCAAGGCATTGTCTAAGTGTTAGTTTCACCAGACTCAGTCTCTCTATTTGTTGGACTGTGAGGTGATGATGACGCTGATGGATTGGCAGTTTATAACCGGTATGGAGTTTGGAGGGGAGCCAATGCCTTGTACGCCAAACATTATCCCTACTACCGTCAGATCCTTGCTAGGAGTTTTGGCTGAGGCGCTCAAGGGCAAGACTGTTCGTATAGGCTCAAACTGTTCGTATAGGTCCTTTGAGCGTAAATGCTATGAGTGGACTATTGAGTGAGCCTATATCCATTGATGTGAAAGTCAGGGATTGCATTCTTTGGTGATTATTCCTGGTTATTATCAAGGGTTATTTCATAGAAAACAACTCTTCCACGGTGTTATTCACTTTGATCAGCGCCACTCGAGAGGTAGAGCGTATTGGAGAGTATGATTGGGGCTCCTACACATTTGCCTATTTCCTCAAGGGAATGTGCACGCGTTCATAGGGCATGACAGAGGCTTGGCTAGGATTTTACCTATTTCTGCTGGTAAGTATTTCTCTTTTGATTTCCCATGTACAGGTTAAGAGTGTTGACTGACAGCAGATGTTTGCCTTTTGTGTTGGCAGTTTTGGGCCTATGAGAGGCTTCTATGTTTGCGTCCTATTAATGTGCTAGGTTTAGATACCTATCCACGAGGACGCCGATGGCATCACTCCATTTTAGTGGAGGTTCATGTAGCTGAGGGTTTCACCCATTGTCGCTTATAGTTGGAGTTGTTAACAGCTGATGTCATCACTTGGGTTCCCTACTCTAGGGAACTTTTGACAATTGGCTTTGAGGATGGATAACCGACTAGTGTCGAGTATGTGATATCCATTCGTCGGATTCCTCTCTTCACAGATAGAGGATGGGAGCTCTATTTAGGAGAGCGTGCCATTAGGAGCACCACAAGAGAGATTCGTGTACCGATCTTGTCTCCTGCAAGGCATTATTGGCCTCTGTCATAGTCCCCTATTAGTGATATCTCGTTGATGGGAGTTGACGGCTTTACTTTGTCAAAGGGTCCATTTACTCAGGAGGCATTATACCGCTGGTGGTCCCCTCGTACCATCAGAGCCCAGACCAACGCCACTCAGTTCATGTGGGATATGGTTCCTGGATCTGTGATGATGACGGATTGGATGGCCTGTGTCTGAGATCCGACTCATTTGACACAGATTGATAGTTTGACCCGACAGTTGGACCAGGCACATTTTTTCATCCAGCATTTGGGCAGAGATCCTTCAGAGGCGGATACTTTTGATCCTTCTAGCTCGAGGACTGGCCCTTCAGATGACCCATATGGCTTTACCGGTGTAGATCCTCCCTTATATATGCCTGACATCCCTCTTGGCGGAGATCTAGTGACTCAGGAGGAGTTACATCATATAGACAGGATTGATGATGTAGATATCAACACCATTGACTTCTTCTGATGTATTTTCTCGTTATATCTTTTGATAGGCCTCTGTTAGATACTGGGTGGATGTGCTCCATTCTCGTTATATCTTTTGATAGGCCTCTATTAGTTGTAAGGCGTCTGTTCTCCATTTCCCTGTATTTTTCAGTTGTACAGAGATGATGTATTTAGATGATAATGTACTTAGGAATTTATGTACTATTTTCCATTCCCTACATCATAGTGCCCTCTATTATTTGTCATGCATGTATTATTTCATGCATATGTATGTCCATAGATGTTCAATATTGACCCCTAGATGGTCTTATGATACGGCCCACACAGATGTCTTCCTCGATAGTTAGCCGTATTGATCACACCCCACCAGTATTGGTCGCCTCATGCTTAAGATCTTGGTATGATAGTGTATCCCCTTCAGACAGGGTGATCGTAGATCAACTGCTACAGAATTCTATGACCCTCCTAATGTTCCAGGTTCTGTTAGGCTTTGTAGATGGTATGCTAGAGCGTTGGGTACCGGAGAGGCAGATTTTCCAGTTTGAGACCCAGGAGTTGACTCCCACCTTAGAGGAGTATGAGCGGTTGATGGCTTTGCTATTGGACAGGCCTTGCGCTTGGATGGCTGTCAGAGATATGCGCCGGTAGTTCATGACCCTCACCGGGTTAAGGCGTAGAGTAGCACAGGATGAGATTACATCCGGTCATGTAGTGTCTCAGCGTTTTCTGATAGACAGATTTGGCTCAGTGGACAGCTATGCACAGCACTCAGGGGATTTCACCACGTCGGAGGATCAGTGGCGTGTTGCCAGAGTAGACGTACTCATGATGTGCGTAGTGGCTTACTTGTACATGCCACTGTACATGGATCATCTTGACATCGGTGTTGTTAGGGCAGTGAGAGCTCTCAGGGAGGGTCATACCATTATACCTATGATTGTGGCAGAGACATTGAGGTCGACCACATATTGCCACACCCATTCAGCAGAGGTATTTACAGGCAGCGCGGTCTTGCTGTATGTGTGGTTTATGTTACACCTAAGACCGATTGGCACCTTCCGACGGTATGGGTACTATTTTTCCCATGAGATAGCCATGTCTTACTCCTTTCAGCCAGCGGAGTGTACAGACGCTACATCCTGGTCGATGTTCTTGGCAGGGATCGAGGATCCATTTGACATTTTGTTGTGTACAGGGCTCAGCTCTCCCTATAGCTTCATTATTCATGCACCTGGGATAGATTATCTCCCTCTGGTTGAATTGAGGGGCATGACCACATATCACCCACTGGCTATGATGTCACAGTTTGACCAGTTCCAGGATGTTCATCCTTTTGAGGGGGCATTGGGTCAGCGTTTGTCTTCTCGACACTTATCAGCAGAGGATAGATCCAGGGTGTACGCATGTTGAGATCAGTGTGAGAGGGCTGAGTTTACTATTAGCCATCCGGGTCGTTCTAGAGAGTATTTTGCATGGATGGAGACGGAGATCACATCGGTTGCGGTTATATCCATAGTATCGGGGATTGAGTTTGTCAGTGGGGAGCCCATGGAGGACATTATTTTTCCCACCGAGAAGGAGCTATTCACTGGGTTGCCAGCAGCTTTTGTAGATTCTCCCAATACGACTGCTACTGTGCTCCAGCATTCAGCAGAGTATTTAGAGCATAGTCTTCATCTGATGACCTTCGAGAGAGATCAGGCTAGGGCCTTGATGTCGATAGCTCTTGCTAGGAGAGATGTCACTCTGTTAGAGAGAGATGATGCCTTAGCTCATAGAGATACCGTTGTTGCTAAGCGGGATGAGGCCAGATCATCTAGAGATGCAGTGATTGTTGAGCGGGATGGCGCTATATCTGCCCGAGATATTGTTGTTACAAATAGTACTGTAGTGAGGTCCCTTACTATTGGCATCATTACAGAGATGAGCACGTATATTGATGAGCATAGTGTCACCATGCAGTTGGATGTAGATCTGTTAACTCGTGTAGAGACCCTTGGGTAGGAGATCATAGTGTTACCTCCTTCTTCTGAGAGGGATGCCATGATAGACTTGATAGCCCGCATATACACTGATTTGTAGATAGGCTTATATTTTCCTGCACAGACTAGCTTAGCCATTTTTGTCATGTACAATACACATTTGTATATATCAAACAGTATTATATATGGCAGGGATATATATGTTGATTCACTTTCCTTTTAGTTATGCTTTATACTTCCTTGATGTTTACCTATTTTTCAGGGCTTGTGATCTTGGTGTATCCTGAACTCCTCCTTGATAGATGGACATTGAGATGTCTCAGGATTTTTCAGAATGGATCGTTGATCTGTGTGTATTCCCTACCATCTTTGGTGTCTTGGGACTGGTGTATAGAGAGGAGTGTGGCTTACCTCTCTGAGGTTGACCGCACCATAGATGGTCACCGGTACTCCTTTGTATGGGGGAGCCCAGGTAGTTCCATCTATTATGGATTGGTGTTTCTCTTTGAGGAGTCAACCGCAGCTTAGATGGTCGCCGATTCTCCCATTTATGTGGGGAGGTCAGGTAGTTCCATCCCTTTGGTCTGAAGCCAATGAAGTGTAGTATATTGAAAGATGATCCCAGTACCGTTGACAAGTTTTTGTGTTTTGGTAGGGGGTAAGACCGAACCATGAATGGCTGCCTACGTACTCCTATTGAAAAGGAGATCAGGTCTATGTAGTTCAAACCTGGTGTAGAGGTTCAACGCTGTATGTAATAACCCAATATTTTCAACATAATTAAATAAGAAATTTTGCTTATATATATAAAGGTGGGCATATGTGTAAAGTAAAATATATGTACATATGTGATAAATAAAATTTATATGTTACATGAATAATTGTAAATAATTTCTTTTAAGAATTATTGATCATTATAGATTATACTCTTATAATAAATTAATTTTGTAATAAAAATATTTATTAATTATTTTCATGAAAATATGATTATTGTATGATATGACTATTAGGAATTATTAAGTGAACGATTAATTTATATTAATTGTTATGGAGATTAAAAATTACGTTAATCAATTAGTAATGGATTAATTAATACTATTGTTAATTAATCAATAAATAATTTATCTAGTTGACGTAAAATAAGTAAGTTATTAATATAATAAGATTACTTTGACTGTTATGTGGAAGTGTGCAATAATTAAATATCTGTGTATTCTAGAAACTGGGAAGGAAATCAAATGTTTAAATAAACATTAATATTAAATAAGGTTATAATATGATTATGTGAGTAGTAGAGATAATTATAGAACTACCCGGATAATAATACCTAACTGCAATATTTTGTTACATATATTTAATGTACATGGATTATATGATGTGAGTACATAAATAATCCCTAAATTTTCCTAAAATGATAATAATTATACATTAAAATTTCATTTGGGAGTTATAGTAACCAACTGAGATAAAATTTAGCACTTTGCTGCAAATATAAAATTATCAGTTGCTCTACAGTACAATGAATAGTAGCCTACACTCTATTTACGTAACCTCCAAGTATAATCAGTGGCTAAGCTAAGTGATCATTACCAAGCCAATGGCTATGGAGATGGCTGGGAAGTGGTTGTTGAACCACTCTTATTAAACCATTGTGTTTTCCTTCAACACCATGGATTCTAAATTAATGTCCAGTCCAAGCTTCTCCCATAAATAGTAGTCCAATTCACAGAGTTACGTTGCTTTTTTTTTTGGTCTGTTGCAACATTGATAAGTTAAGAGTGAGTGTCTGTTACTCAAGGAGGAGTCTAACAATCTAAGAAGGAAGTAATTAAGCAAACTAATCTTCAAAGAGGTATAAATCCTAACTTATGTTTTTGAATTGGGTTTTGTCAATTTCTTCAAATTTCTTGAAATTCTCGGTTAATCAAGTGAATTAGCATGTCATTGTGTTGTCTAAGTCAGTATGTATGCTTTGAAGTAGTGCAGTTGGTCTAGTTCTAGAATGGGCTATACATATGCTAAGGCTCTACTAAAACAGAGTCATTTATTATTGTTTTTGAACGAAGTGGCGCAGCCGTGCCACTTCTATAAATTAATACCGCGCAGCTGCGCGGGTGACTTTCTCAGATACTACTGTAGTGGTTCAGTGTTATGCTAATCATGTTAAGATGATTGGAACATGCCTATAGATGATCCTAACATGTAAAATAATGTTGCTTAATAAATAGTAAGACTTGATATCTTGGTTGGGTGTGCGTATTCAAAGAAGTATAAGGATTTGGAAAAACTATAAATTTTGAACATGGAATAATATACTTTTTTATTTTGTGAACATATGTAGATAACCTAGACGTATACGTAAACAAGTCTAACATAAGACATAAGTTTGCTTCGTGTATAATAAGTTTTACTAACTTGATTTTAAAGGGAGTTTCTAAAGGAAAACTTGAAGTTTTGCAAAACAAAGTATGATGAGCATTATGTTTTCAAATTCTGATCTTTCTAGCTTATGTAAATAACTTGAGTATGTGTATAAATGAGTATGAAAGCATTGTGTAGACAATGTGGACTTATCTTGCATGCTTAATTAAGTTTTACTAAGGGAGACTTAAAGTTTCAAATTAAAACTTGATGAACTATGTACATTTGAGTTGAGATTTGTGAGCATGCTTATGTGGTTTAACTTGTGTATATGAGACATCACGATTAGGTGTGTCATACATGTAAATGTGATTAATATGAATGCCTAGTGAGTCTTATACATAGTGAAACTAGTTAAATGTGGTTTAAAACAAGCATGAATGAAGTAGAATGTCACAACTTGAAATACATTACTAATCTGGTGCAAGCATGTGTAGTTGAGACCTATGGATCATATAGCATATGTGTAACGATCAAACGTAAGAAAATTATAAATTGAACACTTAAAGTCTTGATTAAATAAGAATAGATGATGACATATGTTAATGATATAAGGTCAAACTTAGTTATCCACATACTAACATGCGTATTTTGCATGATTATTCGTATATGTGCAAGTCGTGTGTGCACTGACCTTCTGCAGAAGCAACCATGTCTTGGTTTGCACCAGGAGTAGCGCGGTCGCGCCACTCCCTAGTACAAACCAAGCGTGGCCGCGCCAGTCTGCAGTAGGAACAATTTTTTGTAAATGGTTTGAAGGTGGTTGCATGCTTGTATTGTTACTCTAATATGTATAATATGACCAGTGCAAAACAAATATTTTAAGAAGCATGCTAAATGATTGAATGGAATGTTTAATGCAGTGATTAAGAAATTGTATTGTTAACTTTTTAGTGTCTTATAAACTAATATGGTAATATAAGTATAAGGTATATGTAAGGAGTATACAACTAACTTAGAAGTTTATGTATGCATTTACACTTACATATCATGTATGAGCATATGTAACTAATGAATATCCTATACGCGTATTATATTATGTTAGGATTCGAAAGAGTATTGATAAGCGATATTTTGGTAAACTACGCTTAAGGCAAGTTTCCTAACCGTACTCAAATTTCATTGTGCAAGTATCTGAACCATCCTTTACATTGTGCAAGTATCTTTATTCTTTACATCTATTTATGCAATAAACCTGCATAAGAAAGTTATTGAATTATATTCTGGTTATACGAGTTTCTAAACTTTATTGTTATTAATCATAGTATTCATGTAAGTTCGCTAAATTTACTCAAATTTATATTGAGCAAGTTCCTTGAACTATACTTTTATTGTGCAAGTATCCTAACCTTTGCATTTACTTTATGCAATGGACTTGAGTAAGAAAGTTTCAGAATTATATCATTATTGTGCCAGTTTATTAACTCTATTATTATTGTTCATGTATTTATACTTTATAGACATGCCAGTTCTTGAATTCTATTCGATCATTGTTTATCAATACAGTATTATTGAAAAATCCATATATATATTATGTTCGTTAATTTCTAAGATTTGTTATACAAGTGTCCTCACTTGGATAATTATTGTGCATGTTAATACATACTTATCGATTTCCAGTATGTATACCTTAATTAGAAGTCGTCTAAGCTATTTGACTCGGCTAGACACAAATTTAAAAATATTTTTGAACATGATAGAACCTTATTGTTATCCAACCAAATTATTTTGGTTCGGATTCCCAACTAAGTATGAACATCCCAAACACAGGAAAACTTTGTGTGCCTAAGGCGGATAAGATGAACGAGAATATCGTTCTGGTATGTAGTATTGATCAATACAGGGCATAACGGGCTGATCACCCCCGTGCTTGTAAGTTATGATGGTTTACAGATGATGTTCTGTTAAACCTTTTCGAAAATTGAAAACAAAGTTCATAGTCTGTCGACTGCTCTCCATTTATAGTCAGTACGTAGTTTTAAAATTTGAAATAGAATTGTTATGTTGTTTAGTGTTACTTCAGTTTACTTCACAACCATTGCTTCGTTGTAGAAGTGTCATTCAAAGAAAACATTTAATCCTTTTAGCTAATATTTTTCTTGATGTTTGCTACTACTTGTTGGGCACTCAAATGATCATTCTTGTTTAATTTAAATGTTTTCATTTAAGTATGAGCAACCAGAGGGCTCTGCCAAGAACAAAGGGGAAGGAAAGCTGACAGAATAAGTTTGTGTTATCTTATGTTTGCCCATGTGTGGGCCACATACTCCACCATGAATTTCATCCATGAGCCTCCGAGCTTGGTCTTTGTCCAGACATCTGAGGAGACCTAATCCTGCATCTCTTTTGTAGAGTGCATCTCCGCTCAAGTAGAATTTCATAGCCATTCGATGGATCCGCTTTCTTTCAGTTGGACTCGCCTTAGCAGATGTAGATCCATCTCGCATATATTCCTTGATATGTTGATACCAAGGGTGTTGGATGGGAGGTAGCTCATCCGATACTTGTCTAATGTAATTCCCATAGGCTGGTGTCTTTTGTCGGGAAAATATGATGGTTGGCATGTTTTCCTTGTTAAGTATGTTGATCAAAGAGGCCAAGGTTGCTAGCGCATCCGCAAAGTCATTCATATTCTGAGGAATGTTGAGGAAGGATATATCTTGAAACTCCGAAGCCATCTGTAGAACCTGCCGATGGTAAGGTAGCAAATGTAGTCCTTTGGTGTGATAGATTCCAGTGATTTGTCTGATTACCAATTTGGAATCCCCAAAGATAGTTAATCATTTGATGCCCATTGATTGAGCAAGTTTTAGACCCATGATACAGCCTTTATACTCAGTTGTGTTGTAACTGTTGGCAAACTGCAATTTGACGGCGACGGGATGCTGCTCCCCCGTAATGGATACTAGAACTGCTCCAGCCCCACAACCTTCCATATTTACAGCTCCATCAAAATACATCTTCCATGATTGGTGTGTATCGTCCTGATGGTGTTGCTGAACTGTCATTACCCCTTCATCAGGGAAGTATGTTTCCAAAGGTTTGAAATCCCCTGAAGGTGCTACGGCCAGTTGATCCGTAATTCCTTAACCTTTGATAGACTTTTGCGTCACGTAGACGATGTCAAATGGTTGTAGGATCAATTGCCATATGGACAGTCGATAATTTAACATGGGTTAACTGAACACGTACTTGAGAGGATCCACGCGGGATATGAGATGGGTTATGTGACCATGGAGATAATGCTATAATCTCATGGAAGCCCATGCTAAAGCATAACAAGTTTTCTCAATCAAAATGTACTTGTGTTCACTGCTACTGAATCTTTTGCTGAGGTAGTAGATAGCTCGCTCTTGGCCTCTATCATCTTTCTGTCCCAGCATGCATCCCATGGCATTGTCATTGATGGACAGGTACATATATAGGGGAATATCATCCCTGGGAGGTACCAAAATAGGAGCATTTACTAGCTGCTCTTTGACTGTAAGGAAGGCTTTCTGACACTCATCATTCCATTTTATGGAGGAGTTCTTCCTTAACAACTTGAAGATAGGCTCACAGGTTGCTGTGAGTTAGGAGATGATTCTGCTGATGGAGTTGATTCTTCCCAAAAATCCCTGTATTTCATTCTCTGTCTGAGGAATGGGCATTTCCGTGATGGCCTGGATTTTTGTGGGATCCAGCTCAATCCCTTTGTGGATGACTAGGAATCCTAGCAACTTGCCTGATTTAATGCCAAAGGCGCACTTGGCTGGATTCAACTTCAAGTTGTTCTTACTCAACCTGTTGAAGAGCTTTTTAAAATGGTCTAAGTGGTCTTCCTCTCTTCAGGATTTGATAATGATGTCATCCACGTAGATCTCTATCTCTTTGTTCATTAGATAGTGGAAAAGAGCCATCATGGCTCACTGATAGGTAGCTCCAGTATTGATGAGGCCGAATGGCAACCGTCTGTAGTAAAAGGTTCCCCAAGGATTGATGAATGCAGTTTTCTCACGATCCTCTTCAACAATCATGATTTGATGGTACCCCGTAAAGCAATTAGTAAAGGAGTACATGTCATACTGAGCTGTATTGTTAATGAGTATGTGGATGAATTGCACGGGAAAGCTATCTTTGAGGCAAGATTTATTCAGATCCATGATGAATAATTGCTAATACTGTACAGATCCATGATGAATAATTGTTAATGAGTATGTGGATGAATTGGATAGCCATTCAGGGTATGTTGACACCATGATGATGCCAGCTTGAAATTATTTCATAATTTCTTCTTTAACTTTTAAACTCCACTCAGGTTTTAATCATCTGAGCTTTTGCCCGACTGACTTGAATCCCTCTTTGATGGGGGGCGATGAATGACAATGTTAGTGGACAAACCAACCATGTTTTTGTGAGACCATGCAAACACATCCAGGAATTGGGTCAATAGAGTAACCATGTCATTCCTTTGGTTTGGAGTGAGGTCCGTACCAATCTGGATTTGTTTGGGGTTATCTGAGGTTTCGAGGTTGAAAGAGGTGGCTTGATCAAGATTTGGCTTAGGTTTGTCTTCGACCCATTCTTTGATCTCCTGAGGTATCTCATAGTCCTCTTGTATTTCCATCAAGTATGAGTCCAACTTTACATCAAAGTTATCGTCCTTGTGGAGAATAGGCACCTCATCGGCAAGTTTAGGCACATCTAACTTTAGAGTCCAGAAATAAAATGCTTTCACTTAATATATGAAACTGTTCAATCATACAAAGTGTTAGCATGCAATGACAAACGTAATTGATAATACTGTACAGAAAAAGTAAATAATTATTGCTATCTACAGGGCAGAGGGAGTTTCTGCCCTCTTTACCCTCATCGGCAAATACAAGGAGTGCTGCTCCAATTGCTAAGGGTGAAGTTCTAATGGACGGCTGTGATTAAGGGGTTGTTGCCGTCCTCCTTCTCCCGAATGATGACTATGATACCTGGACAATCATCGTCTGGGATATCTCTATTTGTACTGTCCGTATGGACTATTATGCGTATGTTTGATAAGTGTATTGCAATGTCCTGTTTACACCTCCGATCCTTTTCCTCCGCCTCCAGATCTGGTATCAAGACCTCTTTTCCTTTGACAGGTATCGGCTTAGGAAATAACATAGTCATCACATGAGCAGGAACCTTTAATGAAGGCCCTATAGGCTCAGTCTCTGTAGGTTGAGGCAAGCGCCGTATGGCTAAAGATGAAGGAACCTATTTGTGTTTGTGAGGATTCCTGTGAGTGGAGCTAGAAGAATAACCTAGTCCGGCTGTCCCTGTTTGACTGGGAACTTGAATTGGGCACTTAATGCCCTGATGATCTTTGCCCAACCCTTGTCTAGGTTGAAAACCCAAAGAAATCATCTCTTGACTTGCCGACATTACCTCGGCAAAAACTTTGGGTATCAGAGGTGGCGCCCCAATGGGATGGTAGTGAGTGTTGCTCACCTCCAGGGCATGGAAGCTGACAGGCTCAACTTCTGAATTGAAACTAATGAGTGGTATGTCACCTTGTTCAGGACATTATGGCTCAGCATTAACAGTAACTAAGTTGTTGTTAATGATGTATTTGAGCTGCTGATGGAGGGTGGACGGGACGGCTACAGCCATATGAATCCACGGTCTTCCCAAGAGTAGGTTTTATCCTATAGCTATTTTAAGCATATGAAAGGATACGCAGAATGTGTGTGGACCAATCTCCACAGGTAGTTCAATCTCTTCGACAACATTTCGTCAGGATCCATCAAAAGCTTTGATAATTGTATGGCTTCTTCGGATCCGGTTGTGATTGATGTTCATCTTCTCTAAGGTGGCATAAGGGCAGATATTCAAGGATGACCCTCCATCTATCAGAACTCTGCTACCACGTATCCGGAGGACATAACCGCTATGTGCAACGATTTGTAATGACCCGTCCCTTCTGGAGGTATGTTATCATCAGTGAAGGATATCACATTTTTGTTAAAAATGTGATCAACCAGGTGATGGAACTTTTCAACATCCACTGATTGTGGTAAGTGGGCTTCTTCTAAAACTCTCAGTAAGACCTTCATGTGATCCTCTAAGTAGAATACCAAGTCCAATATGGAAACCAGTTGTGGAGCTTCTTGCAAGCTTAAAATCACCTTGGCTTCATTGTGTCCCATAGTAAAGAGGAATTCTTCAATTTTCTTCATGGGAACTTTCCCCTTTGACCTGATGGTAGGTTTCATCACCCGTTGGGGAAGATACAACGGATTTTCTTTCAACACTGCAGCAGTCGTGTTGGATATAGATCCTTCAGCCTCTCCATAATTCCATAGAACTTTCTATTGGCTGACAACAGGATATTGTGGTCTGAATGGCAAGATGATTCGCCTTAGCGCAACCTTTTCAAAGGATGTTCAACGCCTTTGAGTTGAATTATATGTAATGGAGTAGCTGAATCTACCTCGAAAGATATAACTGCTACGACTTCCTTCCACTTTGTAGGAAATGTGTCCCCACTCTCCAGTAATACACTGTCATTGTCTGTCATTTGTAGGACACCGTTGTCAATTAGATTCTGAATAAGATGGCAAAGTGCCCAACATTCTTCAGTGTTGTGACCGCGAGAGTGGGAGTGGTATTAACATACTCCATTAAAATTAAACCTCCTTGATCGCAGGCTGATTGGAGGTAGCAGAGCTGTGATTCTCCCTTCATTGATTAGCATCTGCAATATCTCTTCCATCGGTTGGCCTAAATAGGTGAATTTCCTTTTCTTGGCTAAATCCCGACGGGCTTTGTCATGTGCTCTTTTTGTAATTTTATCCTCCAATGTTTCACTTTCTAGAGTACGTGGTGGAGTACTTGGAATAAGAGGCAAGAGGATAGCATGCTCTTGGCTAAATAATTGATGTGTGACTTGGTGTTGGTGGACCACCAGTTCTACCAATTGGTTAACTTGCTCGCAAGGAGCCTTCATTTTTCATTCCATCATAAACTGGAACTATGCATAATCCCATCTGTCAGCACTATCCTTGCTGGATTGGGATGAACCACCCATATAGTTGGAGCTCTGTCCACTGCTCTAATTAATCATGTTAACCTCCTCTTCCTTGTGTTGAGGAAGAGGGTTATCTTGAATGTGAGGCTGATCAGGTTTGGTCACCACAATCTCACCGTTGTCAATTAAGTCCTGGATTTTATTCTTCAGGGCCCAACAATATTGAGTATCATGGCCTGGAGCTCCAACATGATAAGAACACTTCCTGTTAGCATTGAAACCCTTCCCACTTGGGTTAACTGGTGGAAGAAGATGGGTAATTTTCTTCTAAGTTGTCCGAAGATTGAAAATGCTCTCGAGTGAGTCCCCTAAGGGTGTGAACACTTGAGTGCGCCTGACTTCTCCGCTCTTTGGCAATGGAGGGTTTGAAGACTGAGCTGGAAAAGGGGAGTAGTTTCTCCTCTGAATAGGCATGCTCTGACTGCCTTTTTGTCCTTGTAGTATCAAGGAAACATCTTCCTCTTTCTTCTTATGGACCCTCCGGGGGTTGTTTCCATAACTTCCAGACTGGATGTGCTCAACTATAGCTTTGAGAGGGGCAAGGTCTTGAATCTTTCCTAACTTCAATCCCATCTCGGCCATTTCTCCGTGTTTGATCATTTCAGAGAATGGTTTGCCAATGCCAGCTAAAACTCTCTCGTAGAAGGGAGCTTCTTGAATATCTATAAAGGTCATCACCATTTCAGACTCGGTCATAGAGGGAATAACTTGAGTAGCCAGACGCCTCCATCTTTTGGGCATACTCTCTGAAAGACTCATTAGCTTATTTCTTGACCTTAGTAATTTGGTACCGGTCAAGAGCCATCTAAGTTTGGAAACTGTACTGACTGAGGAATGCATGAGCTAGTTCCTCCCAGCTATGAATCTTGGAGTTGTCTAATCTGGTATACCATGATTTGGCTTCTCCAATTAGACTTTTCTAAAATAGCTGTATTCTGAGCTTTTCATCCTTGGCATAAGATCCGAGTTCTCCAATGAATACCTTCAAATGTGTGTAAGGATCTCTCAATCCATCATACTTTTCAAAATCGGGAGTCTTGAATTTCTCTGGACAATGAACCTCAGGGAAGATGCAAAGGTCTGAATATGAAACACTCACGTGTGCTCCAATCCCTTTGATAGACCGAATGGTCTCTTCCATTTGTAAGACTTTCTTCCTGATATCACCGGTGTCTGGATCTTCTTTGAGATGGGTATTTTCAGGGGTTTTGTTGGTTTTGTCCAACTCTGGTGCTGGAATTTCTTTATCCGGACCTTGGGTTCCTCCATATGTAGAGGATTCTGTATGTATGGGTATTTATGGACCCTGAGTGGACTTGTGTAGTTCTTTAAGAAGAACAACCAACTCTGTAATTTGATTACTTTATCCTTCGAACTCCTCGCGAGAGACAGGAGTAGGATTAGACTGGCTAGATGTAGCCATGCTTGGTTGTAAACTTTGAACAGGTAACAGGACCAATTGTTTTCCTACAAAAAGACTTATGTAATTTAGTCTTAGGGAATGTAGAAATGTTACATACTATGTGATGTGTCCGTTTTAGGAGTATTATCCTGCGAAACAGATGGTAGCTGTCTATACGACAAGATAGCATGTCAAATAAAAGGGAATGTATGTACACATATTCCTTCATATTTTATCCATTACATTGAGATTGACATAGAAATAAATTTACAAGTAATTGAAATGGGAAAGTATGAAGAGACTTCCCTCCGCGTTTGGTTTATCAGAGGCTGATCTATCTTAGGCTACTCTCGCGGCTTTTTGGCATGAAGGTTCCCATATCATCGCAATTTACTCGACGGAAAATTAATCCAGTCTTTCAACTGGAGCACATCTGGGTGGTGCCTTTCCTGAGCCTCGTTAGAATTAGTCTTCCTACGAGTCCAGTAATCAAACACCGACAAGATAGCCTCCTGGTGGAGGAACCACACAGCACACATTCACATACAAAGTGTCTCACCGTATGTAAATGATGACATGTGCGAAGAACTAATATCACAGGCAGATATAGTGCAAAGCACTAAGTGCAGTAAGTAAATGCATTCGTACACATTCATTCAAATGTAAATGCAACATCCACACATAAGCAGATAAATGTTTTGAAAAGTTTGTAAATAGCGGCTTAAGCCCTCTTACTGAATGTCCCCAGCAGAGTCGCCACCTGTCGACGTCGGAATTTTTATTTGTCCCTTTTCTGTTCTTGTCTTTTGGTGTTCTCATGTTAGGTGAGATTTATTTGAAAAAACAAGTTGTGAAAAGGTCCAACATGTATATGTCGACGATTGGACTGTAAGAGTCGCCAGTTGGTATTTTTAAATGGTTGCACCAACTCAACCAAAAATGGTTTGTACATTGACCTAGTGATGTGACACTATTTAACTGATCTGTGAAACCGAGATTCGTTAGGGTTCGGGGGCTTGATTATGCGGAGGGAAGGTGTTAGGCACCCCCCGACATCCGTGGTGACACGGTGACCGCCACTTTTCAGTTTAAACATTTATCTGAATGTGTGTGTGTGTGTGTGTGGGTCAATGTGCAGTTATCTGAAAGTAGTACTATGCCTCGTTTGCACCTATATACAAAGGGTTTGAATTTTGTATAAAAGTTCAGTTTTAACAAGATATAGCAGTGATGTTTTTTTAAAGAGATTTTTTCAAACCCTTATGCTCAATAGTAATTGAGGCCTTTGATACTTCTATTTTATTATGTGTTCGGCTTGATTGCTTTTATTTTTCGAGATGCGAAGCATCTTCGAGAAAATAAGATAAAAAGAAGTGCCGAACTCCTTGTGGGCATGAGAGCCGTCTAAGGAAATTCAAACATCGTTAATAATTTACAAGCTGGTTACAGCTGAAAATATCCATCACGGGAACCGAATCTAGATTCAGGAGACTGAACCTGTGATCACATGATTCCTAGGCTCACATGATGATGCAGTATGTATGAAAGCTGTAAACAGTTTTATATATAAAAGATGTAAATATATATATATATATATAATATATATATATATATATAATATTCAGGATCAACCACCCTGAAATAAACTCCATATATAACTAATATATATATATATATATATATATATATATATATATAAAGACGATCAACCGTCACGAAGTAAACTCCAGGCGGGACTAAATGTAAATGTATATATCTGTATAAAAGCAGTAAATGGCCACGAACTAAACTCCAGGCCTGACAGAAATATAAATATATATATATATATATATATATATATATATATATATATATATGTGTGTGTGTGTGTGTGTGTGTGTGTGTGTGTGTGTGTGTGTATATAAGTATTTATATATATATAAGCAGTAAACGCTCCGGATATAAATTTAGGCTCAATCAAACAGAGTTTGATGATAACAATATATATATAAGTATATATATATATATATATATATATATATATATATATATATATATATATATATATATATATAAGCAGTAAATGCTTCGAATATTATATTCAAGCTCAATCGAAATAACTCATAACTTTCAATCCGGGCATTCGATGGAGGCGTATAATACCTTTTCGGAATGCTATTGTCGAGAGCTACACAATGACATAGGATAAGAGGTTGTACGAAGTCAGGAAGATGGGTCCATGCCCAGGTCTTTAAGTCTTCAAAATCTATCCGATGTGTTGTCTTATGTAGTAGTCACTCGGGATTTGAGTTATGGTTCTTGTAGGACACTTCTGTGTAGCATGTAGGTTGAAATTTTGTTAAGACGGTGTGAATGTGGTATCGAGGTGGAAAAATGATGACTTTTCCCCTCACTGGGGTTATCTCCGGCTCTGGGCTGATCTAGTAGTCGTTGCTCAGGGTTATCTCTGAGATTGGATTGCTGCAAGTGTGGAATGTCCTCAAGGTTGTCCTGAGGTGTGCCTGACCTCCCGAGGTTATCTCTGGGTTTGGGACTGAATGCCTTGGGGCTATCACCGAGGTTGAAGCTGATTATTGGGGATTGAAATGAGCTTTTACGGGGTTATCTCCGAAATTGCAACTGCATTCCTCAGGGTTGTCTCCGAGGTTTGAATTGTATCTCTCGGGATTATCTTCGGGACTGGAACTGAATATCTCGGGGTTGTCTCTAAGATGGAAACTGACTTCTCTAGTGTTATCTCCGGAACTGGAATTGCATTCCTCGGGGTTATCTCTGAGGTTGAAACTAAAACTCCCAGGGTTGTCTCCGGGGTTGGAACTGAGTATCTCGGGGTTGTCTCTGAGAGGGAAAACTGAGTATCCCAGGGTTGTCTCCGGGATTGAGTTATCTTGACCTCCAGGGTTATCTCTGGAAGACGATTCTGCCCTCCTACAAAGTTAGTATTAGGAATGCAAAATTTTGAGTGTCTACAATAAGTATTATACATATATATTATATATAAGTTTTGTTTTTTATGAAAAATATAATATATTATATTTTATTTGATTGCATAGTACTGTATAGTATTGCATAGTGTTGCATAGTGTTGTATAGTGCATCATAGTAAAATCAAAATTTTTAAATGAATTCATCTGTGATTATGTTTACTATGCGTCCATGATTTTATTTTCTAAATAGTATCTTTCCATTCTCCTATAAATAGGATGCTTAGTTTATAATTGAAAATCACACCAGAATCAGAAAATTCTTCTTCTATAATATTGAGCGTATTTCTTTAGAGTTTAAGGAAGCTTTGAGCGTAGAAAATAGTAAAAGTTTTCTTCAAGAATATCACCGCTATACCATTCAAAAGTACTCTTTTTTTAAGGTAAGGGATATTATTTTTGTTCAATATTCGTATGAAATAATATTTTCTTTCATACTCTGTAGTATGTAAGTAATATTATTTCGTTTCAGATTCTGAATTCTATACTCATTTTGTTAAGTATTGCTTCTATACTCCTTGAAATTAGTAGAATATCCTTGAAATTTTTGTTTCATCTAGTATCGTTTCACAAGGATATTTTTCTGAACATTCTTGTTAAAGTTTAATCTTTTCATGTCGGAGTACCATTCACGGGAAACTATTCACAAAGTACTATTCACAGGATACTATTCACTTAGGTACTATTCACCCGGGGTACTATTCATGACAAAAATTGATTTCTTTTCTGTCTAAATTATTTTTGATATAATATTATTCTTGAATTTTACTCCACAAAGCAGTATCATGTTAACAATTTGGACATTATTGAATTCTAGATAAATTGAATTATAAATCTTTAATATTTATCCTTAATCTCACTTGATTGATTTCTTATATCATTGTCATCATCCTCATGCTTATATTGTGGTGAAAGTCATCTTTGGCCCGTAGTGCATAGATGGACTGTTTATTGGTATGATTATGACTATGTATCGGTATAATCATGACCTGTAATGTTACAAATGATGTGGTAAAAGTTCTCATTGACCCGTAGTGCATTGATGGACATTTGTTGGCATGATCATGACCACTGGTGATACTAATGAATATCCTTGGCCCGTAGTGCATGGATAATTCATGGATGTGATACTAACGAATATCATTGGCCCATAGTGCATGGATAATTTTGTGATGTGGATTATTTATTGAGATGTGTTACAACGATAAAATATTGATGATGAACTTTTAAATCATAGAAAGTAGTAGATATCATGCTCTATTTGACTCTTCTAATGGATTGCTTGTTCCGCTACAGTTAAACTTGTTGTTTATTGTATTATATCAGTTTAACACTGTTAAAGGCTAACGATAATTTATTCTGTATTATCTTAGTCATAATATTTCTTGCTGGGCTAGTTGAGCTCACCCTTTGCTTTCATTATTCTCTTCAGGAAATGAGAACATAGCCGGGACTAGTCGGGGAACGGAGTGACGGTTCGAGATGGTGGCTGTAGTAGTCCTCACTATTCTATAAAATAGTATGATAATAATTATAATGAGGACTCTATTTGAGTTTAGATATTGTCTACAAGACAATATTCGTGTTAAAACTCTCAGCTACGTTTTGTCGTATTGTATAAATGAAGTTTGTATTTAAATTATGTACCATGTATTTAGCGACTCAAAATGGGTTATGTATACCTATTTTTGGGGCGTCACATTGTTTGCTCAGATTACTCATCAATACATATTTTCAAGCTACTGTATACTTCCTTTTTTCAAGGATTCATTTAGAATTGTCGTATTTTACGACTTACGTCTTTCTAAGGAATATCCTCCTTTTCATATTCACCTTTCAGAATAATAGGAATCTTCCATAATTGTTAAATAATTGGTAAGCGGTATGAATAACTTAGGAATTTAAAATATTCTTTTAAAACTTTCGATATTATGATGAGGAGTTGTAGCGACTTTGAACCTTATCCTAGGTTAACATATATTTCAACTGTAACCTTTAACATTCAAAGACTATGGACAAACCATCATTGTACACAAGGTGATCAACCTTTTTTAACATATGTATTGTGCACATACATATTAACGTATAAACGTAGCTCAGAACTATTGTCTCCGATAGCATGTCCCCTATTACAGGGTTGGTTCACCTCAGGCTTAATACAAATTCCGGACCAAAATAATCTGGTTTAGCATAATTTCTCAAAAAATGTTTGAATTTCATAAACATATTTCATCTTTCGTCTAGTTGAATCAAATAGCTTAGACTTAAATCAACACTTCGGACATCAATTGAAATAATTTAGCTAACTCAATTGGCATACTTTTTCTTAAGAAAACCAAAAATCATTTTATGACGTAATGATACCACACTGTCTTTATAGTATGTTGAGGATTTCATCATTTTATGACTTTGTCATACTACATAATACCATAATGGGTTGACGATACTATGATCACCTCCAACATTAGGTTAATCTGCATTGATGACTCCATCACTTATCATTTCTACACCATGTTCAATGATGTATATGATATATAAAATACATTTTGATAATTTTAAATCATTTTTGTCTAGCCGAAATAATTGGCATCGACCTATGAATAATAGGACTTTTTACAGTACTTTGAGGATTTCGTTATTTTATGACTTTGTCACACTACATCATACCATAATGAGCTGACGATACTATGATCACCTCCAACACTAGGTTAATCTGCATTGATGACTCCATCTCTTATCATTTCTACACCATGTTCAATGATGCATATGATATATAAAATACATTTTGATAATTTCAAATTATTTTTGTCTAGCCAAAACAATTGACATCGACCTATAAATAATAGAACTTTTTAAAACTCACTGGTTCAATAATCTAACCCAATATTTTTCAAAAATAGTGATTATTAGCATGATGTCAATAAATTTCAAAATTTAGCATAGCTAAAAGATTTGGAATATCCATTTTTGTCCACCAACTTTAATTTTTTTCTTCATTACCCCACTATTTAATAATTCTATCAATTTTAAGGAGCATTAATGCTCACTACACTGAAAATTCTTAGATCTCAGTTAAAAATCTTCTTATACCCCAGTATAGCTCGTCAAACTTACCACACATTATAAGTTCAGGAACTTGTCGCAATAATATGAGTTTAGGAACTTGTCCTAGCAATACATTGTCTAAGAACAAATCAAAGACTATCCATACGCTTAGGGCTCAAAACATACATATGATTATGAGTCACAAACTTACCATAAGCATGAGTTTCAAGAACTCGTACCTAATCTTATTATTCTCTAACTATCAAATATACACATGAGACAAGAATCACCTTATCACCATATATATATTGATAGCACGACACCAACATTGCAACAAGTATCAATGTGATAAACTAAGTGGTTGTTAAATCAAGCACAAAACCCCTTGCCCATATAAAGGCATGTACAACTCAGCTATCACATGAGTTCTCAATTGAAACCCCCACCCAAACCTGTCAAATATTATCTTACTCTTTGCTCAATACGAGTTTTCTTTTATTCATACTTTATCATCTACAACTCTTTCTGAGTTTTCTTTGTACTATTTCATAGTACATTCTCTTTATAGTATTAAGCTATAAATTTTTAATCCTTTAACACATCATATGTCATTTCATAACCCAATCTGATCACGTCGTGATCTTATTTACAATTATTTTTCATTATAATATTCTTTAACCTACGATCATTTCATCATACGATCTTCTTTACTCTTCTCTTTAATCATATTATATTATGATTTCATTTATGCTTCTCAGCTTATAGATCTAGTCTATTTATTATCACTTTTCATCTTTATTACTGGAGTCGGGTAACACCTGATTCTCATCTTTTATATATATCTTCAAGATTCTTCTTTGAATCTTCTTGCTTATATTTCAACTATTACCTTATGAATTTTCTAGATTCATTAACTTTCAATTAGACTCTATTTGAGTTTATTTCTTATCATCTCCATCTTTCTTTTCAATGGTTATAGTCCAAGGCACTCTTACCTAAGGTGTATAATCTATAGCTCTGATACCAACTATAACACCCCGAAATCAGGACAATCTACTCCTAACTTTGGTCATTAACAATACATTCACATTCTAACTTTACATCATTAACCGATATTATAAATAATAAAAATACGGAATAATTAAAAATTTTCTGTCTTTCCTTCTTTGTTCCTTGAATCGCAGGCCTTTACGATTACATATTTTAAAATCATATATATATATATATATATATATATATATATATATATAAATTATGAATCATTTGATCATAGTAGATATGGGTATGCACTATTCAATCCTCAATACAAATTCATTCTTGTATAATATTATTGTTAAAATGATTTACGTTATAAAGCAATTATCACAACATACTCCAAACAAAAATTCTACATTTAATGAATATGTCAAAAATTTCTACATCCATCTCTTGTACCACATTATCATAGTACCATCTAAGTTCAACTTAAAGAAATAGTATTCCCTTGCACGTGTTCTTATTCATATCATCCAGATAGGAAGTACTACCGCATTGTATCATTAATTTGTAAAAAGTTTATTTTTGCAACATTGAGCTAAATAGCTCAACAAATTTAACAGTTTTCATGCTTCACATAACATGTAATATCATGTTTTGCTTGTACATCATAATCATTCTAGTATATTATACATGTTGCATTTCACATATCAAATATAAAGACTAAGTTCCTTAACTCAATCAACTTAGTCCTAAATTGACTTTCACAATTCATATTCACATCATATGTAATCCAACATACTTATTGTAGTACAGTTAAACAGTTAATATCAAGTTCATATAGCACATAGGAACTATAAAACCTGCCTCAATTTGCATTTATCGATATATGCTCAATGAACGTCCATAATTCCACTTCCATTTATTGGTTGTTAATAACCGTACATTTTCATTTGTCACACGACCTATACATTACAAGTTGGTTATATCATGCTTATTAATTCTATATAAGATTTCAATCTCATTTGAGACCTTAAGAATTAATTTAGTAACTTTTATTTCATCCTACACTCGTAGATACTTTTAACACATAACACACTTAATACTTTACTTTAAGATTTCAACTTCTTCTTATAGATAGATTAATTTATGCATCCGACATATCTATAAGTTATAACTAAAAGCTTAGATAACAAACTTCATTCCTTCATAATCTTATTTTCTTAAGATTCCATCATAATAATAAATTATATAATAGATTGCTTTTCTTTAATTAACCTTCAACTTAATTTAATCATTCTACAAATAGGTTAATTTAACCTCTATATATTCTTCATATGATTAGGATTTTAGTCCATAAAAAGTTCTCATATATGAGCATACAATTCCCCTACTAAAAAAAACATTCTTGGCCTTCCTATTAGGTGGTGCGGTCTCGCCTAGAATAAGCCTTGGAGTGGAGCGGCAGCACCCTACTCCAGACCCAGTTGCCCTGCACCTTTGCTTAATTAACTAGACATTTTGAAAATTCATAACCTGATATTCTTAAATTTGATTGCTCTCAATCTTGTACACACTCAAAAAGGTACTACCTACTATTTTATAAAATTATCCCATGACCAAAAAGGATTCTTTAAGACACAGTTTCAGAGGTTCAAAAGTGCTCTATTGGCACAGTTTTGGATTAAAACTATTTTGATTGAAAGTTTGCCAAAATTACTTTGAACTTTGTTTTGAAGCAAGCAACTGACTTAAGTTATCCCATAAACGTATCCCCAAGAAATGGTCCATTCTTTGTTTTAAACACAATAGCCTTATTGAAGTAAATTCACAAACACTTGGCATGCATAGTTTTAAAAACTTAGTTTCTAGAAAGTCTAGACACATAAATATGCCATCGCCTTGTTATTTATCCTTATAACTTATGAACCCTTCATGGTTCCCACACAATCAATCTCCCACAGCAGCAATTCACAATAACAACAATTATCATCTACTTGAATTCATGAAACATACATGTAAAGGTTAACTTACCTTTTTGTTTGAAATTTGCCAAAATTCTTGCTTATGGACTTGATCAAATTCTTTCTTGGATGGTATTCTGTTTAGACTCTTCTCCTTTAATAATTTTTTGCTCTAATTCCTCTTCAATTTCAGTTGGTAACTCCAACTCTTAAAGAATTTGAGGGAGTTTTAACATTAATTTGTTGTTTCAGGGGTTATAAACTTTTAGCCTTATTAACTCAACTTAGCTTAAAATCTCTCTCATGCTTAATAGACCTCCAACTCATGCTTAATAAAGGCATGACTCATCACATATATAACTTTTAATTTTCAGCAATTCTGACCTACTTAATACATATCACATAGTACATAATATATTATTCTTCCACATTTTAAATAATGTATTATAATAACATTTATTCCCATAAACTATTAATCAAACTTAGACAATTATACATTTTTAATTATGTATAAGAATTATCCACTAGTTATGGAATTAATCCATAATAATAACTTATATAATTTATACCATTAATAATGTATAATTAAATTGCTCCTTCCTTCCATAAATTGTTTCAAAACAATTTATTTAATATATTTTATACATTTAACAATAAATTAAGTTAAATGTTATATTAATTTAGCACCAATATATATATATATATATATATATATATATATATATATATATATATATATATATATATATATATATATTGGTCCTTCGACACATATAAAATTATATTCCCTTGGCGTAATATCATATATTAAACAATTAATCATGTTACACTTAATTATTATAACATGGTATTCTTTTTGAATAAATTTCTTTAATCCGTATATCAACTTCCCCATCTCATATTTTCAAATCATCCTCACTTGTCACAATCTGATATATTAAACCATCTCACAATTATATTACATATATAACATTATACATTAAGCTATTTCATATATTAAGAATAATAAATTTAATTAACTTACTCATTTTCTTTACACAAAATATATACACTAATTCACTATTTTAATTAAATGATTTAATCATTTTCTTTATGAAATTTAATCATAACAACACCATTGTCATTCAAGGCTTAATACTTAAATAATAAGTTCTTAATTTTAATTCAATTAATTAATTTTAATGTATTTTTCCTTACTTCCATGTTTCATTACATAATTAACTCAAGCTAATTAACTTAATAGCTTAATCAACTACTAAATACTAATCTCCACACTTATGTATATATATTGTCGACGCTGGGAATTTCAATTTTCATATGTATTTCTACCATTTGTCTTTTGTTATGTTATTTTTTTATTTAATGGGTGAGTTTTAGGAAAGGACCGACATACATGTCGACGATTTTAAAAAGATTGATTTTAATTATTGGGCCGAATTAGACAGAGCCGCCAATTAGTATAAGTTTAAATGGTTGTACCAACTCAACCGAAATTCAAGGTTTTCGCAATATGGCCCAATATGTGACTTTGTTTAATTGGTCTGAAAACCGAGTTTTATAGAGTTCGGGGGCTTGCTTAAACGAGGGGAAGGCATTAGGCACCCCCTGACTTCCGTGAAACACGGTTACTGCTACTTTTTCATTTCCTAAGCATGAAGTATGTGTATGTGTATGTGTATGTGTGTGTGTGTGTGTGTGATTTGAGCTTTGAAAAAGTGTTCAAGTGCTTAGAAAGTAGTGTTGTGCCTCTTTGGACCTATGTACAAAGGGTTTGATTTACAGAAAAATTTATTTTTAGACAACATATGAAACTGATGTTTTGAAAAAATGTTTACAAACCCTTTCGCCAAATAGGAATCGAGGCCCTTTGATACTTCCAATTTTAACTTGGACTAAGCCTTCTTTTAATCCTAGAAGCGACTTTGTTTGATTTTTTATTAGGATGTGATGTAAGACCCCAACTTTTATGAATAAAGATTTACTTTTCTCTAAATGTTATTTTGAATAATAATAAGGAGTGGATTTGATATAATGTTATAGTTGTGGGTAATATTTATAAATTTTGCAAAGTACACAAGTTGTCATAAAATATTTGTTTGGTCGGGGAATATCCGTACGACGACATAATCATTGGTGGATCCCACGACAGAATTACTGTCGGATATAGAAAGCGACAGAAATAACGGCAAGACTTTTACCATTAAACTATTGAAATACCCGATGATAAAAGTACAGTAATACGTGTGGTTGCACAGTAGCACACGGTATTGTATAATATCTTTGATTATTGATGCTTATGTGAGAAGTCACTTAGCTTTATTCAATTATTGCAATAGTAGTTGATGCATAATATCTCATATGTAATATTGATTCAATTATTGTCACAGTATCATATGCACAATATTTTATATTATTAAATCAATAATTGAGACGACACAGTTATTCGTATTATTATTTGTATTATTGACAATGTCTAGAAAGTTCTGTCGAGGAAAGGAGTTTGGTCATCTAATTGTGCGCCAATAAAAAGAAGTCCTCATCAGAAAGCCCCCTATTTCTTGGGAATGATCTAGTTGTTAATATTATAAGTTATAATATTAATGATGAATAAATGTTATTAAAAATACGTTTAGAGAAGTCAAGTGATTTGTGATAAATATAGAGATTTTTTATGAAGTATTTATTATAAGTTTGGCTTATTACATGGACTCTCACTTACTCATTTTTCAAAATTTTCGGTAGAAAGTTATCTCAGTTTTTATTTTATTATTATTATAATAGTAATAAAACAGAAAACTTTTTATATAAAACATAATACTTTTTATAAATAAAATATATTTTATTTTATTTTATTACATAGTATTTGCATAGTACTGCATAGTGCAGCATTGTACTGCGTAGTAAAAATTATGTGAAATTCAGAATTCTCGCCCGTGAAATCGTCTGAAATTTACTATGCAGTCCGTGATTTTTTCCTAAATGGTATCATACCATTCTCCTATAAATAGGATGCTTAGTTTAGAAATGAAAATCACATCAGAATCAGAAAATTCTTCTTCTATAATATTTAGCGTATTTCTTTTGAGTTTAAGAAAACTTTAAGTGTTGCAAATAGTGCAAGTTTTCTTCAAGAATATCACTATTATACCAGTCAGAAGTACTCTCCTTTTAAGATAAGGGGTATTATTTATTTCATATTCAGAAGAGATATTATTTTCTTTTCTTATTCGTAAGAATATTATTTTCGTTTAATATTCGTAAGGAATATTATTTTCGTTCAATATTCGTAAAGGATATTATTTTCTTTCAATATTCGTAAGAAATATTATTTTATTCCATACTCTATAGTATGTAAGTAATATTATTTGGTTTCATATTCTTAATTCTACACTTATGTTGATAAGTATTACTTCTACACTCTTTGAAATTAGTAGAATATCCTTGAAATTTGCGCTTCATCTAGTATCGTTTCACTGAAATATTTTTATGGACATTCTTGTTAAATTTTAAGCTTTTCATGCCGGAGTACTATTCATGGGTATTATTTATACATACGGCATATATACGGTACTATTCATACATACAGTACTATTCATAGGGTACTATTCACAGATACTATTCATACATACGACACTATTCATATATACGATACTATTCATACGGTACTATTTATATATACAGTACTATTCACAGGGTACTATTCACGGGTTACTATTCACTCGGGTACTATTTATCTGGGGTACTATTCACGAAAAAAAAATTGATTTCTTTTCTGCCTAAATTATTTTTGATACATGAATATTATTCTTGAATTTTACTCCACAAAGCAGTTATCATGTTGACAATTTGGACATTCTTAAACTCTGGATAAATTGAATTATAAATCTTTAAAATTTATCCTTGATCTCACTTAATTGAATTCTTATATCATTGTCATCATCTTCATACTTATATTATGATGAAAGTCATCTTTAGCCCGTAGTGCATAGATGGACTGTTGATTGGTATGATTATAACCAGGAATTATGTATCGGTATAATCATGACCTGTAATGTTACATATGATGTGATAAAAATCCTCACTGGCCCGTAATACATTGATGGACAGTTGTTTTGCATGATCATGACCATTGGTGATACTAACGAATATCCTTGGCCCGTAGTGCATGGATAATTCGTGGATGTGATACTAACGAATATCCTTGGCCCGTAGTGCATGGATAATTCGGTGATGTAGATTATTTATTGAGATGTGTTACAGTGATAAAATATTAATGATAAACTTTTAAATCATTGAAGATAGTAGATATCATACTCTACTTGACTCTTCTAATGGATTGCTTGTTCCGCTGCAGTTAAACTTGTTGTCTATTGTATTCTATCAGTTTTTATAATGTTGAAGACTAAGGATAATTTATTCTACATTATCTTAGTCATAATATTCTTAACTGGGCTAGTTGAGCTCACCATTTTCTTTCATTGTTCTATTCAGGAAATGAGAATAAAGTTGTGACTAGTCAGAGAATGGAATGATGGTCCAAGATGGTGGATACAGTAGTCCTCACTATTCTATGAAATAGTGTGATAATAAATGTAATGAAGACTTCATTTAAGTTTGGATATTGTCGACGAGACAATATTCGTGTTTAAACTCTCAGCTTACGTTTGTCGTATTGTGTAAATTAAGTTTGTATTTGAGTTATGTACCATGTATTTGGCGACTCAGAATGGGTTGTGTATAGACCTATTTTGGGGACGTCACATGTGAAGCATCTTTGGGGGGTGGTTTAGAACTCAGGGTACTAATTGCTCGATTTTTCCTTAAGTCTATCCATCACAACGCGATCTACATTTCATAAAATCTTCATTAATTTGATTTCAAAATCATGTTGAGTGACGAAATTGAAATTATAAATTATAAGGGTCGGGCTCCTTATGGGCATGAAAGCCATCGAAGTGAGCCCGAGCACCCACAAACCATGATTTCATTATTTCGAGGCCTTAAATTTGGATACCGCTTTAAGGCCTAAGATTACATTTACAATGGATTGTAAGCTGATTGTACAACTTAAACAAGTCCAACATGGGAACCGGATCTAGATCCATTGATTGGATCTTCAACCCTATGATTCCTAGGCTCACATGATATCATTTAAAGCTTGCAAGATGCATATTTAAACATAATATAAACATATATCACATAACTTCGCTAAACAAGGGGTTTATCAATTAAATCCTTGCACGCGAGTAAGTAAGCCTCCTGCTTCCTCTAGATACAGATCTAGGGTCGCGTGGTCGCACTAATATTTACAAAACTAGAAAATAAATTAGATCTACCTAGATCTTAGCCAATCTAGCTCAATGGGTTAAGTTATGAAGCTTTTGGACAGGTTAAATGCTAGATCTAGCCAGATCAAGGATAGATCTAGTCAATACACTTTAAATATTGACTATTTACACAAACTGAACGGTTAAAACTTAGATCTATGTATAACCAAGCAATATATATATATATATATATATATATATATATATATATATATATATATATATATATATATATATATATATCACTTATATATATACTAAAGCAGTAAATGACTATTTACTATGCTGCACTATGCAATAAAATATTCTAATAAAATGAAAACTTTATATAAAATATAATATATTCTATTTATAATCTAATAAAACGAATAACTTTATATATAATATAAAAAGTATTCTATTTTATATAAAAAGTTTTCTATTTTATATAAAAAGTTTTCTATTTTATTACTATTTTAATAATAATAAAACAAAAATAGAGATAACTTTCTATCAGTGATTTTAAAAAAATGAGTAAGTGAGGGTCCATGTAATAAGCCAAATTTACAACAATTACTTCATGACAAATCCCTTTATTTATATCAAAAATTGAATAAATATTTCTCATAAATCACTTCTCTTCAATAAACACATTTTTAATCTTTCAACAATTATTCATCATTAATATTATAACTCACAATATTAACAACCAGATCATTCCCATGAAAGAGGGGGTTTTTCGATAAGAACTTCTCCTTATTGGCGCGCAATTAGATAACATAACCCCTTTCCTCGACAAAACTTTCTAGACATTGTCAATAATGCAAATAATAATATGAATAACTGTGTCATCTCAATTATTGATTTAATAATATAAACTATTGTGCAGATAATACAGTGACAATAATTGAATAAATAATATGAGATATTATGCAGCAACTATTGTTGCAATTATTAAATGAACTGAGTGACTTCTTACGTAAGCATCAATAATCAAAGATATTATGCAATACCGTGTGTGACGCCCCCAAAATAGATATACATTACACATTCTGAGTCGCCAAATACATGGTACAAAATTCAAATACAACTTAATTAATACAACTGTCGTGTAAATACGACAAAACATATGCTGAGAGTTTTAACACGAATATTGTCTTTTGGACAATATTCAAACATAAATTCAATCTTATTATAATTATTATCACACTATTTCATAGAATAGTGAAGACTACTAAAACAACCATCTGGACCGTCACTACGTTCCCCGACTAGTCCCAGTAATATTCTCATTTTCTGAAGAGAACAATGAAAGCAAATGGTGAGCTCAACTAGCCCAGTAAATAATATTATGACTAAGATAATGTAGTATAAATTATCGTTAGCCTTCAACAATGTTAAACTGATAGAATGTAATAGACAACAAATTTAACTGCAGCGGAACAAACAATCTATTAGAAGAGTCAAGTAGAGCATGATATCTGCTATCTTCTATGATTTAAAAGTTTATCATCAATTTTATCGCTGAGACTCAGCTCAATAAATAATCCACATCATTGAATTATCCATGCACTACGGGCCAAGGATATTCATTATTATCACCAATGGTCATGATCTTGCCAACAATTATCCATCAATGCATTACGGGCCAATGAGGACTTTTACCACATCATTTGTAACATTACAAGTGCTAATTATACCGAATAATCCATGGTCATAATCATACACTACAAGAAAAAGGTTTATTTTCGATGGAATTAAGCTCGACTGAACACATTCAGTCGACTTTAAGCTCAGACCGACTGAATATTTCGTCGATATTAAGTCAGTCGACTTTAATGTATCCTCGGCGAACATCCGTCGGAATTAAGCCATCCTCCTTGGCGCCAAGCTTTCCCGCCTACGCGAATATAAACTCGACGGAATATGTGTTATCCTCGACGAAATAGTTCGTCGAAAGTATGTTAAAGTCGACTGAACGAACCTCGACAGAATTTCGTCGAGAATATCCTTTAAAACCTAAAACCAGTTCACTTCCCCCAGCCGCCTCAATGTTATCTCTTATTATCTCTCTCAGCTCGCTCTCCTCCCTCCTCCCTCCTCCCTCCTCCCTCCTCCCTCCGGCTACCACCTCTCCTACCTCCCCCCTCTGGCGACCACCTCTCCTCCCTCCGGCGATGACCTTGGTAACTTCTCCTTTTTCGGCAGCCTTTTACCCCTCCGGCAGCTCCTTCTCCTCCCCTCCGGCAGCTCCTTCTCCTTTCGTCCGGCAGCTCTTTCTTCTCCCCTCCGGTAGTGGATATCAGTTTCTCCTACCCATTTGCTTCTCTATTTTTTTGCTTGCATATAATTGTTGGTATAATTTGATATGGGATTACTTTGTGATATATATATATATATATATATATATATATATATATATATATATATATATATTGTTACTAAAAGTATGAAATTGTTCTGAATTTGGTTGTTGGTCTAGCATATAATTGTTCCCCCTCTGGTAATGGTTTTCCCCCTCCAACAGTGTTGTAACATATAGTTGTTGCTTCTCTATTTTTTTGCTAGCATATAATTTGGTCTATTTTGTTGCCATGAACTGAATTGTAGATTGTTGGTTGTTGGTTATTGGTTAATTTGGATTATGTTTTGTGTATGATTGATTATTGGACTGTCTTATCAATTTTAGGTTAATTTACTCAATTGTTGTGATTGTTGGTATAATTGATTTTTCCATTGATTATAGGACTGTCTGCCTTATGTTAATTGTTGGTATATTTGATATTTTCGACGAAATTTTTGACGGAATTATGCAAAAACAAAATTTATGGGCCATACAAAGTATATTTATTTATTATGTAATTAGTTTTCCAGTATTAAAATATAAACTAAGTAGCATTTACTTAGTCTCTTACTACTAAAATAAAATAAAATGAAATAAATTTAATTTAATTTAGTTTATTAAATAAAATAAATTTTAAAAATTTGATAATATAATATAATACAAAATAAAATAAAATAATAAATTAAAATAAATTAAATTGAATAAAACAAAACAAATTAAAACATAACATTAAATTTAATTTGATTATATAAAATAAAACTAAATGAATTAAATAATAAATTAAATTAAATTAAATTGAATAAAATAAAACAAATTTAAATTAATTTAATTTAGTTATTTAATAAAATAATGAAAATAAATTAAATTAAATAAAAAAATAAATTAAAAAATAAAATAAATTAAATAATAAAATAATAAAAATAATTTAATTTAATAAATTCGATTTAATAAAATAAAAAAATGAATTTAATTTAATTTAATAAAATAATCAAAGACTATATTATATATTATAGTACAAAATAAAATAAATACAATTAATAACTAAAATTAAATAAATAAAATTAACTAAGTAGCATTTGTTTAGTTGGGATGCGATATAATATAATTAAATTAAATTAAATTAAATTAAATTAAGTACAATTAATAACTAAGTAGCATTTGCTTAGTTGGGATGCAATATTCAATAAACTAAGTAGTGCTTACTTAGTTTTTCATTATCAAAATAAACTAAGTAGCACTTACTTAGTTTTTCATTAGCATTTGCTTATTTTGAATGATATGATCTGGTTCCCATAATAAAATATGGGAACCAGATCATATCGTTCAAACTAAGCAAATGATATACTTAGTTTATCTTGATGAAGACATACATGCTTTGGAGGTGTCAACTTAGAAACCCGTTCGACATTCACTCATTAGGAGCGAATGCCGAATAGTCCCCAGTTTGGGACTGTTACTGGATGTTATGTCTCTCACTTAGGTCGGTGCCAATACACAGGGTGCGTTTTTATAAATTTTGAGGAACTTTCAGCTAGTGTCTCTACATGTTCTCTGAGTGCATACTTAGACTGAATTTTCTTGGTCTATTTCGTGTACTTGGAGACCATGGGGAGGTGTTGCTGAAATTTTTTAAAAATAGTAGAAACGTGCTTAAGATTGGCACTAGTGAGGAGACGCATCCAGGAACAGGATAGAAGCCTAACCTCTGTAGAGTGGAGATATAAACTAGGTAAACTAAATTCATGTTTGGACCACATTCATGATTATTCTTGATCTAATTGGGTATTTTCTTCAATTACAGATGGATGCCGACCGGAGTTGGATGTACCGTAGGATAAGGATTGATGGGAGGGGATTAGTTGATGCGTACCGTGACGGGGTGTCCAATTTTATGAACAAAGCAATAGAACATGCTGATGATCTGAACGGAAAGATGAGACGCCCGTGTCTCAAGTGTAAGAACATGATATGGAAGACTGTCGATGAAGTGAAATTTGACTTATATTCACGTGGATTTGTGAATCGGTATTCGGTATGGATTCATCACAGAGAATCAGTTGAGTTTAGAGAACTGTCAGATAGTACTATAGACTAGTCAGATAACTATGATGTCATGGAGATGTTGGTAGATGCGTATGGCCCTACGAATATTGACTGGGCTGAAAATGAGCCTGCGTCAAGCAGTGCTGATCAACCAAAGTTAAATGACTGTATTCACTTATCCGGCCAAACCATTTGGACATGAGACGACGAATTACCTAACCGATAAAGATTTAAAGATTGTATCTACATACGTGCTTCTGAATATTCCTGAAGTATCGTCTTACATCAAGTATGTATTATTTCAAGTTGAAATTGATTTTTCTTACCTTAATCAATAATTAAACAATTGGCATATTATTGTACGCAGCTCATTCGAATTGGAATCGCATGCTTCTAACCCAAGGTTGAGTACATCACAGATGGAAGAATTCACTAATGACAATTTTCAACAGTGGTTTAAGAGAAGGGTCGAAGAAGAGAACGCTTATGAGCGTTTTAGAGATGTCATTTTAAGTCCGTACAAACTCGTTAGTTCATTTCCAGGTTGTATCATGAATGGGTATAGATTCAAGGTTGATGACTTGAATAAATTGACATCAATCAACTCTGGCGTTGTCGTGTTGGGAAGTTGTTAAGGAGATTCTGAGTCCAATTACTATGGAAGATTAAAAGAAGTGGTTGTGCTCAATTATCAGGGGCTAAAAAGGTCGTTACATTTAAGTGTCGCTGGTTTGATACTTCAAAGGGTGTTAAAGTTGATCGTAATAGAATCGTCACAGTAGATATAAAATCGAATTTACAGTCTAATGACGTATTTGTGTTCGCCAGCCAAGCAACTCAAGTGTACTATGCCCCTAATGTCATAAATTATATACTAGTATACAGTTGTGACAACGAAGACTTAGTCATTTGATGGTACTAATCTGTCTGGAACGGATGACCCGTTGCAAGAACAAGTTAGCAATCCCAGCCACGTTGTGCTATATGATGACGATGTGTTGGTTCATGATGTCGTTGACGTACTCGATGTTGACAAAGTGGAGGAAGATGTGGTTGTAATAACCAAGAATTTCTGTGGTACATTGTAAATAAATATATTAAATAATCTGTAATATATTATGGATGATTAAGTGATTATGTGAATAATATGCTATAATATTTAAAGGAAGTCTCACTAATAAGTTAATTAAGTTAGTGAACTAACCTAAGTATTTTAATAATCTAGAAAATATATTTAAGGTGATTAAACCCTAAATAAATACTCAATAAACATGAATAAGACAAGTCTAATTAGGTTATGTAAGTTAATTATCATTATTGATTGATGTGAATGTGTAAATATCAATAATAATGAGTAATAGTTCATGTAATAATAGGGTTAATATTACTAAGTAATAAGGATGACAAGTAATTTAAACAAGCCCAATAATTTATTTAAGCATTGGACTTGTAGATAATTTGATTGTTAAGCTAGCCTAATATTAAATTTAATGGGCAAGTATGCTAGTAGCACAATTATTTAATTGTGGAGGCCCAAGTTCATGTTAATTAGTAAGCCAAACTAGTTAATTTCAAGCCCAAAACATCTAATATAATTGCCCAACTTGTAGCCCAATTAAGGAGGGACATGTTGGACTTTTAATGTACTAAATAAAGAATTAAATAAAAATAAATTTGGTGCAAAGAGTGGCCACATGGTCGGCCACATGAGGAAGAGAAAAAGGTGAGTGCACCTTATGATTACATATCCACAATTTTCAAAGATATTTCAAAAGCTTAGCTATGTGTCAAAGTTATTAAGGAGCCACCTACATGGCTAATCTTTCATATATCTAAGTAATGATTAAACTGAGAGAAAGAGATAAGAAAAGGTTGGGTAAAAATATCTACATACGTATCTTATATCTATACAATATTATCCAACAAAAATCTAATCTCTTTTTCTTCCTTCCTTTACTTTACTTCATTTATTTTACTTTCTCTTAAGCTAGCAAAGCAAAAACATTAGAGAGAGAGAGAGGGAAAGAATTCAGTGGAGAGGAGGAGAGAGAGATGAAGTGTTACACCATTGATGCACCCAAAGTTTATCTCCTACTTTGGAAGAGAAAGAAAGTGTGCCCAAAAATCAAAACTAAACTAGCTTATTCTTTTTATTTTGTTTGTTTTTGGTTAGTTAAAGTTTATGATCTTGAGATTTAAAACCCTTTATCTACATGTTTTATATGGTTTCATGCATGGATCTAACATATTTGAGTGTTAGAAAGTAAATCAAAAGGATAGAAAGAAACTAGTTTTGTTTTGTTAGAAAACTCTAGTTTTTTTTTACTTCCTTTGATCGACTATCGTTTTTGATCTACACCTTCTTTTTGTGATCCGACAAAGAGGGGTGCTAGATATGTAAGTTAACTACGAAACCCAAGTGGTAGCACTCAAAAATGTTGAGTACACAAGTTATAGCGACTGTTTTAGCAAAAACAGTTTTGTCTTTAGAAAGAAAAACAAACTATTTTTGGACACTCAATACTAGGGACAGTTTCGTCATTTTTTTTGAATTTAAAATTCTGGAAACATTTGGAATGATAATATGATGAGTTATCTTTCAAACCCAAGTGGAATCACCTAAAAAGGAGTTGTAGATTTCAGTATGGACTGATTTTAGCAAAGTAGGTAAAAGCTAAAAATCTCGAAAACAATCTGCCCAAAATTTTGCAAGGGAAGTTTTGGTAACTTAAATTATGGAATAAATTTCGGCCTTTTGGGACATGAAAATATATGACATAAAGTAGCTCCTTTCCAAAAATTAGCTCATTCCGACTTAAAATGACCAAGTTATGACCATTTCAATATTTGGGATTTTTGAACGAAAATTGCTGTAACCGGAGTTCTATAACTTTGATGTCCACGAAATTTAAACTGGAGAGTCACGTTAACATGTAGAAGATTATTCCAAGAGATGGGAATTTCTGGAGTTGAGAATGATGGGACTAATTTCTTAAGCCATGCACTAAAAATGATTTTTGATAAAATACTAAAAGAAATTGAAAAATTACGAAAAAATACTTTTTGTGTATAAAATATATGTATATAGGTATGGCCAAAAGATAGAAAAATAATAAGTTGATTTAGTATTTTCGTAAAGGAGGTATGGAATCCAGCTTGCTGATTGAAAAATAGTTAAATCCAGTTTGCTGGATTGAAGAATTTGAAATCCAGGCTTACTGGATTGAAGGATTTAGAATTCAGGCTTGCTGGATTAGCCAATCCAGGTGGCTGGATTGCATGTTTGTATAATCTAGACTATGATATTAGTATTCATCTTACTAGATTATAAAGAAGAGCAAATAAAAGAAAAGATTAAGTGTTAAATCATAAGGTATATGAAAAGTAATTAAAATATTATCAACGAATGATAATAATAAAGATGTTTTCAAATAATTGTTATGTGGTTAAGTGTTAACTAAATTGCTGATAGAGTAATTGTATTATGACATAAAGTATGATATGATGATTGTAAGATCAATCTTAACAATGATAGGTCTTTACAATAAAGAGATTAAATTAAATTGTGTAGCAGTAGATCGCAGTCGAGGCAAGTTCTCTAACTCAAACTTGAGTTATTTTTTGCAAAGCATGTTAGTGAATAATTATTGTTTATTATTCATATCTATATTGATTATTGATACTCGCACTCAGTGCAATTAAATTCATGTTCTATTATTATCGAATTGTGAATTAGTTAAAATTCTTTTATTCATGAATTGTTTAAGATATGGATCTATACTAATTGTATCAGCTAGATCAAGTATGTCTAAATTTGTTAAATTAAATATGTTGTTAAACGTTGTTCTTCACCAATTGATTTGGTAAGGACTCAAGATTGAGAAAAAGAACAAGTTGATTAAAGCATTATTGAAAAACAATTATTGCTCGTATATTAAGTGTTTATGCATAATACACCAGGTATGAAAGGATGATCCCCTTGATTACCAAAACTTATTAAAAGGACCAGTAAAAATACTGACAACCTTAGCATATGTTCATGGTCATTATGACCACTCAGTATCTGTTATTCAATTATTCGAATATTCAGTTATCAAGACTTAATTCATGTTCTTTCATAATTAATTTCTATTGTTGAACATTGAACGATAAATTTCTTGCTAATCATGATATATTTTTTTTGTACTTAAACTTGCTAAGCAAATTAGTTGCTTACTCTTGTTATATCATGACATTTATTTCAGCTAAGCCAGAGAGTTCAAGTAAGAAGGACAAGGGCAGGGAAAAGGTCCAAGAATAGTTAATATAAATATTTAAGTATCATGAAATACTATGTTTGATGTTTATGTAAACCTTTTGTGTTACTTTATGTAACTTAAGTAAGGTATGTTTATGTTAAGGTAATAGACCTTGGGATATTGTATAAGACTTTATTATAATGAACAATGTATGCTTATTATTCCGTAATAGTATATAGAATGCTTATGTTGATGATGGATAGTGAGCACCAAACCCGAGGTTTGAGAACATGGATTTGGGGGCATCACAGATTGGTATCAGAGCTGTAGGTTATAAACTTTAGGATGCAAAAATTAGGTTATAACCTTAGAAGAAAACTCGTATAGAGTATGCTAAGAGGTGGATTGTGGAGATTCATCTAGTATACAGTGTACATAATAAAATATTGTTTCATTTTATCAATGAATATATTTTATTGTGATACTGATGTTGTGTTTGTTTGGTTATAGGATGTGATGAGTGAGTTTTATACACATGAATTGGATACATTCGGGCTTAATTTATTGTTATTCTCAAGTCTTTTAGAATATTTTTTAAGTATTTGTGTTCATTCATGCATGTTTTACATTGTTTTGTAGGATTTGGGACAAAAGTTACTTGGATTGACGTTCGGGGTGGCTAGATTCGCGTTTTTGGCTTGCCATTTACATAGCAGTCACTTCAGAGCCAATTTGAGTATTTCTACGGACCTTATTTCTAAAACCTTAAAGAATAAAAGTTGTAGATCTACTTCTCCTCTTTCCAGATCATCGTGAATCATCGAAATCGAAGTTCGGACGAAGAAGTTATGGCCATTTTCCCAAATGACGTTGGAGCAGAAAATGTTAGAAAAAGTGGCAGCGCCGGGGTGCTAATTTCAAGGTAATTTACAGCACCGGGGCGTTATAAGGCAGAATACCAGCGTCGTGCCCAGCGCTGGGGCGCTGGGGAAGAGACTGGGAAGGCTTGGACGCGTTTTTGGGCGAATTTTGACACCTTTTTGACTCCAAATTGGATTGGGTTTGTTCCTAACCTAAAAATTTGACTTGTAACCTATAAATACTTGATGGAAGGCATAAAATAAAGGGGGATTACATAGAGTAGACTAGATTAAACACTCCATTAGATTAGACATTAACCCTAGTTCTAATTAGCCATTGGAGATTGAAGCAAATTGAAGAACACTGAAGATCAAGATCAAGAGCAAGAGGGGAGTATCAGATTTGCTGACAACAGATTCTATTATCTTCTCTTATCATACTTTTATCTTTTAATGTTTATTCAATTGTGGATTCTTGGTTTTAATTCATTAATTATGAACTAACTCTTTTATTAAGATTTCAATTGAACTTTTTATGGTTTTGAATTGATTATTTAATTTATTCTAATTATTTATGTTGAAGTGAATTGTTCATCTTGCTTTGAGCTTATTGATTAATTATCTGATCAATAATTACCTTGTTACTCTAGAAGGAATTGGGAAAGGAATTCTAGGATTAGAACTGGGCTTGGTGACATGTGACTTAGTTATTTGCACAGTGAATAATTAGGTTTGTGAATAGAATGAGAATATCTATTTGCCGCATGTAACATAAGAGGAATTGGGTTTGTAGCGAGTTTAATTCAATTATTTTGCATAGAGATATAGCAAAATTAATCTGGGTTAAATAGAAAGCAATTGATCACTCGAAAGAGGGCTTTTGGCATTTGAGAATTCCTGTTAACAATTCAGTAGATATAATAATTGGGATAGTTGAATAATTGATTTATAATTCATAATTGGGGATATTGGAGTCTTAATTCTTATTTATCTGAATTCCATCAATTCTTAGTTGTTTATTTGCTTTCTTTTAGAATAATCTTTTTGTTTTGTTTAATTTAGTTTTCTTAAATCTAGAAATCACAATTATTGGTTGTTTAAATAAAATTGATTTGGTTAAGAATTAGTATTTGGTAATTTTTATTAAATAATTTCTCGTGGGAACGATACTCTACTTTCACTTTATTACTTGTTGACCGTGTATACTTGCACGTATTCATTGATTGCGAAATCAATCAACAAGTTTTTGGCGCCGTTGCCGGGGAATTAATTTAATAATTATTTACCAATATTAATTTCAATCAAATTAGTCTTAATTTAAACATTTTTATTTTTATTTTTATTTCTCATTCTCTTCCTATATTTCTTTCTTTTTAGGTACCATGGATCTTTGCGTATCAATGGCCATACACGAACATGACTCAATCACGGGGAGCGGAGATTGACAGACTCAAGAAACTTTCTGCATTATCAGCACAGATGGAGACACTTTCGAGGATGCTTGAATCTTTTGAAGCTCAACGTCGTCAAAGTGTGGCGGTTACTTGTGATTATTGTGCTGGAAATCATATGAGTCATCAATGTTCCATCAGTTTCGAGCCGATACAGTATAGTGGTGATTACCCCAACAGTTATGTCTATCCCAACAACTATCATCAGGATTGGGGGTATCACCCGGATTTTTCATGGAGTAACAATCAAGATCAATTTTATGCTCCAAGTCCAACATACCCACCGGATTTCTCGTGTCCACCTCCACTACAACAGGAAGAACATTCAAATTGGGAGGAAGCCTTGGACAAATTCATTAGAGCTTCTGACAAAAGGAATGAGGACCAAGACAAAAGATTTAATCAAATAGAGCTGCATTTGCAAAGCCAAGGGGCATCGTTAAAGAAACTAGAAAATCAATTGGGGCAGATAGCACATGCGTTAAACAACCGTCCTCAATACACTTGGCTCTATGACATGGATGACGAGACTGATGTTGAGCCCGAACCAAATCTGCAACCGGATGTGCCAAATGATATAGATGTTAAAAGAGAAGAAAGACTTGTGGACCAAGAAAAAGAGATTGGCAAAGATCTAACTTTGAGCACCAATGAAGATGAGCCAATTTTGATTGTGTCCCATGTACCTTCTCCACCAAAGTTCAAGAATCCGGGCAATTTTCCAAAATCATGCCCAATTGGCAGTCATGTCGTCGGCAAAGTTCTTTGTGACATAAGAGCTAGTACAACTGTGGAGTCGTGGTGGGTTGAAAAGGAGAAGATAGAGGAAGAGCCCATTGTATTTGACAAGCTTCTTTGCCATAATTTGATCACAAACACAATGGGAAAAGCACCTAGTGGTTTGCCGTACTTAATGGGGATCCTATCTAAAAAGATCATGCTAGGTGACTTAAATACAATGGCTATCGTAAATGGGAACCTACCAAAAGTTATATTATTTCCGATGGATGGAGGGTTCCTCAACTTTCGAAGGGGAATTGGATAGAGAAGTGAAGAAGTCAGGCTGAGACTATAAAACAAGCGCTTATTGGGAGGCAACCCAAGTTTAATTTTTATTTTTAGTTTTTATTAGGTTTTATATTAGTAGTTTTAAATTTGCATTTATTTAGGATTTAATAAAAGTGTTTCTATCATGGTTTACAGGTTAGTCAAGTCAAATTCATGTGGTGCCCAATTTGTTCCATGTGACTAGCATATTCTCCAAACTTAGTGGACAAGGAGGAAGATTGCTATATTTTCAGGGAAGTCCTCTGCTTTAATTTTTTCTAATTTAGTCATTGAGGACAATGTCTAATTTAAGTTTGGGGGCATTTTAGTGTCGTATTGCATATAGTTAGTTATCTGCATAGTAGTTAATTTTATTTTTTTTTGTGTTAGCATTGTGTTTTTTTTAGGTTGCATATAGTACATGGTAGTTATTTGTATATTCATATATGCGTTGCATTAGTATGTGTTCATGTAGTTTAATTGTATTTTTTTTTATTTTTTATTTTTTATTTTTTAATTTTTTTTTTGCATGAATCTGTGCGATTAGTTGGTGTGGTCTTAGCTCGGCCTATGATAAGATTGGTATTAATTGTTAACTTGAACAGTGTTGATAATTGATGATGAGTTCTAATTTTAATCATGATGACAATCTGAACCTGTCTGAAACTTATGTAACTGGTTAGCACTTAAAGTTTAACTGTTTTAATCCACTTGGTTCAAGGGTTTCATGATTTGTTTCTGAAGGACAATCTTGGTTAAAATTTAAGGAAATTAGTGAACTGACGGTAAAGGTTAGAATGACGTAAAAGCTTGAGTTTGGGGGAATCTATGGGATATATATATTACAAAAAGAGAAAAAAAAGAGAAAAAATGATGAAAAGAAAAAAAAATAGAAAATCCAGAAAAAAGAAAAAAAAAGAGAATAAACACCGTGGCATGCTTGTCTAGTTTTGTAGCCTTTGTTACTTGAGTAAGTAAGCCCGAGGGGATTGTCTTTACACCTAGCGCCCTAAGGTCTTAATGACTTGGGAGTCGTTGGTCGAAAGCTCGTTAAGGTAGCACTGAAAAGCCTAAGAGAATAAGACATTGCACAGCCATGAGAAAAAAAATGAAAAAAAAAAACACGAGAAAGAGCAAAATGCCCTCGTGATTGAATAAAAGTATAAATAAATCTTGTATTTACCCTTAGACTTGGTAATTGCTTAGTTTTAACCGGAGTTGTCATGTTCACAAAAGTAATTGAATTGGAACTGAAATTTTCCTTTTAAGAAGTTTGTTATGTGATTATCTTGAACTGTGGTAGGTTAGAATGGTTAACAAGCACACACACACAACATGGGTGATGACAGGTTTGGATTGACTAATTAGTTAGAGTTATGAATTTTGATTTGATCGGATATATTATTTGAGTACCAATGGTATCTTTGAGGCCTGTTGCTATATATCATACTGATTTATTACTGGGTTCGTAGGTATATTATAAAGTAGATCATGCATATGCATTCATGTAGTTGAGTTAGTTTGATTATTTTTAGTTCTTTTGTGTTTTTGCTTGAGGACAAGCAAATGTTTAAGTTTGAGGGTATTTGATGAGTGAGTTTTATACACATGAATTGGATACATTCGGGCTTAATTTATTATTATTCTCAAGTCTTTTAGAATATTTTTTAAGTATTTGTGTTCATTCATGCATGTTTTACATTGTTTTGTAGGATTTGGGACAAAAGTTACTTGGATCGACGTTCGGGGTGGCTAGATTCGCGTTTTCGGCTTGCCATTTACATAGCAGTCACTTCAGAGCCAATTTGAGTATTTCTACGGACCTTATTTCGAAAAACTTAAAGAATAAAAGTTGTAGATTACTTCTCCTCTTTCCAAATCATCTTGAATCATCAAAATCGGAGTTCGGACGAAGAAGTTATGGCCATTTTCCCAAAGGACGTTGGAGCAGAAAATGTTAGAAAAAGTGGCAGCGCCGGGGTGCTAATTTCAAGGTAATTTACAGCACCGGGGCGCTATAAGGCAGAATACCAGCGTCGTGCCCAGCGCTGGAGCGTTGGGGAAGAGACTGGGAAGGCTTGGACGCGTTTTTGGGCGAATTTTGACACCTTTTTGACTCCAAATTGGATTGGGTTTGTTCCTAACCTAAAAATTTGACTTGTAACCTATAAATACTTGATGGAAGGCATAAAATAAAGGGGGATTACATAGAGTAGACTAGATTAAACACTCCATTAGATTAGACATTAACCCTAGTTCTAATTAGCCATTGGAGATTGAAGCAAATTGAAGAACACTGAAGATCAAGATCAAGAGCAAGAGGGGAGTATCAGATTTGCTGACAACAAATTCTATTATCTTCTCTTATCATACTTTTATCTTTTAATATTTATTCAATTGTGGATTCTTGGTTTTAATTCATTAATTATGAACTAACTCTTTTATTAAGATTTCAATTGAACTTTTTATGGTTTTGAATTGATTATTTAATTTATTCTAATTATTTATGTTGAAGTGAATTGTTCATCTTGCTTTGAGCTTATTGATTAATTATCTGATCAATAATTACCTTGTTACTCTAGAAGGAATTGGGAAAGGAATTCTAGGGTTAGAATTGGGCTTGGTGACATGTGACTTAGTTATTTGCACAGTGAATAATTAGGTTTGTGAATAGAATGAGAATATCTATTTGCCGCATGTAACATAAGAGGAATTGGGTTTGTAGCGAGTTTAATTCAATTATTTTGCATAGAGATATAGCAAAATTAATCTGGGTTAAATAGAAAGCAATTGATCACTCGAAAGAGGGCTTTTGGCATTTGAGAATTCCTGTTAACAATTCAGTAGATATAATAATTGGGATATTGAATAATTGATTTATAATTCATAATTGGGGATATTGGAGTCTTAATTCTTATTTATCTGAATTCCATCAATTCTTAGTTGTTTATTTGCTTTCTTTTAGAATAATCTTTTTGTTTTGTTTAATTTAATTTTCTTAAATCTAGAAATCACAATTATTGGTTGTTTAAATAAAATTGATTTGGTTAAGAATTAGTACTTGATAATTTTTATTAAATAATTCCTCGTGGGAACGATACTCTACTTTCACTTTATTACTTGTTGACCGTGTATACTTGCACGTATTCATTGATTGCGAAATCAATCAACAAGATGCATGAGGAAGGACAAGGTAGCCATACAGTCGAGCAAGAGTCGTTAGATCCGGTAGAGGATCATGCTGTTAGTGATGAGTGTGACGAGGATGTGATGGAGGTTTTGTTTGAAAATAACATGGCGCTGGAGAATAGAGTGACAGAGTTAGAGCATGAGAATGCCACTCATCAGTTTACTGAAACTCAATACAAGGAACTGGCATATCAAGCTCAGAACGAGCTTTCTGAGATGAAGATACAGTTGCAGGAGCAGACGACCTTGGCTACTCATATGGTTGCCAAAAATGCTGAGCTGAGAGAGATATTAGAACAAGAGCAGAATAAGTTTGCGATATTGACTATTGAGCATCAAGCGTTACACCTGAGGTTTGACTTAAAGATCGCTGACAGGATCCGAGTTGAGGATGCATGGGTACGAGCAGCGAGAAGAGTGGATCAGTTAGAGGTTGAGGCAGACGCTGGATGGGTTAGGATGGAGTCCTTGGAACGGGCTTTAGATGCAGCATATACTAGTCCCCTAGTAGGAGTGAGGAGATCATTTGAGATAGGCGAGTCGAGTCGAGCTGTTAGACGTCGACTTATGGATGGACTCTTTCCACCAGAGCAGGAGCATTCAGGCGCACCCTCTCCAGACGCGCAGTGATAGTTTATTAGCTTTCTATTGAATATAGATGCAGTAGGACCCCTTTTGTTTATTAGGGTTTTATGCTTGATGTAAACCTCAGACTGTGTGAGGTAGTATGTAAATATGATGTATCCCCATCTTAGGTGTGTAGGGGAGTATGTCTTATGGTAGATCCCATCTTTTGATGTTTAAAAATGGGATAGTTAGCGTTTATAAAAATATGCCAAGTATGTAAGTATGTGACGCTAAAATTTGGTATATGAATATAAATGCATTATTATAATTACATGTTGGATCAAATAGAAAAGTATTAAGAATTAAAATGAGAAGCTATCTGTTTGAAAAGTCAGTAAATCGAATATGTTAGTTCAGCAAGCTGAATGTGTTATTTAGCAAGCTGAATATGATATTCAACAAGCTGAATGTGTTATTCAGCAAGTTGAATATGTGAATTAAGTAAGATGAATATGTTAATTAAGCAAGCTGAATTAGTCAATTCAGCAGGTTGAATTTGTTAATACAACATTATGATAATATGATTGTTAAAGTTTAAACTACATGTTATATTCTAAACACTTAGAAGATATATCATATAATTAAACTCGATGTAATAAATTAAGATTTTGTTTAATCAGATAATGCTGCCAAGAAGTCAAAATCATAACCAGAGGGAGGAATGTTCTGTGAACAATGAAAGGAATCAAGATGACCCAATGCAGAACTTCACTGATATGATAGCTCAAGCTATGCGAACTCGTACACCTGCAGCAAGTGGGCAAGCGAATAATAGATTGGCAAATTTTAAAGATTTTAAAGTTGTAGGACCACCAGAATTCAGCGGAACTACGGACCCCATAGTAGCTCAAACATGGGCGAAAGAGATGGAAAAGGCCTTTATCATTGCTAGGGTAACCGAAGAGCAAAAGACGGCTTTTGCTACCTACTTGATGAAAGAAGAGGCTAATTACTAGTGGGAGACGAACCAAGCTAGAGCCAGAACGGAGGTAGTGACATGGACCAGGTTTAAGGAGTTATTCTTTGAAAGTTATTTCTCGGAGGCCATGCAAGCTAGAATGAAAGTGCAGTTTCTTGAATTAAAGCAAGAAAACATGTCAGTTGCCGAATATGCAACAAAATTCAATGAGTTAGCCAGATTCGCACCTCATCAGGTGGATACAGAACTACGAAAGGCGCGTAGGTTTGAAAATGGGCTGAGGCCATGGATTCACAACAAAGTTGCAGTGTTGCAAATTACTACGTTCTCAGCATTGTTAGAAAAAGCTAGCATTGCAGAAGGTAGTAGTGAGGCAGTTTCTAGATTCAACCGAGAGAAGAAGAAGAAGAAGATTGAAGGTGGACATCAGGGTGCCAGTAGTGGTGGCAGTAACAGTAAGAAACGCAAGTGGAACAATAGTGGCAATGAATCAGGAACGCAACAAGGGAATACTCAGCAGAAGAAGGCAGCGTTTTCAAAGTGTGGAAAGAATCCCTCCGGAGAGTGTATGAAAGGGAAAAACGTTTGTTATAATTGTGGTCAGGAAGGACATATTTTACCAAATTGTCCTAAGCCAAAGAAAGGTGGTTGTTTTTCTTGTGGAGGAACGGGGCATCGATTCAAGGATTGTCCATTGAAGAAGAATACAGATGGAGGAAGTGGAAACAAGAGCAGTTCTACAAAGTTAACCATTGGAGGACCAGTTCAGCAGAGCAAGCCGACAGCTCGAACATTCAACATGACTGTGCAAGACGCAGTTGCATCAAAGGAGGTGGTGTCAGGTATTATTCCGATCAATAATATAAATGCCTACGTATTATTTGATTCGGGAGCTACCTGTTCATTTGTGTCTGATGAATTTGCTAGAAGATTAAACTTACCATGTGAAAAGTTAAAGAACCCAATAAATATAGAAGTTGCAAACAAAGAAGTGATCCCTGTAGAGTTTATCCATAACAATTGTGGTGTGGAAATAAGGGGACATAAGTTAAGCTTGAATTTGATTCCGATATGCTTAGAGAATTTGATGTTATCTTAGGGATGGATTGGTTATTTAACCATGAGGTAGTTATAGATTGCCAGAAAAAGAGCATACAGCTTAAGACACCAGATAAGTCTAAGGTTGTATTTTATGGTAGCAAGTCGCCATGGCAAACAAGTTGTCTGACGATGATGCAGGCCAGGAGAATGTTACGAAAAGGATGTAAAGGTTATTTGGCTCATGTAGTGGATACACAGGTTGTAAATTCGGACATGGGGAAGATACCTATAGTTAATGAGTTTGGGGATGTCTTTCCAGAAGAACTTCAGGGACTTCCTCCAGACAGAGAAATAGAGTTTGTGATTGATTTAGTACCGGGGACAACGCCGATATCGAAAGCGTCGTATCGAATGGCTCCAGTAGAAATAAAAGAGTTGATGATCCAGCTACAAGAGTTATTGGATAAGAAGTACATCCAACCTAGTGTATCTCCATGGGGAGCACCGGTGTTATTTGCAAAGAAGAAGGATGGTTCGATGAGGTTGTGTATGGATTATAGAGAATTGAATAAGGTGACAATAAAGAACAAATATCCGTTACCAAGAATAGACGATCTGTTTGATCAACTTAAGGGAGCGAGATGTTTTTCGAAGATTGACACCAAAGACAACATTTAGAACTCGTTACGGTCATTATGAGTTCTTAGTGATGTCGTTTGGACTGACAAATGTGCTAGCATCATTTATGGACATGATGAATAGAGTATTTAAACTATATATGGATAAATTTGTGGTGGAGTTCATTGATGACATTTTGGTGTATTCGAAGATTGAAGAGGAGCATGCCGAACATCTACGAATTGTATTGGAAACCTTAAGGGAAGAGAAGTTATATGCTAAATTTTCAAAGTGTGAGTTCTGGTTGAAGAGAGTTCAATTTCTGGGACATGTCATCGACAACGAGGGAATTTCTATTGATCCAGCTAAAGTAGAAGCGGTGGAAAATTGGGGACAACCGAAGACACCAACAGAGGTCAGAAGTTTCTTGGGATTGGCAGGATATTATCGAAGGTTTATTCAGGATTTCTCGAAGATAGCGACGCCATTAACTAATTTGACGAGGAAGACTGTTAAGTATGTATGGACGGAAAAGTGTGAACAAAGTTTTCAGGAATTGAAGAAGCGACTAAGTGAAGCACCTGTGTTATCTTTACCAAATAGTACGGGAGGTTTTACAGTGTATAGTGATGCATCACACAAAGGACTAGGTTGCGTATTAATGCAGAATAGTAAAGTCATTGCGTACGCATCATGACAGTTAAAAGATTATGAGAAGGGATACCCTACCCATGACCTTAAATTGGTTGCGGTAGTATTTGCCCTTAAGATTTGGAGACATTAGCTCTACGGAGAAAAGTGTGAGATATACACAGATCATAAGAGTCTGAAGTACATCTTTACATAGAAGGAATTAAATATGAGGCAGAGGAGATGGTTAGAATTGATCAAGAACTATGATTGTGATATTCTATATCATCCCGGGAAGGCTAATGTAGTGGCAGATGCTTTAAGCAAAAAGAGTCAAGAAAAATTATTTGTATTAACAGACCAGGAAGAGTTAGTAAGAGAAATGGAGAAAATGGAGTTGGAGGTGAAAAATCTGAAGGATTCGGATAAAGTAATAGAAATGAAAGCAAGTCCGACTTTATTAGACAAGGTGAAAGAATCACAAGGGAATGATGAAGAATGCAGTAACATAAAGAAGCGTTGGCTGAAGGCAAAGAGCTGAAGTATAAGATCGACGACACTGGATTGCTGAGATTTGAAGGAAGAATTTGGATACCTGCAGCTCTAGAGTTACGAGAAGAGATTTTACAAGAAGCACACAATACGAGATATTCGATACACCCGGGAAGCATGAAGATGTATCAAGATTTGCGTCAACATTATTGGTGGCAAAACATGAAGAGAGAGGTTGCTGAATGCGTCAGCCGCTGTTTAACTTGTCAAAGAGTCAAGGCAGAGCATCAATGACCAAGTGGACTATTACAGCCATTAGAAATTCCGGAATGGAAGTGGGAGCACATCACGATGGATTTTGTGGTAGGACTTCCAGCGACACAGAAGGGTCATGACGCGATATGGGTAATTGTCGACCGTCTTACTAAGTCAGCACACTTTTTGCCGATCAAGATCAGGTATACTTTGGATCAGTTAGCCAAGTTGTATATCAAAGAGATAATTTCGAGACATGGAGTGCCAGTATCAATCGTATCTAATAGAGATCCGCGCTTCACGTCAAACTTTTGGAAGAGACTTCAACAAAGAATAGGGACACAATTAAGGTTGAGTACTACGTATCATCCACCGATAGATGGGCAAAGTGAGAGAACGATTCAAACATTAGAAGACATGCTTAGAGCCTGTGTGATGGATTTCAAGGGAAGCTAGGAGGATCATCTTCCACTGGTAGAGTTTGCATATAACAATAGTTATCATGCAAACATTGGTATGCCACCGTATAAAGCCCTATATGGGAGAAAGTGCAGAACACCCTTATGTTGGGACGAGGTAGGTGAAAGAAGAATGTTAGGGCCAGAATTGGTGCAGCAGACTGTGGAGATCATCAAAGTGGTAAGATCTCGACTAGTAGCAGCTCAGGATCAACAAAAGAAGTACGCATATATTCATCGCAAGAAAAGAGATTTAGAAGTGGGAAGCTACGCATTTCTGAAGGTAACTCCTTGGAAGGGGAAGATAAGATTTGGGAAGAAAGGTAAACTGAGTCCAAGGTTTATTGGACCGTTTGAAATACTGAAGAAGATAGGGGAAGTGGCGTATGAGGTAGCTCTACCTCCTGAACTGGAACATATTCACAATGTGTTTTATGTGTCAGTGTTACGTCCGTACAAGTCGGATTACAAGCATGTGATATCGTATGAGCCGATTCAAGTCGAGAAGGAATTATCGTACGAGGAGGTTCCTATAAAAATTTTGGATAGGAAAGAGCAAAAATTAAGAAATAAGATTATACATTCTGTCAAAGTCCTATGGAGAAACCACAATGCTGAAGAAGCTACGTGGGAGTTTGAAGAAAAGATGAAGAAGAGTTATCCGAATCTTTTTGAGTAACCTTAATAAAATTCCGGGGACGGAATTATTATAAGGAGGGGAGAATGTAATTGCCAAGAATTTCTGTGGTACATTGTAAATAAATATATTAAATAATCTGTAATATATTATGGATGATTAAGTGATTATGTGAATAATATGCTATAATATTTAAAGGAAGTCTCACTAATAAGTTAATTAAGTTAGTGAACTAACCTAAGTATTTTAATAATCTAGAAAATAGATTTAAGGTGATTAAACCCTAATTAAATACTCAATAAACTTGAATAAGACAAGTCTAATTGGGTTATGTAAGTTAATTAACATTATTGATTGATGTGAATGTGTAAATATCAATAATAATGAGTAATAGTTCATGTGATAGTAGGGTTAATATTACTAAGTAATAAGGATGACAAGTAATTTAAACAAGCCCAATAATTTATTTAAGCATTGAACTTGTAGATAATTTGATTGTTAAGCTAGCCTAATATTAAATTTAATAGGCAAGTATGCTAGTAGCACAATTATTTAATTATGGAGGCCCAAGTTCATGTTAATTAGTAAGCCAAACTAATTAATTTCAAGCCCAAAACATCTAATATAATGGCCCAACTTGTAGCCCAATTAAGGATGGACATGTTGGACTTTTAATGTACTAAATAAAGAATTAAAAGAAAATAAATTTGGTGCAAAGAGTGGCCACATGGCCGGCCACATGAGGAAGAGAAAAAGGGGAGTGCACCTTGTGATTACATATCCACAATTTTCAAAGATATTTCAAAAGCTTAGCCATGTGTCAAAGTTATTAAGGAGCCACCTACATGGCTAATCTTCCATATATCTAAGTAATGATTAAACTGAGAGAAAGAGATAAGAAGAGGTTGGGTAAAAATATCTACATACATATCTTGTATCTATACAATATTATCCAACAAAAATCTAATCTCTTTTTCTTCCTTCCTTTACTTTACTTCATTTATTTTACTTTCTCTTAAGCTAGCAAAGCAAAAACATTAGAGAGAGAGAAGGAAAGAATTCGGTGGAGGGGAGGAGAGAGAAAGGAAGTGTTACACCATTGATGCACCCAAAGTTTATCTCCTACTTTAGAAGAGAAAGAAAGTGTGCCCAAAAATCAAGGTGAAAACTAACCTAGCTTATTCTTTTTATTTTGTTTATTTTTGGTTAGTTAAGGTTTATGATCTTGAGGTTTAAAACCCTTTATCTACATGTTTTATATGGTTTCATGCATGGATCTAACATATTTGAGTGTTAGAAAGTAAATCAAAAGGATAGAAAAGAAACTAGTTTTGTTTTGTTAGAAAACTCTATTTTTTTTTTACTTCCTTTGATCGACTACCGTTTTTGATCTACACCTTCTTTTTGTGATCCATCAATGATGGGTGCTAGATATGTAAGTCAACTACGAAACCCAAGTGGTAGCACTTAAAAATATTGAGTACACAAGTTGTAGCGACTGTTTTAACAAAAATAGTTTTGTAAAGAAAAACAAACTATTTTTGGACAGTCAATAGTAGGGACAGTTTCGTTATTTTTTTGAAATTTAAAAATTTTGAAAAAATTTAGAATGATAATATGATGAGTTATCTTTCAAACCCAAGTTGAATCACCTAAAAAGGAGTTGTAGATTTCAGTATGGACTGATTTTAGCAAAGTAGGTAAAACCTAAAAATCCCCAAAATAATCTACCTAAAATTTTGCAAGGGAAGTTTCGGCAACTTAAATTATGGAATTAATTTTGGCCTTTTGGGACACAAAAATATATGACATAAAGTAGCTCCTATCCAAAAATGAGTTCATTTCGACTTAAAATGACCAAGTTATGACCATTTTAATATTTGGGATTTTTGAACGAAAATTTCTATAACCGGAGTTCTATAACTCCGATGTCCACGAAATTTAAACTGGAGGGTCGCGTTAACATGTTGAAGATTATTCCAAGAGATGGGAATTTTTGGAATTGAGCATGATGGTGCTAATTTCTTAAGCCATGCACTAAAAATGATTTTTGATAAAATACTAAAAGAAATTGAAAAATTACAAAAAAATACTTTTTGTGTATGAAATACATGTATATAGGTATGGCCAAAAGGTAGAAAAATAATAAGTTGATTTGGTATTTTCATAAATGAGGTATTGAATCCAGCTTGCTGATTAAAAAATAGTTGAATCCAGTTTGCTGGATTGGAAGTTTGTTGAATCCAGTTTGCTGGATTAGCCAATACAGGTGGCTGGATTGCATGTTTGTATAATCTAGACTATGATATTAGTATCCATCTTACTAGATTATAAAGAAGAGCTAATAAAAAAAAGATTAAGTGTTAAATCATAATGTATATGAAAAAGTAATTAAAATATTATCAACGAATGATAATAATAAAGATGTTTTCAAATAATTGATTATGTGGTTAAGTGTTAACTAAATTGCTGATAGAGTAATTGTATTATGATATAAAGTATGATATGCTGATTGTAAGATCAATCTTAACAATGATAGGTCTTTACAATAAAGAGATTAAATTAAATTGTGTAGCAGTAGATCGCAGTCGAGGCAAGTTCTCTAACTCAAACTTGAGTTATTCTTTGCAAAGCATGTTAGTGAATAATAATTAGTTTATTATTCACATCTATATTGATTATTGATACTCGCACTCAGTGCAATTAAATTCATGTTCTATTATTATTGAACTGTGAATTAGTTAAAGTTCTTTTATTCATGAACTGTTTACGATATGGATCTATGCTAATTGTATCAGCCAGATCAAGTATGTCTAAATTTGTTAAATCAAATATGTTGTTAAACGTTGTTCTTCACCAATTGATTTGGTAAGAACTCAAGACTGAGAAAAAGAACAAGTTGATTAAAGCATTAATGAAAAAAAATTATTGCTCGTATATTAAGTGTTTATGCATAATACACCGGGTATGAAAGGCTGATCCCCTTGATTATCAAAACTTATTAAAAGGATCAGTTTAAATACTGACAACCTTAGCATATGTTCATGGTCATTATGACCACTCAGTATCTTTCATTCAATTATTCGAATATTCAGTTATCAAGACTTAATTCATGTTCTTTCATAATTAATTTCTATTGCTGAACATTGAACGATAAATTTATTGCTAATCATGATATATTTTTTTTTTGTACTTAAACTTGCTAAGCAAATTAGTTGTTTACTCTTGCTATATCATGACATTTATTTCAGCTAAGCCAGAGAGTTCAAGTAAGAAGGACAAGGGCAAGGGAAAGGTCCAAGAATAGTTAATATAAATGTTTAAGTATCATGAAATACTATGTTTGATGTTTATGTAAACCTTTTGTGTTACTTTATGTAACTTAAGTAAGGTATGTTTATGTTAAGGTAATAGACCTTGGGATATTGTATAAGACTTTATTATAATGAACAATGTATGTTTATTATTCCGCAATAGTATATAGAATGCTTATGTTGATGATGGATAGTGAGCACCAAACCCGGGGTTTGAGAACTCAGATTTGGGGGCGTCACAGTGGTTGTCAGTCCGTATGTGATGGTAAAAGATGATACTGAGGAAGAAATTGATACATAAGAGGAAGAGACAGAATCAGAGGATGAAAATGATTTTGATTCTGACGGGTTTGACAACGTACTACTTCTTCACTAATTAGTGTTTTGTAAATATTATACAACTAAAATCAATCATTATATATAATAATTGCAATGAAATTTAATTAATGTCATCGTATCTATGTCTATTATTTTAGCAGTACAACTATGCCTCGACATAGTGGTAGAGGTGGCCGTGGTGGCGGCCTCTCCGGATCGGGTGACGGCTCCCAGGGCGAGTCGTCTTCAGATGCTAGTGAGTTGATTTCTTTTTTTGGCTCAGTATCATTTTTTTCATAACTATATTATACATTCATTTACTATTTTTTGACAATGTCGTAACTATATTAAACATACAGATGCTAGACGTCGGCGTCAGCGAGGGCCTAACCTCGGTTGATTAGGTCGTCCGCCGACAGTGCCTGACATAGTTCCAGTTGATGTTGGCTCGTCTGTGTAGGTTTCAACTATAATATATCGCTTATGTTCAATTAGAATGATATTATTGTGTGAATAATAAATTAAAATGTTCTTAATAAATTTTGTATTCTAGTATTATGGCAACCGTACACGCCATCTTCCTGGCGCATCTCCCTACTGGCTGTATGCGATTTAGCCAGTACTCGCGCTACGATGTCAGCTTCATGGTGACAGTGTTGCGAGAGTTTCACGTAAGTCAAATTACATATATTAAATCAAGGTCCATGTTATTTACATATTGTTCAAATAATTAATTATACGTATGTTATGTCTATTTGATAGAGATACTACAGATACGAGGCCGACATCACTGAGGCGGATGGTGACGCCATTATCATTGCCCATATCTCGGAAATTATGCCGGCTGGATGTACGAGATGCGACAGAGGGCAGTCCGGGCGGTAGAAGAATCGCCTGGGACTACTTTGCGAGAGCATCAGTCACCAGCAGAATCAGATGCAGCATGGGCTGTGATGTGTGCATACTGGGATGATGCTGCGTTCAAGACCAAGTCGGAGCAAATGAAGAAGAATCACAGCAAGCTGCGAGTTGTACATACTTCTGGCTCGCAGTAGTTTCAGGAGGTTAAGTCGGTATGTATTTCCCTTTAGTTTAGTTTAATATTAAACTGCAACTATAGTAAATTAAGGTGATATTATTTAATGTATATGATTTAGGCCATGCGGAGTAGCTTGGGCCGACCTCCTACTATGATGGAGTTCTGGGATAAAGTCCATACGCCGGAGGGCTCTACTTCGGGGTCGACGATGTCTCCAGCAGCACTAGCTATACGGGAAATACATTTACTATAATAAATATTATTTAGGATAATATTATGTAATTTATATGATGATACCAAGATAACTCACATGTACATATATCAAATTATAGGAGTAGTTTGAGAAGCTCCACAACCAGCGTATAGCGGAGTTGCAGGTTGCTAGCGACGATGCTGAGAAGTTAGATTCTACCGTCCTTCCATTCAAGATTAGTTTATCTCAGGACGAGGAGACGACTCTTTAGGTCGTGTCTCAGGATACTCCCACTAGTACTACCGGCCGGTATCGAGTGCTAGGGTTATCGAGGATATCAGCCTATACACTGCCAGGAGGTATAATATTTTAGTTTATTTCTTGTTTATGAATAAAGTAAACTTATAATATTATTCATGTTATATTTATTTTTGTAGGCTCTAGTCAGCGTCTGCATCCGAGAGCCCCCGTGGGACCATCACGTACGGACACTAGCTTCGAAGATGCTTTGTTCCAGTGTGTTATAGATGCGGTGTCGGAGAGGTTTGAGACCGATTCGCTGTTCCATCGTCAGGACCTGCCCAGCCGTTCTCACCTCCATCAGCTTACGCAGGACGTTGCAGCTGGTGCCACCGCCGAGAGTACGGGTATCCCTTCGGAGCAGTGGGCCGCGATATGCGACGATATTGTTCGGATGGTGGTTACCTTAGTCGAGGATGCGTTTGGGCCGATGTTGAGTCATCACTCGACTGCTCAGGTATACTATTCGTTTTAAATTTAACTATATATTCTGCATGTTATTTAATTTTCATTTAGTTATCTTTAACAGAATCATATATATGGACTAATGAGTTACATTATATTGTATCAACAGGGTGACGAGCGGACTGACGAGCGAGATGACGATGATGGCGATTTTCATATTCCAGAGCAGCGTCGACGTCTACCCGATGATCCTCCTCACACCGGGGGCTCTATTAGCTTGATTTAGTTTACATTCTTTTGTAGTTTACATTATTTTTGACTTAGTTTACATTGCGATTTGACATTTAGTTTAATTTAGCTTAATGGGATGTTTGATATAGTTTAGTTTAGATTAATGGGATGTTTTTGACATTTTTACTTCTCATTTAGTTGATTTTTGACATATTGTTGGTCTTGGTAATTGTAATTCATGTTATTGGGCCTTATTAAGTTAATTGTAATTCATCTCATTTAGTTACTTCTCATTTTTACTTTAGTTTTGTTTATGTTTAGTTTAAATTAATGGGATTCATGTTGGCCATATTGTTAGCTTGTGTATGTGCTATTGGGAAAACATGAACATGTACAACAGATGTGGGTTAAATCACTGGATATTGCAAAAACAAATAAAATATTTAAAAAAACACACTATTCTCGACGGAATAATACTATTCTCAACGGATTTTCGTCAGAAATAAGTCATTATCATTTTGGTCATGTGCCACGTGTCACATCTATTTTCGACAGAATAGTGGTAATCTCGATGGACTTCCGTCGAGGTTAAGGTCTTTACCATTTTTGACAAGCTGCCACGTGGCATACTTATCATCGACCGAATATCCTCGACAAACTATTTTCAGTCGAAAATATATTAACCCCGACTGAATATTCGGTCGACGATAATTCTGTCGAGTTTAAGTATCCCTGACGGAAAGACCAACGTACTTAATTTTGACCTGCTTATATACGACCGAATTTTCTACCGAACATTCCGTCGCACATAAGGTTAACCTCGACGGAATATCTGTAACGCCCTAGAAAAAATCGAATTTTTAGGAGAATTAAATTTTTATTTGATTATGTGGATTAAATAAATTTAATTGATTATTTATGGGAGTAAGCTAATCGAAGGTCGTTCTATGGCCTAGATATGTCGAAACGTCGTAGTATTTTGGCTATGTGATAGAATTAAAGTGTTTGAATTTCAAAATGAAAATAAAAGTTTTCTAATAAATTTTCTGAAAAACACTATTCACGTATTTCTGGTCAGGAATTATTTTTGAATTTTCGAGAAATACGGAACGATAGAATATCGAGGTGAGATGGAATATTCAATAATATTTCAGTTATGGTAAACGCAGTTTTTCGCCTGCGGACTTAAAAAACCTAATGGTTGGGGAAAAGTGATTTCCAAGAAGGAATTTAAATGTGTATAATGAATTAAGCGATAATCGTATAATACGTAGGTATTGTACGAGGTAATGAATACGAGTATGATACGAGGTATTATACGAGTATGTATGGATGATGGTATGTCGTATATGTTAAATAAGTATACGAGTTAGAATACGAGATTAATACATGTATAATACGTTCTAAGGCTTTAAGCCATTTGTGAATGGACTTGTGGATTATGTGGGATGTACAAGTCCAATATGATTTAATATGAAAGTCTAATAGAATTAATGTGCAAGCCCAAGTGTTTGTAATGTGAAGCCCAAAGTAATTTAATGTGCAAGCCCAATGTATAAGTAGGGTAATTAAACCCTAAGCCCAAACTATTAATCCAATGGGTTAGGGTGACTCATGAGGCAACCTATGATCACATGGATGACCCAAAGTGGTGGCCAAGTAAAATACTTGGTGGCTAAGCAAAAGATAAGCTATGTGATTAACAAGCAAACTTAAAGGCTAAGTGTTGTGATGGCCAAGTAATTAATTTGATGAGCAAGTAGACTTGAAGGCTAAGTAAAGTGCTTATGTGTGATGAACAAGCAAATGATAAGATAAGTAGTGACCAAGTAAACTTAATGACCAAGCAAAAGAAGTAGGGAGGAAGTTAACTTAATGCTTAAGTAGTGAATAGTAGGGAGGGGATTAAGGAGGTGGAGTGGCTTTATGACCATTATACCCTCACTTTGAGATTCCTATAAATAGCAAGCTTAGGATTTCATTTGTTGGTTGTTTCATTTCATCCAAACATTATAAGAGCTTATTGGCTTAAGAGAAAAAGCTAGAAAAGCTAGAAAGTTAGACTTTTCATAGTTCAAGAAACAAGAAGGAGATTAAAGCTTAATCAAGTAATCTTCAAGGGTAAGATCTTAATCCATGATTCTATTTCTCTTTCATTGTTAGAGAAATGAGTAATGGTAGAACATGTATACTAAAGAATGATAAGAATGAGTAAATCTAATGACTTAAGTCTTAACAAACCGTGAATAAGTACGTTGTTCATATATAAGTTATGAACTAAGGAAGAACTAGTAAGTACTTGTCATATGAAGTTGTATGATGAGAAGAAGCAATGGATGGTGGTTAAAAGATTAAAACCTTGATAAATCATGAGAAATGGAATCATAAGTAGTTTATACTTTTAATAAGTTATAAACTCATAAAGAACAAGTAATAACTTATTATGATTATAAGTTAATGAAATATGTATGTCAAGATATTAGTATGATACCATTTAAAACAATGAACAAATCATAAGAAACGAAGTTAAGGCGGAATTCACAAGTTTGGATGATAATCGTCGAATTCGTGAAATTCTCGAAATAGAAGTCAAATTTTGATGAAAAGTTCGAAAACGTTGGTTTTCGATGGAGTATAGTCTCATTTGGCATTATAGAGTTGCGGACTCGAAAATAACCGAATTCCGACTTAGAACGAATAAACGAGCATTGAACGTTCACGAACGTTTATCATTTTCCTTAAAATGAACTAAAAGATGAATTTTGAGTTAACAGATTCGAAATTGTGAGATTCTTATATGAACACGTAGAGTATGTGATTTATGAGCTAATGGCTTTTGAACGAGCCAATTCGGACTTCAAATGATCAAATTTGGAGTCCGGGAAGTTCACTAAGTAGAAAATCTGTCAAATGTTTCTAAGGCACAGAGTCCGCGCCGCAGTGCGACTCAAAGAAGAAAGGCTGGCGCCACAGCGCGAGGCCGGAACCATAGCACACTGTTAATTGGCGCCGCAACGCGGCCTATAACGCTAAGACTCGCACCGCAGCGCCGAGTCCGGTCTATAGCCACTGAAGTGTGGCGCCGCAACATGGCATAGATAAGGGAAGCTGGCGCTGCAACGCCAGCACTAGGGTTTTGTACAGTAATGAAGACTTATGAAGATAGAAGGAAGCTGATGGTTTATTAATAAACTAAAACCTAAAATGACATTATTTAAAATGTTTAAACCTTAAGTAATGCACTAAAGGTTGAAAGAAAGATTAATTAAACGTAAGTTATTAATATTGAAGTGATGAACGATAATAAGCCGTAAGGGCAGATAAATACTTGAAACGAGTTTCGTTAATGAAATAAGTACGATTAAGAATATGAAATGAAAGATAGTTGATTGATAATGAATTAATTAACTTAAAGTAGCATCTTCGATGGTGACTATAATGTTAAGAATTACAACTAAAAGTTGTTAATGATTATGTGAACGTGAACGTAAGAATGATGTATAATCTAGTGGAAAGCCGGAACCAATAATAACAAATCTAATATATGATTAGATTAAGAAGAAGGGTAAGATTCATTAGGAACCAAGAATGTTCATTCATGACCTAATGTGGTATGTTATGTGGTTGTGTGTTGTAGAGACTATAAGGACTCAAAGAGAAAGTAAATTTACTGTTGCAGATGCTGAAGGTAAGTTTTTCTTAAACGTTTGTCTAACCTTCGTGTTAGCCAGGTTTTCAGTGATTCATATTATGAAACGCATTAATTTTTTTACGAAAGGGTCGATGCCAGTTTTACCTCGGCTAGACTATTCTTGAAAGATTGATTGATTTCTTTACAAGTATTTCCATATAGAATTGATAACGCTATCCTACGCCAATTGTTTGGTACGGATTCAAGGCAAGCCTGAGTATAAATAAACAAATGTATTTTTCATCGATTATTCGATGGGCACGCGAGGTTGGCAAAATTTTAAACGTACATACGTTTAAAGGATGTAGTGTTAATCAACATAGAGTACTATAGGTTGATCACCTAGAATTGTTCGTAAGATATATCGGACTTACGGACTTAGTGTCGGGTTATCTTTTTCAAAGAAATTATGAAATGCTCATGGTCTTGGACCAGAATTAATGTTTTACTGAATATGGTCATTGTAAAACGTTTTGAAGGAAAAGAAGTGCTATTTTGAATAATCGATAGTACTTCGTAACTATTGTTCAGTTATCGAAGATATACGGTTCCTATGTTTCAAGCATATCGTTTAAATGAAATTGTTGTACTTGCTGAGCTTGTTATGCTCACTCTTGCTTGAACCATATGAATGCAGCTAAGATCGAACGGACTGAAGGATTCAACAAGGATAAAGGGAAGACTAAAACGAACTTATAGAGTACCTATGTAATAGTATAGGTTTGTAATAATAATATTTGATATTATGACAAGAACAAATGTAATGGTTATAAAGAACCTAGGGAATGGTAATATTGTTTTAGAATATATATATATATATATATATATATATATATATATATATATATATATATATATATAAGGCATATTCATTCTTTTAAGAATTTCCAATTGAATGTATGTGTGAACTGTAGCACCGTGTAGCACCATATGTCGGGTTGGAAGATATCCGGATTTAGGGGCGTCACAATATCCTTAATATCGACGGAATATTCCGTCGGAAATAAGCCTTTTTGTTGTAGTGATACCAATCAACAACCCATTTATACACTATGGGCCAAAGATGACTTTCATTATAATATAAGCATGAGGATGATGACAATGATATAAGAATTCAATTAAATAAAAGTAAAGGATAAATTTTACAGATTTATAATTCAATTTATTCAGAATTCAATAATGTCCAAATTGTCAACATGATACTGCTTTGTGGAGTAAAATTCAAGAATAATATTGTATCAAAAATAATTTAGATCGAAAAAAAATTAATTTTTATCATAAATAGTACCCCGAGTGAATAGTACCCCGCGAATAGTATTTCGGGAATAGTACCCTGGCATGAAAAGATTAAAATTTAACAAGAATGTTCAGAAAAATATTTCTGTGAAACGATACTAGATGAAGCGCAAATTTCAAGGATATTCTACTAATTTCAGGAATTATAGAAGCGGTACTTACCATAGTAAGTTTAAATTTAGGAATATGAAATGAAATAATATCTTTTCTATAATATGGAGTATGAAAGAAAATAATATTTCTTACGAGTATTGAAATAAAATAATATCCTTTAACTTAGTAGAAACTGGATTTAACTGGAATATCGGATATTATTCTGAGAAAATCTTGTAGAAAAAATCTACACTCAAAGTATCCTTATACTCAAGAAAAATACTCACAATACTATAGAATAAGAATTTCTGATATTGAAATAGTGTGTTTTAGGAAAGAGGGGTTACCCCCTATTTATAGCAACGGATGGAGAGATAAACGAATCTGCCTAATTTTTTCTCTTGCTAAACTTTTGCCTAATTCTTTCTTTTTCCAATGTTGGGGGCCCATTCCTTGAAAATTTGTTTTTGCAGGCAATTGCCTAACTCACATTTCTTCTCTGCCAATTTCTTATTTTCCATCTTTGAGGGCCCACAAAAGTTAGGCAACACCACAATTGCTGACATTTTTCAAGCCACCAAGAAAGAATACACATATTCGTCCATTTTATCACATGTATATATATATATATATATATATATATATATATATATATATATATATTACAATATTATTATTTAAACAATCATAATATATATTTAAATGAATATTTTATCGAAGAAGATAATTGTGATTCCATAAAAAAATATGCCAAACTTTCAACAAATATTTCTTGCTAAATTCCTTCATTTATATAAAAAAAATTGAACCAATATCCATCACATAATAATTAATATTATAAGCTCACAATATCAACAACCAGATCATTCCCAAGAAAGAGGGGGCTTTCCGATAAAGATTTATCTTTATTGGCGCGCAATTAGATGACCAAACCCCTTTCCTCGACAGAATTTTCTAAACAATGTCAATAATGCTAACAAATAATATGAATAATTGTGTCATGTCAATTATTGATTTAATAATATAAAATATTGTGCAGATGATACTGTGACAATAATTGAATCAATAATATGAGATATTGTGCAACAATTACTGTGACAATTATTGAATGAAACCAAGTGACTTCTCACATAAGCATCAATAATTAAAGATACTGTACAATACCGTGTGCTACTATGTAACCACGCGTATTACTGTACTTTTATCAACGAGTATTTCAACAGTTAACGATAAAACTTTCGCCGTTATTTTTATAAAAAGATATTTTTGTCGTTTTCTAACTCCGACAATAATTTTATTGTGGGGTCCACCAATAATTTTGCCGCCGTACGAATATTCCCTGACTAATCGAATATTTTATGACAACTTGCTTACTTTGCAAAATTTATAAATATTACCCACAACTATAACATTATATTAAATCCACATCATAATATTCAAAAATAATATTTAGAGAAAAATTTATCTTTATTCATAAAAATTTGGGTCTTACACCGTGTGTTACTGTGAAACCACGTGTATTACTGTATTTTTATTACCGGGTATTTCAATAGTTAACGGTAAATATTTTGCCGTTATTTTTATAAAGAGGTTATTTCTGTCGCTTTCTAAATCCGATAGTAATTCCGTTGTGGATTCCACCAATGATTGTGTAGTCGTACGAATATTCCCTTATAAAACGAATATTCCCCGACCAAACGAATATTTTATGACAATTTGTTTACTTTGTAAAATTTATAAATATTACCCACAACTATAACATTATATCAAATCCACACATTATTATTCAAAATAACATTTAGAGAAAATTAAATATTTATTCATAAAAAGTTGGAGTCTTATATATATATATATATATATATATATATATATATAAACCCATTACATCTCACAATAAGAATTTTATATATTAAATTCTTATTTTAATATTTTTTGAAAATTCGAATCACGGAATTGATATTTTAATAAATAAAAATGATAGTTCTATAATGTTCTTCTCACATAAATAATAAATGGATCTCACACTCATATAAAAATAATTATGAAAATATTAAATTTTACTTGTAAAAATATTAATTCTCAATTAATAATCGGAGAACTCTTGTTTAATCCTTGTCATACCAACCTAACCTGCAAATGGCTTTAAATTGGACTTGGTGAATAATTGAGTCTTTAATTATTCTTGGTTTTAATTAATAATAGGAGAACTCTTGTGCAATCCTTGGCATACCAACCTGACCTGCAAATGGCTTTAATTGGTCTGGTGAATAATTGAGTCTTTAATTATTCTTAGTTTTTCTGGTCATAGTAGTTAACATTATCGGATGATCTATTATACAGTACAATTAATAATAGATTTTGTTTGTTTATGTGTCATTTTTTTTGTTATTATTTTTTTAACACTCACTTTGAAATGATACGAATATAAGGAAAATAAATTATATAATAATCTCAACAAATTTTGAATTTCGATCTCAATGTTAAAGTATATCTCACATTCTACGGGTGAGAATACTAAACTAACAATAAAGAAGCAATAAAAATCCACAATAAAGGAAAAATAAAAGCTATTAATAATGTTAGAACAATAATTTTGTTATTAGAGCAATAAGTATTACAAAAAATTTAAGCAACAAAATATTTGTTCTAACATTATCAACAGCCAAAGTAAAGTCCAACAATAGAAAGAATCAAACTTGCAACTTTACGGTTATAGGTTCTTAATCATAAATTTTTTTAGTTAATAATAATGTTAATAAATATTTGTAGTAACTCTTTTGAAAAGATATATAATATGTTGGGTCATCCTTATAATTTTATTCAATTTTATGAATTGATGTATTTCGCAATAACTTGGCAGAAAATTTTCAATTGAATTCAATATTACTTCTCCATGTCATGTTAAGTATGTCTTTTACATAATTAAACAAAAACAAAATAAGAAAAAATAACTAAGTCTTCAGTTTATGGACAGTGAATCCCACATAAGTACATTAAAGACTCTCTTTTTATTATTGTTATTTTTTTAAGTAAAAAACTACTTAATTACTTTTAGAGTAAAGTAGAGTTTATATAATATTTTCCATGAATTTTGTGCTTTAGTGATTTTCTATAAGACGATTTTCTTTTTGAGTTTGTGTCATCTATTATGGGACGAAAAAAAGCAGTAATTGTTTGTTATATTGTGAAGGGGAGATTGAGGCATCAATAAGTTTTAAAATTTTGTTACATGCTTTGGGGACGAAGGGAGTGTATTTCTATTTCTTTTTTACAAGTAAATAACAACATTTAAAACGTCAAAAATTATGTAAATTACACATTTCCTTTTTGTTTAATTTTTTTTACCTAAAAATCTTAAATTTATATTATCTTGTAATATACAATTGGAAAAGCTCGCTTTATTTGTGTAGCACTACGTTAGTACCGAAGGCTTGCGATAAAAAAAAAGTACATAAAGCCTAGGGCGGATCCAGTCGCCTAGTTTAGAGGGGTCAAATTCGCAAAAAAAAAATTCTTAAAAATAAAAGTTATAGCTATATATATATATATATATATCATAATTTTCTTATAAAGAAAAAACTAGAACGGTTTTTTTATCAGCAATTTTTTTTATTAAAAACTCAATGTAATACAAATGTGACAACTCCAAAAGATTTGGATATAGCCACATGGAGTTGCATTACAAATATTAAAAGGATCATTTACAATAATATACAACATTTAGAAAGTAATTATACTATTAGTACACTCATAAAATATTTACACAATTAATACATTTTCTATATTTATTTATAATATTAGTGCAATTAGGATTCCTTAATTTAGGGAATTAGTATGCAATTAAGATTCAATTCATAATAATAAGGAAACTTAAAATCAATGAGAAATAACTACCATAATTAATAATTCAAATTCAAATATCTTGTATCTAACAACAAATTCAAATTCAAATTCAAAAATAATAATTAAAATTCAAATATTTAAAGTTTGGCAATGTCATCTTCCTCCTCCCATTCGCCGCCGCTTCAACACCATGGACGCCGATCTCCTCATCCATTACGACCACAGCTGCCGTTGTGACGAATGTTGATTTTGTCCAGAAATTAAAAGGAGAAAAAGATAAATTTTAGTGAAATTGGTATCCAAATATTTATACAAAGGTAACCATTTTAGTTTTTGTGGGTAACCAAGAGAAATTTCAGTGCAGTTGGTAACCAAAACTTTCAAAGGTAACAATTTTAGTTTTTGTTGGTTACATTTGTATTAAGGTTTGGCTACCAACTGCACTATGAAAAAAAATCTATAATAGATTTTTTATAATTAATTGGTAACCCAATAAAACTGAATTGGTTACCTTTGTATTAAGGTTTGGCTACCAACTGCATTATAAAAAAAATCTATAATAATTTTTTTTAATTAATTAGTAACTCAATAAAACTGAATTGCTTACATTCGTATAAAGTGTTAGCTACCAACTGCACTATTAAATAAAAAAAACTATAATAGATTTTTTAAAAATAAATTAGAAACCTAATAATACTGAATTGGTTACCTTGGTATGAATGTTTGGTTACCAACTGTACTATAAAAAAATCGCAACAACTGTGCTATGAAAAAATCGCAGGTGGAGGATGGCGTTAACAAGTTAGGACTGTCTAGGTTAATGGTGGAGGATGTCGTTAATGGTGGAGGAGGGCGGAGGAGAAGGATGGAGAAGAAGGGCGTTAATGGTGGAAGAGGGCGAATGATGGGGACTGTCTAAGTTAATGGTGGAGAAGGGCGTTAATGGTGGAGAAAGGCGGAGGAGAAGGGCGTTAATGGTGGAGGAGGGAGGAGGGCAGAGGATGGCGTTAACAAGTTGGGACTGTTAATAATGGAGGAGGAGAAGGCTGACAAAGGCGAAGGAAACGTAATTTTTATTAAGGAAAAAGAAGGTGTGCTATATAATTTACTTATTAATTACTTAATTTAATAAGTAAATCAATATTAATTCCCTAAATTAAGTAATTCTAATTGCATATTAATTCCCTAAATTAAGGATTCTTAATTGCACTAATATTATAAATAAATATAAAAGTGTATTAATTGTGTAAATATTTTATGAGTGAACTATTGTTGTAATTATTTTTAAAAATGTAATAGAATATATAATTATTCCATATTAAAAACTCAATTTTCATATAAGCAAACATTGGCCTTTCCGGCCTAAACCTTGTGCAGCAGCCCATAACTAAATAGAATTGAAAACCAAGGGGCCCAATTGCTTTTCAAGTGATTTCAAACAAAGGCATCCGGAACAAACATAATTGAACGGCATATCTGTAAATAGTCGAAAATCATGCTTACCGATCACAATGTCGATCCAAACCATACAGGACCTCCGGGGAACAGATGTAGGCAAAATAGAAGTAGATCCAAATGCAGCAGCCAACAAGCTACAACAAGCAGTATATTTTGAAGCTAGAAAATTCGGGGGGGGGGGGGGGGGGGGGGCAGGCATATATCTGCCCCTACATACAGCTTGGTAAACGTGAGCATAAGAGAAATTAATTTAATACGAGTAGTTTTATGTGTATAAATTATACATAAATTTTTTTACACAAACTGTACAAGAGAGAGAGAACAGAAAGTGGAACTTACATTTGAATTTTTTACACATCTTTATTAGTATTCATTATATGAGTTCTGTCATTTGTGCATAATTGTTTGTTTATATAAAACTTTTCATTTAATATATATATATACACACACACATAATAATAATTTTGATTTTATTTATCTGTACTTTTAGTTAGACTTATGTAAAGTACAATTATTGGGTTTGAAATTCACCCCAATCCTATCCCACAGGGTCCTAAATTTTTGACACAATGTTGTCCTATAAGTTTATCCCGTGTGAATATTGCTGTTTTACTCTTCTATATTGCTGTCATTTAATATTTATTTATAATTAATTTTATAAATAAACAAAGATTGCATGTAAAATAAAATACATGGGATGAAACTGGAAATGAGATAACAGAATTGAATTCATTCAATACTGATCGCAGTTTCAGTATAACATAAAAAAAATATTTAAAAAAAAGGAAAAAAGGAAAAAAGAGATTAATACCCTGAACTAGCAAAAAATAAAAAGTGTTTGGTATATAAAAATGACCTAAATATAGATTAATACTCTGAACTTTTAATTAATTTTCACTTTGAGGATTGTTTTCTCAATTTTTTTAATTAAGGGATTAAACTCTTAATTTTTTTCCACTTTGGAGATTGTCTTCTCAATGTTTTCAATCAAGGAGTTTACACTTTAAAAATTTTTTTTTGATTACGTCTAATTGATAGTACCACGTCAGAAATTGATAACATGTCAGCGACACATAGACCTGGCAAACGGGCCGGGCGAGTGGCGGACCGGGCAAAAAATAGGCGGGCCAAAAAGGCCCGATTTTTGCTGGCCCAAAAATCTTTAGCCCAAAGCCCGACCCGTGGCGGGCGGGCCACGAGATCACTTTTGTGCCTATTTTTTGTTACTTTTTTGGGTTTGGCCCTAACGGACCGGGCCGGGCCAAAAACGGGCGGGCCGAAAAGGCCCGATTTTTTATGGACTAAAAAATTGTAGCCCAAAACCCGGCCCGTGGCGGGCGGGCCCGTCCCGGCCCGGTCCACGGGCCTGGGCCTCTTTTGCCAGGTCTGGCGACACGTGGCTAAAAAACGCTTATGTAATATTGAATATCATTTTAACATTTATTTTATTAATTTTTTATACCAAAAGAGAATAAATATAAGACCATTATTAATTTTTTAAAGTATATTTAAGACATTACAAACTCAGCTTAAAATCATCAATAATCAATATAATGATAAATAGTTTAAAATGTATAAATGTACTACTAATTAAAATCTTGTTATTTTATAATAATCAATAATCAATATAAGGACAATTTTATCCTTTTTGGTATAAAAAACTAAAGCCTAAATATAGATTAATACCTTAACTTTAAGTTTATTTTATAATCATCTATAATCAATATAATTACATTTTTATACAAAAAAGGGTAAAATTGTTATTTAATTAACTTAAAAAAATAATAATAGTCTTATATTTACCCTTTTTAGCACAACAAATTAATTAAATAAATGTTAAAATGAGACTCAATATTACACAGAAGTATTTTTTCGTCACATCTCTCTGTCATATCATTAATTTTTTGACGTGACATGATCAATTAGACGTAATCAGAAAAAAACCAAATGTTTAATACCCTTATTTAAAAAATTGAGAAGACAATTCCCAAAGTGGAAACAATTAAAAGTTTAATCCTCTAATTAAAAAAAATTGAGAAAATAGTCCCCCAAGTAGAAAAAAAATATTAAAAGTTCAAGGTATTAATCGATATTTAGGTTGTATGTAGGGGCATATATTTGTCCCTACATACAACTTGGTAAACGTGAGCATAGGAGAAATTAATTTAATACGAGTAGTTTTATGTGTATACATTATATATAATGTTTTTTACACAAACTGTACAAGAGAGAGAGAACAGAAAGTGGAACTTACATTTGAATTTTTTACACATCTTTATTAGTATTCATTATACGAGTTCTGTCATTTGTGCATAATTGTTTGTTTATATTTGTATATATACACACACACACACACATAATAATAATTTAGATTTTATTTATCTGTACTTTTAGTTAGATTTATGTAAAGTACAATTATTGGGTTTGAAATTCACCCCAATCCTATCCCACGGGGTCCTAAAATTTTGACATAATGTTGTCCTATAAGTTTATCCCATGTGAATATTGCTGTTTTACTCTCCTATATTGATGTCATTTAATATTTATTTATAATTAATTTTATAAATAAACAAAGATTGCATGTAAAATAAAATACATGGGATGAAACTGGAAATGAGATAACAGAATTGAATTCATTCAATACTGATCGCAGTTTCAGTATAACATAAAAAAATTATTTTAAAAAAAAGGAAAAAAGAGATTAATGACAGTTAAAAAAAAGGAAAATAGAGATCGGCTTCATTAGTTGTGTTACAGTTATTTTAAAACACATTTAACAATAGAAAGACATTCTTTCTTTATGGTAGGATAATTTAAATAAGGTCCTTTCCAAACTCCTGAAGTAAAACGAAATAAGATCTTCTTTTTTACTGTTAGGATTAAATTGTTTTGGAATACCACCATATCCTGTATTAGAAGCATCAGTTTGAACAATCTTCTTCCATTCAGGATTGGGTAGAGAAAGGCAAGGTAGCTGTTTAACTTTAGTTTTGATCTTTGTACTGCATCAGTATGTTCAATAGTCCAAGGCAAAGGGTTTTTTCTTAACCGGGTGTACAGAATAGTAGCGTCCTGAGAAAGATTAGGGTAATAGTCTCTAATATAATTTAGACTTCCCAAAAATCTTTGCAGTTGATTAATATCTTTAATTTCATCCGGAAATTTAGATGCAAATTTAATACATCTATCAATTGGAATAATAGTTCCATTAAAAATATTATGTCCAAGAAATCTGATTTTTGTTTGGAAGAGTTTCATTTTAGGAGCAGATACTACCAAACTATTTTTTATGATAACATTTTTAAAAATGTTTAAATGTTTAATGTGCTGTTCAATAGATGTAGAGAAAATTAAGACATCATCAATATAACAACTAATAAATTCAGTAAATGGATTAAAAATATCATTCATAATATGTTCAAATTCAGAAGGTCCATTTTTGACACCAAATGGAAGGACATTCCATTCGTAATGACCAAATGGTACTGTAAAAGCGGTTTTATAAGTATCATGTTCTCTGATTTGTATTTGCCAAAATCCTGATTTCATATCAAATTTAGAGAAAATAGTGGCATCATGAAGTTTGTCAAGAAGGTCCTTCTTATTCAGAATTGGATATCGAATCCATTGAAGGGCTTCATTCAGTGGTTTATAATTAATAACAAGACGGGGAGTTCCTCGCTCAATTTCTAAATTTTTATTAACATAAAAAGCTGTACAACTCCAAGGAGAAGTACTTGGTTTTATTAATTTTTTCTGTTGAAGAGACTTAATTTCAGTTTTGCAAAGGAGCGATTATTCCTTCTTCATCTGACTAGGTCGAGATTTAGTAGGGATATTTTTCTCATTGAAATTTGGAATATAAGGAAGAGAAATAATATGTTTCTTCCTATTCCAGAAGGCATTAGGGACATCACTGCAGATTTCGACCTGAAGAGTCTTGTGGATTAATTTTATCTTTTCTTATAAAGAAGGCTGTAAAATTCTCTGTTCAGTAGTAAGAAATTTTATTTCCTTTTGGATAAAATTTATCTATTTTTCCTTAGAATAAATCATATGCTTAACTTGATTTAATTCTTTAGTATAGGGTTCTGTTATGAATTCAAAAATAATATGTCTGTTATTTAGAGTAATTTGAATACCTAAAGTATCAATTTTTGAAATAGACATTAAAAGACACAAAAAGGGAGTACCCAAACTATAAACTGTTCTGTTTTGTTAAATTGTTCTAAGAAATAAGAACGATTATGGTTATCTGTAGCAGTTTGATATGCTGTTTTATAACGATTACTGTTTTCGATATGGTAATCTAAAAGCTCAAGTAAGGAAACATAATAATTAATAGAAGCAATAACTTAAACTTACAGTAGAGCTCTGCAGATCTTTAAACTTCAAACTTTTTATATATATATCAAATATTTTATAATGAGAGAGGGAGAGTACAGAGAAAAATGCAAAGAAAAGTTCTGCCTCAACAAAGGGTGAGGTATCCCAATTTATACAAGTGAGAAGATGAGAAAGGATTAGGCGTGTCCTTGTCAGTGGAGTCGATCAATAATCCTTTCTTTTTTCTTCTTTAAGTCTCAGCCGTGGAAGGTGGAAGGCGTGAGACAGCTTGTCGGTTGAGTGGAGGACAGCTGGCTAAACTTTCTGGAAAGTGGAGACACTGTATTTGTACTTTTCTGATTATTGGTTTACTTTTCTGTAGTGGAGGATAGCTTTATGCTTTTCCTTTTCCTTTCTTGTCCTGTTCCATCTTTTCAGAAATCATGGAGGTGAGAGAATCCCAAAAATCTCCCATTGTGGGCTCCGGTTCTTAACTTTCTCCGGCTAGGACATTAAATTGATTGTCATCCTGTTCAGATTCTTCATCGCTAACTGTTTTCATAGAAACATCATTCGGGACTAAGGATTGTAAGAATTGAGTCTTCATGTAATCCATAGTTTTAACAATTAATTCTGTTTCAGTGAGATTAGGAAACTTTTGTTTTAAATCTGCCTGAATTTTAACAAAAGGATTAACTGGTACTGGTGAAGGAAGGCTTTGCGGGATAACATCAAGGCAAGCCTGGGTGTGGTTCCTTATGATTTTAAGGAGTTCTGGTAATGTCGGATTAAGACCTTTATCCCACCATTTGGTAAAGAATATCCTTTTGAGATGGGGAATCTTATTCTGGTAATCGCATCAGAAATCCCATTTCCAAATCCAAGGGATACTGAAACGGATTATAAAATGGGCAAATAATTTGGACATGGATAAATCTCTATTTACTGGTATATGGAAATAAGCAACTTGCCATTCCTTGAATGCTGTTTGAACTGATTCTGGTAAGGTTTCAATGGTGATACCAATTTTATCCCACCAAACGAAAAACCAATTGGGAATTTCGTTTTTAAGGACATCGGGACAAACTCGGATAAACCAAGTATGGTTATGGATAGGATTCTGGTAATAGACTACTTGGGTAAAGGAATCAATATAATCCCAATAACTGTAACGGGTTTCTGTTGTATGACTGGATTCCATAGTATGGGTGGTATGAGGATTGATACCCCAATTGGCAAGAGGCATAATGCTCTTGACAGTTGTTTTACTGTATTAAATTGGGCTTGTTGTCTTAGTAGGATCATGAAGCGTATGATTAATGTCCATAGATGTTGTTTCGATGATAATCTGTTCATAAACATAACAGTACTGATTAAAACGGGGAGGAGACTGTTGGGTCATTAAATAACGCCTCTTTATCTCCCATGGATCTTTCATCCATTTTTCATCATTCTGTTCAATGATCAATACTGTTTCATCCACATTTACGTTTAGAATATACTGTTCTGGTAATAGAAGAACATCTTTTACTGTAGGTTTGCTAGAAGAAGCCGAAGAGTTGCTGTTCTGAGCATTCATAGTAGGAAATTCTGTATAGTACAGATTAGCTCTGCCTCGGCCTCTTTGACCGTGGCTACGGTTTCTACTGGTCATTCCTGCAAATATTCTCTGGTTAGAAAATCTGGTAAATAATTCTGTTTTCCTTTGATATATTCAATATCAAAGTCAAATACTGATAAAATGCTTTGCCATGTGGAAAAATATTTGTTTAGAAGCAAGATTTTGTACATCCTTTTTAAATATCTGTTTTGCAGCTGAGCAATCAACTCGAATTAAAAAGTGCTGATTTAAAAGATCATCTTGAAATTTTAAAACACATTTAACAATGGAAAGACATTCTTTCTTTATGGTAGGATAATTTAAAGAAGGTCATTTCCAAACTCCTGAAGTAAAACGAATAAGATCTTCTTTTTTACTGTTAGGATTAAATTGTTTTAGAATACCACCATATCCAGTATTAGAAGCATTAGTTTGAACAATCTTCTTCCATTCAAGATTGGGTAGAGAAAGGCAAGGTAGCTGTTTAACTCTAGTTTTGATCTTTTGTACTGCATCAGTATGTTCAATAGTCCAAGGCAAAGGGTTTTTTCTTAACCGGGTGTACAGAATAGCAGCGTCCTGAGAAAGATTAGGGTAATAGTCTCTAATATAACTTAGACTTCCCAAAAATCTTTGCAGTTGATTAATATCTTTAATTTCATTCGGAAATTTAGATGCAAATTCAATACATCTATCAATTGGAATAATAGTTTCATTGAAAATATTATGTCGAAGAAATCTGATTTTTGTTTAGAAGAGTTTCATTTTAGGAGCAGAAACTACCAAACCATTTTTTATGATAACATTTTTAAAAAATTTTAAATGTTTAATGTGTTGTTCAATGGATGTAGAGAAAATTAAGACATCATCAATATAATAAATAATAAATTTAGTAAAGGGATTAAAAATATCATTCATAATATGTTGAAATTCAGAAGGTCCATTTTTGACACCAAATGGAAGGACATTCCATTCGTAATGACCAAAGGGTACTGTAAAAGCGATTTTATAAGTATCCTGTTCTCTGATTTGTATTTGCTAAAATCCTGATTTCATATCAAATTTAGAGAAAATAGTGGCATCATGAAGTCTGTCAAGAAGGTCCTTCTTATTCGGAATTGGATATCGAATCCATTGAAGGGCTTCATTCAGTGGTTTATAATTAATAACAAGACGGGGAGTTCCTCGCTCAATTTCTGAATTTTTATTAACATAAAATGCTGTACAACTCCAGGAAGAAGTACTGGGTTTTATTAATTTTTTCTGTTGAAGAGACTTAATTTCAGTTTTGCAAAGGAGCAAATATTCCTTCTTCATCTGACTAGGTCGAGATTTAGTAGGGATATTTTTCTCATTGAAATCTGGAATATAAGGAAGAGAAATAATATGTTTCTTCCTATTCCAGAAGGCATTAGGGACATCACTGCAGATTTCGACCTGAAGAGTCTTGTGGATTAATTTTATCTTTTCTTGTAAAGAAGGCTGTAAAATTCTCTGTTCAGTAGTAAGAAATTTTATTTCCTTTTGGATAAAATTTATTTGTTTTTCCTTAGAATAAATCATATGCTTAACTTGATTTAATTCTTTAGTATAGGGTTCTGTTATGAATTCAAAAACAATATGTCTGTTATTTATAGTAGTGTGAATACCTAAAGTATCAATTTTTGAAGTAGGCATTAAAAGACACAAAAAGGGAGTACCCAAAATGATACTTTGATTCATATTGCGGATAAGGACAAAAGAGGTAGGTAAACATAAACCTTGATTACAGATTAAGGCTTCTGGAATTTTGTATTTAATATTCAAAGTATTACCGCTCGCACTAGTCAAGGATTGAGTAGTTTTCTGGAAGTACTTAGTAGGAATTAATCCTTCCTGAATACAGTTCATATCAGCACCACTATCATCCAGGGCAATGTCATCTTTAATAATAAAATTCGGTTTAATGACAAAAGTAATTCGGATATACCATTTCTGAAAAACTACTTGATTTATAAGCATTAAATAATGTTCAGAGGATTCTGGTGTATCAGAAGATTCAGGTTGTTTGGAAGGTGCAACATAATCGTCCTTCTTATTATTTAGCTATTGTTTGATGTTATTTAGGTCCTAGAAAATGATAATATTAGTATTTTGTAATTGATTTATTTCAAATTTTAAAATATTTATTTCGGTTTTAAGATCCTGAATGGTAGTAGGCTTTTCAGAGATAGAAATATCTTTCATGCGTCTCATAACTTCACACATACTATACTGATCAATAGGAAGAATTTCCTCAGGTTTTTGATTTTTATAACAGATTTCTAAAAATTTTAATTTAATTTCGGGATCTGCGATTTTGTCAGCTAAGTCAAGGAGAGACTTCTGGGTATCAGTTAAGACATTGATGCTGGGTCCCCCAACATCTAAACCGTTCATCTCAACGATGGCTTTCCAATAATTGGCTTCAGTAGTTGTGTTACAGTTATTAACAGTGCACATTTGACACTGATCATTATCAGAATTAGTATTAGACTCAGAATAAATTTTGGCAAGATCATTATCTGAGCTTGACTCAGAACTACTGGTTATTAAGCAATTAATAATCTGTTGTTGGGTATCCTCATCAAGGGACAAAGCATTAAGCTTTTGCTTTAATTTGGATTTACATTTATTAGCAAAGTGTCCTGTTTTACCGCATATATAACATTGAGTTTTTAATTTATCTATTTTATTACTGCTCTTTCTCTTCTTGGAAGCTTTTTCAGGGGTTTTGTTATTAGAAGATTTTTTAGAAGAGCGTTTTCGATGAGGTCTAGAAGTTTTAGAACTTTGCTATTTTTTGGTTTTTTAAGGATACTGTAATTTTGTATCATAAGAGAATTGATCGCAAAATTCTCCTATCTCATGTCTTTTAGTGAGATTCTGTTTTTTCATTAATTGTTGAAGTTTCATGTCATTACATAAGGATAAACCTTCTTCAATAATTACTGAAATGAGATGGCCATAAGAATACTGGTCATAAGGGATACTTATCCGGTCATGCTTATCTCTCAGCTTTTGATGGACTTTTTCAGCAAAGAAAATAGGAAGGCCATCAATAAACTTGGCTTTCCAATGTTCACTGTTAGCGTCTGGTCTTTGCATAACTTTCATTAAAAAGACATCCTTGTACCATCTAAAATGGGTTAAGGATGGGCAACGAAGGTTCTGTAGAAGTTCTCTACTTCTGTCAGTATTCATTTGACCAGGTCCTACAAAATGATGAAGGATAGCTTGGACAAGGGTATAACAAGCATCTTCTCTTCGTGTAAGGAGGCTGGTAATAGGATCAATTTCTTCTTTGTAGGATTGAAGAATTTTAGTTCTTTGGATAGCAGTAAGTGCATTATCCCACCATCCTTTAAGGATGCCGGTAAATCCATTTACTAAGAAACGACAAATCTGATGGTCAGTATTGTCATTCTGTTTGCAGACAGTTGCATACATCACGATATGATGGATGGTTTCAAAAATTTGGTATTCTGTCTTACCATCAATATTCCATTCATAAATGGTTTTTCCATGGTAAGATTTCTGAGAATGAAGAAAGTCTTCTTCATATAGAATGTCCTGGGGAGTGGGTCTAGGGTAGTAGTACCTACTAGGTCTGGTTAAAGCCATACGATTAACAGGTTTTTTACTGTAAGTGGCTTTATTGACACTCTGTATCTCATGAAAGTTATTCTGGATTTCCAAAAGATGACTAGGAGAGATAGCAGGACTATCGGTATCACTATCGGTGTCATTGTTACTGATATGGGAAGAGTTTCCAGATATCACATTAATTTGGGAAGCGGAAGCAGGTGTAGTTATGAGGTTTAAATCTTTTATTTTATTTAAAAGATTATCTATAAGCTCATTATCAGGTTTAGAAGATTTCATTTTAAAATTACTAACTTCTAATGGTGGTTTTATGGTTATTGGTTGGAGATCAAGCTTGTGAGGGACAACTTGGCAATTTTCATGAATATTATGAATTTGTTCTTCGATTCTGGTTAACTGTTTTCCTACAGTTTGAACGAATAAATTGGTATAATTATTCTGTTTAGATAAGGGTAAAATATCTTTTATTTTAACCTCTTCCTGTTGATGGGGTATTTCGAAAATATCAACATACGGATTGATGACAAAGGGTTTTAAGTTTTCATTTCCTGAACAAAGTTCAAGGGACTTAGGAGGCGGATGAATGGATTGGATTATATTTCCGTTTGTGGTAATCCAGTCCTTTTGGATTCCAGTTAAAACATTCAGTTGACTTTCAGTGTAAAATTCAGACTTTAAAACAAAATCATAATACCATTTAGCAAAAGATATAATACACTAATTCTTATTTAGATAAGTATAATAATTGGTCTTAGAATAAATCATATGCTTAACTTGATTTAATTCTTTAGTATAGGGTTCTGTTATGAATTCAAAAATAATATGTCTGTTATTTATAGTAGTGTGAATACCTAAAGTATCAATTTTTGAAATAGGCATTAAAAGACACAAAAAGGGAGTACCCAAAATGATACTTTGATTCATATTGCGGATAAGGACAAAAGAGGTAGGTAAACATAAACCTTGATTACAGATTAAGGCTTCTGGAATTTTGTATTTAATATTCAAAGTATTACCGCTCGCACTAGTCAAGGATTGAGTAGTTTTCTGGAAGTACTTAGTAGGAATTAATCCTTCCTGAATACAGTTCATATCAGCACCACTATCATCCAAGGCAATGTCATCTTTAATAATAAAATTCGGTTTAATGACAAAAGTAATTCGGATATACCATTTCTGAAAAACTACTTGATTTATAAGCATTAAATAATGTTCAGAGGATTCTGGTGTATCAGAAGATTCAGGTTGTTTGGAAGGTGCAACATAATCGTCCTTCTTATTATTTAGCTATTGTTTGATGTTATTTAGGTCCTAGAAAATGATAATATTAGTATTTTGTAATTGATTTATTTCAAATTTTAAAATATTTATTTCGGTTTTAAGATCCTGAATGGTAGTAGGCTTTTCAGAGATAGAAATATCTTTCATGCGTCTCATAACTTCACACATACTATACTGATCAATAGGAAGAATTTTCTCAGGTTTTTGATTTTTATAACAGATTTCTAAAAATTTTAATTTAATTTCGGGATCTGCGATTTTGTCAGCTAAGTCAAGGAGAGACTTCTGGGTATCAGTTAAGACATTGATGCTGGGTCCCCCAACATCTAAACCGTTCATCTCAACGATGGCTTTCCAATAATTGGCTTCAGTAGTTGTGTTACAGTTATTAACAGTGCACATTTGACACTGATCATTATCAGAATTAGTATTAGACTCAGAATAAATTTTGGCAAGATCATTATCTGAGCTTGACTCAGAACTACTGGTTATTAAGCAATTAATAATCTGTTGTTGGGTATCCTCATCAAGGGACAAAGCATTAAGCTTTTGCTTTAATTTGGATTTACATTTATTAGCAAAGTGTCCTGTTTTACCGCATATATAACATTGAGTTTTTAATTTATCTATTTTATTACTGCTCTTTCTCTTCTTGGAAGCTTTTTCAGGGGTTTTGTTATTAGAAGATTTTTTAGAAGAGCGTTTTCGATGAGGTCTAGAAGTTTTAGAACTTTGCTATTTTTTGGTTTTTTAAGGATACTGTAATTTTGTATCATAAGAGAATTGATCGCAAAATTCTCCTATCTCATGTCTTTTAGTGAGATTCTGTTTTTTCATTAATTGTTGAAGTTTCATGTCATTACATAAGGATAAACCTTCTTCAATAATTACTGAAATGAGATGGCCATAAGAATACTGGTCATAAGGGATACTTATCCGGTCATGCTTATCTCTCAGCTTTTGATGGACTTTTTCAGCAAAGAAAATAGGAAGGCCATCAATAAACTTGGCTTTCCAATGTTCACTGTTAGCGTCTGGTCTTTGCATAACTTTCATTAAAAAGACATCCTTGTACCATCTAAAATGGGTTAAGGATGGGCAACGAAGGTTCTGTAGAAGTTCTCTACTTCTGTCAGTATTCATTTGACCAGGTCCTACAAAATGATGAAGGATAGCTTGGACAAGGGTATAACAAGCATCTTCTCTTCGTGTAAGGAGGCTGGTAATAGGATCAATTTCTTCTTTGTAGGATTGAAGAATTTTAGTTCTTTGGATAGCAGTAAGTGCATTATCCCACCATCCTTTAAGGATGCCGGTAAATCCATTTACTAAGAAACGACAAATCTGATGGTCAGTATTGTCATTCTGTTTGCAGACAGTTGCATACATCACGATATGATGGATGGTTTCAAAAATTTGGTATTCTGTCTTACCATCAATATTCCATTCATAAATGGTTTTTCCATGGTAAGATTTCTGAGAATGAAGAAAGTCTTCTTCATATAGAATGTCCTGGGGAGTGGGTCTAGGGTAGTAGTACCTACTAGGTCTGGTTAAAGCCATACGATTAACAGGTTTTTTACTGTAAGTGGCTTTATTGACACTCTGTATCTCATGAAAGTTATTCTGGATTTCCAAAAGATGACTAGGAGAGATAGCAGGACTATCGGTATCACTATCGGTGTCATTGTTACTGATATGGGAAGAGTTTCCAGATATCACATTAATTTGGGAAGCGGAAGCAGGTGTAGTTATGAGGTTTAAATCTTTTATTTTATTTAAAAGATTATCTATAAGCTCATTATCAGGTTTAGAAGATTTCATTTTAAAATTACTAACTTCTAATGGTGGTTTTATGGTTATTGGTTGGAGATCAAGCTTGTGAGGGACAACTTGGCAATTTTCATGAATATTATGAATTTGTTCTTCGATTCTGGTTAACTGTTTTCCTACAGTTTGAACGAATAAATTGGTATAATTATTCTGTTTAGATAAGGGTAAAATATCTTTTATTTTAACCTCTTCCTGTTGATGGGGTATTTCGAAAATATCAACATACGGATTGATGACAAAGGGTTTTAAGTTTTCATTTCCTGAACAAAGTTCAAGGGACTTAGGAGGCGGATGAATGGATTGGATTATATTTCCGTTTGTGGTAATCCAGTCCTTTTGGATTCCAGTTAAAACATTCAGTTGACTTTCAGTGTAAAATTCAGACTTTAAAACAAAATCATAATACCATTTAGCAAAAGATATAATACACTAATTCTTATTTAGATAAGTATAATAATTGGTCTTAGAATAAATCATATGCTTAACTTGATTTAATTCTTTAGTATAGGGTTCTGTTATGAATTCAAAAATAATATGTCTGTTATTTATAATAGTGTGAATACCTAAAGTATCAATTTTTGAAATAGGCATTAAAAGACACAAAAAGGGAGTACCCAAAATGATACTTTGATTCATATTGCGGATAAGGACAAAAGAGGTAGGTAAACATAAACCTTGATTACAGATTAAGGCTTCTGGAATTTTGTATTTAATATTCAAAGTATTACCGCTCGCACTAGTCAAGGATTGAGTAGTTTTCTGGAAGTACTTAGTAGGAATTAATCCTTCCTGAATACAGTTCATATCAGCACCACTATCATCCAAGGCAATGTCATCTTTAATAATAAAATTCGGTTTAATGACAAAAGTAATTCGGATATACCATTTCTGAAAAACTACTTGATTTATAAGCATTAAATAATGTTCAGAGGATTCTGGTGTATCAGAAGATTCAGGTTGTTTGGAAGGTGCAACATAATCGTCCTTCTTATTATTTAGCTATTGTTTGATGTTATTTAGGTCCTAGAAAATGATAATATTAGTATTTTGTAATTGATTTATTTCAAATTTTAAAATATTTATTTCGGTTTTAAGATCCTGAATGGTAGTAGGCTTTTCAGAGATAGAAATATCTTTCATGCGTCTCATAACTTCACACATACTATACTGATCAATAGGAAGAATTTCCTCAGGTTTTTGATTTTTATAACAGATTTCTAAAAATTTTAATTTAATTTCGGGATCTGCGATTTTGTCAGCTAAGTCAAGGAGAGACTTCTGGGTATCAGTTAAGACATTGATGCTGGGTCCCCCAACATCTAAACCGTTCATCTCAACGATGGCTTTCCAATAATTGGCTTCAGTAGTTGTGTTACAGTTATTAACAGTGCACATTTGACACTGATCATTATCAGAATTAGTATTAGACTCAGAATAAATTTTGGCAAGATCATTATCTGAGCTTGACTCAGAACTACTGGTTATTAAGCAATTAATAATCTGTTGTTGGGTATCCTCATCAAGGGACAAAGCATTAAGCTTTTGCTTTAATTTGGATTTACATTTATTAGCAAAGTGTCCTGTTTTACCGCATATATAACATTGAGTTTTTAATTTATCTATTTTATTACTGCTCTTTCTCTTCTTGGAAGCTTTTTCAGGGGTTTTGTTATTAGAAGATTTTTTAGAAGAGCGTTTTCGATGAGGTCTAGAAGTTTTAGAACTTTGCTATTTTTTGGTTTTTTAAGGATACTGTAATTTTGTATCATAAGAGAATTGATCGCAAAATTCTCCTATCTCATGTCTTTTAGTGAGATTCTGTTTTTTCATTAATTGTTGAAGTTTCATGTCATTACATAAGGATAAACCTTCTTCAATAATTACTGAAATGAGATGGCCATAAGAATACTGGTCATAAGGGATACTTATCCGGTCATGCTTATCTCTCAGCTTTTGATGGACTTTTTCAGCAAAGAAAATAGGAAGGCCATCAATAAACTTGGCTTTCCAATGTTCACTGTTAGCGTCTGGTCTTTGCATAACTTTCATTAAAAAGGCATCCTTGTACCATCTAAAATGGGTTAAGGATGGGCAACGAAGGTTCTGTAGAAGTTCTCTACTTCTGTCAGTATTCATTTGACCAGGTCCTACAAAATGATGAAGGATAGCTTGGACAAGGGTATAACAAGCATCTTCTCTTTGTGTAAGGAGGCTGGTAATAGGATCAATTTCTTCTTTGTAGGATTGAAGAATTTTAGTTCTTTGGATAGCAGTAAGTGCATTATCCCACCACCCTTTAAGGATGCCGGTAAATCCATTTACTAAGAAATGACAAATCTGATGGTCAGTATTGTCATTCTGTTTGCAGACAGTTGCATACATCATGATATGATGGATGGTTTTAAGACATTACAAACCCAGCTTAAAAATCATCAATAATCAATATAATGATAAATAGTTTAAAATGTATAAATGTACTACTAATTAAAATATTGTTATTTTATAATAATCAATAATTAATAATCAATATAATGACAATTTTACCCTTTTTAGTATAAAAAACTAAAGCCTAAATATAGATTAATACCTTAACTTTAAGTTTATTTTATAATCATCTATAATCAATATAATTACATTTTTATACAAAAAAGGGTAAAATTGTTATTTAATTTACTTTAAAAAATAATAATAGTCTTATATTTACCCTTTTTGGCATAACAAATTAATTGAATAAAGTTAAAATGAGACTCAATATTACACAGAAGCATTTTTTAGTCACATCTCTCTGTCATATCATTAATTTCTTGATGTGACACGATCAATTAGATGTAATAAAAAAAACCAAATGTTTAATCCCCTTATTTAAAAAATTTAGAAGACAATCCCCAAAGTGGAAACAATTAAAAGTTTAATCCTCTAATTAGAAAAAATTGAGAAAATAGTCCCTAAAGTTAGAATTTTTTTTTAAAAAGTTCAAGGTATTAATCTATATTTAGGCTGTATGTAGGGGCATATATATGTCCCTACATACAACTTGGTAAACGTGAGCATAGGAGAAATTAATTTAATACGAGTAGTTTTATGTGTATAAATTATACATAAATTTTTTTACACAAACTGTACAAGAGAGAGAGAACAGAAAGTGGAACTTATATTTGAATTTTTACACATCTTTATTAGTATTCATTATATGAGTTCTGTCATTTGTGCATAATTGTTTGTTTATATTTGTATATATAAAATTTTTCATTTAATATATATACATATATATATATATATATATATATATATATATATATATATATATACACACACACACACACACACACACACATAATAATAATTTAGATTTTATTTATCTGTACTTTTAGTTAAATTTATGTAAAGTACAATTATTGGGTTTGAAATTCACCCCAATCCTATCCCATGGGGCCCTAAAATTTTGACACAATGTTGTCCTATAAGTTTATCCCATGTGAATATTGCTGTTTTACTCTCCTATATTGCTGTCATTTAATATTTATTTATAATTAAATTTATAAATAAACAAAGATTGCATGTAAAATAAAATACATGGGATGAAACTGGAAATGAGATAACAGAATTGAATTCATTCAATACTGATCGCAGTTTCAATATAACATAAAAAAATATTTTAAAAAAAAGGAAAAAAGAGATTAATACCCTGAACTAGCAAAAAATAAAAAGTGTTTGGTATATAAAAATGACCTAAATATAGATTAATACTCTGAACTTTTAATTAATTTTCACTTTGAGGATTGTATTCTCAATTTTTTCAATTAAGGGATTAAACTCTTAATTTTTTTACACTTCGGAGATTGTCTTCTCAATTTTTTCAATTAAGGGGTTTACACTTTAATATATTTTTTTTATTACGTTTAATTGATAGTACCACGTTAGAAATTGATAACATGTCAGCGACACGTAGAACTGGCAAATGGGCCAGTCCGGCCCAAACGGGCCGGGCGAGTGGCGGGCCGGGCAAAAAACGGGCAGGCCAAAAAGGCCCGGTTTTTTCTGGGCCAAAAATCTTTAGCCCAAAACCCGGCCCGTGGCGGGCGGACCGCGAGATCACTTTTGTGCCTATTTTTTGTTACTTTTTTTGGGTTTGGCCCAAACGGGCTGGGCCGGTGACCGGCTTGGCCAAAAACGGGCGGGCCGAAAATGCCCGATTTTTTCTGGACTAAAAAATTGTCGCCCAAAACCCGGCCCTTGGCGGACTGGCCAGCCCGCGGGCCTGGGCCTCTTTTGCCAGGTCTGGCGACACGTGGCTAAAAAACGCTTATGTAATATTGAGTATCATTTTAACATTTATTTTATTAATTTTTTTATACTAAAAGAGAATAAATATAAGACCATTATTAATTTTTTAAAGTTTATTGAAGACATTACAAACTCAGCTTAAACATCATCAATAATCAATATAATGATAAATAGTTTAAAATGTATAAATGTACTACTAATTAAAATCTTGTTATTTTATAATAATCAATAATCAATATAATGAGAATTTTACCCTTTTTGGTATAAAAAACTAAAGCCTAAATATAGATTAATACCTTAACTTTAAGTTTATTTTATAATCATCTTTACTCAATATAATTACATTTTTATACAAAAAAGGGTAAAATTGTTATTTAATTTACTTAAAAAAAATAATAATAGTCTTATATTTATCCTTTTTGGCACAACAAATTACTTGAATAAATGTTAAAATGAGACTTAATATTACACAGAAGCATTTTTTAGTCACATCTCTCTGTCATGTCATTAATTTTTTGACTTGACACAATCAATTAGACGTAATCAGAAAAAAATCAAATGTTTAATCCCCTTATTTAAAAAATTGAGAAGACAATCCCCAAAGTGGAAAAAATTAAAAGTTTAATCCTCTAATTGAAAAAAATTGAGAAAATAGTCCGCAAAGTAGAAAAAAAAATTAAAAGTTCAAGGTATTAATCGATATTTAGGCCTATAAAAATTGATTTATCATATATTTCAAATGTAAATTACTAAAAATGAAGGTGTAGAGAAGTAAAGATAGACAATGGGTGAAATCACTAAAATTAATAGGGTTAGATTAATAATATATTTGGTCAAACCTGCTATTAAATTTGCTAAATAATCAAAAGCTCTAAATTGAAACTTTTGATTATTTTCATAAAAAGTTTTAAGAGAGTATTTGGGATCACTTATAAGCAGTCAAACCTGCTTATAATTCAAAAGCAAAAAGTGTTTGGAAAAGTTACTTATAATCACTTTGTTGACGTCGAGAATTTCATTTCCTAATGTTGTTTCTACCCTTTGTATTTCGCTATTCAATTAATTTATTTGATGGGTGAAATTTTAGGAAAAGACTGACATGAGTGTCAACTATTTGAAAAGATTAATTTTTTATGATTGGGCCAAATTAGACAGAGTCGTTAGTCGGTATAGGTTCAAATCGATGTACCAACTTATCCGATTTTTGAAGGTTTTCGCAATATGGCTCAATATATGACTTCGTAAAATTGGTCTAGAACCCGAGATTCATAGAGTTTAGGGGATTACTTAAGTGAGGGGAAGGTGTTAAGCACCCCTCCCCGATTTTCGTGAAGACACGGTTACCAGATCTTGTTGATTTTCCTAAGCACGAAGTGTGTGTGTGTGGTTTTAGTTTTAAAAATGTGCTTGAGTGCTTTATTTTGAAAGTAGTGTTGTGCCCCTTTGAACCTATGTCAGAATAGTTTGATTTAAAGAAAAATTAATTTTTTAGATTAAACATATGAAAGTGATATTTTGGAAAAGATGGTCTTCAAACCCTTCGCCAAATAGGAATCGAGGCCCTTTAATACTTTCAATTTTAACATGAACTAAGCCTTATTATCCTAGAAGCGGCTTTGTTTGGTTTTTTCTTTGGATGTGAAGTATCTTTGGGGGATGGTTTAGAACTTGGGGTTCTAATTACTTGATTTTTCTTAAGTTTATCCATCTCGGTGCGATCTATATTTTATAAGATCTTTGTTAATTTGATTTGAAAATCATGTATAGTGACGAAATTGAAGCTATGAATTACAAAGGTCAGCCTCTTTGTGGGCATGAAAGCCTTCTAAGAAAGCTCGAGTACCTATAACTACGATTTCACTATTATGGGGTCTTAAATTTGGGTACCGTTTTAAGGCCAAGATTACATGTATAATGGATGGCAAGTTGATAGTACAACTGAAATAAGTCCATCATGGGAACCGAATTAATATCCGTTTGGAGAATCTTTGATCTCATGGTTCCTAAACTCACATGATATTATTCCAAAGCATGCACGAAATAGATCTTCAAACACAATATATATATATATATATATATATATATATATATATATATATATATATATATATATATATATATATATATATATATATCCTAACTCTGCTAACAAGTGATTTATCGATTAAATCCTTGAATACGAGTAGTTAGGATTCCCACTTCCACTAGATATAGATCTAGGGTAGCACAGTGTAGCAAAATACTTGCAAAGTTAGAAAATAAACTAGATCTACCAAGATCTAGGCCTACCTAGCTCAATGGTTCGAGTTATGATGCTCTTAAACAGGTTAAACGCTAGATCCGGCCAGATTCAAGATAGATCTAGTTAAAATACTTCAAATACCAACTAAATACACAAAATAATCAGAAAAAAGTTAGATCTATTCACGACTAAGCAATATATATATTGTGTCGCCCCCAAAATAGGTCTACACAACCCATTCTGAGTCGCCAAATACATGGTACAGAAAATAACTACAACTTCATTTTTATAATTGTCGTGCAAAATACGATAATACATATGATGTGAGTTTAAATATAAATATTGTGTTCTAGACAACATCCAAACTCAAATAAGTCATTACAATTATTGATACACTATTTACAAAATAGTGAGGACTGCTAAAATAACTGACTTGAAACATCACTCCACACCCCGACTAGTTCCCGTTATATTGTCACCTCTTGAGAAGAAAAATGGAACAAAAAGAAAAAGAGTGAGCTCAACTAGCCCAGTAAAGAATATTTTGACTAAGATAATGTAGAACAAATTATCGTTAGCCTTCAATAAATCAGATAAAATATAGTAGACAACAAGTTTTAGATAAATATTCGTAGCGGAAATAACAATTCATTAGAAGAGTTAAGTAGAGAATGAAGTCTACTATCTTCTATGATTTAAAAGTCCATCATCAATATTTTATCCATGTAACATCAATCAATATACATCTTGAATCAAATATTCATCTTTGCACTACGGGTCAAAGATATTCATGTGTATCACCAGTTAGTTATGTTCATCTCAAAACCTGTCCATCTTTGCACTACGGGCCAAAAATATTCATCAGGTAATCATTCATCTTTGCACTACAGGCCAAAGATATTAATCAAGTATCACCATTTAAGACTGAGGATGATGAAAAATATCTTAAAGAAAATGAATCTAGTGAGATACAAGGACAAAGATTAGGGATTCGTACTTTGGTTTATTCAAGTTCAAAAATACTTCATAATAATCAATTGTGGAGCAAAATTTCAGAATAAAGATCAAAATATGGATACAATCAAATATAGTAACCATAATAGACAACTTGGATAAAGAAAAGAAAATTTAATTTTTCTGTGAATAGTGCCGTATACGTGAATAGTAACCCCAACACAAAAGGTAACAATTTCATAAGAAAAATCATACTTTGTGAGTAGTACCGTATTCGTAAACAATGCCGTATACGTGAATAGTAACCTCGACATTAAAAGGTAAAATTTTCATAATAAAATTCATACCAATATTTCGGTATAATGATATTGAAAGAAATAATATCATTTACGAAGAAAATAACATCCCTTACCTCAAAAGAATAGTACTTCTGGCTGAAATATCAGATATAATATTGAAGGAAATTTGCACTGAATAGAAACACTCAAGATATCTAAATACTCACAAAAATGCGCTCGATATTATAGAGAGAGAAAACTTCAGATTCTGGTGTGATTTTCAATTCTAACTAAGCACCCTATTTATAAAAAAATACCTAGAACGCCAAAGCAGACTAACTTGCTACCGGTGGCTTTTACCTATTGTTATTCACGCACACCATACTTGAAATTCAGTAATTTTTTCCACAACAACCAAAAGTGGGCCCACCCATGTTTTTAATAAAAATATTTATTTCTGAAATTTCAATAATTCATAATAAATAGTCTTTTTATCAGAAAAAAATGAACCTAATGTTCAGTCCATATAAAATTTAATTCTCTACAACTTTGTAGAAGAAAGTTTTTCCAATTTCCAAACAGAAAATGACGAAAATCCACACACGGATGATTTTAATACCTCCATTCTGACAAAATACTGATAAAACACCTCAACATTAATTCCTTCATTTATATCCACATAAAATAAATATTTTCTTATCATATAAATCAATAATTAATTATTCACAAATAATATTACAGAATCACAATAATGACAACCAGGTCATTCCTAGGAAAGAGGGGGCTTTTCGATACGGATTTCTCCTTATTGGCGCTCAAATAGGTGACCAAACCCCTTTCTAAGATAGAACTTTCTTAGACATTGCCAATAATGTTATCTAATAATATTATTCAAATAATATGAATTATTGATTTGATAATGGGAAATACTAGGCAATGACAATTATTGAAATAACAATAATATAAAATATCAACATAGCAATTATTGAACCAATAAAATAAAGTATTGAACAATAATTACTGTAACAATTATTGAGTAGTGTCTTCTTACTTAAGAATCAATAATCTAAAAAATACTGTGCAATACCGTGTAATACGGTGGAACCATGCGTATTACTGTACTTTAACCACTAGGCATTTCACTAGTGTTAACGGTAACAACTACACCGTTATTTATAAAAAAACTCACACTTGTCGTTTTCTTCATCCTATAGTTTTTCGTTATGGGGACCACAAATGGCTGCGCCATCGTATGAATATTCCCCGACAACAAGAATATTCCACGACCAAACGAATATTCCCTGACAATAATGAATATTTTATAACCACTTACTTATTTAAAATATTTGCACATTTTACCCATAACTAACCATATTAATCAAATCAACCCCTTACTATTTCAAAATAATGAATATAGGAAATTAAATTTTATTTATAAAAAGTTGGGGTCTTACAACCTCTCATCCATATGAAATATCGTCCTCGAAATTGACGTACGTACATAGTGTTTCAAAAAGGCGAGGATACCTCGCTTTCATTTTCGATTCCAACTCTCAGGTCATTTCCTCAATAACATGGTTCCTCCACAAAACTTTGACTTGTGGTATAACCTTTGTTCGTAGGACATGTTCCTTCCTATCCAAAATCTTGACAAGTACCTCCTCGTACGTTAAATCTTCGATTATCTCGTCTGGTTCTAACTCAATAATGTGGTTTGAGTCTTTTACATATTTACGAAGCACAAATATGTGAAAAATATTATAAACACGATACATTCTTGGAGGTAATGCGAGTCTATAGGCCACATTTCCTACTCGGTCAAGAATTTCAAATGTACCAACAAATCGTGGATTAAGCTTTTCTCTCTTCCCGAATCTTGTAACTCCCTTCCATGGAGCAACATGTAACAATACATGATCCCCAACATTAAATTCCACGTCCTTTCGATGAAGATCTGCATAACTCTTTTGTCGATCCTGTACCGTTTGTATATGTTATCGAATCATTTGGATCTTCTCTATAGTCATATGTACCAATTCCAGTCCCAACAACGTTGCTTCTCCCACCTCATCCCAGTATACTGAAGAGCGACACTTTCGTCCATACAATGCTATGAATGGAGCCACACCTATACTTGCTTGATAACTGTTGTTATAGGAGAATTCCACCAATGACAAGTACTTATCTCAACTTCCTTTAAAATCTAGGACACAGAGTCTTAATAGATCTTCAAGAGTTTGAATATTCCTTTCTGATTGCCCGTCTGTTTGAGGATGGTATGCCGAACTGAATCGTAAATCTGTGCCCATAGCTTTTTACAAACTAACCCAAAATCGTAAAGTGAATCTTGGGTTACGATCTAAAACTATAGATACTGGCATGCCATGCAATTTCACAATCTCATTCATGTACATACGAACAAGACGTTCAAGGGAATAAGTCTCCCGTATGGGCAAGAAATGACCAGATTTGGTTAATCTATCAACATTAACCTAAATCGCATCTATGCCTTGAGAAACCTTGGGAAAACACGTAACGAAATCCATGTTAATGTGTTCCCACTTCCATTTCGAAATCTCAAGCGGTTGCAATGGACCCTTTGACACTTGATGCTCCACCTTCACAAGTTAACAAGTTAAACACCTCGAGATAAACTCCGCGATCTCTCTCTTCATATTGTTCCACCAAAATGTATGTCAATGATCATGATATATTTTGGTACTCCCACGATGGATTGAAAATAGTGTGTTCTATGCCTCCATCATGATTCTATGCTTTAAGTTAGAATGGTTAGGAATGCAAAGTTTGGAGCTGACTCGAAGTATTCCTTCTTCATCGATTCTTTCTTCTGGAATAACACCTTCTTATACTTTCTTCTTCATACGCATCAGCTCTGGGTCTGTGGCTTAAGCAGCTTTAACTTTATCGATTAAAGTCAGTTCTACTTGGAGCCTTTAACTCTATCTCTATCCTTTGTAAGTCGTACAAAATGGGTCTTTGTGTTAACAACATCGCACTCGTACCCGCATACGATCTTCTACTCAATGTGTCAGCTACCACGTTTGCTTTTCCAGGATGATATTGAATGGTATGGTCGTAATCTTTCAATAGCTCGAGCCAACGTCGTTGCCGCATGTTGAGTTCCTTTTGGGTGAAGAAATATTTGAGTCTTTTATGATCTGTATAAATATCCACTTTCTCCGCATACAGGTAGTGTCTCCAGATTTTTAATGCGAAAATGACTGTTGCCAACTCCAGATCATGAGTAGAATAATTCCTCTCATATTCTTTGAGTTGTCGTTAGGCATAAGCTATGACTTTCCCATGTTGCATGAGAACACATCCTAACACTTTGCTTGAAGCAACGTTGTAGATAACAAATCCATCCGAACCAGATGGTATTGTTAGAACAGGTGCCGAAATGAGTCTCCTCTTGAGCTCTTGGAAACTCTTCTTGCATTCCTCGCTCCATACAAATTTTGTATCTTTCCGAGTCAGTTGAGTTAATGGAGTAGCGATTCAAGAAAATCCTTCCACGAATCTCTGATAATAACCAACTAAGCCCAGAAAGCTACGTACTTCAGTCACCGACTTCGGTTGCTCCCAACTTTTTATTGCTTCAATCTTTGCTGGGTCAACAGATAATCTATATTTTGACACCACGTGCCCAAGGAATGCTAATTCCTCAAGCCAGAACTCGCATTTCTTCAGCTTAGCATATAGCTTGTTATCACGAAGCCTTTGAAGTACCAGCTTCAAATGGTGCTCATGATCTTCATGGCTTTTGGAATAGATGAGGATGTTATCAATAAAGACAACAACGAACTGATCCAAATATTCCTTGAACACACGGTTCATCATATCCATAAAAGCAGCAGGAGCATTAGTAATCCAAAAGACATAAATAAGAATTCATAATGCCTGTACCGAGTTCTGAAGGCAGTCTTCGGAATATCCTTAGTTTTAATCTTCAGCTGATGATATCCAGAACGAAAATTAATCTTTGAAAAGAATTGTGCTTCTTACAACTGGTCAAACATGTCATCAATGCGAGGTAGCGAATACCTATTCTTGATGGTGACATGGTTCAATTCCCAGTAGTAAATACAAAGTCGCATACTCTCGTCTTTCTTCTTTACGAATAAAATAGGAGCACCCTGAGGTCTAACAACTCCTGTAGTTGGACCTGGTGACATGGTTTCTTTACGAATAGAAACCGATGTCTAACAACTCTTGTAGTTGGACCTTCAACTCCTGAAGTTCAACAGTAGCCATTCGATATGGAATTTTAGAAATGGGTTTTGTACTAGGTTCAAGGTCAATAAAGAATTCAACTTCACGTTCTGGGGGTAGACCGGAAAGTTCTTCAGGAAATACGTTAGGAAATTCACTAACAACAGAAATATTATTCAAATCTGACGTATTTTTGTTCAAGTCCATGACATGGGCTAAGAAAGCTTGATATCCATTTTTCAATAAACGAATGACTTTATGGCTTGATATGACGATGATTGACTTTAGTGGTTTGGTTGCTTGAATTCGCATAACAGGTTGGTTAGGAATATGAAAACTAACAACCTTACGAAAAAAAATCAATTTTGGCATGATGAGTGATTAACCAATCAGTCCTTAAAATTACATCAAATGCAAGTATTTTCAAAGAAATAAGATCGACAGGTAATGTGATGGTCCCAACTTGAATCAAACATGATTTAAAAACCGTGGATGTAACGAAAGTTTCTCCTAACGGAGTTTCAACAGATAAGTCAAAGTCTAATTTCTTAGGGGTCAAGTTCAAACGTTGAGCACACGTAGGAGAAATAAAAGAATGGGTAAAACCAGTATCTAATAAGGTATAAACTTCACAAGAGTTTATGTTTAGCTTACCCGTGATCACCTCGTTTGGGTTCCTCGCGTTTTGGGTAGTCACGACAAACGCTCTTCCAGGAACCACTAACTTTGACTTGTCCAGGATAGCCTTTGGAGTCACCATTCCCGATGGACTTGGTTTCACTACAAGTCAATCTCTAGCAATATGACCTTCCTTTCCATAGTTATAACACACCTTGGATTGTTATGGGCAGTTTGTGCTGATGTGTCCCTCTTTCCCGCATTTATAACATACGACCGGTGGTCATTCTCCTCCCCTAGGAACAGTTGATGCTGACTGTGACGCCCCCAAAATTAGGTATACATCACCCATCTTGGGTCGTCAGATACATGGTACAGAATACAAATACAACTTACTAATACAACTGTCGTGTACAATACGACAAAATATAACTGTGAGTTTGAATACAATTATTGTCTACTAGAGACTATACACACTCAAAAAGAGTCCTCATTACTATTATTGTCACACTATTTAACAGAATAGTGAGGACTACTAATACTATCATCTGGTCCATCACTCCGTTCCCCGACTCGTCCCAGCTATATTCTTATTTCCTGAAGAGAACATTGAAAGAAATGGTGAGCTCAACTAGCCAAATAAGAAATATTATGACTAAGATAATGCAGAATAAATTATCATTAGCCTTCAACAGTATTAAACTGATAAAATATAACAAACATCAAGTTTAACCGCATCGAAACATGCAATCCATTAAAAGAGTCAAGTAGAAAATAAAATCTACTATCTTCTATGATTTAAAAGGTTTTTCAACACTGTTATCGCTGGGACCCAGCTTAATAAAATAATCCACATCATCGAATCACCCCTGCACTACGGCCAAGGATATTCGTGTATTCATTAATGGTCATGATCATGCCAACAACTGTCCATCAATGCACTATGGGCCAATGATGACTTTTACCACATTATTTGTAACATTACGGTCATGATTATACCGAATAATCCCTGGTCATAATCATACCAAGTCCATCTATGCACTACAGGCCACAGATGACTTTCAATATTTTATAAACATGAGGATGATGACAATGATATAAGAATTCAATAAAACAAGTTCAAGAATTAATTTATCCAAGAATTAACAACATCCAAATTGTCAACATGATATTGCTTTATGGAGTAAAATTCAAGAATGCTTAGACGAATATTTTCATGAAAAGATACTGGATAAAACGCAATTATCAAGCATATTTCATAAATTTTATGGAGTATAGAAGTCAAAACTTAACCAACTGAGTATAATAAAGAATGGAATAACAAAAGAAATCACCATGCATGTGATAGACCGCACAGACAGGTTATTCCAACAGAATAATAAATAATGGAACCTGGTCCGGCGTAAAACGCACAGACAGGATATTCCAACAGAATAATAATAAAGACAGAACGAGGTCCGGTGTAAAACACACAGACAGGATGTTCCAACAGAATATTAATAAAGACGGAACCAGGTCCGGTGTAAAACACACAGACAGGATGTTTCAACAGAATAATAATAAAGACGGAACCAGGTCCGGTGTAAAACACACAGACAGGATGTTCCAACAGAATATTAATAAAGACGGAACCAGGTCCGATGTAAAACACACAGACAGGATGTTCCAACAGAAAAATAATAAAGACGAAACCAAGTCCGGTGTAAAACACACAGACATGATGTTCCAACAGAATAATAGAAGAATGTCACCAAGTATAGAGTATACCGCGTATACATGTTATTCCAACAGAATAATAAAAAATGGAATAACAAAAGTTCTCTTCATGAATAAGAAAGAATAACACCCCTTACCGTTTTAAAGAAGAACTGAAATAAGAAAGTAGTTAAGTAGCAGAATACTTTTCTTCTCTCTCTCTCTATAGTTTCTCTCTATAGTTTCTCTCTCTAGAGTACAGTGAATTCGTAAGAAATAATGAAGGAATGAGTTGCTATTTATAGAAAAATAGAATGCATAGTAACTAATCCATGAACGGTCCAGATTGATTACTTTAATCTGACGGTCCATATTTAAAGAAAAATCTTTTAAATATAATATATTCTATTTATAGAATAACTTTAATAAAGTATTCTATTTTATATAAAAAGATGTTTCTGTTTTATTACGTTAATAATACGAATAAAACAAAACTTCATTATCGCTAAATAATTCATATTATTAACTGACAATAATTGAATCAAACTGAGTGACTTCTCACATAAGCATTAATAATCAATACCGTGTGCTACTATGCAATCACACGTATTACTGTACTTTTACTACCGAGTAGTTCAACAGTATTAATGGTAAAACTTTCGCCGTTATTTTTAATAAAATATTTTTGTCGTTTTCTCAATCCGATAATAATTTCGTTGTGGGGTCCACCAATGATTGTGCTGTTGTACGAATATTCCCTGTTAAAACGAATATTCCCCGACCAATCGAATATTATATAACAACTTGCGTACTTTGTAAAATTTATAAATATTACCCACAACTATAACATTATATCAAATTAACTCCATAATATTCAAAAATGATATTTATAGAAAATTCATCTTTATTTATAAAAGTTGGGGTCTTACAACCTCCCCTTCTTATGAAATTTCGCCCTCGAAATTAGGGTACGTACCTGGTATGTCGAAGAGGTAAGGATTCCTTGACTTCATTTCAGATTCTAACTCCCAAGTCATTTCCTCAACATCGTGATTTCTCCACAAAACTTTGACTTGATGTATAACCTTGGAGCGTAGAATATGTTCCTTCTTATCCAAGATTTGAACAGAAACTTCTTCATACGTCAAATTCTCCGCTATTTCATCTGGTTCTAACTCAATAATGTGGTTCGGGTCTTCCACATATTTACACGAGACATACTTGGCGGTAAAGCGAGTCTATAAGCTACAGTTCCTACTCGATCGAGGATTAAAAATGGACCGATGAATCGAGGATTGAGCTTTCCTCTCTTTCCAAATCTCGTAACTCCTTTCCATGGAGCAACACGTAAGAACACATGATCTCATATCAAATTCCACGTCCTTTCGATGAAGATCAACATAACTCTTTTGTCAATCTTGTGAGGTTTTTATACGTTGTCGGATCGTTTGAATATTTTCTGTAGTCATACGTACCAACTCCGGTCCCAACAACGTTGCTTCACCCACCTCATCCCAGCATACTGGAGAACGATTCTTTCTTCCATACAACGCTTCGAATGGAGCCATGCCAATACTTGCTTGATAACTGTTGTTGTAGGAAAACTCCACCAATGATAAGAACTTGTCCCAACTTCCCTTGAAGTCAAGGACACAGAGTCTTAATAAATCTTCTAGAGTTTGAATAGTCCTCTTTGATTGTCCGTCCGTCTGAGGATGATATGCCGAACTAAATCATAAATCCGTGCCCATAGCTTTTTGTAAACTAACCCAAAATCGAGAAGTGAATCTTGGGTCTCGGTCAGAAACTATGGATATTGGCATACCATGCAGTCTTACAATCTCGTTTATGTACATACGAGCAAGACGTTCAAGTGTATAAGTTTCTCGTATCGGTAAGAAATGAGCAGACTTGGTCAATCTATCAACAATGACCCAAATCGCATCTATACCTTGAGAAACCTTAGGAAGACCGGTAACGAAATCCATGGTAATGTGCTCCCACTTCCATTCTGGAATTTCAAGTGATTGCAATGGACTTTTTGGTACTTGATGCTCCGCCTTGACTCGTTGACAAGTTAGACACCTTGAGATAAACAGCGCTATCTCTCGCTTTATGTTTCTCCACCAAAATGTATGACAAAGATCATGATACATTTTGGTACTCTCAGGATGGATTGCAAACGGTGTGTTGTGCGCCTCCATCATGATTTTATACTTTAAATCAGGGTTGTTAGGAACACAAAGTCTGGAGTTAACTCGAAGTATTCCTTCTTCATCGATTCTTGCTTCGGGCATAGCACCTTCTTGCACTTTCTTCCTCATACGCATCAGCTTCAGGTCTGTAGCTTGAGCAGCTTTAACTTTATCGATTAAAATTGGTACTACTCGTATATTCGCCATCATCACATGGGTCCCTGGAGTCTTTAACTCTATCTCCATCCTTTGCAAGTCACACAAAATGGGCCTTTGTGTTGACAATATCGCACTCGTACTTGCATATGATCTTCTACTCAATGCGTCAGCTACCACGTTCGCTTTTCCAGGATGGTATTGAATGGTATGATCATAATCTTTCAACAGTTCAAGCCAACGTCGTTGTCGCATGTTGAGTTCCTTTTGAGTGAAGAAATATTTGAGGCTTTTATGATCCGTAAAGATCTCCATCTTCTCCCCATACAAGTAATGCCTCCAAATTATAAGTGCAAAGACAACAGCTGCCAACTCTAGATCATGAGTAGGATAACTCTTCTCATATTCCTTGAGTTGTCTTGATGCATAGGCTATGACTTTTCCATGTTGCATGAGAACGCATCCCAACCCTTTGCTCGAAGCATCACTGTAGATGACAAATCCCTCCGAGCCAGATGGTATTGTTAGAACAGGTGCTGAAATGAGTCTCCTCTTGAGTTCTTGAAAACTCTTCTCACATTCTTCGCTCCAACCGAACTTTGTATCTTTCCGAGTCAACTGAGTTAATGGAGTAGCGATTCGAGAAAATCCTTCCACGAATCTCCGATAATAACCAGCTAAACCAAGAAAGCTACGTACTTCGGTCACTGATTTAGGTTGCTCCCAGCTTTGAATAGCTTCAATCTTTACCGGGTCAACAGATATTCCACGACTTGATACTACGTGCCCAAGGAATGCTACCTCCTCCAGCCAGAGCTCGCATTTCTTCAACTTGGCATAAAGCTTGTATTCACGAAGCTTTCGGAGTACCAGCCTCAAGTGTTGCTCATGATCTTCATAACTTTTGGAATAAATAAGGATGTCATCAATAAAGACGACCACAAAGTGATCCAAATACTACTTGAATACCCGGTTTATCATATCCATGAAGGCAGCAGGAGCATTAGTCAATCCAAAGGATATGACTAGGAATTCATAATGCCCGTACCGAGTTCTGAAAGCCGTCTTTGGAATATCCTCAGTTCTAACCTTCAGCTGATGATATCCAGAACGAAGATCGATCTTTGAAAAGAATTGTGCTCCTTGCAACTGGTCAAACAGGTCATCAATACGTGGTAATGGGTACCTATTTTTGATGGTGACATGATTCAACTCTCGATAATCAATACAAAGTCGCATACTTCCATCTTTCTTCTTCACGAATAGAACAGGAGCACCCCAAGGAGAAGTACTAGGACGAATAAAGCCAATGTCTAACAATTCCTGCAGTTGGATCTTTAACTCCTGAAGTTCAATAGGAGCCATTCGATATGGGGCTTTGGAAATAGGTTTTGTACCGGGTTCAAGGTCGATACAAAATTCAATTTCACGCTCTGGGGGTAGGCCAGGAAGTTCTTCAGGGAATACGTCAGGAAATTTATTAACAATAGAAATATCATTCAAAACTGACGTATTTTTGTTTAGATCCGTGACATGAGCTAAGAAAGCTTGACATCCGTTTTTCAATAAACGAATAGCTTTATGGCTTGAGATGACATCGATTGATTTTAATGGTTTGGTTGCTTGAATTCGCATAATAGGTCGATTAGGAATATGAAAGCTAACAACCTTACGAAAACAATCAATTTTTGCATGATGAGTAGTTAACCAATCAATCCCTAGAATCACGTCAAATGCAAGTATTTTTAATGAAATCAGATCGACAGGTATTGTGTGGGTACCAACTTGAACCAAACAAGACTTATAAACTGTGGATGTAATAAAGGTTTCTCCCAATGGAGTTTTAACAGATAAGTCAAAGTCTAATTTCTCCGGAGTCAAATTTAATCGATGAGCGCAAGTAGGAGAAATAAAAGAATGGGTAGAACCGGTATCAAATAAAGTATACACTTCGTTAGAGTTTATGATAAGCTTACCCGTGATGACCTCATTCGGGTTCCTTGCTTTCTGGGAGGTCACAACAAACGTTCTCCCTTGCACTACCAGTTTTAACTTTTCTGGGACGGCCTTTGGTGCCTCCATCCTAGCTGAACTTATTTTTGGTAAATAATAAAATCGAGCTAAATGACATTCTCTTTCACAATTATAACATGCTTTAGACGGCATCACGCAGTTTGGACTGATGTGCCCCTCCCCTCCGCATTTGAAACATATGATAGTTGGTCGTTCTCCTTCCTTAACAACGGGTGCTGGTGCTGACGTCTTTCCATCATTGTTGAATCTCCTCTTCTTGAAATGACCATTCTTATTGTTTTGGCCCTGATTACCACCGAAGTGGTTACCATTTCTGGCCTGTTGATTCCCATCACGCTTGTTGTCACCGCTTCGATGACTGCTCTCACTGGTATTATTATTTTGCCGACTGCTCTCTTTTGGTTGCGTTGACTCGTTATCGCGCTCCACTAACTGAGCCCTATTCACAACATCTGAATACAAACACAGTTTATTAGAAATAAGATGTTGACGTATCTCAGGTTTCAAACCTCGCAAAAACATTCGCGTCATTCGCTCTTCATTATCCACCAAGTGGGACGCAAACTGGGATAACTCAGCAAATTTAGCCTCATACTGCGACACGGTCATATTATTCTGCTCCAATTTGATGAACTCTACCTCCTTCATGTGTCGAACACTTTCGAGAAAGTATTTATCATTGAACAGCTCTTGGAACTTCTCTCTTTAGTGCGGCAGGTTGAGTATGCTTAATCGATTACCACCAGTAATCTGCCTCTCCTCGCAACATAAAGGCGGCAAAGGGAACCTTTTGCTCCTCGGAGCATCCCAAGACATCAAATATCTTGGTGATCTACTTTATCCATGTTTTCGCTATAAGTGGTTTTGGCTCTTCCTTAAACTCCGGTGGTCCCAGCTCCTTGAACTGTTTAGCGGTGATCGTCTGAGAGTTTTCAGTGTTTCCACCTACATTTTGAACAGGAGCTGCTCTCACCTGCTATTGCATGAACTGCATAAAGCTTCTGAACATTCCATCATTCATCATTTGGTCAGTATTGTTTTTTGCATGAGGATTGTCGCCTTCCTGATGCACATTATCCCGATTACTGATATGTGGTGAATCAACAGTTGCCTGTGCTCCATTACGATTCTCAACATTCTCGGATGCCATTTTCAGATACTGCCACAAAACAAAAGTTAATTGATATGTCATATATTATCCTTATATTCTGACCGACCAATTAAATATCATGCAAATAAACTTAGGTAGGTCATACTAGCGAAGGAATTCCCCGTCTCTCCCCTCCTAGTTCTATTCTCACATCTTAGCCAGGGATCATATCCCTAAGCTCTGATACCAACTATGACGCCCCCAAAATTAGGTATACATCACCCATCTTGGGTCATCAGATACATGGTATAGAATACAAATATAACTTACTAATACAACTGTCGTGTACAATACGACAAAACATAACTGTGAGTTTGAATACAATTATTGTCTACTAGAGACTATACAAACTCAAAAGGAGTCCTCATTACAATTATTGTCACACTATTTAACAGAATAGTGAGGACTACTAATTCTATAATCTGGTCCATCACTCCGTCCCCCGACTCGTCCCAGCTATATTCTCATTTCCTGAAGAGAACAGTGAAAGAAAGGGTGAGCTCAACTAGCCAAGTAAGAAATATTATGACTAAGATAATGCAGAATAAATTATCATTAGCTTTCAACAGTGTTAAACTGATAAAATATAATGAACATCAAGTTTAACTGCAGCGGAACAAGCAATCCATTAAAAGAGTCAAGTAGAAAATAAAATCTACTATCTTCTATGATTTAAAAGGTTTTTCAACACTGTTATCGCTGGGACTCAGCTTAATAAAATAATCCACATCATCGAATCACCCCTGCACTACGACCAAGGATATTCGTGTATTCATTAATGGTCATGATTATGCCAACAACTATCCATCAATGCACTACGGGCCAATGAGGACTTTTACCACATCATTTGTAACATTACGGTCATGATTATACCGAATAATCCCTGGTCATAATCATACCAAGTTCATCTATGCACTACAGGCCACAGATGACTTTCAACATTTTATAAACATGAGGATGATGACAATGATATAAGAATTCAATAAAACAAGTTCAAGAATTAATTTATCCAAGAATTAACAACGTCCAAATTGTCAACATGATACTGCTTTGTGGAGTAAAATTCAGGAATGCTTAGAAGAATATTTTCATGAAAAGATACTGGATGAAACGCAATTATCAAGGATATTCCACAAATTTTATGGAGTATAGAAGTCAAAACTTAACCAACTGAGTATAATAAAAAATGAAATAACAAAAGAAATCACCATGCATGTGATAGACCGCACAGACAGGTTATTCCAACAGAATAATAAATAATGGAACCAGGTCCGGCGTAAAACACACAGACAGGATGTTCCAACAGAATAATAATAAAGACGAAACCAGGTCCGGTGTAAAACACACAGACATGATGTTCTAACAGAATAATAATAAAGACGGAACCAGGTCCGGTGTAAAACACACAGACAGGATGTTCCAACAGAATAATAGAAGAATGTCACCAAGTATAGGGTAGACCGCGTATACAGGTTATTCCAACAGAATAATAAGAAATGGAATAAAAACCGTTCTCTTCATGAATAAGAAAGAATAACACCCCTTACCGTTTTAAAGAAGAACTGAAATAAGGAAGTAGTTAAGTAGCAGAATACTTTTCTTCTCTCTCTTTCTATAGTTTCTCTCTATAGTTTCTCTCTCTAGAGTTCAGTGAATTCGTAAGAAATAATGAAGGAATGAGTTGCTATTTATAGAAAAATAGAATGCATAGTAACTAATCCATGAACGGTCCAGATTGATTACTTTAATCTGACGGTCCATATTTAAAGAAATTTTTTTTAAATATAATATATTCTATTTATAGAATAACTTTAATAAAGTATTCTGTTTTATATAAAAAGATGTTTCTGTTTTATTACGTTAATAATACGAATAAAACAAAACTTCATTATCGCTAAATAATTCATATTATTAACTGACAATAATTGAATCAAACTGAGTGACTTCTCACATAAGCATTAATAATTAATACCGTGTGCTACTATGCAACCACACGTATTACTGTACTTTTACTGCCGAGTAGTTCAACAGTATTAATGGTAAAACTTTCGCCGTTATTTTTAATAAAATATTTTTTGTCGTTTTCTCAATCTGACAATAATTTTGTTGTGGGGTCCACCAATGATTGTGCCGTTGTACGAATATTTCCTGTTAAAACGAATATTCCCCGACCAATCGAATATTATATAACAACTTGCGTACTTTGTAAAATTAATAAATATTACCCACAACTATAACATTATATCAAATTAAGTCCATAATATTCAAAAAAGATATTTATAGAAAATTTATTTTTATTTATAAAAGTTGGGGTCTTACACTGACATCTTCACATTGTCATTATTGTACCTTCTCTTTTTGAAATCTCCCTCCGACTCGTTTCTTCTACTATCATGGCCATGATTCCCACCAGAGTTGTTACCGCTTTTGTCCGGATATTTTCCTCCTCGCTGGTTATCATTGCTCCGATGACTGCAGCCGCCGGTATGACCCTAGTTGTGGTCCCTCAGTTGAACATACTCATTATCTCACTCTAATAATTGAGCCTTGTTTACAACATCTGAATATAGAGAAAATTTGTGAGAGATAAGGTATTGACGAATTTCTGGTTTCAAATCTCTTAAAAACATCCGTGTCATACGTTCCTCATTCTCTACCATATGAGGTGCAAACCTGGATAACTTCGCGAACTTAGCCTCGTACTAGGACAAAGTTATGTTGTTCTGTTCCAGTCTAATAAACTCTACCTCCTTTATATGATGAATACTTTCAGGAAAGTACTTGTCATTGAATAGTTTCTAAAATATTTCCCAAGATATATTGAGTGCGGCTGACTGGGTATGCTTCACAGATTCTCACCAGTAATTTGCCTCACCACGAAACATAAAGGTGGCAAATGGAACCTTCTGTTCTTCCGTGCATCCCAAGACATCAAATATCTTGGTAATTTGTTTAACCCACGTTTTCGCCTTGATCAGATCCGGCTTTCCCAAAAACTCTGATGGTCCTAACTCTTTTAACTGCTTGGCTGTGAAAAGCCACGCGCTGCTATTATTTCCACCCGTATTTTGTACACGAGTCTCCCTCATCTGATTTTACATGAACTGCAAAAAGCTTCTAAACATCACATCATTCATCGTTTGATCGGTGGAGTTGTTTACATGAGGAACATTGTCATCCTGTTGCACGTTCTCCTGGTTGGTGACTGAAAGTGTCTCCACGGTCACATTCACTCCATTGTTAACATTTTCAGCTGCCATTCTCAAATACTGCCATAAAATAAGGGTTAATTAAAGAAATTGACATACCACATATTATCCCTATATTCTGACCGACCAATTAAACACAAATAAGCTTAGGTAGGACATACTAGCGAAGGATTTACTCGTCTCTCCCCTCCTAGTTCTATTCCCCGATCTTCGTCAGAGACCATATTCCTAAGCTCTGATACCAACTGTAACGCCCCCAAAATAAGTCTACACAACCCATTATGAGTGGCCAAATACATGGTACAGAAAACAACTACAACTTTATTATTACAATTATCGTGCAAAATGCGATAACACATATGCTGTGAGTTTAAACTCAAATAAGTCCTCATTACAATTATTGATACACTATTTTACATAATAGTGAGGACTGCTAAAATAACCGACTTGAAACATAACTCCACACCCCAACTAGTTTCCTCTATATTTTCGCCTCCTGAGAAGAAAAATGGAACAAAAAGAAAAAAGGTGAGCTCAACTAGCACAGTAAAGAATATTAGGACTAAGATAATGTAGAACAAATTATCGTTAGCCTTCAATAAATCAGATAAAATATAATAGACAAAAAATTTTAGATCAATATTCGCAGCGAAAATAACAATTCATTAGAAAAGTTAAGTAGAGAATGAAGTCTACTATCTTCTATGATTTAAAAGTCCATCATCAATATTTTATCCATGTAACATCAATAAATAAACATCTTGAATCAAATATTCATCTTTGCACTACGGGCCAAAGATATTTATGTGTATCACCAGCTGGTCATGTTCATCTCAACACCTGTCCATCTTTGCACTACGGGCCAAAGATATTCATCAGATAATCATTCATCTTTGCACTACAGGCCAAAGATATTCATCAAGTATCACCATTTAAGACTGAGAATGATGAAAAATATCTTAAAGAAAATGAATCCAGCGAGATAAAAGGACAAGGATTAGGGATTCATACTTTGATTTATCCAAGATCAAAATGAAAATCAAAACATAGATACAATCAAAGATAGTAACCATAATAGACAACTTAGATAAAGAAAAGAAAATTTACTTTTTCTGTGAATAGTGCCGTATACGTGAATAGTGTCGTATGTGTGAATAGTAACCCCGACACAAAAGGTAACGATTTCATAAGAAAAATCATACTTCATGAATAGTACCGTATACGTAAATAGTAATCTCGACATGAAAAGGTAAAATTTTTATAATAAAATTCATAACAATATTTCGGTATAATGATATTGAAAGAAATAACATCATTTACGAAGAAAATAACATCCCTTACCTCATAAGAATAGTACTTCTGACTGAAATATTGGATATAATATTAAAGGAAATTTGCACTGAATAGAAACACTCAAGATATCTAAATACTCACAAAAATACGCTCGATATTATAGAGAGAGAAAACTTCAGATTCTGGTGTGATTTTCAATTCTAACTAAGCACCCTATTTATAGGAAAATGCCTTGAATACCAAAGTAGACTAACCTGCTACCGGTGGCTTTTACCCATTGCTATTCACGAACACCACACTTGAAATTCAGCAATTTTTTCCACAACAACCAAAAGTGGGCCCACACATATTTTTAATAAAAATATTTATTTCTAAAACTTTAATAATTCATAATAAATAGTCTTTTTATCAGAAAAATATGAACCTTATGTTCATTCCATATAAAATTTAATTCTCTACAACTTTATAGAAGAATTTTTTTTCCAAATTCCAAACAAAAAATGACCGAAATCCACGTATAGATGATTTTAATACCTCCGTTCTGACAAAATACTAATAAAATACCTCAGCATTAATTCCTTCATTTATATCCACATAAAATAAATATTTCCTTATCATATAAATCAATAATTAATTATTCACAAATAATATTACAGAATCACAATAATGACATCCATATCGTTTCTAGGAAAGAGGGGGCTTTTTGATAAGAATTTCTCCTTACTGGCGCGCAATTAGGTGACTAAACCCCTTTCCTAGATAGAACTTCCTTAGACATTGCCAATAACGCTATCTAATAATATTATTCAAATAATATGAATATTTGATCTGATAATAGAAAACACTGTGCAGTGACAATTATTGAAATAACAATAATATAAAATATCAATGTAGCAATTATTGAACCAATAACATAAAGTATTGAACAATAATTACTTTAACAATTATTGAGTAGTGTCTTCTTACGTAAGAATTAATAATCCAAAAAATAATGTGCAATTTCGTGTGCTACTGTGCAACCACGCGTATTACTGTACTTTAACCACCAGGTATTCCAACAGTGTTAATGGTAACAACTACGCCGTTATTTATTAAAAAAACTCACATTTGTTGTTTTCTTCATCCGACAATTTTCCGTTATGGGATCCACAAATGGCTGCGTCATCATACGAATATTCCCCGACAGCAAGAATATTTCAAGACCAAACGAATATTTCTCGACAACAATAAAAATTTTATAACCATTTATTTATTTAAAATATTTGCGCATTTTACCCATAACTAACCACATTAATCAAATCAACCCCTTACTATTTCAAAATAATGAAAAGAGGAAACTCAGTTTTATTTATAAAAAGTTGGGGTCTTACAACCTCCCCTCCTTATGAAATTTCATCCTCAAAATTGACGTACGTATCTGGTGTTTCGAAAAGGTAAGAATACCTCGCTTTTATTTCCGATTCCAAATCTCAGGTCATTTCCTCCACAAAACTTTGACTTGTGGGATAACCTTTGTGCGTAGGACATGCTCCTTCCTATCCAAGATTTTGACAGGTACCTCCTCGTACGTTAAATCTTCGGTTATCTCGTCTGGTTCTAACTCAATAATGTGGTTTGGGTCTTTCACATATTTATGAAGCACAGATATGTGAAAAATATTATAAACACGAGACATGCTTGGAGGTAATGCGAGTCTATAGGCCACATTTCCTACTCGGTCAAGAATTTCAAATGGACCAACAAATTATGGATTGAGCTTTCCTCTCTTCCTGAATCTTGTAACTCCCTTCCATGGAGCAATACGTAACAATACACGATCCCCAATATTAAAATCTATGTCCTTTCGATGAAGATCCGCATAACTCTTTTATCGATCCTGTGCCGTTTGTATACGTTGTCGGATCATTTGGATCTTCTCTGTAGTTATACGTACCAATTTCGGTCCCAACAACGTTGCTTCTCCCACCTCATCCCAGTATACTGAAGAGCGACACTTTCGTCCATACAATGCTACGAATGGAGCCACACCTGTACTTGCTTGATAACTATTGTTGTAGGAGAATTCCACCAATGGCAAGTACTTATCCCAACTTCCTTTGAAATCTAGGACACAGAGTCTTAATAAATCTTCAAGAGTTTGAATAGTCTTTTCTGATTGCCCGTCCGTTTGAGGATGGTATGCCGAACTGAATCGTAAATTCGTTCCCATAGCTTTCTGCAAACTAACCCAAAATTGTGAAGTGAGACTTAGGTCACGATCCAAAACTATGGATACTGGCATGCCATTCAATCTCACAATCTCATTCATGTATATACGAGCAAGACGTTCAAGAGAATAAGTCTCCTGTATCGGCAAGAAATGAGCAGATTTGGTTAATCTATTAACATAACCCAAATCGCATCTATGCCTTGAGAAACCTTGGAAAGACCCGTACTGAAATCCATGGTAATGTGTTCCCACTTCTATTTCGAAATCTCAAGTAGTTGTAATGGACCCTTTGGCACTTGATGCTCCACCTTTACACGTTGACAAGTTAAAGACGTCGAGATAAACTCCGCGATCTCTCTCTTCATATTGCTCCACCAAAATATATGTCGAAGATCATGATACATTTTAGTACTCCCAGGATGGATTGTAAATGGTGTGTTGTGTGCCTCCATCATGATTTTATGCTTTAAGTCAGAATCGTTAGAAATGCAAAATCTAGAGTTGAGTCGAAGTATTCCTTCTTCATCGATTCTTGCTTCTGGAATGACACCTTCTTGTACTTTCTTCTTCATACGCATTAGCTCTAGGTTTGTGGCTTGAGCAGCTTTAACTTTATCGATTAAAGTTGGTTCTACTCGTATTTTTGATATCATCACGTGGGTACTTGGAGCCTTTAACTCTATCTCCATCCTTTATAAGTCGTACAAAATGGGTCTTTATGTTAACAACATCGCACTCGTACCCGCATATGATGTTCTACTCAATACGTCAGCTACCACGTTTGCTTTTCTAAGATGATATTGAATGGTATGGTCGTAATCTTTCAACAGGTTGAGCTAATGTCATTGCCGCATGTTGAGTTCCTTTTGGGTGAAGAAATATTTGAGGCTTTTATGATCCCTATAAATCTCCACTTTCTCCCCATATAAGTAGTGCCTCTAGATTTTCAACGCGAAAATGACTGCTGCCAACTCTAAATCATGAGTAGAATAATTCCTCTCATATTCTTTGAGTTGTCGCGAGGTATAGGCTATGACTTTCCCATGTTGCATGAGAACACATCCTAACCCTTTGCCTGAAGTATCGTTGTAGATAACAAATCCATCCGAACCAGATGGTATTGTCATAATAGGTGCCGAAATGAGTCTCCTCTTGAGCTCTTGGAAACTCTTCTCGCATTCCTCAGTGTGACGCCCCCAAAATAGGTATAACCCATTATGAGTCACCAAAAACTTGGTACAGAAACAACTACTACTTCATTAATACAATTGTTGTGTAAAATACAACAACCCAATACTGTGAGTTTAAATACAAATATTATCTTCTAGACAATATCCACACTCAAATAAGTCCTCATTACAATTATTGAAACACTATTTTACAAAAAAGTGAGGACCGCTAACACAACTGACTGAAAACATCACTCCACACCCCGATTAGTTCCCGCTATATTCTTGCCTCCTGAGAAAAATGGAACAAAAAGGAAAAGGGTGAGCTCAACTAGCCCAGTAAAGAATATTATGACTAAGATAATATACAACAAATTATCGTTAGTCTTCAACAAGGAAAAATCTGATAAAATATAATAGACAACAAGTTTTAGATCAACAACTGCAGCGGAAACAACAAACCATTAGAAGAGTCAAGTAGATAAAGAATTCTACTATCTTCTAAGATTTAAAAATCCATCATCAATATTTTATCCATGTAACATCAATCAATATACATCTTGAATCAAATATTCATCTTTGCACTACAGGCCAAAGATATTCATTTGTAACACCAGTCAGTCATGTTCATCTCAACACCTGTTCATCTTTGCACTACAGGCCAACGATATTCATCAGGTAATCATACATCTTTGCACTACAGGCCAAAGATATTCAGTAATATCATCATTTAGGACTGATGATGATGAAAAATATCTTAAAGAAAATGAATCCAGTGAGACAGAAGGACAAATAGTAGGAATTCGTATAACAGTTTATCCAAGAGCAACAATACTTTATAATAATCAATTGTGAAGTAGAATTCAAAAATAAAGATCAAAACATGGATACAATCAAAGATAGTAACCACAATAGACATCTTGGACAAAAAGGGAAAATTTTATTTTTCGGTGAATAGTGCCGTATTCGTGAATAGTGTCATATACGTGAATAGTGTCGTATACGTGAATAGTAACCCCAACACAAAAAGTTCTAAATTTGATTAAAAGTTTATATCAACATTTCAGTATAATGATATTGAAGAAAATAATATCATTTAAGAAAAAAAATAATATCTCTTACCTCAAAATAACCGTACTTCTGACTGAATATCAGATATGAGGCTGAATGAAACTTGTGCTGAATAGCAACTCTCAAAGTATCTAAATACTCACAAAATACACTCAATAATCTAGAGAGAGAAAGAGAGAAAACTTATGAATTCTGGTGTGATTTTTAATTCTAACTTAGCCCTCTATTTATAGGAAAATGTTAGCACGCCGAAGCAGACTTAACATGCAACCTGATGGCTTTACCTGCTACTATTCTCACCCACCACATTTGAATAAAAATCTCAGCACATTTCTTCACCAACCAAGAGTGTGGCCCACTAATTCTAAAATTTTCCACCAAAATGATTAACTCCAAAAATTCAACAATTTCTGAACCAGTCATCTCCTAAAATTCATAACAAATCATACGTTCATTTTTAACGGTTCAAAATTTGTGGACATATACTCAACTTATATATGTATAACATATCCAAATATTACCACGATCCAACGGTCGGATTAAAAATTATAACCCTCGCAAAATATCTCAAAAACCCTAATTTAATTTTCAATAACTCCGTTTCTACAAAAATATTGATAAAACACCTCAACATTAACTCCTTCATTTTTAACCACAAAATATATCCAACATTCCTTATTATATGAATTAATAATTAAATATTCATAATTAATATTACAAAATCACATTTATGACAACCAGGCCGTTCCCAGGAAAGAGGGGGCTTTCCAATAAGGATTTCTCCTTATTGGCGCGCAATTAGGTGATCAAACCTCTCCTTAGACAGAACTTTCTACACATTGCCAATAATGCTATCTAATAATATTATTCAAATAATATGAATTATTGATCTAATAATGGGAAATACCGTGCAGTGACAATTATTGAAACAACAATAATATAAAATATCAATGCAACAATTATTGAATCAATAAAATAAAATATTGAACAGTAACTACTGTAACAATTATTGAGTAGTGCCTTCCTTCGTAAGAATCAATAATTCAAAAATACTGTGCAATCCGTGTGCTACTGTGCAACCATGCGTATTACTGTATTTTAACCACCGGGTATTCTAACAGTGTTAACGGTAACAACTATGCCGTTATTAAAAACTCAATTTTTGTCGTTATCTTCATCCAATCGTTTGTCGTTATAGGGCCCACAAATAGCTGCGCCGTCGTACGAATATTCCCCGACAGAAAGAATATTCCAGTACTAAATGAATATTTTATAACCACTTGTTTATTTTGCAAAATTTGCACATTTCACCCATAACTAACCACATTAATCAAATCAACCATTTCTATTTCAAAATAATAAATAGAGAAAATTTAATTTCATTTATTAATAAGTTGGGGTCTTACAACCTCCCCTCCTTATGAAATTTCATCCTTGAAATTGACGTACGTACCTGGTATTTCGAAAAGGTGAGGATACCTCGCTTTCATGTCTGATTCCAACTCCCATGTCATTTCTTTAATAGCATGGTTTTTCCACAAAATCTTAAGTTGTGGTATAACCTTCGTGCGCATAACATGCTCTTTCCTATCCAAGATCTTAACAGGTACCTCCTCGTACGTTAAATCTTCGGCTATCTCGTCTGGTTCTAACTCAATTATGTGGTTCGGGTCTTTCACATATTTACGAAGCACATATATGTGAAAAATATTATGAACACGAGACATGCTTGGAGGTAATGCGAGTCGATATGCCACATTTCCTATTTGGTCAAGAATTTCAAATGGACCAACAAATCGTGGATTGAGCTTTCCTTTCTTCCCAAATCTTGTAACTCCTTTCCATGGTGCAACACGTAAAATACATGATCCCCAATACTAAATTCTACATCATTTCGATGAAGATCCGCATAAATCTTTTGTCGATCCTGCGACGTTTGTATACGTTATCGAATCATTTGGATCTACTCTGTAGTTATGCATACCAATTCTGGTCCCAACAACGTTGCTTCACCCACCTCGTCCCAGCATACTGGAGAACGACACATTCGTCCATACAAGGCTTCAAATGGAGCCATACCTATACTTGCCTGATAACTGTTGTTGTAGGAGAATTCCACCAGTGGCAAGTACTTATCCCAACTTCCTTTGAAATCTAAAACACAGAGTCTTAATAGATCTTCAAGGGTTTGAATAGTCCTCTCTGATTGCCCGTCTGTTTGAGGATGGTATGCTGAACTAAATCGTAAATCCGTGCCCATAGCTTTCTGCAAGCTAACCCAAAATCGTGAAGTGAATCTTGGGTCACGATCCGAAACTATGGATACTGGCATGCCATACAATCTCACAATCTCATTCACATACATACGAGCAAGACGTTCAAGGGAATAAGTCTCACGTATAGGCAAGAAATGAGCAGACTTGGTTAATCTATCAACAATAACCCAAATCGCATCTATGCCTTGAAAAACCTTGGGAAGACCCGTAACAAAATCCATAGTAATGTGTTCCTACTTCCATTTCGAAATCTCAAGTGGTTACAACGGACCCTTTGGTACTTGATGCTCCGCCTTTACACGTTGACAAGTTAAACACCTCGAGATAAACTCTGCGATCTCTCTTTTCATATTGCTCCACCAAAATGTATGTCGAAGATCGTGATACATTTTGGTACTCCAAGGATGGATTACAAACGGTGTGTTGTGTGCCTCCATCATTATTCTATGCTTTAAGTCAAAATCGTTAGGAACACAAAGTCTGGAGTTGACTCGAAGTATTCCTTCTTCATCTATTCTTGCTTCTGGAATAGCACCTTCTTGCACTTTCTTCTTCATACGCATCAGCTCCATGTTCGTAGCTTGAACAGCTTTAACTTTATCGATTAAAGTCGGGTCTACTCGTATATTTGATATCATCATGTGGGTACTTGGAGCCTTCATCTCTATCTCCATCCTTTGCAAATCATACAAAATGGGCATTTGTGTTAACAACATTTCACTCGTACCCGCATATGATCTTCTACTCAATGCGTCAGCTACTACGTTCACTTTTCCAGGATGATATTGGATGGTATGATCGTAATCTTTCAACAGTTCAAGCCAACGTCGTTGCCGCATGTTGAGTTCCTTTTAGGTGAAGAAATATTTGAGACTTTTATGATCTGTATAGATCTTCACTTTCTCCCCATACAAGTAGTGTCTCCAGATCTTCAACGCGAAAACGACTGCTGCCAACTCCAAATCATGAGTAGGATAATTCCTCTCATATTCTTTAAGTTGTCGCGAGGCATAGGCTGTGACTTTTCTATGTTGCATGAGAACACATCCTAACCCTTTGCCTGAAGCATCGCTGTAGATAACAAATCCATCCGAGCCAGATGGTATTGTCAAAACAGGTGCCGAAATGAGTCTCCTCTAGAGTTCTTGGAAACTCTTCTCGCATTCCTCACTCCATACGAATTTTGTATCTTTCCGAGTCAATTGAGTTAACGGAGTAGCGATTCGAGAAAATCCTTCCACAAATCTCTGATAATAACCAGCTAAGCCCAGAAAGCTACGTACTTCGGTTATCGACTTCGGTTGCTACCAACTTTGTATGGCTTCAATCTTCGCCGGGTCGACAGATACTCCATGTTTTGACACCACATGCCCAAGGAATGCTACTTCCTCAAGCCAGAACTCGCATTTCTTCAGCTTAGCATATAGCTTGTTATCACGAAGCCTTTGTAGTACCAGCTTCAAATGGTGCTCATGATCTTCACGGCTTTTGGAATAGATGAGGATGTCATCAATAAAGACAACAATGAACTGATCTAAATACTCCTTGAATACACGGTTCATCATATCCATGAAAGCAGCAGGAGCATTAGTCAATCCAAAAGACATGACTAAGAATTCATAATTCCCGTACCGAGTTCTGAAGGCAGTCTTTGGAATATCTTCAATTTTAATCTTCAACTGATGATATCCAGAACGAAGGTCGATCTTTGAAAAGAATTGTGCTCCTTGTAACTGGTCGAACAGGTCATCAATGCGAGGTAGCGGATAACTATTCTTGATGGTGACATGGTTCAATTCCTTATAGTCGATACAAAGTCGCATACTCCCGTCTTTCTTCTTTACGAATAAAACAAGAGCAGCCCAAGGAGATGTACTGGGACGAATAAAACCGATGTCTAATAACTCCTGTAATTGGACTTTTAACTCCTGAAGTTCAATAGGAGCCATTCGATATGGGGTTTTAGAAATGGGCTTTGTACCGGGTTCAAGGTCAATAAAGAATTCAACTTCACGTTCTGGGGGTAGACCAGGAAGTTCTTCAGGAAATACGTTAGGAAATTCATTAACAACAGAAATTTTATTCAAATCTGACGTGTTTTTGTTCAAGTCCGTGACATGGGCTAAGAAAGCTTGACATCCATTTTTCAATAAATGAATAGCTTTATGGCTTGAAATGATAGTGATTGACTTTAATAGTTTGGTTGTTTGAATTCGCATAATAGGTTGGTTAGGAATATGAAAACTAACAACCTTACAAAAATAATCAATTTTAGCATGATGCGTGGTTAACCAATCAATCCCTAAAATCACATCAAATGCAAGAATTTTCAACGAAATAAGGTCGGCAGGTAATGTGATGGTACCAACTTGAATCAAGCAAGATTTATAAACAGTAGATGTAATGAATGTTTCTCCTAACGGAGTTTCAACAGATAAGAGTCAAGTTTAAACGTTGAGCACAAGCAGGAGAGATAAAAGAATGGGTAGAACCGGTATCTAATAAGGTATAAACTTCACAATAATTTAAGATTAGCTTACCCGTGATCACCTCGTTCGGGTTTCTCGCGTTTTGGGCAGTCACGACAAACGCCCTTCCAGGAACTGCTGATTTCGGCTTATCCGGGATAACTTTTGGAGTCACCATCCCCGCTGAACTTGGTTTTACTACAGAACACTCTCGAGCTATATGACCCTCCTTTCCACAGTTATAACATACCTTGGATTGTTGTGGGCAGTTTGGGTTGATATGTCCCTCTTTACCACATTTGTAATATACGACCGGTGGTCGTTCTCCTCCCCTAGAAATAGTTGATGTTTGTGCTGACGTCTTCACGTTATCATTGTTGTACCTTCTCTTCTTGAAATCTCCTCCCGACTCGCTCCTTCTATTATCACGGCCACGATTACCACTAGAGTGGTTATCGCTTTTGTCCGAATGCTTTCCTTCCCTCTGGTTGTCATTGCTCCGATGACCGCTGCCACCGGTATGACCCTGGTTGTGGTCCCTCGGTTGAACATACTCATTGTCTCGCTCTAATAATTGAGCCCTGTTTACAACAACTGAATATAAAGAAAATTTATGAGAGATAAGATATTGTCGAATCTCGGGTTTTAGACCTCTCAGAAATATCCTTGTCATTCGTTCCTCATTTTCGACTAAATGGGGTGCAAACCTGGATAACTCTGCAAACTTCGCCTCGTACTGGGACACCGTCATGTTGTTTTGTTCCAGCCTGATAAACTCCACCTCCTTCATATGACGAATACTTTTAGGAAAGTACTTGTCATTGAACAGTTTCTGAAATGTTTCCCAGGACATGTTGAGTGCGTCAGGCTGGGCACGCTTCACAGACTCCCACCAGTAGTCTGACTCACCGTGGAACATAAAGGTGGCGAATGGAACCTTCTATTCCTCCGTGCATCCCAAGACATCGAATATCTTGGTAATTTGCTTGACCCACGTTTCCGCCATGATCGGATCCGGCTTTCCCTTAAATTCTGGTGGTCCCAATTCTTTGAACTGCTTGGCTGTGACAAACCGCACGTTGTTATCATTTCCACCCGTATTCTGCACACGAGTCTCCCTCGTCTGATTTTGCATGAACTGCAAAAAGCTCCAAAATATTCCATCATTCATCGTTTGCTCAGTAACGTTGTTTATAGGAGGAATATTGCCTTCCTGTTGCACGTTCCCCTGGGTGGTGATCAAAGGTGTCTCCACGGTCTGATTTACTCCATTATTAACGTTCTCAGCTGCCATTCTTAAATACTGCCATAAAACAAGGGTTAATAGTCATGTCATATATTATCCATATACTCTGACTGACCAAATAAATACCAAATAAACTTAGTCAGGTCATACTAGCGAAAGAATTTCCCGTCTCTCCCCTCCTAGTTCTTGTCTCACATCTCAGCCAGGAATCATATCCCTAAGCTCTGATACCAACTGTGACGCCCCCAAAATAGGTATACATCACCCATTATGAGTCGCCAAAAACTTGGTACAGAAACAACAACTACTTCATTAATACAATTGTTGTGTAAAATACAACAACCCAATACTGTGAGTTTAAATACAAATATTGTCTTCTAGATAATATCCACACTCAAATAAGTCCTCATTACAATTATTGAAACACTATTTTACAAAATAGTGAGGATCGCTAACACAACTGACTGGAAACATCACTCCACATCCCACTAGTTCCCGCTATATTCTCGCCTCCTGAGAAAAATGGAACAAAAAGGAATATTATGACTAATGTAATATACAACAAATTATCGTTAGTCTTCAACAGGGAAAAATCTGATAAAATATAATAGACAACAAGTTTTAGATCAACAACTGCAGCGGAAACATCAAACCATTAGAAGAGTCAAGTAGAGAAAAAATTCTACTATCTTCTAAGATTTAAAAGTCCATCATCAATATTTTATCCCTGTAACATCAATCAATATACATCTTGAATCAAATATTTATCTTTGCACTACAGGCCAAAGATATTCATTTGTAACACCAGTCAGTCATGTTCATCTCAACACCTGTTCATCTTTGCACTACAGGCCAAAGATATTCATCAGGTAATCATACATCTTTACACTATAGGCCAAAGATATTCAGTAATATCATCATTTAGGACTGAGGATGATGAAAAATATCTTAAAGAAAACGAATCCAGTGAGACAGAAGGACAAATAGTAGGAATTCGTATAACAGTTTATCTAAGATCAATAATACTTCATAATAATCAATTGTGAAGTATAATTCAAAAATAAAGATCAAAACATGGATACAATCAAAGATAGTAACCATAATAGACATCTTGGATAAAAAGGGGAAATTTTATTTTTCGGTGAATAGTGCCGTATTCGTGAATAGTGCCGTATACGTGAATAGTGCCGTATAAGTGAATAGTAATCTCGACACAAAAAGTTTCAAATTTGATAAAAAGTTTATATCAATATTTCAGCATGATGATATTGAAGAAAATAATATCATTTAAGAAGAAAATAATATCCCTTACCTCAAAATAACCGTATTTCTAACTGAATATCGGATATGAGGCTGAATGAAACTTGTTCTGAATAGCAACTCTCAAATTATCTAAATACTCACAAAATACATTCAATAATCTAGAGAGAGAAAGAGAGAAAACTTATGAATTCTGGTGTGATTTTCAATTCTAACTTAGCCCTCTATTTATAGGAAAATGTTAGCACGCCGAAGCAGACTTAACCTGCAACCTGATGGCTTTACCTGCTACTATTCCCACCCACCACATTTAAATAAAAATCTCATGACATTTCTTCACCAACCAAGAGTGGGACCCACCAATTCTAGAATTTTCTATCAAAATGATTAACTCCGAAAAATCAACAATTTCTGAACCAGTCATCTCGTAAAATTCATAACAAATCATACGTTCATTTTTAACGGTTCAAAATTTGTGGACATATACTCAACTTATATATGTATAACATATCCAAATATTACCACGATCCAACGGTCGGATTAAAAATTATAACCCTCGCAAAATATCTCAAAAATCCTAATTTGATTTTCAATATCTCCATTTCGACAAAAATATTGATAAAACACCTCAACATTAACTCCTTCATTTTTAATCACAAAATATATCCAACATTTATATTCACATAAAATAAATATTTTCTTATCATATGAATCAATAATTAATTATTCATAATTAATATTACAGAATCACATTTATGACAACCACGCCGAACCAGGAAAGAGGGGGCTTTTCAATAAGGATTTGTCCTTACTGGCGTGCAATTAGGTGACCAAACCTCTCCTTAGACAGAACTTTCTACACATTGCCAATAATGCTATCTAATAATATTATTCAAATAATATGAATTATTGATCTGATAATGGAAAATACTGTGCAGTGACAATTATTGAAACAACAATAATATAAAATATCAATGCAGCAATTATTGAATCAATAAAATAAAATATTGAACAGTAACTATTGTAACAATTATTGAGTAGTGCCTTCCTTCGTAAGAATTAATAATTCAAAAATACTGTGCAACCACACGTATTACTGTATTTTAACCACCGGGTATTCCAACAGTGTTAACGGTAACAACTACGCCGTTATTAAAAACTCAATTTTTGTCGTTATCTTCATCCAATCGTTTTTCGTTATGGGGCCCACAAATAGCTGCGCTGTAAGACCCCGAATTTTATGAAATAAAAGTATTCAATTTTTTATAGTTACTATTCAGTAAATGGTTAAATTGATAAAAATTAAAGTTATGGGTGAAATGTGAAAACTTTTTAAAATACACAAGTGGTTATAAAATATTCATTGTTGTCGGGGAATATTCGTTTGGTCGTGGAATATTCTTTCTGTCGGGGAATATTCGTACGACGGCGCAGACATTTGTGGGCCCTATAACAGAATAACTGTCGGATGAAGATAACGACAAAAATTGAGTTTTTATAATTAACGGCGTAGTTGTTACCGTTAACACTGTTGGAATACCCGGTGGTTAAAATACAGTAATACGCGTTATTGCACAGTAGCACACGGTATTGCATAATATTTTTGAAATTATTGATTCTTACGTAAGAAGGCACTACTCAATAATTGTTACAGTAATTACTGTTCAATATTTTATTTTATTGATTCAATAATTGTTGCGTTGATATTTTATATTATTGTTGTTTCAATAATTGTTGCTGCACAGTATTTCCCATTATCAGATTAATAATTCATATTATTTGAATAATATTATTAGATAACATTATTGGCAATGTCTAGAAAGTTCTGACTAAGGAGAGGTTTGGTCATCTAATTGCGCGCCAGTAAGAAAAAATTCTTATTGGAAAGCCCCCTCTTTCTTGGGAACGACCTGGTTGTCATAAATGTGATTCTATAATATTATTTGTGAATAATTAATTATTAATTCATATGATAAAGAAATATTTATTTTATGTGGATATAAATAAGGGATATATTTTTATGGTTAAAAATAAAAGAATTAATGTTGAGGTTTTTATCAGTATTTTTGTCGGAATGGAGGTATTAAAAATTAGGGTTTTTGAGATATTTTGCGGAGGTTATAATTTTTAATCCGACCGTTGGATCGTGGTAATATTTGGATATGTTATACATATATAAGTTGAGTATATGTCCACAAATTTTGAATCGTTAAAAATGAACGTATAATTTGTTATGAATTTTACGAGATGACTGGTTCAGAAATTGTTGAATTTTCGGAGTTAATCATTTTGGTAAAAAATTTTAGAATTGGTGGGCCCCACTCGTGGTTGGTAAAAAAATGTACTGAGATTTTTATTCAAATGTGGTGGGTGGGAATAGTAGCAAGTAAAGCCATCAGGTTGCAGGTTAAGTCTGCTTCGGCGTGCTAACATTTTCCTATAAATAGAGGGCTAAGTTAGAATTGAAAATCACACCAGAAACAAGTTTTCTCTCTTTCTTTCTCTATATTATGAAGTATATTTTGTGAGTATTTAGATACTTTGAGAGTTGCTATTCAGTGCAAGTTTCCTTTGGCTTTGCATTCCAATCAGAAATACTGCACTTTTGAGGTAAGGGATAGTAAGGGATTTTAAGGGTTGTTATGTTTTTCAGTTTCGTAATTTTTCTGACCTTCAAAAATTCTGGAAAAATTTGAAATGATATTTTGATGAGTTTTCTTGATTGTGTCCAAAAATGGTGATTTTTGGATGTATAGATTGAGAGTTATGAATTTTATGAGAAAAGACTATTTTATAAGTAACCGCTTATAATTCCTTGTGGTTAACTCTAAAATTGATGAAATTTTTATTGAAAGTATATCTATATAATATCAGTGTACTCTGTGAATTTTAGAATTTTTGGATAAAAGTACAATTTATGATAAATGTCTAAATTTTTGGCGGTTTTGGCCATATGAAAAATAGTAAATGAGTTTTAAAAATTATGAGAAAAATATATGTTCAATATGGGACTATATTTTGCTAAATCCCAGAAAAGAAATATTTTTAGAACTGATTTGGTATTTTTCATGAAAATGGACTAGTTATGAGAAAATGAATTAAATATATAATGTGAAGTAAGAAAATTGAAAAATAGGATTTTATGTCTTGAGAATCCTATATGAGGAATATGTAGGTTTTTGATGAGGGTTTTGGTTATTGGTAATGAAATCTTATGAGTTTGGCATTTTAAGATGATTAAATGCATTATTTAGTAAAGTGTAAACAATTAAAATAAATTGTTTATAAGCTTAAGAAATATTATTCTTTCAATATCATTATACCGAAATATTGGTATGCATTTTATTGTGGAATTTCTACCTTTTGTGTCGAGTTTACTATTCATGAGTTACTATTCATGAGTTACTATTCACAAGTTACTATTCATGAGTTATTATTCACGAGTTACTATTCACGACAAAATTGGTTTCTTTTTCTAACCAAATTATAGTTGAGATATGAATATTACTCTTGAGATTAAAACTATGTATTGATTATATTATCATATATAACATTTTTATAACCCTGATGTTGAAATTCTCTTTCACTGGAGTGTAAAAATGGGTAGATTATTGGTATGATCATGACTAGGGTTCTCTTTGGCCTATAGTGCAAAGTTGAATTGTGACTGGTATGATCATGACCATTGAATTTACAATTGAATATCTTTAGCTTAAGTGTAAAGATGAATTGATTAACATGGTTATAATTATGGTGTATATAAATTCTGAAATGATTATATATTTCTTTGAGATATTAATATATTTGGCCTGTAGTGCAAATATGAACTGTTGATGAATATATTTGGCCTGTAGTGCAAATATGAACTGTAGAGAAATATCTTTCGCCTGTAGTGCAAAGATGAATTATTGATGAATATCTTTGGCCTGTAGTACAAAGATGGTCTGTTGATGAATATCTTTGGCCTGTAGTGCAAAGATGAACTGTTGTTGAATATATTTGGCCGTAGTGTAAAGATGGATTTATTAGTATGATTATGAACAGGAACTGTGATTTGGTATAACCATGATCTTTGATGTTTCAGGTAAAGACAGGTGATGAAAATATTCTTCGTCCTGGGTGCGAAGAAAAATTTAGAATCACAATTACGATTATGAGTTATACATGTGATTGTGGACATGAATTGTTGATTGATGTTACAGGAATAAAATATTGTTCGTGGACTTTTAACATGGAGAAGATAATAGACTTTATAGTCTATTTGACTCTTCTAATGGATTGCTCGTTCCGCTGCAACTATGGTTAAAAAATTTTATCATCTACCATATGTTCTAAATCTCTGATTTATTACTGATGAAGACTATTGATAATTTATTTATCTTTAGTCATGATATTCTTTACTGGGCTAGTTGTGCTCACCCTTCTGTTTCACAATTCCTTTCAGGTAATAAGAGTGTAGCTGGGTCGAGCGGGGGTAACAAGTGAATAGAACGGTGGTCATCATTTAGTAGTTATATTTGGTGAATAAAATAGGGTGAGGCGAACCCAACGTTGGAAGGGTGTTTTGTCACTATCATACAAGATGTCTAATGACATACAACCTCGTGTCATCATAAGATAGGGTTGTGCTCATCCACTTGCTGAGTATCTTTACGAGCACTACCTATATAATCTTGGTGTTTGTTTGAAGTAGAATTTTCAATTAGAGACAGTGGAGATAATAATATGTCAAGAGAAGACTCACCATTGGGAAGAATATGATAGTAAACTTCTCGTTTTTCTTTGGGGTCTATTGGGTCAACCAATGATAATTTTGTGGCCATATGATATCTATCATAACCTAGAAGCATGGCCTCCCATGTACGAAGGTTTCCTTGAGCACTTCCCAAATATTCTAATTTCTAAAACAATTTTTGACTATACCTTTATGTAAGGTGTCATTGTGAGGTGAGGTCCACGGTTGGAACATGAGTCACATTTGGTATATATTTGTATCCAAACTCACAGCATATGTATTGTTGTATTTTGTAAGACCCCAACTTTTATAAATAAAGAAGAATTTTCTATAAATATTATTTTTGAATATTATGGAGTTAATTTGATATAATGTTATAGTTGTGGGTAATATTTATAAATTTTGCAAAGTACGCAAGTTGTTATATAATATTCGATTGGTCGGGGAATATTCGTTTTAACAGGGAATATTCGTACAACGACACAATCATTGGTGGACCCCACAACGGAATTATTGTCGGATTGAGAAAACGACAAAAATATTTTATTAAAAATAACGGCGGAAATTTTACCATTGTTACTGTTGAACTACTCGGTAGTAAAAGTACAGTAATACGTGTGGTTGCATAGTAGCACACAGTATTGATTATTAATGCTTATGTGAGAAGTCACTCAGTTTGATTCAATTATTGTCAGTTAATAATATGAATTATTTAGCGATAATGACGTTTTGTTTTATTCGTATTATTAACGTAATAAAACAGAAACATCTTTTTATATAAAACAGAATACTTTATTAAAGTTATTCTATAAATAGAATATATTATATTTTATTTAAAAGATTTTTCTTTAAATATGGACCGTCAGATTAAAGTAATCAATCTGGACCGTTCATGGATTAGTTACTATGCATTCTATTTTTCTATAAATAGCAGCTCATTCCTTCATTATTTCTTACGAATTCACTGAACTCTAGAGAGAGAAACTATAGAGAGAAACTATAGAGAGAGAGAAGAAGAGTATTCTGCTACTTAACTACTTCCTTATTTCAGCTCGTCTTTAAAACGGTAAGGGGTGTTATTCTTTCTTATTCATGAAGAGAACTGTTGTTATTCCATTTCTTATTATTCTGTTGGAATAACCTGTATACGTGGTCTACCCTATACTTGGTGACATTCTTCTATTATTCTGTTGGAACATCCTGTCTGTGTGTTTTACACCGGACCTGGTTCCGTTTTTATTATTATTCTGTTGGAACATCCTGTCTGTGTGTTTTACACCGGACCTGGTTCCGTCTTGTTATTATTCTGTTGGAACATCCTGTCTGTGTGTTTTACACCGGACCTGGTTCCATTATTTATTATTCTGTCGGAATATCCTGTCTGTGCGTTTACGCCGGACCTGGTTCCATTATTTATTATTCTGTCGGAATATCCTGTCTGTGCGTTTACGCCGGACCTGGTTCCATTATTTATTATTCTGTTGGAATAACCTGTTTGTGCGGTCTATCGCATGCATGGTGATTTCTTTTGTTATTCCATTCTTTATTGTACTCAGTTGGTTAAGTTTTGACTTCTATACTCCATGAAATTTGTGGAATATCCTTGATAATTGCGTTTCATCCAGTATCTATTCATGAAAATATTCTCCTGATCATTCTTGAATTTTACTCCACAAAGCAGTATCATGTTGACAATTTGGACGTTGTTAATTCTTGGATAAATTAATTCTTGAACTTGTTTTATTGAATTCTTATATCATTGTCATCATCCTCATGTTTATAAAATGTTGAAAGTCATCTGTGGCCTGTAGTGCATAGATGGACTTGGTATGATTATGACCAGGGATTATTCGGTATAATCATGACCGTAATGTTACAAATGATGTGGTAAAAGTCCTCATTGGCCCGTAGTGCATTGATGGACAGTTGTTGGCATGATCATGACCATTAATGAATATACGAATATCCTTGGCCGTAGTGCAGGGGTGATTCGATGATGTGAATTATTTTATTAAGCTGAGTCTCAGCGATCACAGTGTTGGAAAATCTTTTAAATCATAAAAGATAGTAGAGTTTATTTTCTACTTGACTCTTTTAATGGATTGCTTGTTCCGCTGCAGTTAAACTTGATGTCTATTATATTTTATCAGTTTAACATTGTTGAAGGCTAATGATAATTTATTCTGCATTATCTTAGTCATGATATTTCTTACTGGGCTAGTTGAGCTCACCCTTTCTTTCACTGTTCTCTTCAGGAAATGAGAACGTAGCTGGGGCAAGTCGAGGAACGGAGTGATGGTCCGAATGATAGTATTAGTTAGTAGTCCTCACTATTCTATGTAATGGTGTGTTAATAAATGTAATGAGGACTCCTTTTGAGTATGAATACTCTCTAGAAGATAATATTTGTATTCAAACTCACAGTTTATGTTTTGTCGTATTGTACACGACAGTTGTTTTAGTAAGTTGTATTTGTATTTTGTACTATGTATCTGACGACCCAAGATGGGTGATGTATACCTAATTTTGGGGGCGTCACAGTTGGTATCAGAGCTTAGGGATATGATCCCTGGCTAAGATGTGAGAATAGAACTAGGAGGGGAGAGACGGGGAATTCCTTCGCTAGTATGACCTACCTAAGTTTATTTGCATGGTATTTAATTGGTCGGTCATAATATAAGGATAATATATGACATATCAATTAACTTTTATTTTGTGGCAGTATCTGAAAATGGCATCTGAGAATGTTGAGAATAGCAATGGAGCACAGACGATTATTGATTCACCACATATCAATAATCAGGATAATGTTCATCAGGAAGGTGACAATCCTCATGCAAACAACAACACTGACCAGATGATGAATGATGGAATGTTCAGAGGTTTTATGCAATTCATGCAACAACAGGTGAAAGCGGCTCCTGTCCACAACGTAGGTGGAAATACTGGAAACTCTCAGGCGGTCACCGCTAAACAGTTTAAGGAGCTGGGACCACCGGAGTTTAAGGGAGAACCCAAACCACTTGTAGCTGAAACATGGATAAAGCAGATCACCAAGATATTTGATGTCTTGGGTTGCTCCGAGGAGCAAAAGGTTCCCTTTGCCGCCTTTATGTTGCGAGGAGAGGCAGATTACTGGTGGGAATCGATAAAGCGTACTCAACCTGCCGCACTGAAGATGTCTTGGGAGAAGTTCCAAGAGCTGTTTAACGACAAATACTTTCCCGAGAGTATTCGTCACATGAAGGAGGTGGAGTTCATCAAATTGGAGCAGAATAATATGACCGTGTCGCAGTACGAGGCAAAATTTACGGAGTTATCCCGGTTTGCGTCCCACCTGGTGGATAATGAAGAAAGAATGACGCGGATGTTTTTAAGAGGTTTGAAGCCGGAGATACGTCAACATCTTGTTTCTCATAAATTGTGTTTGTATTCAGATGTTGTAAATAGGGCTCAGTTGGTGGAGCGCGATAACGAGACAACGCAACCAAAAGAGAGCAGCCGGCAAAATGATAATACTAGTGAAAGCAGTCATCGAAGCGGTGACAACAAGCGTGGAGGGAATCAACAGGCCAGAAATGGTAACCACTTCGGTGGTAATCAGGGCCAAAATAATAAGAATGGGCATTTTAAGAAGAGGAGATTCAACAATGATGGAAAGACGTCAGCACCAGCACCTGTCGTTAAGGAAGGAGAACGACCACCTATCATATGTTTCAAATGCGGAGGGGAGGGGCACATCAGTCCAAACTGCGCGATGCCGTCCAAAGCATGTTATAATTGTGGAAGAGAAGGTCATTTAGCCCGATTTTGTCGTTTACCGAAGACAAATTCAGCTAGGATGGAGGCACCAAAGGCCGTCCCAGAAAAGTCAAAATCGGTTGTGCAAGGGAGAGCGTTTGTTGTGAACTCCCAGAAAGCAAGGAACCCGAATGAGGTCATCACGGGTAAGCTTATCATAAACTCTAACGAAGTCTATACTTTATTTGATACCGGTTCTACCCATTCTTTTATTTCTCCTACTTGCGCTCATCGATTAAATTTGATTCCGGAGAAATTAGACTTTGACTTAGCAGTTGAAACTCCATTGGGAGAAACCTTCATTACATCCACGGTTTATAAGTCTTGTTTGGTTCAAGTTGGTACCCACACATTACCTGTCGATCTTATTTCATTAAAAATACTTGCATTTGACGTGATTCTAGGGATTGATTGGTTAACTACTCATCATGCAAAAATTGATTGTTTTCGTAAGGTTGTTAGCTTTCATATTCCTAATCGACCTATTATGCGAATTCAAGCAACCAAACCATTAAAATCAATCGCTGTCATCTCAAGCCATAAAGCTATTCGTTTATTGAAAAACGGATGTCAAGCTTTCTTAGCTCATGTCACAGATCTAAACAAAAATACGTCAGCTTTGAATGATATTTCTGTTGTTAATAAATTTCCTGACGTATTTCCCGAAGAACTTCCTGGCCTACCCCCAGAGCGTGAAATTGAATTTTGTATCGACCTTGAACCCGGTACAAAACCCATTTCCAAAGCCCCATATCGAATGGCTCCTATTGAACTTCAGGAGTTAAAGACCCAACTGCAGGAATTGTTAGACATTGGTTTTATTCGTCCTAGTACTTCTCCTTGGGGTGCTCCTGTTCTGTTCGTGAAGAAGAAAGATGGGAGTATGCGACTTTGTATTGATTATCGGGAGTTGAATCATGTCACCATCAAAAATAGGTACCCATTGCCACGTATTGATGACCTGTTTGACCAGTTGCAAGGAGCACAATTCTTTTCAAAGATCGATCTTCGTTCTGGATATCATCAGCTGAAGGTTAGAACTGAGGATATTCCAAAGACGGCTTTCAGAACTCGGTATGGGCATTATGAATTCTTAGTTATGTCTTTTGGATTGACTAATGCTCCTGCTGCCTTCATGGATATGATGAACAGGGTATTTAAGGAATATTTAGATCACTTTGTGGTCGTCTTTATCGATGACATCCTTGTTTATTCCAAAAGCCGTGAAGATCATGAGCAACACTTGAGGCTGGTACTCCAAAAGCTTCGTGAATACAAACTTTATGCCAAGTTGAAGAAATGCGAGTTCTGGCTGGAAGAGGTAGCATTCCTTGGGCACGTAGTATCAAGTCGTGGAATATCTGTTGACCCGGCAAAGATTGAAGCTATTCAAAGCTGGGAGCAACCTAAATCAGTAACCGAAGTACGTAGCTTTCTCGGTCTAGCTGGTTATTATCGGAGATTCGTGGAAGGATTTTCTCGAATCGCTACTCCATTAACTCAGCTGACTCGGAAAGATACAAAGTTCGGTTGGAGCGAAGAATGTGAGCAGAGTTTTCAAGAACTCAAGAGGAGACTCATTTCAGCACCTGTTCTAACAATACCATCTGGCTCGGAGGGATTTGTCATCTACAGTGATGCTTCGAGCAAAGGGTTGGGATGCGTTCTCATGCAACATGGAAAAGTCATAGCCTATGCATCAAGACAACTCAAGGAATATGAGAGGAATTATCCTACTCATGATCTAGAGTTGGCAGCTGTTGTCTTTGCACTTAAAATTTGGAGGCATTACTTGTATGGGGAGAAGGTGGAGATCTTTACGGATCATAAAAGTCTCAAATATTTCTTCACTCAAAAGGAACTCAACATGCGACAACGACGTTGGCTTGAACTGTTGAAAGATTATGATCATACCATTCAATATCATCCTGGAAAAGCGAACGTGGTAGCTGACGCATTGAGTAGAAGATCATATGCAAGTACGAGTGCGATATTGTCAACACAAAGACCCATTTTGTGTGATTTGCAAAGGATGGAGATAGAGTTAAAGACTCCAGGGACCCATGTGATGATGACGAATATACGAGTAGAACCGACTTTAATCAATAAAGTTAAAGCTGCTCAAGCTACAGACCTGGAGCTGATGCGTATGAGGAAGAAAGTGCAAGAAGGTGCTATGCCGGAAGCAAGAATCGATGAAGAAGGAATACTTCGAGTCAACTCCAGACTTTGTGTTCCTAACAACCCTGATTTAAAGTATGAAATCATGATGGAGGCGCACAACACACCGTTTGCAATCCATCCTGGAAGTACCAAAATGTATCATGATCTTCGTCATACATTTTGGTGGAGCAATATGAAGAGAGAGATAGCGTTGTTTATCTCAAGGTGTCTAACTTGTCAACGAGTCAAAGCGGAGCATCAAGTACCAAAAGGTCCATTGCAACCACTTGAAATTCCAGAATGGAAGTGGGAGCACATTACCATGGATTTCGTTACCGGTCTTCCAAGGGTTTCTCAAGGTATTGATGCGATTTGGGTCATTGTTGATAGATTGACCAAGTCTGCTCATTTCTTACCGATACGAGAAACTTATACACTTGAACGTCTTGCTCGTATGTACATAAACGAGATTGTAAGACTGCATGGTATGCCAGTATCCATAGTTTCTGACCGAGACCCAAGATTCACTTCACGATTTTGGGTTAGTTTACAAAAAGCTATGGGCACGGAGTTACGATTTAGTTCAGCATATCATCCTCAGACGGACGGACAATCAGAGAGGACTATTCAAACTCTTGAAGATCTATTAAGACTCTGTGTCTTTGACTTCAAGGGAAGTTGGGACAAGTTCTTACCATTGGTGGAGTTTTCCTACAACAACAGTTATCAAGCAAGTATTGGCATGGCTCCATTCGAAGCATTGTATGGAAGAAAATGTCGTTCTCCAGTATGCTGGGATGAGGTGGGTAAAGCAACGTTGTTGGGACCGGAGTTGGTACGTATGACTACAGAAAAGATTCAAACGATCCGACAACGTATAAAAACCTCACAAGATCGACAAAAGAGTTATGCTGATCTTCATCGAAAGGACGTGGAATTTGATGTAGGAGATCATGTGTTCTTACGTGTTGCTCCATGGAAAGGAGTTACGAGATTTGGAAAGAGAGGAAAGCTCAATCCTCGATTCATCGGTCCATTTTTAATCCTCGATCGAGTAGGAACTGTGGCTTATAGACTCGCTTTACCGCCAAGTATGTCTCGTGTTCATAACGTTTTTCACATATCCATGTTACGCAAATATGTGGAAGACCCGAACCACATTATTGAGTTAGAACCGGACGAAATAGCGGAAGATTTGACGTATGAAGAAGTTCCTGTTCAAATCTTGGATAAGAAGGAACATATTCTACGCTCCAAGGTTATACCTCAAGTCAAAGTTTTGTGGAGAAACCACGATGTTGAGGAAATGACTTGGGAGTTAGAATCTGAAATGAAATCAAGGTATCCTTACCTCTTCGACATACCAGGTACGTACCCTAATTTCGAGGGCGAAATTTCATAAGAAGGGGAGGTTGTAAGACCCCAACTTTTATAAATAAAGAAGAATTTTCTATAAATATTATTTTTGAATATTATGGAGTTAATTTGATATAATGTTATAGTTGTGGGTAATATTTATAAATTTTGCAAAGTACGCAAGTTGTTATATAATATTCGATTGGTCGGGAAATATTCGTTTTAACAGGGAATATTCGTACAACGACACAATCATTGGTGGACCCCACAACGGAATTATTGTCGGATTGAGAAAACGACAAAAATATTTTATTAAAAATAACGGCGGAAATTTTACCATTGTTACTGTTGAACTACTCGGTAGTAAAAGTACAGTAATACGTGTGGTTGCATAGTAGCACACAGTATTGATTATTAATGCTTATGTGAGAAGTCACTCAGTTTGATTCAATTATTGTCAGTTAATAATATGAATTATTTAGCGATAATGACGTTTTGTTTTATTCGTATTATTAACGTAATAAAACAGAAACATCTTTTTATATAAAACAGAATACTTTATTAAAGTTATTCTATAAATAGAATATATTATATTTTATTTAAAAGATTTTTCTTTAAATATGGACCGTCAGATTAAAGTAATCAATCTGGACCGTTCATGGATTAGTTACTATGCATTCTATTTTTCTATAAATAGCAGCTCATTCCTTCATTATTTCTTACGAATTCACTGAACTCTAGAGAGAGAAACTATAGAGAGAGAGAAGAAGAGTATTCTGCTACTTAACTACTTCCTTATTTCAGCTCGTCTTTAAAACGGTAAGGGGTGTTATTCTTTCTTATTCATGAAGAGAACTGTTGTTATTCCATTTCTTATTATTTTGTTGGAATAACCTGTATACGTGGTCTACCCTATACTTGGTGACATTCTTCTATTATTCTGTTGGAACATCCTGTCTGTGTGTTTTACACCGGACCTGGTTCCGTCTTGTTATTATTCTGTTGGAACATCCTGTCTGTGTGTTTTACACCGGACCTGGTTCCGTCTTGTTATTATTCTGTCGGAACATCCTGTCTGTGTGTTTTACACCGGACCTGGTTCCATTATTTATTATTCTGTCGGAATATCCTGTCTGTGCGTTTACGCCGGACCTGGTTCCATTATTTATTATTCTGTTGAAATAACCTGTTTGTGCGGTCTATCGCATGCATGGTGATTTCTTTTGTTATTCCATTCTTTATTGTACTCAATTGGTTAAGTTTTGACTTCTATACTCCATGAAATTTGTGGAATATCCTTGATAATTGCGTTTCATCCAGTATCTATTCATGAAAATATTCTCCTGATCATTCTTGAATTTTACTCCACAAAGCAGTATCATGTTGACAATTTGGACGTTGTTAATTCTTGGATAAATTAATTCTTGAACTTGTTTTATTGAATTCTTATATCATTGTCATCATCCTCATGTTTATAAAATGTTGAAAGTCATCTGTGGCCTGTAGTGCATAGATGGACTTGGTATGATTATGACCAGGGATTATTCGGTATAATCATGACCGTAATGTTACAAATGATGTGGTAAAAGTCCTCATTGGCCTGTAGTGCATTGATGGACAGTTGTTGGCATGATCATGACCATTAATGAATATACGAATATCCTTGGCCGTAGTGCAGGGGTGATTCGATGATGTGAATTATTTTATTAAGCTGAGTCTCAGCGATCACAGTGTTGGAAAATCTTTTAAATCATAAAAGATAGTAGAGTTTATTTTCTACTTGACTCTTTTAATGGATTGCTTGTTCCGCTGCAGTTAAACTTGATGTCTATTATATTTTATCAGTTTAACATTGTTGAAGGCTAATGATAATTTATTCTGCATTATCTTAGTCATGATATTTCTTACTGGGCTAGTTGAGCTCACCCTTTCTTTCACTGTTCTCTTCAGGAAATGAGAACGTAGCTGGGGCAAGTCGGGGAACGGAGTGATGGTCCGAATGATAGTATTAGTTAGTAGTCCTCACTATTCTATGTAATGGTGTGTTAATAAATGTAATGAGGACTCCTTTTGAGTATGAATACTCTCTAGAAGATAATATTTGTATTCAAACTCACAGTTTATGTTTTGTCGTATTGTACACGACAGTTGTTTTAGTAAGTTGTATTTGTATTTTGTACTATGTATCTGACGACCCAAGATGGGTGATGTATACCTAATTTTGGGGGCGTCACATATTTTACACGACAATTGTTGTAATAAAGTTGTAGTTATTTTCTGTACCATGTATTTGGCGACTCAGAATAGGTTGGATGGAATGGACCTATTTTGGGGTTGTCACATGCGCCGTCGTATGAATATTTCCCGACAGAAAGAATATTCCACAACCAAACGAATATTTTATAACCACTTGTTTATTTTGTAAAATTTGCACATTTCACCCATAACTAACCACATTAATCAAATCAACCCTTTCTATTTCAAAATAATAAATAGAGGAAATTTCATTTCATTTATTAATAAGTTGGGGCCTTACACTCAGTCCATACAAATTTTGTATCTTTCCGAGTCCGCTGAGTTAACAGAGTAGCGATTCGAGAAAATTCTTCCACGAATCTCTGATAATAACCAGTTAAGCCTAGAAAACTACGTACTTCAGTCACCGACTTTAGTTGCTCCCAACTTTGTATTGCTTTAATCTTCTCCGGGTCAACAGATACTCTATGTTTTGAGACCACGTGCTCAAGGAATGCTACTTCCTCAAGCCAGAACTCACATTTCTTCAACTTAGCATATAGCTTGTTATCACGAAGCCTTTGAAGTACCAGCTTTAAATGGGCCTCATGATCTTTACGACTTTTTGAATAGATGAGGATGTCATCAATAAAGACAACAACGAACTGATCTAAATATTTCTTGAACACGCGGTTCATCATATCCATGAAAGCAGCATGAGCATTAGTCAATCTAAAAGACATGACTAAGAATTCATAATTGTTGGGTAAAATCTAATTACGTACAGCATGCAAGTATACGTGATCAATAAGTAATATAATAGTAAGTAGAGTATCGTTCCCTCAGAGACTTAGCAAGACATTAACTTCACAATTACCAATTTCCTATTAATCCTAATTTTATTAAACCAATCAAATTCCAATTTCTAGTAAAAATAATAAAGATATTAAAATCAAATAAAAATCAACAAACTCTAAAACTGGATTTTCAAACAAATCTTGGAGAATTAGGCTTACAACTTCAATCTAAGCATCACTCTGATTATTATACCTTATTATCCTAGTTTATTAATCAAGAATACGTATGTAACACTAGCCACCTCTCAATGTACTAATATCGTATTAACCCAAATCCACAATTAAGATAGAATTATATTAAACACCTTAATCAACTAACTCACTATATCTCTATGTGAATTACAATTAAAGAAGATTTAAGTTCAAGTTCTTTATCTGATTACATGCGATGTCAAGCATATCTCTACCCTAACATTCATCAAGATTATGTTCATTCACATAAATCAAAAACACATACTATATTAACTAAGTTTATATTCGTATTTCATCTCTCGAATTCATACAAGTCCACATAAAATTGTTGATCAGGCAATTCATAAATTCAAGCTCAAATTAATATAGATAAACTGGATAATAGCTTATTAGACTGAAAATCAAGATTACATAATCATTGTTCCACTTAAAGATCTATTATAAGCCTAATAAGTAATTTAGTTCATAACTAATGAATTAAATACTGAATTAATAAAAGAAAACATCATCCCAATTACACATTTTGAAATTAAAGGAGAATAGTAATACACCACCCTTCTCGCCTTCAAATCTGAAATCTTCGTGAAAATTATTCTTCTTCTTCGTTCCTCCAAGCTCTTGCCTTTCAATCTCATTTTTTCCAGTGTGTCTTAATCCCCCCACCCCCTTCTCCAACAAGTCACATAAATTGCCTCACCTCATCTTCATACCACCAATCCTAATCCAACTCTAACTCATCACATAGAAAGTCAAATAGAAATCTAAGTCCTTTTCAACTCCAACAACTCATTAGTCAACGACTCCTAAAATCATGAAATAACAACCATCCCACACTCCTATTAGGATCATATTACATAAAGAATTAATAGCTCCCCACAAGACCCTTCTTCCGGCACATAACAAATCTCTCCAGCTCAGATCCCGTAACAGCGCCCCCCGCACCGCTTTACTTAGCATCACAGCGCGACCTGCACTACTATACCAGACGGCATCCACGCATTAGCGCGCCCCGCGTCGCTTTACTAAGCATCACAATGCGCCCCGCGCTAGAAAGCCAGAATGTCCAAAGTTGCTCAAAAAATCCTTCCAATGCTAGCAAATCGATACGCACACTGAATATCCTACAATAAGTAAAAAACTCATCAAAAGTAACATGAAAGAAATCAAAAACTAACAAGATAACAAGCTAAATGAATACAAATCATAGGTTAAAAACCTACTCATCAAATTCTCCCAAACTTGAACCTTGCTTGTCCTCAAGCAACATGCAATGCAATTAACAACTATATACTACGAATCTAGTAAGAAGATAGTAAATAGTCTACTCATATAGCCTTAGAAAAATTAAATAAACATGTCAAAACTTCATCTCAAACCCAATCCACAATTCCTTATCAATTCTCACATCTTAAACTGTTATCACCAGTATAATATGTGTGTGTTCAACACCCATGCTAACCGATACAGACTCAAATTCAATACATAACCAATTTCTTATAAGGAATCATATAACACAAACTCAAAAAGTTCAAAAACAGACGAGTTCCAACTAAAACTAAACAATTACCATTATCAATGTTTCACATAGGGTACTTATACTTTATATGTATGTATATATATATATATATATATATATATATTTCTTTTTTTTTTCACGGGGGCTTTTTGCTCTTTTCCCGTTTCACATATTCATATATTTTTTTTACATGACTGTGCAATGCCTCATTCCATTAGGCTAACAGTGCTACCCCTTAGCGAGCTTTCAACCAACGACTCCCAGACCATAAAAAAACTTAGGGCGCTAGGTGTTAAGACACCCCTACGGGCGTACTTGCTCAAGTAACAAAAGCCCCGAAACAAAACTAGCCATGGTGTTTTTTTTTTTTTTTTTTATAAAGCTTATATACCTCATATTTTCCCTCAAACTTAGGTTCTTGCCTAATTTTTACCTTCACCGCCTATCCTTGTCATTTTCTCATTTACACTAGCATTATCTTCTAGAAACTCTTTATGTATCAATTTGAACTAATCTATCAACACAGATGTTATTAACGTACTGCCCATATTATACCAGTTTCAAATTAGAACATGATCCAATTCATAATAGAAATTACGTCAAGGTTCTCATACTTAGTCTTGTACTTATCTACAAAAATTTCAATCTCATCATTGGCCAAGAATCAACGTATACAATCTAATAATTGGATTCATGCAAACTACATGCAACTTTTTTTTATGTAATGAATACGAACAATTATAAAGACTAACAAATTAACTACACTGACTAACATGATTCTTGAAAATTTTCACTAATTAACCAGGCAGAAAAACATAATCCCCCAAACTTAAATTAAGTAATGTCCTCATTACGTCAAACTAAATCAAATAAAATTATGAAGACTTCCCTGAAAACGAGTCACAGCTCGTCGTCGTCTGAAGGAGGATATGTTAGCAGGATCGGAGGAATAGGCATGACTACCGGAGGTGTAATAGGATTGAAGCAGGAAAACACATCAGCAAGCATGTTGAATGCATTGGCATTTGTACTGATGCATTATATCTTGACTCTAGGCCAACCACATAAATTGATTCCTTGAAGCCCGATGTGGTTGCTCTTGCATTGGTTCTGCTCCAATTGGGGGTGAGGGTTGCCAGATCATAATATAGCCTTCTCCACGTGGATGTGATCTCGCCCCATCCCATGCCTTGTACCTCTCAATTGTTGCATGATCGATAATAGCCATCGATTGTTGGACAGGCTCGAAGGGTTGCCACTACACTCCAGCTTTACGGCATAAATCAGTAATTAAGAAACCATGCAGCAAACCTCCCGTAGTACTCCCTCGTAGCAACCGGTCAATGGACTCTTGAATACACTCCCCCACATCGACATTGTAGAATGCAATGGAATTATTCACACGAAAATGATGAACAATCCCATATAATAGCCGAGCCCGTGCCTTAGTTACATCATTTTGGTGGCGCGTGGCCATTAAACGGGCACATATAAATGCATACCAAGCTTTACCATACCGACTAAGTGTTGATTATGGAAAACTTATCTTTTCATTCATTCCGGCTTAAATTACCCATTGAGTTCCTGGTTTGCATAGTTTGTCAATCAACTCATCTAGCTCGGGAAAACCATCTTCATATCGGTCCGTATGCAGTGCCTCTAACCCAAAATACTCATTGATAGCCTCGGCATGAAACATCATCAGTTTACCCCGAACCATGACAACGTGATTGACATGTTCCATTGCGTTGGCGTAAAACTCTTTCACTATATTGATCGCCGCCGGTAGTGGTTGTTCGACTAACTGAAACCAATTACGCTCTACAATTTGCAAAGCCATATCACCATACAAATTAGCATCCGGCTTCAATCCACGTTCTAGCACCAAATTCTTCTTGTCAATGGATGACTTGAATCATTCTGCGGCCCTCTCACTAATAAACTTTATATGATCATATTGAGGTCGAGCAGTGGAGGTGGATGGGTGTTATCTTTTATGGGAAGACATGGAGTTTTTGCTGATGTTTTGGCTCGAAATTTGGTTCAGGACTTTTATCAAATAGTTGGCGAGCGGACTAAGTACTTCCCCCAAAATAGGTTGTTTGTTATTATATTGCTAGCCAATATGTGAAATCAAATACACACTCCTTGGGCACCCAATTTCCAAGGTATTCCACTCAATTGATATTAATAACAGAGAAGAAGATTGAAGAAGAAGTAAGTTGTGCTTACCTTGAATAAATTTGTGTTTTCCTCTTTTTAAAGATGTCACAAATTGAATAAATTTGTGCAATGAATGAATTAGTTTTAGGCTTGGAGTGTAGTCTTTATATCTGATATGAATTGGACCACTTGTATGGTTGGGGTTCATTTAGTGGATGAAAAACAAACGTGGGGTGGGAGATGGAAAGTGTATGGGTTTAATGTGAATAGAAGTTGAAAAGGAGAAGGAGTGATGGTGTAGTGGAATTAGTCTAGGAGTTATGGAGTAGTGGAAGTGTGAAGGGTGTAGGAGAAGTGGGGAAGTTAAGTGTACGAAGGAAAGGAGAAGTAGTTATGGCCTAAAACACGACAATTAAAACAATTCAGTGCCTGGGTTATTCGAGCGGCGCGGCCCGCGCCATGGATATGCAGGAGATAGCGCGCCCCGCGCTAGGAGGTCATGAGGTGCTGGCGTAGTAGCACGTCCTGCGCTGGGTCTGTGTAATGGATAGTGCGGTCCGCGCTAGGGGGTCAGTAGCATGATGAACAGTAGCGCACCCCGCGCTGGGTATGGTGCGCCTCGCACTATGAGATTGGCGATTTAGCGTAGCCCACGCTGGCGAGTCATGAAGTATCTGGGGTAGTAGCGAGCCCCGCGCTAGGGGGTCAGTAGAATAATGACTCTATTTTCCTTCTTCAACTTGTGAATCATTCAAACATGGAGTCAAAATTCTATAAAAACTTCATATTTAAACTAGATTAAAAATTAAACTATAAAGAATGACTACAAGAGACAGAGTTTAGAGCTTGGATTACCTCCCAAGTAGCGCTAGTTTTAACGTCGTAAGTCCGACGGTGCCTCTTGTATCACTGTGCATCGGCGAGGGTAATGTTGACGACATCCCAATTTAAATCACCACCCCAGCAATGCTTTAACCGTTGACCATTGACCTTGAAAGTCTCCAATGGATTTCTACTGTAGATTTCGATGGCGCCATGTAGGAAAACTGTTTTGATGGTGAATGGTCCCGACCACCTTGATTTTAGTTTTCCTGGGAACAATCTCAACCGTGAGTTAAACAGTAAAACTGATTGCCCAGGCTCGAACGTTCTTTGTATCAATTTCATATCGTGCCATCTCTTGACCTTTTCCTTGTACAACTTTGAGTTCTCATAGGCTTGCAGTCGGAATTCGTCGAGCTCATTTAGCTGAAGTAGTCTCTTTTCCCCCACCGTTGTTTTCTCAAAGTTTAGTTTCTGAATAGCCCAGTAGGCCTTGTGCTGTAACTCGATCGGTAAGTGACAAGCTTTCCCGTATAGTAGTTGATATGGTGACATGCCAATCGATGTTTTATACGCAGTTCGGTAGGCCCACGGTGCATCGTCCAACCTGAGCGACCAATCCTTTCGACTTGGGTTTACTACCTTTTCCAGAATTCTCTTTACCTCCCTGTTTGAAACCTCAGCTTGCCCACTGGTTTGGGGGTGATATGCTATAGCTACCTTGTGGTTGACCCCATACTTTGCCAATAGAACTGTGAACAATTTTTTTTATAGAAGTGACTACCTTAATCACTTATAATAGCTCTCGGCGTGCCAAACCTCGTAAAAATGTTCTTTTGCAGAAATTTGAGAACCACTTTTGCATCGTTCGTCGGGAGTGCTACGGCTTCCACCCACTTTGATACATAATCCACCGCAAGCAAAATGTACTGATTGGTAAAGGAGGAAGGGAATGGTCCCATGAAATCAATGCCCTATACATCGAAGATCTCAACTTCTAAAATAGTTTGAAGTGGCATCTCATTCCTTTTCGATATATTGCCCACCCGTTGACATTTATCACAAGTTTTAACAAATTGGTGGGCATCTTTAAATAATGTAGGCCAATAAAACCCAGCTTGAAGGACTTTTGCTTATGTTCTCTCACTACCATAGTGTCCCCCATACGCCGACGAGTGGCATTCATGCAGTATACTATTCACCTCGCTATAAGGCACACACCTTCTAATCATTTTGTCAGTGCACTATTTGAATAGGTATGACTCATCCCTCATATACTACTTGACGTCATGGAGAAACTTCTTTTTCTGTTGTCGTGTAAGATCGGGGGGGGGGGGAGCATGTTACTCACTAGATAATTCGTGAAGTCCGCGTACCATGGAAATTATGCATTTATCCCAAACAATTGCTCATCCGGGAATGACTCGTTGATTACACACGTGTCCTCTTCCTTGTTAATCTGATTTTCTAGCCTAGACAAATGATCGGCGACTTGGTTCTCCGTCCCCTTTCTATCCTTTATTTCTAAATCAAACTCTTGTAAAAGGAGAATCCATCGAATAAGGCGTGGCTTAGCATCTTTTTTCAAAATTAAGTACCGAATAGCCGAGTGATCTGTATAAACTACTACCTTTGTCCCGATCAAGTATGCCTAGAATTTATCAAACGCTTACACCACTGTAAGCAATTCCTTTTCCGTAGTTATGTAGTTCATTTGAGTGTCCGTGAGTGTCTTACTTGCATAATATATAGCGTGAAATACCTTCTCTCGGCGTTGGCCTAAAACAGCTCCAACTGCATAGTCGCTTGCATCACACATTAACTCAAAGGGCATGGTCCAATCTGGCGCGACGATGATGGGAGCTGTGGTCAATTTCTTCTTCAACAACTCGAATGCTAATTTACACTCCTCATCAAACTTGAAAACCGAATCCTTCCCTAAAAGACTGCACAGAGGTTTTGCAATTTTAGAGAAGTCCTTTATGAGTCTTCTGTAGAACCTAGCATGTCCCAGAAAACTTCGAATTCCCTTAACTGAACTAGGTGGAGGAAGTTTCTCTATTGTTTCCAGCTTCTCTTTATCAACCTCTAAACCTTAAGCCAAGACCTTGTGGCCCAAAATTATGCCTTCTTCAACCATGAAGTGACACTTTTCCCAGTTAAGGACCAAGTTCGTGTCAGTGCATCTGTGTAATACCATCACTAAATTCTTCAGACATGTATCAAAGTCATCTCCATAGACAGAGAAGTCGTCCATGAAGACTTCCACATTTTTTTCCACCATGTCCGAGAAGATGGCCATCATACACTCTGGAAGGTAGCGGGTGCATTATACAATCCGAACGACATTCTCCTGAATGCGAATGTGCCGCATGGGCACGTGAATGTAGTCTTCTCTTGGTCTTCAGGAGCAATTACGATCTAATTATAACCTGAATATCCGTCCAACAAGCAATAATACTCATGTCCCGCTAATCTGTCCAACATCTGATCGATAAAGGGCAATGAAAAGTAATCTTTGCGGGTCGCTTTATTCAACTTCCTGTAGTCCATGCAAACCCTCCAACCAGTCATTGTCCTTGTCGAAATTAGCTCATTGTCATCAGTTTGAACCACGGTCATTCCTCCTTTTTTCGGTAGACATTGGACTGGACTTACCCACTTACTGTCTAAAATTGGGTAAATGATACCCGCATCCAACCATTTCAGGACTTCTTTCTTAACCACTTTTTTCATGATAGGGTTAAGCCGTCTTTGTTACTCCACTGTCGGTCTTGCATCGTCTTCCATCAGGATTTTATGTATACAAAAGGATGGGCTGATTCCTTTGATATCTGCAATTGTCCATCTTATAGCCGATTTGTGTTCTCTAAGCACTCTCAGCAACTTTTCTTCCTGTAATTCGTTAAGTGCAGCAGAAATAATAACAGGTAAAGAATTAGAATGGCCTAAGTATGCATACCTGAGGTGTTTAGGGAGTGGCTTAAGTTCAAGGGTTGGTGGCTCCTCCAATGATGATTTTATCCGTGCTGTGGCTTTTTCATCCGTGTGCAATGGTTCAAATGGTGCTCTAAATCTTCTCACTCGTGGCAAGGAGTCTAGCATATGCAAGTAGTCCACAAATTCTAGATCATCTAATTCTTCATCTCCCAATAATGTCGTTTCCAATGGATCGTTAACCAAACTCTTTCCCATATCTTCGCTGATTATCTGATCAATGATATCCATTCGGAAACAATCTTCTTCATCCGTAGGAAATTTCATGGCCTTGAAAATATTGAATTTTATTTCCTGATCTTGGACCCTCATCGTTAGTTCACCTTTTTGTACGTCGATGAGTGTCCTACCCGTAGCCAAAAACGGTATCCCGAGAATGATAAGGATGTTCTTATCTTCCTCAAAATCCAGAATAATGAAATCCGCGGGGAATATGAACTTGTCTACCTTAACCAATATGTCCTCCACAATGCCTCTCGGGTACGTGACTGACCTATCCGCCAACTGCAATGAGATGTTTGTAGGCTTTGGAGCGGGCAAACCCAATTCTGTATAAATTGATAACGACATAAGGTTCACACTTACCCCAAAATCACACAAGCACTTGTTGAATGACATCCTCTCAATCGTGCATGGAATGGTGAAACTCCCCGAATCTTTTAACTTTGGTGGCAACTTTCGCTGTAATACCACACTAGACTCCTCTATTAATGCCACTGTCTCGAAATCTTCCAATTTCTTTTTCCTGGACAAAATCCCTTTCATGAATTTTGCATAATTGGGCATCTGCTCTAGGGCTTCTGCGAACGGGATATTAATCTGAAGTTTCTTAAAAACTTCCAAAAATTTTGCAAATTGCTTGTCTAATTTCTATTTTTGAACCCTTTACTGAAACGGCGGTGGAGGATACACAACTGGCTTGTCATCCAACTTTGTTTTCTCAATTTGCTTATCCTCACCCTGTTTTCCTTCAGTCACTTTGTTGTCATCAATTTTACCATTCGATATAGCTGAATTTTCTGCACCTTTCCCTTCTAAATGTTTTCCACTTCTCAAGGTGATTGCCTGACACTGTTCATGATTTCCCTTCAGATTTCTTTCGGTGTCACTTGGTAGCGTCCCTTGAGGTCTATTGTTCAATGCCAATGCAATTTGTCCCATCTGATTTTCTAGATTCTTGATGGCTATCTCTTGCGATTTCATTGCCATTGCTTGATTTTTCATAGCTACCTCGTTGCTCGTTATATACTTTGATATCAACTCCTCTAAATCTAATTTCCTCTCCTGACGTTGAACTGGTTGTTGATTCTGAAATCCTGGGGGATACGATGGTCGTGGAGCTTGCTGATTCTGATTATTATTCCATGACTGATTAGGATGATTCATATTCCCCTGATTATATGTATTTTGGTATGTATTCTGTGGAATTCTGTTGTAGCTACTCAAAAATTGTACTGACTCTAGGTTGATTACGCATTGATCCGTCGGATGTTCCCCTGTGCACAATTCACAAATAACTGCAACTTGTTGTGTCTGTCCCCCTGACCACACGTCAAACTTCTTGGAGAGTGCTAAAATCTGTGCTGTTATTACCGTCACTCCATTTACCTCTAACACTCCAGTGACTGTAGGTTGTGCCATTCTTGCCATGGGCCACTGATAGTTGTTAGCAGCCATCGTCTCTATCAACTGATATGCCTCCTCATAGTTCTTTGCCATAAAAGCTCCCCCCAACGCTGCATCAATACTGGTCTTGAGATTCCCATGTAGTCCGTTGTAAAATGTATTCATCTGCAACCACTTAGGAAATCCATGATGTGGGCATTTTTTGAGTAATTCTTTGTATCTCTCTCATGCCTCGTACAATGACTCCCCATGTTGCTGATCAAACATCGTAATCTTATTCCTCATCTTCACAATTTTCACTGGCGGGAAGAATTTTGCTAGAAATTTCTAAGCCAGGTCATCCCATGTCGTTATTGAACACGCTGGTAAAGAGTGTAACCAACTCTTCGCCTTGTCCGACAGAGTGAATGGGAACAAGCGAAGTCTAACTGCTTCATTTGACACCCCATTGTACTTGAAAGTGTCACAGATTTCCAGAAAACTAATCAAATGCTCGTTAGGATCGTCATTTGCAAGTCCCCCAAACAAGACCGAGTTCTATATCATCTGAATATTCCCAGGCTTAATCTCGAATGTGTTCGCGGCTATAGCAGGCCTGGTGATACTCGACTGGACCTCAGTCACCTTAGGTGTAGCAAAGTCCCTCAACGCTTTCTGGTCTTCGGTAGCCATTGCTTCTTCTTTGTCAGAATTTTCGAATTCGCCCCTTGTTTCCTTGATCCACTTACTTAACCTCTAAAACCTTCTCTCAATATCGTCCTTAAAAGGAAGCAAGTCTGGATTTTTGGATCGAGTTTGTATAAACCAACTTCAAAAACTTGAAATAAGATGAATAAAACAAAAACAAAAAGTGTTTAAGTAAAACTGGACTAATTAAACTGATATTGAAAAATAATAAAATCTATAATAAACTCCTCGGCAACGGCGCCAAAAACTTGTTGGGTAAAATCTAATTACGCACATCACGCAAGTATACGTGGTCAACAAGTAATATAATAGTAAGTAGAGTATCGTTCCCTCAGAGACTTAGCAAGACATTAACTTCACAATTACCAATTTCCTATTAATCCTAATTTTATTAAACCAATCAAATTCCAATTTCTAGTAAAAATAATAAAGATATTAAAATCAAATAAAAATCAACAAACTTTAAAACTGGATTTTCAAACAAATCTTGGAGAATTAGGCTTACAACTTCACTCTAAGCATCACTATGATTATTATACCTTATTTCAGTTTAATTCACTATCCCAGTTTATTAATTAAGAACACGTATGTAACACTAGCCACCTCTCGATGTACTAATATCGTATTAACCCAAATCCATAATTAAGATAGAATTGTGTTAAACACCTTAATCAACTAACTCACTATATCTCTATGTGAATTATAATTAAAGAAGATTTAAGTTCAAGTTCTTTATCTGATTACATGCGATGTCAAGCATATCTCTACACTAACATTCATCAAGATTCTGTTCATTCACATAAATCAAGAACACATGCTATATTAACTAAGTCTAGATTCGTATTTCATCTCTCGAATTCATACAAGTTCACATAAAATTGTTGATCAGGCAATTCATAAATTCAAGCTCAAATTAATATAGATAAACTGGATAATAGCTTATTAGACTGAAAAATCAAGATTACATAATCATCATTCCACTTAAAGATCTATTATAAGCCTAATAAGTAATTTAGTTCATAACTAATAAATTAAATACTAAATTAATAAAAGAAAACATCATCCCAATTACACAATTTGAAATTAAACGAGAATAGTAATACACCACCCTTCTCGCCTTCAAATCTAAAATATTCACGAAAATTATTATTCTTCTTCGTTCCTCTAAGCTCTTGCCTTTCAATCTCGTTTTTTTCAGTGTGTCTGAATCCCCCCCTCCCCTTTTCTCCTATAAGTCACATAAATTGCCTCACCTCATCTTCATACCACCAATCCTAATCCAACTCTAATTCATCACATAGAAAGTCAAATAGAAATCTGAATCCTTTTCAACACCAACAACTCATTAGTCAACGACTCCAAAAATCATGAAATAACAACCATCCCATACTCCTATTAGGATCATATTACATAAAGAATTAATAGCTCCCCACAATGCCCTTCTTCCAGCACATAACAAATCTCGCCAGCTTAGATCCCGTAACTGCGCGCCCCGCGCTGCTTTACTAAGCATCATAGCGCGGCCCGCGCTACTGTACCAGACGGCATCCACGCACTAGTGCGCCCTGCACCGCTTTACTAAGCATCACAGCGTGTCCCGCGCTAGGAAGCCAGAATGTCCAAAGTTGCTCAAAAAATCCTTCCAATGCTAGCAAATTGATACGCATACTGAATATCCTACAATAGGCACAAAACCCATCAAAAGTAACATGAAAGAAATCAAAAGCAAACAAGATAACAAGCTAAATGAATACAAATCATAGGTTAAAAACCTACTCATCAATAATGCCCGTACCGAGTTCTAAAGGTAGTCTTCAAAATATCTTCAGTTTTAATCTTCAACTGATGATATCCAGCACAAAAATTGATCTTTGAAAAGAATTGTGCTTCATGCAACTGGTCGAACAGATCATAAATGCAAGGTAGCGAATACCTATTCTTGATGGTGACATGGTTCAATTCCTGGTAGTCAATACAAAGTCGCATACTCCCGTTTTTTTTCCTTTACGAATAAAATAGGAGCACCCCAAGGAGATGTACTAGGACGAATGAAACTGATGTCTAACAACTCCTGTAGTTGGACCTTTAACTCCTGAAGTTCAATAGTAGCCATTCAATATGGGATTTTAGAAATGGATTTTGTATCAGGTTCAAGGTCAATAAAGAATTCAACTTCACGTTATGGGGGTAGACCGGGAAGTTCTTTAGGAAATACGTCAGGAAATTCACTAACAACAAAAATATTATTCAAATCTGACGTATTTTTGTTAAAGTCCATGACATGGACTAAGAAAGCTTGACATCCATTTTTTAATAAAGCGAATGGCTTTATGGCTTGATATGATGGTGATTGAATTTAGTGGTTTGGTTGCTTGAATTCGCATAACAGGTTGGTTAGGAATATGAAAACTAACAACCTTACGAAAATAATCAATTTTGGCATGATGAGTGGTTAACCAATCAATCCCTAAAATCACATCAAATGCAAGTATTTTCAAAAAAATAAGATCAACATGTAATGTGATGGTCCCAACTTGAATCAAGCAAGATTTATAAACCGTGGATGTAATGAAAGTTTCTCCTATCGGAGTTTTAACAGATAAGTCAAAGTCTAATTTCTTAGGGGTCAAGTTCAAATGTTTAGCACATATAAGAGAAATAAAAGAATGGGTAGAACCGATATCTAATAAGGTATAAACTTCGTAAGAGTTTATGTTTAGCTTACCCGTGATCACCTCGTTTAGGTTCCTCGCATTTTGGGCAGTCACAACAAATGCTCTTCCAGGAACCACTGACTTTGACTTGTCCGGGACAGCCTTTGGAGTCGCCATTCCCGCTGGACTTGGTTTCACTACAGGACAATCTCTAGCTATATGATTGTAAGACCCTAACTTATTAATGAATAAAATTAAATTTTCTCTAATTATTATTGTGAATAATAAGGTGTTAATTTGATATAATATTTTAGTTATGGGTGAAACGTGCAAATTTTACAAAATAAACAAGTGGTTATAAAATATTCATTTTGTCGGGGAATATTCGTTTGGTCGTAGAATATTCTTTCTATCGGGGAATATTCGTACGACGGCGCAGCTATTTGTACCATTAATACTGTTGGAATACCTGGTGGTTAAAATACAATAATACGCGTGGTTGCACAGTAGCACACGGATTGCACAGTATTTTTGAATTATTGATTCTTACGAAGGCACTACTCAATAATTGTTATAGTAGTTACTGTTCAATATTTTATTTTATTGATTCAATAATTGCTGTATTGATATTTTATAATATTGTTATTTCAATAATTGTCACTGCACAGTATTCCCATTATCAGATCAATAATTCATATTATTTGAATAATATTATTAGATAACATTATTGGCAATGTCTAGAAAGTTCTGTCTAAGGAGAGGTTTGGTCACCTAATTGTACGCCAGTAAGGAGAAATCCTTATTAGAAAGCCACCTCTTTCCTGAGAACCTGGTTGTCATAAATGTGATTCTGTAATATTAATTGTGAATAATTAATTATTAATTCATATGATAAGGAAATATTTATTTTATGTGAATATAAATGTTGGATATATTTTGTGGTTAAAAATTGAAGGAGTTAATGTTGAGGTGTTTTATCAGTATTTTTCTCGGAATGGAGGTATTAAAAATCATTCAGGATTTTTGAGATATATTACGAGGGTTATAATTTTTAATCCGACCGTTGGATCGTTGTGATTTTTGAATATGTTATACATATATAAGTTGAGTATATATCCACAAATTTTAAACCGTTAAAAATGAACGTATGATTTGTTATGAATTTTAAGAGATGACTGGTTCAGAAATTGTTAAAGTTTTAGAATTTATCATTTTGGTGGAAAATTCTAGAATTGGTGGACCCCACTTTTGATTGGTAAAAATGTGCTGAGATTTTTACTCAAATATGGTGGGTGGAAATAGTAGCAGGTAAAGCCATCAGGTTGCAGGTTAAGCCTGCTTCGGTGTGCAAACATTTTCCTATAAATAAAGGGCTAAGTTAGAATTAAAAATCACACCAGAAACAAGTTTTCTCTCTTTCTCTCTCTAGATTATTGAGTTTATTTTGTGAGTATTTAGATACTTTGTGAGTTTCTATTCATCAGTGCAAGTTTTCTTCAGCCTTATACCGATATTCCGATCAGAAGTACTGATATTTTGAGGTAAGGGGTGTTATATTCTTCTTAAAATGATACTTTCTTCAATATCATTATATCGAAATGTTGGTATGAACTTTTTATCAAATTTAGAACTTTTTGTGTCGGGATTACTATTCACGTATACGGCACTATTCACGAATACTGCACTATTCACCGAAAAATGAAATTTTCTTCTTTTTGTCCAAGTTGTCTATTATGCTTACTATCTTTGATTGTATCCATGTTTTGATCTTTATTTTTGAATTCTGCTTCAAAATTTGTTATTATGGAGTATTATTGAACTTGGATAAACTGTAATACGAATTCCTAATATGTGTTCTTTTATCACACTGGATTCGTTTTCTTTAAAATATTTTTCATCATCATCAGTCCTAAATGATGATACTACTGAATATATTTGGCTTGTAGTGCAAAGATGTATGATTACCTGATGAATATCTTTGGCTTATAGTGCAAAGATGAACAGATGTTGAGATGAACATGACCAACTGGTGATACAAATGAATATCTTTGGCTTGTAGTGCAAAGATGAATATTTGATTCAAGATGTATATTGATTAATGTTACAGAGATAAAATATTGATGATGGACTTTTAAATCTTAGAAGATAGTAGAATTGTTTCTCTACTTGACTCTTCTAATGGATTGATGTTTTCGCTGCAGTTGTTGATTTAAAACTTGTCTATTATATTTTATCAGATTTTCCCTGTTAAAGACTACCGATAATTTGTTGTATATTATCTTAGTCATAATATTCCTTACTGGCTAGTTGAGCTTACCCTTTTTGTTCCATTTTCTTCTCAGGAGGAGATAGTATAGCAGGAACTAGCTGGGGTATGGAGTGACGGTTTTATAAAGTTGTTTAGCAGTCCTCACTATTTTTATAAAATAGTGTATCAATAATTGTAATAAGGACTCCTTTTGAGTTTTTATACTCTTTATTTGTATTCAAACTCACAGTATATGTGTTGTCGTATTTTACACGACAATTGTATTACTGAGGTTGTATTTGTTTTTGTACCATGTATTTGGCGACTCAGAATGGGTGATGTATACCTGTTTTGGGGGCGTCACAGTTGGTATCAAAGCTTAGGGATATGATCCCTGACTGAGATGTGAGACAAGAACTAGGAGTAGAGAGACGGGGAATTCCTTCACTAGTATGACCTGACTAAGTTTATTTGGTATTTATTTGGTCGGTCAGAGTATAGGGATAATATATGACATGACTATTAACCCTTTTTTTATGGCAGTATTTTAGAATGGCAGCTGAGAACGTTAATAATGGAGTGAATCAGACCATGGAGACACCTTTGATCACCACCCAGGGGAACGTGCAACAAGAAGACAATATTCCTCCTGTAAACAACACTACCGAACAAATGATGAATGATGGGATGTTTAGAAGTTTTTTACAGTTCATGCAAAACCAGACGAGGGAGACTCGTGCACAAAATATGGGTGGAAATGCTAGGAATGCGTAGCTTGTCACAGCCAAGCAGTTCAAAGAGTTGGGACCACCAGAATTTAAGGGAAAGCCTGATCCGATCATGGAGGAAACGTGGGTCAAGCAAATTACCAAGATATTCGATGTCTTGGGATGCACAGAGGAACAGAAGGTTCCATTCGCCACCTTTTTGTTCCGTGGTGAGGCAGACTAGTGGTGGGAGTCTATGAAGCGTACCCAGCCTGATGCATTCAACATGTCTTGGGAAATGTTTCAAAAACTGTTTAATGACAAGTACTTTCCTAAAAGTATTCGTCATATGAAGGAGGTAGAGTTTATTAGACTGGAACAAAACAACATGACGGTGTCCCAGTACGAGGAAAAGTTTGCAGAGTTATCCAGGTTTGCACCTCATTTGATAGAGAATGAGGAACGAATGACGAGGATGTTCCTAAGAGGTCTAAAGCCCGAGATTCGGCAATATCTTATCTCTCATAAATTTTCTTTATATTCAGATGTTGTAAACAGGGCTCAATTATTAGAGCGAGATATTGAGTATGTTCAACTGAGGGACCACAACCAGGGTCATACCAGTGGCAGCGGTCATCGGAGCAATGAAAACCAGCAGGAAGGAAAACATTCGGACAAAAGCGGTAATCACTCTGGTGGTTGTAACGCCCCCAAATCCGGGTATCTTCCAACCCGACAGATGGTGCAATACTGTACAACATTCATACATTCATTCAATTGAAAAGTCTAAAAGAACGAATATAACTCTTATATATTAAAGTAATATTTACAATTCCCAGGTTCTATACCCATTACAAAGGTTCTTTGTCATAATATCAGTTACATTACAACAATAGACCTATACTATTACAAGACAGCTTAACAATCTGCCTTAGCTTTTCCTTTATCCCTTTTTGATCCTTCGGGACGTTTAGTCTTAGCTGCATTCATATGGTTCAAGCAAGAGTGAGCATGGCTAGCTCAGCAAGTATAATAATTTAATAACAACATGCCTGACACATACAAATCGTATATCTTCAATAACTGAACAATAGTTATGAAGTACTATTGATAATTCAAAGTAGCACTTCATCTTTTCTTTCAAAATGTTTTACAATAACAACAATATTTAGTTAAAACATTCACTCCGGTCAAAGACCTTGAGTATTCATTCTTTATTGAAAAGGACAACCCGGAACGAATTCTGTAAGCCCGATATTACTTACGAGCACTTCTAGGTGATCAACCTAGTGTACTCTATGTTGATCAACACTACATCCATTAAACGTATGTACGTTTAATCTTTTGGAAACCTCACGTGCCTGTCGTTTTACTGACAAAACATTTGTTTAACATTTCAGTCTTCTTTTGAAAACCATATCTAGTAGTTGACAAAAGATAGCAACATTTGATAATGCAAGAGTAGATTATCAAGTCTAGCCAAAGGGGATTGGCTTTAACCTCAACGTACCTCAATTCATGCGAGAGAATACATGAATTTTAAACTTGTTCAGATTGAACTGAAACAAGAGTTAGAATACTTGCCTTTAGCGTTTGCTACGATAAATTATCTTTATGTTCAAGTCGTTCAAGTCTCTACAATACATGATCACATAATGACTTTACATTAGGTCACATATAATCAAATATGTATATGACTATATCATACCCTTCATTTCAATCTAACTGTGTATTAGATTTAGTTACTATTCATTCTGATTTAACATTACCATTGCATTTATATTCGACTAGGTTATCTTAACCTTTACATTACATTCCTTAAGGTTTAACAAAGTTTAAACAATGTTACATTACCTTCCTTCAGTTTGTGTTTATTTCCATTTCCTTTCTTTGTACTTAGAAACCTTCATTACTATCTTTGTTCTGAGACTGGCGCTGCGGCGCCAGCTTTACACTTACATCTCACGCTGCGGCGCGAGCCTTATTCTAGCATGTCCCGGACTTGGCGCTGGGGTGCGAGTCCTTACTTAATGGGCCGCGCTGCGGCGCCACTCTCCAGCAACTTATTGTACTGTACATGGCGCTGCGGCGCCACGAATTGCACTACAGTTTGCGCCGCGGCGAACTCTTGCAGTAGACTCGAACATTGTTCCATGCTGCGGCGCGGGCCATTTGCCTTGGGTTGGCGCCGCGGCGCCAACTCTGTGCACCAGATAAAAATTTCAGTTTTAAAATTTTGTGAACTTCTCGGACGCATAACTTCTTCGTTATAAGTCCAAATTGGCTCGTTCAAAAGCCTACGATTCACAAATTTTGTAATCTACATGATCATCCAAGAATTTTATCTATTTGACTTCGTTTGCTAAAAATTCACCTATTAGTTCATTTTTTTAACGAAACGATAAACGTTCGTGAACGTTCAACGCTCGTTTCTTCATTCTAAGTCGGAATCCGGTCATTTTTGAGTCTACAACTCTTAAATTCCAAATATGACTTAACTCCATTGTAAAGCAATGATTCCGTGATCAAACACAAAATTTGACTTCCATTTCGAGAATTTTATGAATTCGACGATCGTCGTCCAATCGTGCAATTTTCGGCAAATCTTCATTCTTACGATTTGTTCAACATTACAAATGAACTTCATTCATCATGTGAACATCTCCCCATACATAATACAACAACTTATTTTCATTGTTGGACTTTAACTCCTCATGAGCTTATAACTAATCAAATTATAAACTACTTAAGATTGGATTATTCATGACTTATGACAATTAGAGTTTCTTAATCATCATATTTTACATGTGCTTCACATATAACTTTACTTAGGTATACATAATACATATGATCATATAACTTCTTTTACCTTCATATCAATTCTCTTTTAATAAACTTCTTATAAGTTCATATTATTTTCTCATAAGTTATAACTTATGTTAGCTTAAATAACTTATTGCCAACTTAATTGGCTTAAGTTCATTACTTACTCATTTATGTTTCTTAATCCAACTTTTCTTATCATCCTATCATGGTAGAGATAGAAGATAATTGGAGAAGAAGTCTTACTCTTTGTTGTCTTGGTAAGTAGCTTGCTTATTCTTCTTGGCTTATAGAAGTGACTTATTGTAGCTTATTGTCTCTAACACTTAAGCACTTTGAGAAGTCTAGATTATTTGAACAACCAACAAATGCTTGTAAATCTTCTCTATTTATAGAACTTGCAAAGTTAGGGTAGTTTGGTCTTTAAAACATCACATCTCCTTAAGCCACCTCCTTACTAGTCATTACTTACTAACCACTCTCTTATCCTTTGCTTGGTCATTACTTATTTAACTTGGTCATTACTCTTAAGTCTTGGTCATCACATATTAACCATATTGATATGGTTTTTCCCATGGGTCAACCCATTTTATTAGACTTAAGTTGGGGCTAAGATTAGATTAAATCATTGGGCTTTGTATGAACAAACCACTAGTTGATTCCTTAATTAATAATTGGGCCTCTTCCTTTAATTCCCTTGGACTTATATTAATTCCCAACAATCTTTACAAGTTCATTAACATTTCATAATACATATAGTTTATGTATTATTTTCGTATTCTAATTCATATAGAATTTATATACGATAATTCACCCTTCATACAACCTCGTATAATTCTTCGTATTATATTCATTTCCATTTATTTGTACAATACATAAGTATCATACCATTATTACATATTTATTACTATTTCGCCTTCCTTAACGTTTATAAATTAAGTCCACAAGCGAAATATTGTTTTTTCCATAACTAGATTTTTATTACATAATCCATCTCACCTTATTATTCCATCATTACGTATTTCTCGAAAATCCAAAATTATACCCCGAGCCAATACCGATGAATAGTATTTTTCAAAAAATTTCTCGAAAAACATTTATTTTCGTCTTGGAAATTTAAACACTTTAATTCATCCATGTAGCTCAAATACTACGACATTCCAACGTCACTAGGTTATATAACAACAACCATCTTGATAACACATATAATACAATTTTATTATTATTTAATTTAATAAAAATTATTTTACAATAAGATCCGAATTTCTCGGTCGTTACAGTGGTAATCGTGGCCGTGATAATAGAAGGAGCGAGTCGGGGGGAGATTTCAAAAGGAGAAGGTATAACAACGATAACGTGAAGACGTCAGCACCAACATCAACTGTTTTTAGGGGAGGAGAACGAGCACCGGTCGTATGTTACAAATGCGGGAAAGAGGGTCACATCAGCCCAAACTGCCCACAACAGTTCAAGGTATATTGTAACTATGGAAAGGAAGGTCATATAGCTAAACATTGTCTTGTTGCGAAACCAAGTTCAACGGGGATAGTGACTCCGAAGGCTGTTCCGGACAAGTGAAAGTCAGTGGTTCTTGGAAGGGCGTTTGTCGTGACTGCCCAAAACGCGAAGAACCCTAATGAGGTGATCACGAGTATGCTAATTATAAACTCTTGTGAAGTTTATACCTTATTAGATACCGGTTCTACCCATTCTTTTATCTCTCCTGCTTGTGCTCAACGTTTGAACTTGACTTTGGAGAAATTAGACTTTGACTTATCTGTTGAAACTCCGTTAGGAGAAACTTTCGTTACATCTACTGTTTATAAATCTTGCTTGATTTAAGTTGGTACCATCACATTACCTGCCGATCTTATTTCGTTGAAAATTCTTGCATTTGATGTGATTTTAGGGATTGATTGGTTAACCACACATCATGCTAAAATTGATTGTTTTGGTAAGGTTGTTAGTTTTCATATTCCTAACCAACCTGTTATGAGAATTCAAACAACTAAACCATTATAGTCAATCAATGTCATTTCAAGCCATAAAGCTATTTATTTATTGAAAAACAGATGTCAAGCTTTCTTAGCCCATGTCACGGACTTGAACAAAAACACGTCAAATTTGAATAAAATTTCTGTTGTTAATGAATTTCCTGACGTATTTCCGGAAGAACTTCCCGGTCTACCCCCAGAACGTGAAGTTGATTTCTTTATTGACCTTGAACCTGGCACAAAGCCCATTTCTAAAACTCCATATGGAATGACTCCTATTGAACTTCAGGAGTTAAAGGTCCAACTACAGGAGTTGTTGGACATCAGTTTTATTCGTCCTAGTACATCTCCTTGGGGTGCTCCGGTGTTATTCGTAAAGAAGAAAGATAGTAGTATGCGATTTTGTATCGACTATCGGGAATTGAACCATGTCACCATCAAGAATAGGTATCCACTACCTCGCATTGATGACATGTTCGACCAATTGCAAGGAGCACAATTCTTTTCAAAGAGCGATCTTCGTTCTGGATATCATCAGCTGAAGATTAAAACTGAGGATATTCCAAAGACTGCCTTCAGAACTCGGTACGGGCATTACGAATTTTTAGTCATATCTTTTGGATTGACTAATGCTCCTGCTGCTTTCATGGATATGATGAACCGTGTATTCAAGGAATATTTGGATCAGTTCATTATTGTCTTTATTGATGACATCCTCATCTATTCCAAAAGCCGTGAAGATAATGAGCATCATTTGAAGCTGGTACTACAAAGGCTTCGCGATAACAAGCTATATGCCAAGCTGAAGAAATGCGAGTTCTGGCTTGAGGAAGTAGCATTCCTTGGGCATGTGGTGTCAAAACATGGAATATCTGTCGACCCGGCGAAGATTGAAGTCGTACAAATTTGGGAGCAACCAAAGTCGGTGACCGAAGTACGTAGCTTTCTGGGCTTAGCTGGTTACTATCGGAGATTCATGGCAGGATTTTTTCGAATCACTACTCCGTTAACTCAGCTGACTCGTAAAGATACAAAATTCGGTTGGAGCGAGAATTGTGAGAAGAGTTTTCAAGAACTCAAGAGGAGACTCATTTCGGCACCTGTTCAGACAATACCATCTGGTTCGGATGGATTTTTTATCTACAGCGATGCTTCAGGCAAAGGGTTAGGATGTGTTCTCATGCAACATAGGAAAGTCATAGCCTATGCCTCGCAATAACTCAAAGAATATGAGAGGAATTATCCTACTCATGATTTAGAGTTTGCAGCAGTCGTTTTCGCGTTGAAGATCTGGAGACACTACCTGTATGGGGAGAAAGTGGAGATCTATACAGATCATAAAAGCCTCAAATATTTCTTCACCCAAAAGGAACTCAACATGCGGCAACGACGTTGGCTCGAGCTTCTGAAAGATTACGATCATACCATCCAATATCATCCTGGAAAAGCAAACTTAGTAGCTGACGCATTGAGTAGAAGATCATATGCGGGTACGAGTGCAATGTTGTTAACACAAAGGCCCATTTTGTATGACTTGCAAAGGATGGAGATAGAGATGAAGGCTCCAAGTACCCACGTGATGATATCAAACATACGAGTAGAACCGACTTTAATCGATAAAGTTAAAGCTGCTCAAGCTACGGACATGGAGCTGATGCGTATGAAGAAGAAAGTGCAAGAAGGTGCTATTCCAGAAGCAAGAATCGATGAAGAAGGAATACTTCGAGTCAACTCCAGACTTTGTGTTCCTAATGATTTTGACTTGAAGCATAGAATCATGATGGAGGAACACAACACACCGTTTGCAATCCATCCTGGGAGTACCAAAATGTATCACGATCTTCGACATACATTTTGGTGGAGCAATATGAAAAGAGAGATCGCGGAGTTTATCTCGAGGTGTTTAACTTGTCAACGTGTAAATGCGGAGCATCAAGTACCAAAGGGTCCATTGCAACCACTTGAGATTCTGAAGTGGAAGTGGGAACACATTACCATGGAATTCGTTACGGGTCTTCCCAAGGTTTCTCAAGGCATAGATGCGATTTGGGTTATTGTTGATAGATTAACCAAGTCTGCCCATTTCTTGCCTATACGTGAGACTTATTCCCTTGAACGTCTTGCTAGTATGTACGTAAATGAGATTGTAAGATTGCATGGCATGCCAGTATCCATAGTTTCGGATCGTGACCCAGGATTCACTTCACGATTTTGGGTTAGCTTGCAAAAAGCTATGGGCACGGATTTATGATTCAGTTCGGCATACCATCCTCAAACGGACGGACAATCAGAGAGGACTATTCAAACTCTTGAAGATCTATTAAGACTCCGTGTCCTAGATTTCAAAGGGAGTTGGGATAAGTACCTACCATTGGTGGAATTCTCCTACAACAACAGTTATCAGGAAAGTATAGGTGTGGCTCCATTCGAGGCGTTGTATGGAAGAAAATATTGTTCTCCAGTATGCTGGGACGAGGTGGGTGAAACAACATTGTTGGGACCAGAGTTGGTATGAATGACTATAGAGAAGATCCAAACGATTCGACAACGTATACAAACGGCAAAGGATCGATATAAGAGTTATGCGGATCTTCATCGGAAGGATGTGGAATTAAATATTGGGGATCATATATTGTTACGTGTTGCACCATGAAAGGGAGTTACAAGATTTAGGAAGAGAGAAAAGCTCAATCCACGATTTGTTGGTCCATTTGAAATTCTTGACCGAATAGGAAATGTGGCCTATAGACTCGTATTACGTCCAAGTATGTCTCGTGTTCATAATATTTTTCACATATCTATGCTTCGTAAATATGTTAAAGACCCGAACCACATTATTGAGTTAGAACCAGACGAGATAGCCGAAGATTTAACGTACGAGGAGGTACCTGTTAAGATCTTGGATAGGAAAGAGCATGTCTTACGCACGAAGGTTATACCACAAGTTAAGGTTTTGTGGAGAAACCATGCTATTGAAGAAATGACCTGGGAGTTAGAATCAGAAATGAAAGCGAGGTATCCCCACCTTTTCGAAACACTAGGTACGTACGTCAATTTCGAGGACGAAATTTCATAAGGAGGGGAGGTTGTAAGACCCCAACTTATTAATGAATAAAATCAAATTTTCTCTAATTATTATTGTGAATAATAAGGTGTTAATTTGATATAATATTTTGGTTATGGGTGAAATGTGTAAATTTTGCAAAATAAATAAGTGGTTATAAAATATTCATTTTGTCAGGGAATATTCGTTTGGTCGTGGAATATTCTTTCTGTCGGGGAATATTCATACGACGGCGCAACTATTTGTGTGCCCCATAACGGAAAACGGTTGGATGGAGATAACGACAAAAATTGAATTTTTATAAATAACGGCGTAGTTGTTACCGTTAACACTGTTGGAATACCCAATGGTTAAAATACAGTAATACGCGTGGTTGCACAGTAGCACACGGATTGCACAGTATTTTTGAATTATTGAGTCTTACGAAGGAAGGCACTACTCAATAATTGTTACAGTAGTTACTGTTCAATATTTTATTTTATTGATTCAATAATTGCTGCATTGATATTTTATATTATTGTTATTTCAATAATTGTTATTGCACAGTATTTCCCATTATCAGATCAGTAATTCATATTATTTGAATAATATTATTAGATAGCATTATTGACAATGTCTAGAAAGTTATGTCTAAGGAGAGGTTTGGTCACCTAACTGTGCGCCAGTAAGGAGAAATCCTTATTGGAAATCCCCCTCTTTCCTGGGAACGGCTTGGTTGTCATAAATGTGATTCTGTAATATTAATTGTGAATAATTAATTATTGATTCATATGATAAGAAAATATTTATTTTACGTGAATATAAATGTTGGATATATTTTGTGGTTAAAAAATGAAGGAGTTAATGTTGAGGTGTTTTATCAGTATTTTTCTCGGAACGGAGGTATTAAAAAACAATCAGGATTTTTGAGATATATTGCGGGGGTTATAATTTTTAATCCGACCGTTGGATCATTGTGATTATTGGATATGTTATACATATATAAGTTGAGTATATATTCACAAATTTTGAACCGTTAAAAATGAACGTATGATTTGTTATGAATTTTAAGAGATGACTGGTTCAGAAATTGTTGAAGTTTTGGAATTTATCATTTTGGTGAAAAATTCTAGAATTGGTGGACCCCACTTTTGTTTGGTGAAAATGTGCTGAGATTTTTATTCAAATGTGGTGGGTGGGAATAGTAGCAGGTAAAGCCATCAGGTTGCAGGTTAAGCCTGCTTCGGTGTGCTAACATTTTCCTATAAATAGAGGGCTAAGTTAGAATTAAAAATCACACCAGAAACAAATTTTCTCTCTTTCTCTTTCTCTCTCTAGATTATTGAGTTTATTTTATGAGTATTTAGATACTTTGTGAGTTTCTATTCATCAGTGCAAGTTTTCTTCAGCCTTATACCGATATTCCGATCAGAAGTACTGATATTTTGAGGTAAGGGGTGTTATATTCTTCTTAAAATGATATGTTCTTCAATATCATTATATCAAAATGTTGGTATGAACTTTTTATCAAATTTGGAACTTTTTGTATCGGGGTTACTATTCACGTATACGTTACTATTCACGTATACGACACTATTCACGAATACGGCACTATTCACCGAAAAATAAAATTTTCTTCTTTTTGTCCAAGTTGTCTATTATGGTTACTATCTTTTATTGTATCCATGTTTTGATCTTTATTTTTGAATTCTGCTTCAAAATTGGTTATTATGGAGTATTATTGAACTTGGATAAACTGTAATACGAATTCCTAATATGTGTTCTTTTATCTCACTGGATTCATTTTTTTAAAAATATTTTTCGTCATTCTCAGTCCTAAATGATGATACTACTGAATATATTTGGCCTGTAGTGCAAAGATGTATGATTACCTGATGAATATCTTTGGCTTATAGTGCAAAGATGAACAGATGTTGAGATGAACATGACCAACTGGTGATACAAATGAATATCTTTGGCTTGTAGTGCAAAGATGAATATTTGATTCAAGATGTATATTGATTGATGTTACATGGATAAAATATTGATGATGGACTTTTAAATCTTAGAAGATAGTAGAATTCTTTCTCTACTTGACTCTTCTAATGGATTGATGTTTTCGCTACAGTTGTTGATTTAAAACTTGTTGTCTATTATATTTTATCAGATTTTTCTTGTTGAAGACTAACGATAATTTGTTGTATATTATCTTAGTTATAATATTCCTTACTGGACTAGTTGAGCTCACCCTTTTTGTTCCATTTTCTTCTCAAGGGGAGATAGTATACCAGGAACTAGCTGGGGTATGGAGTGACGGTTTTAGAAAGTTATTTAGCAGTCCTCACTATTTTTGTAAAATAGTGTATCAATAATTGTAATGAGGACTCCTTTTGAGTTTTTATACTCTTTATTTGTATTCAAACTCACAGTATATGTGTTGTCGTATTTTGCACGACAATTATATTACTGAGGTTGTATTTGTTTTTGTACCATGTATTTGGCGACTCAGAATGGGGTGATGTATACCTATTTTGGGGGCGTCACAGTTGGTATCAAACCTTAGGGATATGATCCCTGACTGAGATGTGAGACAAGAACTAGGAGGAGAGAGACGGGGAATTCCTTCACTAGTATGACCTGACTAAGTTTATTTGGTATTTATTTGGTCGGTCGGAGTATAGGGATAATATATGACATGACTATTAACCCTTTTTTTATGGCAGTATTTTAGAATGGCAGCTGAGAACGTTAATAATGGAGTGAATCAGACCGTGGAGACACCTTTGATCACCACCCAGGAGAACGTGCAACAAGAAGACAATATTCCTCCTGTAAACAACACTACCGAACAAATGATGAATGATGGGATGTTTAGAAGTTTTTTGCAGTTCATGCAAAACTAGACGAGGGAGACTCGTGCACAAAATACGGGTGGAAATGGTAGCAATGCGCGGCTTGTCATAGCCAAGCAGTTCAAAGAGTTGGGACCACCCTTTTTGTTCCATTTTCTTCTCAGGAGGAGATAGTATAGCAGGCACTAACCGGGGTATGGAGTGACGGTTTTAGAAAGTTGTTTAGCAGTCCTCACTATTTTTGTAAAATAGTGTATCAATAATTGTAATGAGGACTCCTTTTGAGTTTTTATACTCTCTATTTGTATTCAAACTCACAGTATATGTGTTGTCGTATTTTGCACAACAATTGTATTACTGAGGTTATATTTGTTTTTGTACCATGTATTTGGCGACTCAGAATGGGTGATGTATACCTGTTTTGGGGGCGTCACAATGACCTTCCTTTCCACAGTTATAACATACCTTGGATTGTTGTGGGTAGTTTGGACTGATGTGTCCCTCTTTCTCGCATTTATAATATATGACCGGTGGTCGTTCTCCTCCCCTATGAACAGTTGATGCTGGTGCTGGCGTCTTCACATTGTCATTATTGTACCTTCTCTTTTTAAAATCTCCCCCCGACTCGCTCCTTCTACTATTATGGCCACGATTACCACCAGAGTGGTTACCGCTTTTGTCTGGATATTTTCCTCCCCGCAGGTTGTCATTGCTCCGATGACTGCTGCCATCGGTATGACCTTGGTTGTGGTCCCTCGATTGAACATACTTATTATCTCGCTCTAATAATTGAGTCATGTTCACAACATCTGAATATAGAAAAAATTTTTGAGAGATAAGGTATTGACAAATTTCTGGTTTCAAACCTCTTAGAAACATCCGCGTCATACATTCCTCATTCTCTACCAAATGAGGTGCAAACCTGGATAACTCCGCAAACTTAGCCTCGTACTGGGACACAGTCATGTTGTTCTGTTCCAGTCTAATAAACTCTTCCTCCTTCATATGACGAATACTTTCAGGAAAGTACTTGTCATTGAACAGTTTCTAAAATATTTCCCAAGACATATTGAGTGCGGCTGACTGGGTACGCTTCACAGATTTCCACCAGTAATCTGCCTCACCATGGAACATAAAGATGGCAAATAGAACCTTCTGTTCCTCCGTGCATCCCAAGACATCAAATATCTTGGTAATTTGCTTAACCCACGTTTCCGTCCTGATCGAATTCGGCTTTCCCAAAAACTATGGTAGTCCTAACTCTTTGAACTGTTTGGCTGTGATACTGTGACAATAATTGAATCAAATAACATGGGATAGTATGCAGTAATTACTGTAGTAATAATTGAGTATAACTGAGTGACTTCTCACGTAAGCATCAATAATCAATACCGTGTGCTACTATGCAACCACGCGTATTAATGTTCTTTTATCACCGGGTATTTCAACAGTTTAACGGTATAATTTGGTCAAAAAAAGAAATCAATTTTGTCGTGAATAGTACCCTATAAATAGTAATTCGTGAATAGTAACTCGTAAATAGTAATCCATGAATAGTAACCCCGACATGCAAAGGTAAAAATTTCATAAGAAAGTTTAGACCAATATTATTTCTGTCATTTTCTAACTACGAAAATACTTTCACTGTGGGGTCCACCAATGATTGTGCCGTCGTACGAATATTCTCCGATAACAAGAATATTCCACGACTAAACGAATATTCCCCAACAAAATAAATATTTTATAACCACTTGCTTATTTTATAAAATTTATAAACATTACCCACAACTATAACATTATATCAAATCCATACCATAATATTCCAAAATAATAATTAGAGAAAATTCCATTTTAAAAAAAATTCGGGGTCTTACAACCTCCTCTCTTTATGAAATTTCGTCCTCGAAATTGACGTGCGTAGCTGGTGTTTCAAAAAGGTGAGGGTACCTCGCTTTCATTTCTGATTTCAACTCCCAGGTCATTTCTTCAATAGCATAGTTCCTTCACAAAACTTTGACTTGTGGTATAACCTTTGTGCGTAGGACATGCTCCTTCCTATCCAAAATCTCGACTGGTACCTCCTCGTACGTTAAATCTTTGGCTACCTCGTCTGGTTCTAATTTGATAATGTGATTCAGGTCTTTCACATATTTACGTAGCATGGATATGTGAAACACGTTATGAACACGAGACATACTTGGCGGTAAAACGAATCTATAGGCCACAGTTCCTACTCGATCGAGGATTTCAAATAGACTAATAAAATCGAAGGTTTGAGCTTTCCTCACATTGCCGATTGTTACTTTTAGAATAATGACTTCTTGCACCTTCTTCTTCATATTCATCAGCTCTAGGTCTGTAGCTTGAGCGGCTTTAAATTTATCGATTAAGGCCGATTCTACTCGTATATTTGATATCATCACATGGATCACTAGAGTCTTTAACTCTATCTCCATCATTTGTAAGTTATACGAAATGGGGTTTTTGTGTTAGCGACGTCGCACTCGTAATCGCATACGATCTTCTACTCAACGCGTCCGCTACCACATTCGCTTTTTCCAGGATGGTATGATCAGAACAGGTGCCGAAATGAGTCTCCTCTTAAGTTCTTGGAAACTCTTCATACATTCCTCGCTCTATACGAATATTGTATCTTTTTGAGTTAGCTGAGTTAATGGAGTAGTGATTCGAGAAAATCCTTCCACGAATCTCTAATAGTAACCAGCTAAGCCTAGAAAGCTACGTATTTTAATTATTAACTCAGGTTGCTCTCAACTGTGACTCATATCCCAATCTTGGATAGCACGTCATAGTAGCACCTATCAGTTTACCACCGCACGAATATGGCGTCCCCTAAGGAGAGTCTGGCTTCGGTGCATTCCACAAAGGAAATCACCAAATAGAGGCTCGGGTACCAACTCTCGTAGTTGGGTTTTTAACTCTTGAAGTTCAATAGGAACCATTCGATATAGGATTTTAGAAATGGGTTTTGTACCGGGTTCAAAGTCGATATAAAATTTAATATCATGCTCTGGGGGTAGTGTAAGACCCCGAATTTTATGAAATAAAAGTATTCAATTTTTTTTATAGTTACTATTCAGTAAATGGTAAAAATTGATAAAAGTTAAAGTTAAGGGTGATATATGAAATTTTTTCAAACTACGCAAGTGGTTATAAAATATTCATTGTTGTCGGGAAATATTCGTTTGGTCGTGGAATATTCTTTCTGTCGGGGAATATTCGTACGACGGCGCAGCTATTTGTGGGTCCCATAACGAATAACTGTCGGATGAAGAAAACGACAAATTTGAGTTTTTACAAATAACGGCGTAGTTGTTACCGTTAATACTGTTGAAATACCCGGTGGTTAAAATACAGTAATACGCGTTATTGCACAGTAGCACACGGTATTGCACAGTATTTTTGAAATTATTGATTCTTACGTAAGAAGGCACTACTCAATAATTATTACAGTAATTACTGTTCAATATTTTATTTTATTGATTCAATAATTGCTACGTTGAAATTTTATATTATTGTTGTTCAATAATTGTCACTGCACAGTATTTTCCATTATCAGATCAATAATTCATATTATTTGAATAATATTATTAGATAATATTATTGGCAATGTCTAGAAAGTTCTGTCTAAGGAGAGGTTTGGTCACATAATTGCGCGCCAGTAAGGAGAAATTCTTATTGGAAAGCCCCCTCTTTCCTGGGAACGGTCTGGTTGTCATAAATGTGATTCTGTAATATTATTTGTGAATAATTAATTATTGATTCATATGATAAGGAAATATTTATTTTATGTGGATATAAATAAGGGATATATTTTTGTGGTTAAAAATAAAGGAATTAATGTTGAGGTATTTATCAGTATTTTTGTCGGAATGGAGGTATTAAAAATTAGGATTTTTGAGATATTTTACGGGGGTTATAATTTTTAATCCGACCTTTGGATTGTGGTAATATTTGGATATGTTATACATATATAAGTTGAGTATATGTCCACAAATTTTGAACCGTTAAAAATGAACGTATAATTTGTTATGAATTTTACGAGATGACTGGTTCAGAAATTGTTAAATTTTCGGAGTTAATCATTTTGGTGGAAAATTCTAGAATTGGTGGGCCCCACTTGTGGTTGGTGAAGAAATGTGCTGAATTATATTTCAAATGTGGTGGGTGGGAATAGTAGCAGGTAAAGCCATCAGGTTGCAGGTCAAGCCTACTAAACTTTTCCTATAAATAGAGGGCTAAGTTAGAATTAAAAATCACACCAGAAACATAATCTTTCTCTCTTTCTCTCTTTATATTATGAAGCATATTTTGTGAGTATTTAGATACTTTGAGAGTTGCTATTCAGTGCAAGTTTCCTTTGACTTTGCATTCCAGTCAGAAATACTGCACTTTTGAGGTAAGGGATAGTAAGGGATTTTAAGGGTTGTTATATTTTCCAGTTTCGTAATTTTTCTGACCTTCAAAAATTCTAGAAAAATTTGAAATGATATTTTGATGAGTTTTATTGATTGTGTCCAAAAATGGTGATTTTTGGATGTATAGATTAAGAGTTATAAATTTTATGAGAAAAGACTATTTTAAAAGTAACCGCTTATAACTCCTTGTGGTTAACTCCAAAATTGATGAAATTTTTATTGGGAGTACATGTATATGATAGGAGTATACTCTGTGAATTTCAGAATTTTTAGATAAAAGTACAATTTTTGATAAATGTCTAAATATTCGGCTGTTTTGGCCATATGAAAAATAGTAAATGACTTTTAAAAATTCTGAGAAAAATATATGTTCAATATAGGACTATATTCTGCGAAATCTCAGAAAAGAAATATTTTTGGGACTGATTTGATATTTTTCATGAAAATGGTCTAGTTATGAGTAAATGAATTAAATATGTTATGTGAAGTAAGAAAATTAGAAAATATGATTTTATGGCTTGAGAATCATATATGAGGTATATGCAGATTTTTGATGAGGGTTTTTGGTTATTGGTGATGAAATATTATGAGTTTGGCATTTTAAGATGATTAAATGCATTATTTAGTAAAGTGTAAACAATTAAAATAAATTGTTTATAAGCTTAAGAAATATTATTCTTTCAATATCATTATACCGAAATATTGGTATGTATTTTATTGTGGAATTTCTACCTTTTGTGTCGAGTTTACTATTCATGAGTTACTATTCACAAGTTATTATTCATGAGTTATTATTCACGAGTTACTATTCACGACAAAATTGGTTTCTTTTTCTAACCAAATTATAGTTGAGATATGAATATTACTCTTGAGATTAAAACTATGTATTGATTATATTGATTTTATTATCATATATAACATTTTTATAACCCTGATGTTGAAATTCTCTTTCACTAGAGTGTAAAGATGGGTAGATTATTGGTATGATCATGACTAGGGTTCTCTTTGGCCTGTAGTGCAAAGTTGAATTGTGACTGGTATGATCATGACCATTGAATTTATAATTGAATATCTTTAGCTTAAGTGTAAAGATGAATTGATTAACATGGTTATAATTATGGTGTATATAAATTCTGAAATGATTATATATTTATTTGAGATATTAATATATTTGGCCTGTAGTGCAAATATGAACTGTTGATGAATATATTTGGCCTGTAGTGCAAATATGAACTGTTGAGAAATATCTTCGGCCTGTAGTGCAAAGATGAATTATTGATGAATATCTTTGGCCTGTAGTACAAAGATGGTCTGTTGATAAATATCTTTGGCCTGTAGTGCAAAGCTGAACTGTTGTTGAATATATTTGGTCGTAGTGTAAAGATGGATTTATTAGTATGATTATGAATAGGAACTGTGATTTGGTATAACCATGATCTTTGATGTTTCAGGTAAAGACAGGTGATGAAAATATTCTTCGTCCTGGGTGCGAAGAAAAATTTAGAATCACAATTACGATTATGAGTTATACATGTGATTGTGGACAGGAATTGTTGATTGATGTTACAGGGATAAAATATTGTTGGTGGACTTTTAACATGGAGAAGATAATAGACTTTATAGTCTATTTGACTCTTCTAATGGATTGCTCGTTCCGCTGCAACTATGGTTAAAAAAATTTATCATCTACCATATGTTCTAAATCTCTGATTTATCACTGATGAAGACTATTGATAATTTATTTATCTTTAGTCATGATATTCTTTACTGGGCTAGTTGTGCTCACCCTTCTATTTCATAATTCCTTTCAGGTAATAAGAGTGTAGCTGGGTCGAGGGGGGTAACAAGGGAATAGAACGGTGGTCATCATTTAGTAGTTATATTTGGTGAATAAAATAGGGTGAGGCGAACCCAACGTTGGAAGGGTGTTTTGTCACTATCATACAAGATGTCTAATGACATACAACCTCGTGTCATCATAAGGCAGGGTTGTGCTCATCCACTTGCTGAGTATCTTTACGAGCACTACCTATATAATCTTGGTGTTTGTTTGAAATATAATTTTCAATTAGAGACAGTGGAGATAATGATATGTCAAGAGAAGACTCACCATTGGGAAGAATATGATAGTAAACTGCTCGTTTTTCTTTGGGGTCTATTGGGTCAACCAATGATAATTCTGTGGCCATATGATATCTATCATAACCTAGAAGCATGGCCTCCCATGTATGAAGGTTTCCTTGAGCACTTTCCAAAGATTCTAATTTCTAAAACAGTTTTTCACTATACCTTTATGTAAGATGTCATTGTGAGGTGATGTCCACGGTTGGAACATGAGTCACATTTGGTATATATTTGTATCCAAACTCACAGCATATGTATTGTTGTATTTTACACGACAATTGTTGTAATAAAGTTGTAGTTGTTTTCTGTACCATGTATTTGGCGACTCAGAATAGGTTGGATGGAATGGACCTATTTTGGGGTTGTCACAGGTAGGCCAGGAAGTTCTTCAGGAAATACGTCAGGAAATTCACTAACAATAAAAATATTATCCAAATCTGACGTATTTTTGTTCAAGTCCATGACATGGGCTAAGAAAGCTTGACATCCATTTTTCAATAAACGAATGACTTTATGGCTTGATATGAAAGTGTTTGACTTTAGTGGTTTGGTTGCTTGAATTTGCATAACAGATTGGTTAGGAATATGAAACTAACAACCTTACAAAAATAATCAATTTTACAATTATGAGTGGTTAACCAATCAATCCCTAAAATCACATCAAATGTAAGTATCTTTAAAGACATAAGATCAACAGGTAAGGTGAGGGTACCAATTTGAATCAAGCAAGATTTATAACCTGTAGATGTAACGAAAGTTTCTCCCAACAGAGTTTTCACAGATAAGTCAAAGTCTAATTTATCCGGAGTCAAGTTCAAACGTTGAGCACAAGTAGGAGAGATAAAAGAATGGATAGAACCGGTATATATCTAGTAAGGTATAAACTTCGCAAGAATTTATAATTAACTAACTCGTGCTAACTTCGTTTGGGTTACTCGCTTTTTGAGAAGTCACAAAAAATACTCCTCCTGAAACCACCGACTTTGTTTTGTCCGTATCCGCCTTGGTGCCACTGTCCCAGCTGGACTTGATTTCTCTATAGGATAAAAGCGAGCTATGTGACTGTCTTTTCCACAACTAAAACATTCATTGGAAGGCTATGAATAGTTTGGACTTATGTGTCCCTCCTTCCCGCATTTATAACATACGACCGGTGGTCGTTCTCCTCCCTTAGAAACAGTTGATGCTGGTGCTGACGTCTTCACGTTCTCATTGTTGTACCTTATCTTTTTGAAATCTCCCCCCGACTCACTTCTCTTACTATCATGGCCACGATTACCACCAGAGTGGTTACCGCTTTTGTCTGGATATTTTCCTCCCAGCTAGTTGTCACAGATTTGATGACTGCTGTCACTGGTACGACCCTAGTTGTGGTCCCCCGGTTGAACATACTCATTATCTCGTTCTAATAATTAAGTCCCGTTGACAACATCTGAATATAGAGAAAATTTATGAGAGATAAGGTATTGACGAATTTTGGGTTTCAACCCTCTTAGAAACATCCGCGTCATACGTTCCTCATCCTCTACCAAATGAGGTACAAACCTGGATAACTCCGTGAACTTAGCCTCGTACTGGGACACAGTCATGTTATTCTGTTCCAGTCTAATAAACTCTATCTCCTTCATATGACGAATACTTTCAGGAAAGTACTTGTCATTGAACAGTTTCTGAAACGTTTCCCAAGACATATTGAGTGCGGCTGGCTGGGTACGCTTCACAAATTTCCACCAGTAATCTACCTCACCACGGAACATAAAGGTGGCGAATGGAACCTTCTGTTCCTTCGTGCATCCCAAAACATCAAATATCTTGGTAATTTGCTTGACCCACGTTTTCGCCTTAATCGGATCTAGTTTTCCCAAAAACTCTAGCGGTCCCAACTCTTTGAACTGCTTGGCTATGACAAGCCGCGCGCTGCTATCATTTACACCTGTATTTTGTACACGAGTCTCCCTCGTCTAATTTTGCATGAACTGCAAAAAACTTCTAAACATCCCATCATTCATCGTTTGATCGGTGGTGTTGTTTACAGGAGGAACATTGCAGTCCTGTTACACGTTCTCCTGGTTGGTGATTAAAGGTGTCTCCACGGTCTCATACACTCCATTATTAACATTTTCAGATGTCATTCTCAAATACTTCCACAAAACAAGGGTTAATTAAAGAAATTAACATGCCACATAATACCCCTATATTTCGACCGACCAAATAAACACAAATAAGCTTAGGTAGGACATACTAGCGAAGGATTTACTCGTCACTCCCTTCCTAGTTCTAACCCCAGATCTCCATTAGAGATCATATCCTTAAGCTCTGATACCAACTATGACGCCCCCAAAATAGGTTCACACAACCCATTCTGAGTCGCCAAATATATGGTACAGAAAATAACACAAACTTCATTATTACAATTGTCGTGCATAATACGACAACACATACGCTGCGAGTTTAAATACAAGTATTATCTTCTAGACAATATCCACACTCAAATAAGTCCTTATTACAATTATTGATACACTATTTTATAAAATAGTGAGGACTACTAAAACAACTGCCTTGAAACATCACTCCACACCCGACTAGTTCCCGCTATATTCTCGCCTCCTTAAAAGAAAAATGGAACAAAAAGAAAAAGGGTGAGCTCAACTAGCCTAGTAAAGAATATTATGACTAAGATAATGTAGAACAAATTATCCTTAGTCCTCAACAGGGAAAAATCTGATAGAATATAATAGACAACAAGTTTTAGATCAACAATTGCAGCGGAAATAATAATTAATTAGAAGAGTTAAGTAGAGAATGAAATATACTATCTTCTACGATTTAAAAGCCCATCATCAATATTTTATCCCTGTAACATCAATCAATATACATCTTGAATCAAATATTCATCTTTGCACTACGGGCCAAAGTTATTCATTTGTATCACCAGTTGGTCATGTTCATCAACACCTGTCCATCTTTGCACTACGGACCAAAGATATTCATCAGGTAATCATTCATCTTTGCACTACAAGCCAAAGATATTCATCAAGTATCACCATTTAAGACTTAGGATGATGAAAAATATTTTAAAGAACGAATCCAGTGAGATAAAGGACACGATTAGGGATTCATAATTTAGTTTATCTAAGTTCAAGAACACTCCATAATAATCAATTGTGGAGCAAAATTCAAGAAAAAAATTTAAAACATAGATCCAATCAAAGATAGGAACCATAACAGACAACTCGGATACAGAAAAAAAAACTCAAGAAATTTCTGATCATTTAAGGAATTATAGAAGCAATACTTACCGTAGTAAGTTTAGAGTTAGGAATCTGAAATGAACAATATAAGAAACTGCAAATGAATTTTCAACTGTCATGCGGTAGTCCGCGTAGACAGATCATTTTCATAATTTAATAACAATTGAATACGAAGGGTTATTCACCTGGCATGCGGTAGTCCGCGTAGACAGGTTATTCCCACAGAATAATAAATAATAGAATAACAAAAGGATTTCACCATGCATGCGGTAGTCCGCGTAGATAGGTTATTCCAGCAAAATAATAAAGAATGGAATAACGAAAAGATTTCACCATGTATGCGGTAGTCTGCGTAGACAGGTTATTCCAACAGAATAATAAAGAATGGAATAACAACACTTACAAGTATTAAAAGAAAATAACTCTCTTCATGAATAAGAAAGAAATAATACCCCTTACGAATACAATAAATAATATCCCTTACGAATAGTGAACGAAGATAATACTCCTTACAAATACGAAAAATAATATCGTAAGAGAATATGAAATAAATAACACCCCTTACCTTAATAGAAGATTGAATACTGAAGTAGAGTAGTAGCAGAATACTCTTCTTCTTGTTCTCTATGGTTTCTCTCTCTAGAGTTTCAGTGAATTCGTAAGAAATAATGAAGGAATGAGCTTCTATTTATAGGAAAAAGGACTGAATAGTAACTAATTCATGAACGACCCAGATTAATTTACTTTTTAACGGACGGTCCATATTGATTTACTATTAAAACTTAAAACAACGGTCCATACTGATTTACTATTAAAACTTTAAACCAGCAATCCATATTGATTTACTATTATAACATTCCACCAACGGTCTATATTGATTTATAATAATTTTTTCAACCAACGGTCTGAAAAATTAGCACATCTCCTCATGGAATAATAAGCCAAACTTATAACAAACACCTCATAACAAACCCCTCTATTTATATCAAAAATTAAATAAATATTTACCACAAATCATCGACACATTTTTAAATATATTAACAATTATTCATCATTAATATTATAACTCACAATATTTAACAACCAGATCATTCCCAAGAAAGAGGGGGCTTTCCGATAAAGATTTCTCTCTATTGACGCACAATTAGGTGACCAAACCCCTTTTCTCGACAAAACTTTCTAGACATCATCAATATTGCAAATAATAATATGAATAACATTGTCGTCTCAATTATTAATTTAATAATATAAAATATTATGCAGATGATACTGTGATAATAATTGAATCAAATAACATGAGATACTATGCAGTAATTACTGTAGCAATAATTAAATATAACTGAGTGACTTTTCACGTAAGCATCAATAATCAATACCGTGTGCTACTATGCAACCACGCTCATTACTGTTCTTTTACCACAGGGTATTTCAACAATTTAACGGTATAATTTGGTCAGAAAAAAAACCAATTTTATCGTGAATAGTACTCCGTAAATAGTAACTCGTGAATAGTAACTCCGACATGAAAAAGTAAAAATTTCGTAAGAAAGTTTAGACCAATATTATTTTTGTCGTTTTCTAACTACGACAATACTTCTATTGTGGGGTACACCAATGATTGTGCCGTCGTACGAATATTCCCCGACAACAATAATATTTCACGACCAAACGAATATTCTCCGACAAAATGAATATTTTATATCCACTTATTTATTTTTATAAAATTTGTAAACATTACCCACAACTATAACATTATATCAAATCTACACCATAATATTCTAAAATAATAATTAGAGGAAATTCTATTTTTTTTAAAATTTGGGGTCTTACATCAGCATTAATTCCTTTATCTATATCCACATAAAATAAATATTTTCTTATCATATAAATCAATAATTAATTATTTATAAATAATATTACAGAATCACAATAATGACAACCAGGTCGTTCCCAGAAAAGAGGGGGCTTTCCCATAAGAATTTTTTTTTACTGGCGCACAATTATGTGACCAAACCCCTTTTCTAGACAGAACTTCCTTAGACATTGCCAATAATGCTATCTAATAATATTATTCACATAATATAAATTATTGAACTGATAATAGGAAATATTGTGCACTGACAATAATTGAAACAATAATAATATATAATATCAACGTAACAATTATTGAACCAATAAAATAAAGTATTGAATAGTAATTACTGTAACAATTATTGAGTAGTGTCTTCTTACGTAAGAATTAATAATCCAAAAATACTATGCAATATCGTGTGCTACTGTGCAACTACGCGTATTACTTACTTTAACCACAAGGTATTCCAATAGTGTTAACGGTAACAACTACGCTGTTATTTATAAAAAAAACTCACATTTGTCGTTTTCTTCCTCCGACAGTTTTTCGTTATGGGGTCCACAAATGGCTGCGCCATCGTACGAATATTCTCCGACAGCAAGAATATTCCCTGACCAAACGAATATTCCCCAGCAATAATGAATATTTTATAACCACTTGCTTATTTAAAATATTTGGGTATTTTACTCATAACTAACCACATTAATCAAATCAACCACTTATTATTTCAAAATAATAAATAGAGAAAATTTAATTTTATTTATAAAAATTTGGGGGTCTTACATACATATATATATATAACACTTTTATATATGAGTTTCAATCCATGACAACCAGTTGCCTAGGTCACTATTTCAGAAACTAATATGTCAACCGTTGATTTATTAAATGGAAGGCTGAGATTGAAAAAAATATATACCCAGTCGCTACATGTTGGAGCGGCCCGAATAACAATATGTACCGACTCCTATTTTAATAATAGGGTCACACCTGATCAAACACAAGTATAAATGGGTTCCATTTTGTCAGATTTTATAAAAAAAAAAATTAAAAAAAAATATAACAACTGCTATAACATGTACGGACTTAGCCTTTAATTTTTTGTTTTCATTCGTGCCGTTATATGTTGTACCGGCTGGAACATTTCTTACTAAATAAAGCTGATTGTGAGGGGTCGACCATGCAGCAGGATCTATCCACTAGTTTTTGACTTTGTACTACTAAATTTTAATATTTAATAGTGTCTTTATCGAAAAATAAGAGCCATTTTTTCTATAACCATGTATTTTTCTCCAATATTATTATTTGTATTAATTTGGCACACTCAAAATAATTAATTAAATTTAAGGTTCTCTTTTAATAATAAATTCTTCTCTTTGAAGTTTATTATAGTTAAAAGTATTATAAAAATTAATATTTATATCTGTGAGTCCAATTAGTGCAAACCTTAATGTTCGAAATTAGAAAGAAAAAGTAAGATTATGATTTATAGATGAGGGAATACTATTAATATAATTGCAAAAAAATATGTTTAAGTGTATCCAAATAAATTTTAATATTTATCAAAGTAAGTCGAAAAGTTAAAAATTTTAATATGCTAGTGCGAGCACTTAATGTTATCAAATCGATCTAGCTGTTTCTTTAGTTAAATAATGAATAATAAATTATTACTTTTCGACTTACTTTGATAAATATTAAAATTTATTTGGACACACTTAAACATATTTTTTTTGCAATGATATTAATAGTACTCCCTCATCTATAAATCATAATCTTACTTTTTCTTTCTTATTTCGAACATTAAGGTTTGCACTAAATGGGCTCAAAGATATAAATATTAATTTCTATAATATTTTGAACTATAATAAACTTCAAAGAGAAGAATTTATTATTAAAAGAGAACCTTAAATTTAATTAATTATTTTGAGTGTGCCAAATTAATGCAAATAATAATATTGGAGAAAAATGCATGGTTATAGAAAAAATGGCTCTTATTTTTCGATAGAGACAATAATAAATATTAAAATTTAGTAGACAAAGTCAAAAACTAGTGGATGGATCTTGGTGCATGGCCCGCCCTTCACAATCAGCTTATTTAGTAAGAAATGTTCCAGCCGGTACAACATGTAACGACACGAATGAAAACAAAAAAATTAAAGGCCAAGCCGCTACAGTTGTAGCGGTTGGTATATTTAAAAAAAAATTCCTTTTTTATAAAATCTAACAAAATGAGACCCATTTACACTTGTGTTTGACCAGGTGGAGCCCTATTATTAAAATAGGAGCCGGTACATATTGTTATTTTGGCCGCTACAACATGTAGCGGCTGGATATATATATATATATATATATATATATATATATATATATATATATATATATATTTTAATCGCAGCCTTCCATTTAATTTATCAACGATTGGCATATTGATTGCTGGAATAGTGACCTAGGCAACCGGTCGCCATGGATTGAAACCATATATATATATATATATATATATATATATATACAGAACCGATCAGGTGAGGGCTCCCTTACTTTGTTAAAATGCGGACCTTTTTTTTAAAACAACTAAAAAAAATATTTAATATTTTATGGAACTGATATTTTTCCATAATATAATATTTTGGGCGTGATTTGAATACCTATACCAAAAAATAGTGGTACAGTCTGCACAGACTGTACAGATCTGTTTTGTTATACGTATCCAAATCACATCCAAAACACTGTATTATGAAAAAAATTTAGTTCCATAAAATATTAAATTTTTTTTTAGTATTTTTTTTAAAAAAAAAACCAAAAAAAAAGTCTGCATTTTAACAAAGTAAGGGAGCCCTTACAGGAACCAGACCATATATATATATGAAAGGCAAATGGGTGTGAAGCATTGATGAAAAAGGTTATAGAAGTATTTTTGTGGTTTTTGTTTTTTGTAGAAAAGGGTAGAAATGTTTTTGTTGTTTTTTGTTTATTACGATCGGGCCATATAGAATATGGTTGCCTACGTACTTCCGTGTATCAAGGAGATCAGGTCGACGTAGTTCGCCCCTCAAGGCGAGTTGAAAAGTGTGACGCCCCCAAAATAGGTCTAATCCATCCAACCCATTCTGAGTCGCCAAATACATGGTACAGAAAATAACTACAACTTTATTATTACAATTATCGTGCAAAATACGACAACACATATACTGTGAGTTTAAATACAAATATTGTCATCTAGACAGTATTCATACTCAAATAAGTCCTCATTACAATTATTGATACATTATTTCACAAAAATAGTGAGGACTACTAAAATAACTTCTAGAACCATCATTCCATACCCCGACTAGTACTCGCTATGTGACGCCCCCAAAATTAGGTATACATCACCCATCTTGGGTCGTCAGATACAAAGTACAGAATACAAATACAACTTACTAATACAACTGTCGTGTACAATACGACAAAACATAAACTGCGAGTTTGAATACAAATATTATCTTCTAGAGAGTATTCATACTCAAAAAGAGTCCTCATTACATTTATTAACACACTATTACATAGAATAGTGAGGACTACTAACTAATACTATCATTCGAACCATCACTCCGTTCCCCGACTTGCCCCAGCTACGTTCTCATTTCCTGAAGAGAACAGTGAAAGAAAGGGTGAGCTCAACTAGCCCAGTAAGAAATATTATGACTAAGATAATGCAGAATAAATTATCATTAGCCTTCAACAATGTTAAACTGATAAAATATAATAGACATCAAGTTTAACTACAGCGAAACAAGCAATCCATTAAAAGAGTCAAGTAGAAAATAAACTCTACTATCTTTTATGATTTAAAAGGTTTTTCAACACTGTGATCGCTGGGACTCAGCTTAATAAAATAATCCACATCATCGAATCACCCCTGCACTACGGCCAAGGATATTCGTGTATTCATTAATGGTCATGATCATGCCAACAACTGTCCATCAACGCACTACGGGCCAATGAGGACTTTTACCACATCATTTATAACATTACGGTCATGATTATACCGAATAATCCCTGGTCATAATCATACCAAGTCCATCTATGCACTACAGGCCACAGATGACTTTCAACATTTTATAAACATGAGGATGATGACAATGATATAAGAATTCAATAAAACAAGTTCAAGAATTAATTTATCCCAGAATTAACAACGTCCAAATTGTCAACATGATACTGCTTTGTGGAGTAAAATTCAAGAATTCTTAGAAGAATATTTTCATGAAAAGATACTGGATGAAACGCAATTATCAATGATATTCCACAAATTTCATGGAGTATAGAAGTCAAAACTTAACCAACTGAGTACAATAAAGAATGGAATAACAAAAGAAATCACCATGCATACGATAGACCGCACAGACATGTTATTCCAACAGAATAATAAATAATGGAACCAGGTCCGGCGTAAACGCACAGACAGGATATTCCGACAGAATAATAAATAATGGAACCAGGTCCGGCGTAAACGCACAGACAGGATATTCCGACAGAATAATAAATAATGGAACCAGGTCCGGCGTAAACGCACAGACAGGATATTCTGACAGAATAATAAATAATGGAACCAGGTCCGGTGTAAAACACACAGACAGGATATTCCAACAGAATAATAACAAGACGGAACCAGGTCCGGTGTAAAACACACAGACAGGATGTTCCAACAGAATAATAATAAAAACAGAACCAGGTCCGGTGTAAAACACACAGACAGGATGTTCCAACAGAATAATAGAAGAATGTCACCAAGTATAGGGTAGACCGCGTATACAGGTTATTCCAACAGAATAATAAGAAATGGAATAACAACAGTTCTCTTCATGAATAATAAAGAATAACACCCCTTACCGTTTTAAAGACGAGCTGAAATAAGGAAGTAGTTAAGTAGCAGAATACTTTCTTCTCTCTCTCTATAGTTTCTCTCTATAGTTTCTCTCTCTAGAGTTCAGTGAATTCGTAAGAAATAATGAAGGAATGAGCTGCTATTTATAGAAAAATAGAATGCATAGTAACTAATCCATGAACGGTCCAGATTGATTACTTTAATCTGACGGTCCATATTTAAAGAAAAATCTTTTAAATAAAATATAATATATTCTATTTATAGAATAACTTTAATAAAGTATTCTGTTTTATATAAAAAGATGTTTCTGTTTTATTACGTTAATAATACGAATAAAACAAAACGTCATTATCGCTAAATAATTCATATTATTAACTGACAATAATTGAATCAAACTGAGTGACTTCTCACATAAGCATTAATAATCAATACCGTGTGCTACTATGCAACCACACGTATTACTGTACTTTTACTACCGAGTAGTTCAACAGTAACAATGGTAAAATTTCCGCCGTTATTTTTAATAAAATATTTTTGTCGTTTTCTCAATCCGACAATAATTTCGTTGTGGGGTCCACCAATGATTGTGTCGTTGTACGAATATTCCCTGTTAAAACGAATATTCCCCGACCAATCGAATATTATATAACAACTTGCGTACTTTGCAAAATTTATAAATATTACCCACAACTATAACATTATATCAAATTAACTCCATAATATTCAAAAATGATATTTATAGAAAATTCATCTTTATTTATAAAAGTTGGGGTCTTACAACCTCCCCTTCTTATGAAATTTCGCCCTCGAAATTAGGGTACGTACCTGGTATGTCGAAGAGGTAAGGATACCTTGATTTCATTTCAGATTCTAACTCCCAAGTCATTTCCTCAACATCGTGGTTTCTCCACAAAACTTTGACTTGAGGTATAACCTTGGAGCGTAGAATATGTTCCTTCTTATCCAAGATTTGAACAGGAACTTCTTCATACGTCAAATCCTCCGCTATTTCGTCCGGTTCTAACTCAATAATGTGGTTCGGGTCTTCCACATATTTGCGTAACATGGATATGTGAAAAATGTTATGAACACGAGACATACTTGGCGGTAAAGCGAGTCTATAAGCCACAGTTCCTACTCGATCGAGGATTAAAAATGGACCGATGAATCGAGGATTGAGCTTTCCTCTCTTTCCAAATCTCGTAACTCCTTTCCATGGAGCAACACGTAAGAACACATGATCTCCTACATCAAATTCCACGTCCTTTCGATGAAGATCAGCATAACTCTTTTGTCGATCTTGTGAGGTTTTTATACGTTGTCGGATCGTTTGAATCTTTTCTGTAGTCATACGTACCAACTCCGGTCCCAACAACGTTGCTTCACCCACCTCATCCCAGCATACTGGAGAACGACATTTTCTTCCATACAATGCTTCGAATGGAGCCATGCCAATACTTGCTTGATAACTGTTGTTGTAGGAAAACTCCACCAATGGTAAGAACTTGTCCCAACTTCCCTTGAAGTCAAAGACACAGAGTCTTAATAGATCTTCAAGAGTTTGAATAGTCCTCTCTGATTGTCCGTCCGTCTGAGGATGATATGCTGAACTAAATCGTAACTCCGTGCCCATAGCTTTTTGTAAACTAACCCAAAATCGTGAAGTGAATCTTGGGTCTCGGTCAGAAACTATGGATACTGGCATACCATGCAGTCTTACAATCTCGTTTATGTACATACGAGCAAGACGTTCAAGTGTATAAGTTTCTCGTATCGGTAAGAAATGAGCAGACTTGGTCAATCTATCAACAATGACCCAAATCGCATCAATACCTTGAGAAACCCTAGGAAGACCGGTAACGAAATCCATGGTAATGTGCTCCCACTTCCATTCTGGAATTTCAAGTGGTTGCAATGGACCTTTTGGTACTTGATGCTCCGCTTTGACTCGTTGACAAGTTAGACACCTTGAGATAAACAACGCTATCTCTCTCTTCATATTGCTCCACCAAAATGTATGACGAAGATCATGATACATTTTGGTACTTCCAGGATGGATTGCAAACGGTGTGTTGTGCGCCTCCATCATGATTTCATACTTTAAATCAGGGTTGTTAGGAACACAAAGTCTGGAGTTGACTCGAAGTATTCCTTCTTCATCGATTCTTGCTTCCGGCATAGCACCTTCTTGCACTTTCTTCCTCATACGCATCAGCTCCAGGTCTGTAGCTTGAGCAGCTTTAACTTTATCGATTAAAGTTGGTTCTACTCGTATATTCGCCATCATCACATGGGTCCCTGGAGTCTTTAACTCTATCTCCATCCTTTGCAAGTCACACAAAATGGGCTCTTGTGTTGACAATATTGCACTCGTACTTGCATATGATCTTCTACTCAATGCGTCAGCTACCACGTTCGCTTTTCCAAGATGGTATTGAATGGTATGATCATAATCTTTCAACAGTTCAAGCCAACGTCGTTGTCGCATGTTAAGTTCCTTTTGAGTGAAGAAATATTTGAGGCTTTTATGATCCGTAAAGATCTCCACCTTCTCCCCATACAAGTAATGCCTCCAAATTTTAAGTGCAAAGACAACAGCTGCCAACTCTAGATCATGAGTAGGATAATTCCTCTCATATTCCTTGAGTTGTCTTGATGCATAGGCTATGACTTTTTCATGTTGCATGAGAACGCATCCCAACCCTTTGCTCGAAGCATCACTGTAGATGACAAATCCCTCCGAGCCAGATGGTATTGTTAGAACAGGTGCTGAAATGAGTCTCCTCTTGAGTTCTTGAAAACTCTTCTCACATTCTTCGCTCCAACCGAACTTTGTATCTTTCCGAGTCAGCTGAGTTAATGGAGTAGCGATTCGAGAAAATCCTTCCACGAATCTCCGATAATAACCAGCTAAACCAAGAAAGCTACGTACTTCGGTCACTGATTTAGGTTGCTCCCAGCTTTGAATAGCTTCAATCTTTGCCGGGTCAACAGATATTCCACGACTTGATACTACGTGCCCAAGGAATGCTACCTCCTCCAGCCAGAACTCGCATTTCTTCAACTTGGCATAAAGCTTGTATTCACGAAGCTTTTGGAGTACCAGCCTCAAGTGTTGCTCATGATCTTCACGACTTTTGGAATAAATAAGGATGTCATCAATAAAGACGACCACAAAGTGATCCAAATATTCCTTGAATACCCGGTTCATCATATCCATGAAGGCAGCAGGAGCATTAGTCAATCCAAAGGACATGACTAGGAATTCATAATGCCCGTACCGAGTTCTAAAAGCCGTCTTTGGAATATCCTCAGTTCTAACCTTCAGCTGATGATATCCAGAACGAAGATCGATCTTTGAAAAGAATTGTGCTCCTTGCAACTGGTCAAACAGGTCATCAATACGTGGCAATGGGTACCTGTTTTTGATGGTGACATGATTCAACTCCCGATAATCAATACAAAGTCGCATACTTCCATCTTTCTTCTTCACGAATAGAACAGGAGCACCCCAAGGAGAAGTACTAGGACGAATAAAGCCAATGTCTAACAATTCCTGCAGTTGGATCTTTAACTCCTGAAGTTCAATAGGAGCCATTCGATATGGGGCTTTGGAAATGGGTTTTGTACCGGGTTCAAGGTCGATACAAAATTCAATTTCACGCTCTGGGGGTAGGCCAGGAAGTTCTTCAGGGAATACGTCAGGGAATTTATTAACAATAGAAATATCATTCAAAACTGACGTATTTTTGTTTAGATCCGTGACATGAGCTAAGAAAGCTTGACATCCGTTTTTCAATAAACGAATAGCTTTATGGCTTGAGATGACAGCGATTGATTTTAATGGTTTGGTTGCTTGAATTCGCATAATAGGTCGATTAGGAATATGAAAGCTAACAACCTTACGAAAACAATCAATTTTTGCATGATGAGTAGTTAACCAATCAATCCCTAGAATCACGTCAAATGCAAGTATTTTTAATGAAATCAAATCGACAGGTAATGTGTGGGTACCAACTTGAACCAAACAAGACTTATAAACCGTGGATGTAATGAAGGTTTCTCCCAATGGAGTTTCAACAGATAAGTCAAAGTCTAATTTCTCCGGAATCAAATTTAATCGATGAGCACAAGTAGGAGAAATAAAAGAATGGGTAGAACCGGTATCAAATAAAGTATAGACTTCGTTAGAGTTTATGATAAGCTTACCCGTGATGACCTCATTCGGGTTCCTTGCTTTCTGGGAGGTCACAACAAACGCTCTCCCTTGCACTACCGGTTTTGACTTTTCTGGGACGGCCTTTGGTGTCTCCATCTTGGCTGAACTTGTTTTTGGTAAACGACAAAATCGAGCTAAATGACCTTTTCTTCCACAATTATAACATGCTTTAGACGGCATCGCGCAGTTTGGACTGATGTGCCCCTCCCCTCCGCATTTGAAACATATGATAGGTGGTCGTTCTCCTTCCTTAACAACGGGTGCTGGTGCTGACGTCTTTCCATCATTGTTGAATCTCCTCTTCTTGAAATGACCATTCTTATTATTTTGGCCCTGATTACCACCGAAGTGGTTACCATTTCTGGCCTGTTGATTCCCTCCACGCTTGTTGTCACCGCTTCGATGACTGCTCTCACTGGTATTATCATTTTGTCGACTGCTCTCTTTTGGTTGCGTTGACTTGTTATCGCGCTCCATTAACTGAGCCCTATTCACAACATCTGAATACAAACACAGTTTATGAGAAATAAGATGTTGACGTATCTCAGGTTTCAAACCTCGCAAAAACATTCGCGTCATTCGCTCTTCATTATCCACCAAGTGGGACGCAAACCGGGACAACTCGGCAAACTTGGCTTCGTACTGCGACACGGTCATATTGTTTTGCTCCAATTTGATAAATTCCACCTCCTTCATGTGACGAATACTTTCAGGAAAGTATTTGTCGTGAACAGCTCTTGGAACTTCTCCCAAGACATCTTCAGTGCGGTAGGTTGAGTACGCTTAATCGATTCCCACCAGTAATCTGCCTCTCCTCGCAACATAAAGGCGGCAAAGGGAACCTTTTGCTCCTCGGAGCATCCCAAGACATCAAATATCTTGGTAATCTGCTTTATCCATGTTTCCACTATAAGTGGTTTTGGCTCTCCCTTAAACTCTGGTGGTCCCAGCTCCTTGAACTGTTTAGCGGTGACCGTCCGAGAGTTTTCAGTGTTTCCACCTATATTTTGGACAGGAGCCGCTCTCGCCTGCTGTTGCATGAACTGCATAAAGTTTCTGAACATTCCATCATTCATCATCTGGTCAGTGTTGTTGTTTGCATGAGGATTGTCACCTTCCTGATGCACATTATCCTGATTATTGATATGTGGTGAATCAACAGTCGCCTGTGCTCCATTGCTATTCTCAACATTCTCAGATGCCATTTTCAGATACTGCCACAAAATAAAAGTTAATTGATATGTCATATATTATCCTTATATTATGACCGACCAATTAAATACCATGCAAATAAACTTAGGTAGGTCATACTAGCGAAGGAATTCCCCGTCTCTCCCTTCCTAGTTCTATTCTCACATCTTAGCCAGGGATCATATCCCTAAGCTCTGATACCAACTGTGACGCCCCCAAAATTAGGTATACATCACCCATCTTGGGTCGTCAGATATAAAGTACAGAATACAAATACAACTTACTAATACAACTGTCGTGTACAATACGACAAAACATAAACTGTGAGTTTGAATACAAATATTATCTTCTAGAGAGTATTCATACTCAAAAGGAGTCCTCATTACATTTATTAACACACTATTACATAGAATAGTGAGGACTACTAACTAATACTATCATTCGAACCATCACTCCGTTCCCCGACTTGCCCCAGCTACGTTCTCATTTCCTGAAGAGAACAGTGAAAGAAAGGGTGAGCTCAACTAGCCCAGTAAGAAATATTATGACTAAGATAATGCAGAATAAATTATCATTAGCCTTCAACAATGTTAAACTGATAAAATATAATAGACATCAAGTTTAACTGCAGCGGAACAAGCAATCCATTAAAAGAGTCAAGTAGAAAATAAACTCTACTATCTTTTATGATTTAAAAGGTTTTTCAACACTGTGATCGCTGGGACTCAGCTTAATAAAATAATCCACATCATCGAATCACCCCTGCACTACGGCCAAGGATATTCGTGTATTCATTAATGGTCATGATCATGCCAACAACTGTCCATCAACGCACTACGGGCCAATGAGGACTTTTACCACATCATTTGTAACATTACGGTCATGATTATACCGAATAATCCCTGGTCATAATCATACCAAGTCCATCTATGCACTACAGGCCACAGATGACTTTCAACATTTTATAAACATGAGGATGATGACAATGATATAAGAATTCAATAAAACAAGTTCAAGAATTAATTTATCCCAGAATTAACAACGTCCAAATTGTCAACATGATACTGCTTTGTGGAGTAAAATTCAAGAATACTTAGAAGAATATTTTCATGAAAAGATACTGGATGAAACGCAATTATCAAGGATATTCCACAAATTTCATGGAGTATAGAAGTCAAAACTTAACCAACTGAGTACAATAAAGAATGGAATAACAAAAGAAATCACCATGCATGCGATAGACCGCACAGACAGGTTATTCCAACAGAATAATAAATAATGGAACCAGGTCCGGCGTAAACGCACAGACAGGATATTCCGACAGAATAATAAATAATGGAACCAGGTCCGGCGTAAACGCACAGACAGGATATTCCGACAGAATAATAAATAATGGAACCAGGTCCGGTGTAAAACACACAGACAGGATATTCCAACAGAATAATAACAAGACGGAACCAGGTCCGGTGTAAAACACACAGACAGGATGTTCCAACAGAATAATAATAAAAACAGAACCAGGTCCGGTGTAAAACACACAGACAGGATGTTCCAACAGAATAATAGAAGAATGTCACCAAGTATAGGGTAGACCGCGTATACAGGTTATTCCAACAGAATAATAAGAAATGGAATAACAACAGTTCTCTTCATGAATAATAAAGAATAACACCCCTTACCGTTTTAAAGACGAGCTGAAATAAGGAAGTAGTTAAGTAGCAGAATACTCTTCTTCTCTCTCTCTATAGTTTCTCTCTATAGTTTCTCTCTCTAGAGTTCAGTGAATTCGTAAGAAATAATGAAGGAATGAGCTGCTATTTATAGAAAAATAGAATGCATAGTAACTAATCCATGAACGGTCCAGATTGATTACTTTAATCTGACGGTCCATATTTAAAGAAAAATCTTTTAAATAAAATATAATATATTCTATTTATAGAATAACTTTAATAAAGTATTCTGTTTTATATAAAAAGATGTTTCTGTTTTATTACGTTAATAATACGAATAAAACAAAACGTCATTATCGCTAAATAATTCATATTATTAACTGACAATAATTGAATCAAACTGAGTGACTTCTCACATAAGCATTAATAATCAATACCGTGTGCTACTATGCAACCACATGTATTACTGTACTTTTACTACCGAGTAGTTCAACAGTAACAATGGTAAAATTTCCGCCGTTATTTTTAATAAAATATTTATGTCGTTTTCTCAATCCGACAATAATTTCGTTGTGGGGTCCACCAATGATTGTGTCGTTGTACGAATATTTCCTGTTAAAACGAATATTCCCCGACCAATCGAATATTATATAACAACTTGCGTACTTTGCAAAATTTATAAATATTACCCACAACTATAACATTATATCAAATTAACTCCATAATATTCAAAATTGATATTTATAGAAAATTCATCTTTATTTATAAAAGTTGGGGTCTTACAAGCTACATTCTCGCCTCCTGAGAAAAATGGAACAAAAAGAAAATGGTGAGCTCAACTAGCCCAGTAAAGAATATTATGACTAAGATAATACAGAACAAATTATCGTTAGTCTTCAACAAAGAAAAATCTAATAGAATACAATAGACAACAAGTTTTAAATCAATATTCGCAGCGGAAAATAATAATTCATAGAAGAGTTACATAGAGAATGAAATCTACTATTATCTATGAATTTAAAAGTCCATCATCAATATTTTATCCCTGTAACATCAATCAATATTCATCTTTGCATTACAAGCCAAAGATATTCATCAGTTGGTCATGTTCATCTCAACACCTGTTCATCTTTACACTACGGGCCAAAGATATTTATCAGAAATCATTCATCTTTGCACTGTAGGCCAAAGATATTCATTAATATCATCAATTAGGACTGAGGATGATGAAAAATTTTTTTAAAAAAAACGAATCCAGTGAAACAAAAGAACAAATATTAATGATTCGTATTTCAACTATTCCATGTCCAAAAATACCTCATAAATAATTATGGTGGAGTAAAATTCAAGAATGACCAAAACATGGATACAATCAAAGCTAGTATCCAGAATAGATATTTTGGACAAAAAGAAGAAAAATCATTTTTCAGTGAATAGTACCGTATTCGTGAATAGTGCCGTATACGTGAATAGTAACTCGGACACCAAAAGATAGAAAATTCACAAAAAATATCATTATGTTTCGTGAATAGTACTCGTGAATAGTAACTCGAGAATAGTAACTCATGAATAGTAACTCGTGAATAGTAACTCATGAATAGTAACCCCGACATGAAAAGTTCCAAATTTGATAAAAATTTCTAACCAATACTTCGGCACAATGATATTGAAGAAAATAATATCATTTAAGAAGAAATAACATCCCTTACCTCGTAAAGACAGTACTTCTAGTTGAAACACCGGATATAGGCTATGACTTGAACTTACACCGTATAACAACACTCAAAGTATTAAAATACTCACAAAATACGCTCGATATTATAGAGAGAGAAATAAAGAGAAAACTTCAGTTTCTAGTGTGATTTTCAATTCTAACCTAAGCACCCTATTTATAGGAAATTACTTAGAACACCAAAGCAGAAAATTTAATATAATATTAATATATATATTAAAATTCTTACGCACACTTTTTATCAACTGAATTCAGCATTCAACACAAGTAGCCCACCTCACAAAACTTTTAAAAAACGTTTTTCTTATTTAACATAATTAAAACTTCCAAAAATTAATTATTTCAGAATTTCAGAACTTCAATAATTCATAATAAATAGCCCTTTTATCAGAAAATTCAAATCTCGCCATTTTTCATAGGAAATTCAATTCTCTACAACTTTGCAGAAGAAAGTTTTTCTAAATTTCAAACAAAAATTGACCAAAATCCACAAACGGGCGATTTTACAGGCTATAATCATATTTCAGTCAAGAAATGGGTCCACCGACACACAAAACATGTGTTAATCATTTAATGAAACAAAAATACTATTTCTCCTCATATACTCATATATCCCACATTAATTGTAAAAATATCACCATTAATATATTATTAAAATAATATATTTAAATGAATTATTTTATCAGAAAAAGATAAAATATTAATTTTCAATAATTGTCACATTTAAAAATTTTCTCCATCTATATCCGCACAAAATCAATATTTTCCTCATCATATAAATCAATAATTAATTATTCACGAATAATATTACAGAATCACAGTACTGGCAACCGGGCCGTTCTTAGGAAAAAGGGGGCTTTCCAATAAGGATCTCTCCTTACTGGCGCGCAGTTAGATGACCAAACCTCTCCTTAGACAGAACTTTCTAGACATTCCCAATAATGTTATCTAATAATATTATTCAGATAATATGAATTATTGCTTCGATAATAGAAAATACTGTGTAGTGACAATTATTAAAACAACAGTAATATAAAATATTAACGCAGCAATTATTGAATCAATGAAATACTGAACAGTAATTACTGTAACAATTATTGAGTAGTGCCTTCTTACGTAAGAATCAATAGTTTAAAAATACTATGTAATACCGTGTGCTACTGTGCAACAACGCGTATTACTTTACTTTAACCACCGGGTATTCCAACAGTGTTAACGGTAACCACTACGCCGTTATTTATAAAAACTTTAATTTGCCTTTTTTTTCATCTGACTGTTATTCTGTTATGGGACCCACAAATGGCTGCGCCGTCGTACGAATATTCCCCGACAACAAGAATATTCCACGACCAAACGAATATTCCCCGACAACAATGAATATTTTATAACCACCTGCTTATTTGAAATATTTACGTATTTTACCCATAACTAACCTCATTAATCAATTTAACTTTACTATTTCAAAATAATAAATAGAGAAAATTAAATTTTATTTATTAATAATTTGGGGTCTTACAATATCCCCTTCTTATGAAATTTTGTTCTCGAAATTGACGTACGTACCTGGTGTTTCGAAAAGATGAGGATACCTCGCTTTCATTTTCGTTTCCAACTCCCAGGTCATTTCTTCAATAGCATGATTTCTCCACAAAACTTTAACTTGTGGTATAACCTTCATGCGTAGGACATACTCCTTCCTATCCAAGATCTTGACAGGTACCTCTTCGTACGTTAAGTCTTCAGCTATCTCGTCCGGTTCTAACTCAATAATGTGGTTTGGGTCTTTCACATATTTTCGTAACTTCGATACGTGAAAAACGTTATGAACACGCGTCATACTTGACTGTAAAGCGAGTTTATGGGCCACAGTTCCTACTCGATCGAGGATTTCAAATGGACCAATAAATCGAAGGTTTGAGCTTTCCTCACATCGCCAATTCTCGCTTTTGGAATAACAACTTCTTGCACTTTCTTTTTCATACGCATCAGCTCCGGGTCTGTGGCTTAAGCAACTTTAACTTTATCGATTAAAGTTGATTCTACGCGTATACTTGACATCATCGCACTCGTTCCTGCATATGATCTTCTACTCAATGCGTCAGCTACCACGTTTGCTTTTCTAGGATGGTATTGGATGGTATGATCAAAATCTTTCAACAGCTCGAGCCAATGTCGGTGTCGCATATTGAATTCTTGGAAGCTCTTCTCGCATTCCTCGGTCCATTCGAAGTTTGTATCTTTTCGAGTCAGCTAAGTTAATGGAGTAGCGATTCGAGAAAATCCTTTTACGAATCTCCGATAATAACTAGAAAGCTACGTATTTCGATTACTGACTTAGGTTGCTCTCAACTGTGACTCATATCCCAATCTTGGATAGCACGTCACAATGACACCTATCAGTTTACTAACACACGAATATGGTGTCCCCTACGGAGAGTTGGCTTCAATGCATTCCAGAAAGGAAGTCACCCGATAAAGGCTCGGGTACAAACTTCTACAGTTAGGTTTTTAACTCCTGAAGTTCAATAGGAGCCATTCGATATGAGATTTTAGAAGTGAATTTTGTACCGGGTTCAAAATCGATACAAAATTCAATATCACGCTCTGGGAGTAAGACAGGAAATTCTTCAGGAAATACGTCAAAATTTTTACTAACAACAGAAATATCATTCAAATCTGACGTATTTTTGTTCAAGTCCATGACATGGCTAAGAAAGCTTGACATCCGTTTTTCAATAAACGAATGACTTTACAGCTTGATATGAAAGAGTTTGACTTCAATGGTTTGGTTGCTTGAATTCGAATAACAGGTTGCTTAGGAATATGAAAACTAACAACCTTACGAAAATAATCTATTTTGGCATGATGAGTAGTTAACCAATCGATCCCTAAAATCACATCAAAAGCAAGTATCTTTAAAGAGATAAGGTCAACAGGTAATGTGATGGTGCCAACTTGGATCAAACAAGATTTATAAACAGTGGATGTAACGAAAGTTTTTCCTAACGGAGTCTCCACAGATAAATCAAAGTCTAATTTCTCCGAAGTCAAGTTTAAACGTTGAACACAAGTAGGAGAGATAAATGAATGGGTAGAACCGGTATCTAATAAGGTATAAACTTCGTAAGAATTTATAATTAACTAACCCGTGCTAACTTCGTTCGGGTTCCTCGCATTATGACCAGTCACGAAAAACGCTCTTCCAAGAACCGTTGACTTTGACTTTTCTGGAACAACTTTTTGAGTCACCACCCCCGTTGGACTTGGTTTCGCTACAGTGCAATCTCGAGCGATATGTCATTCCTTTCCACAGTTATAACATACCTTAAACTGTTGTGGGCAGTTTGGGCTGATATGTCCTTCTTTTCCGCACTTATAGCATATGACCGGTGGTCGCTCTCCTCCCTTGAAATCAGTTGCTGCTGGTGCTGACGTCTTCGTATTGTCATTATTGAATCTCCTCTTTTTAAAATCTCATCCCGACTCACTTCTTCTAGTTTCATGGCCACAATTACCACCAGAGTGGTTGCCGTTCTTGTCTGTATTTTTCTTTCTCCGCTGTTATCATTGTTCTGATGACTGCTGTCACCGGTATGATCCTGGTTGTGGTCCCTCGATTGACCGTACTCGTTATCTCGCTCTAATAATTGAGCACTGTTGACAACATCTGAATAGAGAGAAAATTTATGAGAAATGAGATATTGACGTATGTCGGGTTTCAAACCTCTCAGAAACATCCGCATCATACGTTCCTCATTCTCCACCAAATGAGGTGCAAACCTAGACAACTCTGCAAATTTTGCCTCGTACTGGGACACCGTCATGTTATTCTGCTCCAGTCTAATAAACTCTACCTCCTTCATATGACGAATACTTTCAGGAAAGTACTTGTCGTTGAACAGTTTCTAAAATGTCTCCCAAGACATGCTGAGTGCGGCAGGCTGGGTCCGTTTCACAGACTCCCACCAGTAGTCTGCCTCGCCACGAAATATAAAGGTGGCGAATGGAACCTTCTGTTCCTCCGTGCATCCCAAAACATCGAATATCTTGGTAATTTGCTTGACCCACGTTTCCGCCATGATCGGATCCGACTTTCCCTTAAATTCTGGTGGTCCCAACTCTTTGAACTGCTTAGCCGTGACAAACCGTGAATTGCTATCATTTCCTCCTGTATTTTGAACACGAGTCTCCCTCGTCTGGTTTTGTATGAATTGCAAAATGCTTCTAAACATCCCATCGTTCATCATCTTCTCATTGGTGTTGTTCACAAGAGGAACATTGTCAGCCTGTTGCACGTTCTCCTCGTTGGTGAGCACATGTGTCTCCACGGTTTCATTTACTCCACTGTTAACATTCTCAGTCGACATTCTCAAATACTGCCATAGAACAAGGGTTAATTAAACAAATTAACAAATCACATAATACCCCTATATTATGACCGACCAACAGATAAGCTTAGGTAGGACACACTAGCGAAGGATTTACTCGTCTCTTCCCTCCTAGTTCTACTCTCCGATCTCTGCCAGAGAATATATCCCTAAGCTCTGATACCAACTGTGACGCCCCCAAAATAGGTCCAATCCATCCAACCCATTCTGAGTCGCCAAATACATGGTACAGAAAATAACTAAAACTTTATTATTACAATTGTCGTGCAAAATACGACAATATATATACTGTGAGTTTAAATACAAATATTGTCATCTAGACAGTATTCATACTCAAATAAGTCCTCATTACAATTATTGATACATTATTTCACAAAAATGGTTAGGACTACTAAAATAACTTCTAGAACCATCATTCCATACCCCGACTAGTACTCGCTACATTCTCGCCTCCTGAGAAAAAAAGAACAAAAAGGAAAAGGGTGAGCTCAACTAGCCCAGTAAAGAATATTATGACTAAGATAATACAGAACAAATTATCGTTAGTCTTCAACAGGAAAAAATCTAATAGAATACAATAGACAACAAGTTTTAAATCAATATTCGCAGCGGAAAATAATAATTCATAGAAGAGTTACATAGAGAATGAAATCTACTATTATCTATGAATTTAAAAGTCCATCATCAATATTTTATCCCTGTAACATCAATCAATATTCATCTTTGCATTACAAGCCAAAGATATTCATCAGTTGGTCATGTTCATCTCAACACCTGTTCATCTTTGCACTACGGGCCAAAGATATTCATCAGAAATCATTCAACTTTGCACTGTAGGCCAAAGATATTCATTAATATCATCAATTAGGACTGAGGATGATGAAAAATATTTTAAAAAAAACGAATCCAGTGAAACAAAAGAACAAATATTAAGGATTCGTATTTCTGCTATTCCATGTCCAAAAATACCTCATAAATAATCATGGCAGAGTAAAATTCAAGAATGATCAAAACATGGATAGAATCAAAGCTAGTATCCAGAATAGATATTTTGGACAAAAAGAAGAAAAATCATTTTTTGGTGAATAGTACCGTATTCGTGAATAGTGCCGTATACGTGAATAGTAACTCCGACACCAAAAGATAGAAATTTCACAAAAAAATTCATTATGTTTGGTGAATAGTACTCGTGAATAGTAACTCAAGAATAGTAACTCGAGAATAGTAACTCATGAATAGTAACCCCGACATGAAAAGTTCCAAATTTGATAAAAATTTCCAACTAATACTTCGGCACAATGATATTGAAGAAATTAATATCATTTAAGAAGAAATAACATCACTTACCTCGTAAAGACAGTACTTCTAGTTGAAACACCGGATATAGGCTATGACTTGAACTTACACCGTATAGCAACACTCAAAGTATTAAAATACTCACAAAATACGCTCGATATTATAGAGAGAGAAATAGAGAGAAAACTTCAGTTTCTGGTGTGATTTTCAATTCTAACCTAAGCACCCTATTTATAAGAAATTGCTTAGAACACCAAAGCAGAAAATTTAATATAATATTAATATATATATTAAAATTCTTACGCACACTTTTTATCCACTGAATTCAGCATTCAACATAAGTAGCCCACCTCACAAAACTTTTAAAAAATGTTTTTCTTATTTAACATAATTAAAACTTCCAAAAATTAATTATTTCAGAATTTCAGAACTTCAATAATTCATAATAAATAGCCCTTTTATCAGAAAATTCAAATCTCGCCACTTTTTATAGGAAATTCATTTCTCTACAACTTTGCAGAAGAAAGTTTTTCCAAATTCCAAATAAAAATTGACCAAAATCCACAAACGGGCGATTTTACAGGCTATAATCATATTTCAGTCAAGAAATGGGTCCACCGACACACAAAATATGTGTTAATCATTTAATGAAACAAAAATACTCTTTCTCCTCATATACTCATATATCCCACATTAATTGTAAAAATATCACCATTAATATATTATTAAAATAATATATTTAAATGAATTATTTTATCAGAAAAAGATAAAATATTAATTTTCAATAATTGTCACATTTAAAAATTTTCTCCATCTATATCCACATAAAATCAATATTTTCCTCATCATATAAATCAATAATTAATTATTCACGAATAATATTACAGAATCACAGTACTGGCAACCAGGCCGTTCCTAGGAAAGAATGGGCTTTCCAATAAGGATCTCTCCTTACTGGCGCGCAGTTAGATGACCAAACCTCTCCTTAGACAGAACTTTCTAGACATTACCAATAATATTATCTAATAATATTATTCAGATAATATGAATTATTGCTTCGATAATAGAAAATACTGTGTAGTGACAATTATTAAAACAACAGTAATATAAAATATCAACGCAGCAATTATTGAATCAATGAAATACTGAACAGTAATTACTGTAACAATTATTGAGTAGTGCCTTCTTACGTAAGAATCAATAGTTTAAAAATACTATGTAATACCGTGTGCTACTGTGCAACAACGCGTATTACTTTACTTTAACCACCGGGTATTCCAACAGTGTTAACGGTAACCACTACGCCGTTATTTATAAAAACTTTAATTTGCCTTTTTTCATCTGACAATTATTCTGTTATGGGACCCACAAATGGCTGCGCCGTCGTACGAATATTCCCCGACAACAAGAATATTCCACGACCAAACGAATATTCCCCGACAACAATGAATATTTTATAACCACCTGCTTATTTGAAATATTTACGTATTTTACCCATAACTAACCTCATTAATCAATTTAACTTTACTATTTTAAAATAATAAATAGAGAAAATTAAATTTTATTTATTAATAATTTGGGGTCTTACAAAAAGCGTGATCCCATGTGCAGGATAAACTGCGGGAAGAAAGATTAATCCCATGTACAAGTCAAACTATGGGGAAGAAAGTTTAATCCCATGTGCAAGATAGACTGCGGGGAAGAGAAAGTTTGATCCTAGGTTGAGGACAAACTGCAGGTATGAGAAGTTTGATCCCATGTATGGGTAGGCAAACTGCAAATGCGAGAGGTTCAATTCGTAGTGGGATGAACTAAGTTGTATGAAAGCAGTGAAGCTAGGCTGCTGGCTTAAAGAGTATGTTTCCCTGAGGGGGCAAAGTGTGGAAAAGAGTTATATGTGGTAAAGGGTTAAAGAACTGGAATGACTGATGATCTGATGATCCAACACCACGATGTTTGCTTTATGGTAACTTCAAACATAGTATCGTTTCACGGTGTTCGAGTTGATAAGCTGTGGAAATTTGTCGCCATCCATTTTCTGCAATTTGAGAGCACCTCATGTCAATACCTCCTTGACAATAAATGGGCCTTCCCAGTTAGGAGCGAATTTTTTCTTAGACTGATCTTGGTTGTCGAGGATCTTCTTTAAAATCAAGTCATGTTGTTTAAACTGCCATAGCCGGACTTTTCTGTTGTAGGATCTGGCGATCCTTTGTTGATATAATTGACCATGGAAGATAGTCGCGGTTCGCCTTTCATCTATTAGAGAAAATTGGTGATACCTCTCTTGTACCCATTGATCTTCATCCAGCTGAGCTTCCATCAACACTCTGAGGGATTCTATTTCTACTTCTATGAGGAGTATTGCTTCCATCCCATAGGATAATGCGTAGGGGGTTGCCCCAGATGAAGTGCGCATTGATGTTCTGTAGGCTAACAGAGTAAGAGGCAATAAGTCAGGTCATCCTCTGTGGTTGGCAGACATCTTTTGCATAATCTTCTTGATGTTTTTGTTAGCCGCTTTAACAACACCATTCATCTTTGGACGGTAGATGATGGAATTAAGGTGATTGATGTAGAATTTACTGCATAGTTCTTCCATCATTTTGTTATTGAGGTTCTTAGCATTGTCTGATACAATTACCTCGGGTTGTCCGTATCGACAAATGACATTGTTTCTGAGGAAAGTAATGATGACTTCTTTGGTAACCCTGGGGAAGGAGGCTGCTTCTACCCACTTGGTAAAGTAGTCGATCATGGTGAAGATGAAGCGATGTCCATTACTGGCTTTGGGCTCGATGGGCCCAATCACGTCCATTCCCCATATTCAGAAGGGCCAAGGTGAACTCATATTATAGAGCTCCCGTAGAGGGGAGTGGATAGCATTCCCATGAATTTGGCATTGATAACATCTCTTGACGTGGTCATTACAGTCAGCTTTGAGAGATAGCCAGTAATGTCCTGTCCTGAGGATCTTCTTAACAAGGAGGGGGCCACTCATGTGTGGGCCACAGACTCCACCATGGACCTCATCCATGAGTCTCTGAGCTTGGTCCTTATCCAGGCATCTGAGGAGACCTAGTCCTACATCTCTCTTGAAGAGTGCATCTCCGCTCAGGTAGAATTTTATAGCAAGTTGATGAATCTGCCTTTTCTCATTCAGGCTTGCCTCAGCGGGTGTAGATCCATCTCACAAGTACTCCTTGATATGCTGATACCAAGGTTGTTGGATGGGAGGTAGTTCATTCGATACTTCTCCAACATAGTTCCCATAGGCTGGTGCCTTTTGCAGGGCTAATGTGACGCTTGGCATGTGTTCCTTGTCAGGCATGTAAATCAAGGAGGCCAAAGTTGTTAATGCGTCTGCGAAGTCATTCCTATTACAAGGAATGTGTAGAAAGGAGATCTCTTCGAACTCTGAAGCCATCTGTAAAACCTACCGATGGTAAGGCAGTAAACGTAGCTCTTTGGTTTGATAGATTCCCGTGGATTGTTTGACTACCAACTCTGAATCCCCAAAGACAGTTAACCGTCTGATACCCATTGAATGGGCAAGTTTTAGCCCCATGATACAGCCTTTATACTCAGCTGTGTTGTTGGTGCTGACAAACTGCAATTTGACGACGACGAGATACTGCTCCCCTGTACCGGATACTAGAACTGCTCCAGCTCCAGAACCTTCCGTATTAACAGCTCCATCAAAATATATCTTCAATGCTTGACGTGTATCGTACTGATGGTGTGGCTAAATTGCCATTACCCCTTCATCGGGGAAGTATGTTTCCAAGGGTTTGAAATCCCCTGAAGGTGCGACGGCCAGTTGATCCATAATTACTTGACCTTTAATAGACTTTTGAGTCACGTAAACAATGTCAAATTATTGTAGGATCAACTACCATCTGGACAGCCGACAATTCAGTATGGGTTTACTGAACACATACTTGAGAGGATCCATGCGGGATATGAGATGGGTTGTTTGCCCATGGAGGTAATGTTGTAACCTCATGGCTGCCCATGCTAAAGCACAATAAGTCCTCTCAATCAGAGTGTATTTGTGTTCACTGATGCTGAATCTTTTGTTGAGGTAATAGATAGCTCGTTCTCGGCCTCTATCGTCTTTCTGACCCAGCATGCAGCCCATGGCATTATCACTTATGGAGAGGTACATGAACAGGGAAACATCATCCATGGGTGGTACTAAAATAGTAGCTACTACTAGCTACTCTTTGATGGTAAGGAAGGCCTTCTGGCACTCATCATCCCATTTCATGGAGGAGTTCTTCCTTAACAGCTTGAAGATAGGCTCACAGGTTGCTGTGAGTTGAGAGATGAACCTGCTAATGAAGTTAATTCTTTCCAAAAATCCCCATATTTCCTTCTCTATCTGAGAAATGGGCATTTCCGTAATGGCCTGGATTTTGGTAAGATCCAGCTCAATTCCTTTGTGGCTGACTAGAAATCCTAGCAACTTGCCTGATTTAACGCCAAAGGCGCACTTGGCTGGATTCAACTTTAAGTTGTACTTACGCAACCTGTTGAATAGCTTTTTGAGATGGTCTAAGTGGTCATCCTCCTTCCAGGATTTGACAATGATGTCATCCACATAGATCTCTATCTCTTTATGCATTAAGTCGCGGAAGAGAGCCATCATAGCTCGTTGATAGGTGGCTCCGGCATTGATAAGGCTGAATGACAACCGTTTATAGCAAAAGGTTCCCCAAGGAGTGATGAAAATAGTTTTCTCACGATCTTCCTCAGTAACCATGATCTGATGGTACCCTGCAAAGCAATCAGCAAAGGAGTGCATGTCGTATTGAGCAGTATTATCAATGAGAATGTGGATGAATGGCACAGGAAAGCTATCCTTAAGGCAAGCTTTATTCAAATCCCTATAATCCATGCAAACTCGCACCTTTGCTCCAGGTTTAGGCACGGGCACGATGTTGGATATCCACTCAGGATATGTAGACACCATGATAATACAAGCTTGAAATTGTTTCATAATTTATTCTTTCACCTTCAAACTCCACTCAGGTTTCAATTGCCTGAGCTTCTGCTTGATTGGCTTGAATCCCTCTTTAATGGGAAGGCGATGAAGAATAATGTCAGTGGAAAAACCCACCATATCTTTATGAGACCATGCAAACACATCCTGAAATTGGGTTAGTAGCGTAACCATGTCATTCCATTGGTTTGGGGTAAGGTCTGAACCAATCTGGATTAACTTAGGGTTTTCTAAGGTTCTAAGATTGAAGGAAATAGTTTGATCAAGGTTGGGTTTAGGTTTGTCTTTGACCCATTCTTAAATTTCTGGAGGCACCTCAATGTCCTCTTGTGTTTCCATCAAGGCTGAATTCATCTCTATATCAAAGTCACAATCTTTGTGGAGAAGAGGCACCGTATCAGCAAGTACAAGCACATCTAAATTCAGGGTCCTGAAACAAAATATGCTTTCACTCAGTATATATGAAGTTGTTTAATCATACAAAATGTTAGCATGTACTGGAAAAAGGACTGCTAAGATTGTACAGAAAAGTAAGCAGTTATGATATCTACAGGGCATAACGAGTTCCTACCCGTTTTACCCTTGTCGACCAATGCAAGGAGTGCTGCTCCAATTGGCAAGGATAAAGTCCGGGTGGACTGCATTGATGGAGGGGCTGTCATCGTCTTCCTTTTCTTGAATGATGACCATGACGTCTGGGCAATCATCGTCTGGGGTGTATCTGTTTATATGTTCATCATGAACAATGATGCGCATGCCCGACATTATCCGGACGATGTTTTATTTGATTCTTTATTTCTCTTCCTCCACTCTGGGATTTGGAACAAAGACTTCTTTTACTTTGAACGACACTGGTTTGGGAAATAGCATAGCCATCACGCTGGTTGGCACCTTTAAAGGAGGTTGTGCGGACTCAAAGGTTGATGGCGAAGATAAACGTCGTATGGTTAAAGCTGAAGGAATTTGCTGATGCTTATGAGGATTCCTTTGACTAGAACTGGCAGAATAGCCTAGTCCAGCTGTCCCAGTTTGCCTGGCTACTTGGATGGGGTATTTGATACCTTGGTGATCTTTACCCAGCCCTTGTCCTGGCTGATGACCCAAGGACATCATTTCCTGAGTAGCCGACATTACTTCGGCAGAGATCTTGGGTACGGGCAATGACGTTCCAATAGCATGGTATTGAGTATTGCTCACTTCCAAGGCATGAAAACTGACCGGTTCAACATCTGCATTAGTATTGATGAATAGTCGGTCCCCATATTGAGGACACTCCGGTTCAGCGTTGATCGTGACTAGGCTATTGTTGATAATGTATTTCAGTTACTGATGAAGGGTGGAGGGGACTGCCCCAGCCATATGAATACACGGTCTTCCCAAGAGCAGGTTGTATCCTGAATCTATCTTGAGTACGTGGAAAGACACGCAGAATGTATGGGGACCAATTTTGATTGGCAACTCAATTACTCCGACTGCATTCCGGCGGAATCCATCAAAAGCTTTGATGATCGTATGGCTACTTTGAATTCGGTTGAGATTGACGTTCATCTTTAGCAACGTTGCATAAGGACATATATTTAGAGATTAACCTCCATCTACCAAGACTCCATCTAGCATGTATCCGGAGGACAAGACCACAATGTGTAACGGCTTGCAATGACCGGTCCCTTCGGGCGGCATGTCATCATCAGTGAAGGATATCACATTATTGTTAAAAATGTGATCAACCAGGTGTTGAAATTTTTCTGTATCCACTGATGTTGGTAAATAGGCTTCTTCCAAAACTTTCAGTATGATCTTCCGGTGATCCTCAGAAATTAAGACTAAGTCTAAAATTGAGATTTGGTGTGGAGCTTCTCTTAAGCTTACAACCACCTTGGCTTCGTTATGACCCATAGTGCGGAGGAATTTTTTAATCTTCTCCATGGGTATTTTCCCCTTTGATTTGATGGAAGACTTCATCACCCGTTGGGGAAGATACAGTGGATTCTCCTTAGACACTGTAGCGGTTGTATACGAGGTGGATCCTTCTCCTTCTTCATAATTCCACAGAATTGTGTGCAAGCTAACAATAGGATATTGTGCTCTGCAAGGTAAGTTGATTGGTTCGGGAGCGACCACTTTCAAAGGATTGTTGCTTCCTCTGAGTTGAATTATTGGTATAGTGAGTGGCTCGACAATTCCATCAGCCTCAGTAGAGATAACTGCTACCAATCCCTTCCATTTAGTAGGATAGATGTTCTCAGTACCACATAGCACAGTATCATCGCCTGCTAGCTGCAGGACACCGCTGTCAATGAGATTCTGTATAAGGTGGCGGAGTGCCCAGCATTCTTCTATGCTGTGACCGCGAGAATGGGAGTGATATTGACAGACTCCATCAGAATTGTACCGTCCTGGACGGGGATTGATTGGAGGTAGAAGGGAATTAATCCTTCCTTCATTGATTAGCATCTGAAGGATTTCCTCCATGGGTTGGCCCAGATATGTAAATTCCCTTCTGTTGGCAAAATCCCGACGAGCTTTGGCATTCTCTCTCTTTGCCACTTTGTCCTCCATCGTTTCACTTTCTGGAGGTGACGAGGGAATATTCATGACAAGAGGAAGGAGACTAGCATGCTCCTGGCTTACTAACTGGCGTGTAACTTGATGCTGGTAGGTCACCAGCTCTGCCAATTGCTCAATTTGTTTGCAAAGAGCTTTTATTTTTCGTTCCATTTCGAACTAGAACTTGGCATAATCCCACTTGTCAACACCATCTTTGATGGTCTGAGATGACTCGTCGCTAAAATCGAAACTCTATCCATTACTCCAATTGATTATGTTAACCTCTTCCTCTTTGTGTTGAGGAAGAGGGTTATCTTGACCGTGAGGTTGATCTAGTTTAGTGACCACGATCTCCCCGTTGTCTATCAAATATTGGATCCTGTGTTTCAAGGTCCAACAATCTTGAATATCATGTCCAGGTGCCCTGGCATGGTAAGCACATTTTCGAGCATCATTAAAACCCCTACCATTAGGGTTGGCTGGTGGAAGAAGATGTGTGATTTTCTTCTGCATGGTCAGAAGAGTGAGAATATTCTCGAGAGAGTCCCCTAAGGGTGTGAACACTCGAGGGCATTTGGCTTCTCCACCTTTTGGTATTTGAGGGTTTGACGATTGTGCTGGAAAGGGAGTGTAATTTCTCCTCTGGATAGGCATGTTCTGATTGCCTTTTTAACCCTGTAGTATCAGGGAAACATCATCTTCTTTCTTTTTATGGACCCTCCGGGGGTTGTTTCCATAATTTTCGGTTGGATGTGCTCAACAACGACTTTAAGGACAGCTAGGTCTTGAATCTTTCCTGACTTCAATCCCATCTCAGCCATCTCCCCGTGTTTGATCATTTCAGAAAATGGTTTACCGATGCCGGCTAATACTCTTTCATAGAAAGGAGCTTCTTGTATGTCTATGAAGGTCATGACCATTTTTGATTCTGTCATAGAAGGAGTTACTTGAGCAGTAAGGCGCCTCCACCTTTGGGCATACTCTCTAAAAGACTCGTTAGACTGTTTCTTGACCTTGGTAATCTGGTACCGGTCAGGAGCCATTTGAGACTGGAAGCTTTACTGCGCAAGGAAAGTGTGTGCCAGCTCTTCCCAGCTATGGATCTTTGCATTGTCTAGTCTTGTATACCAAGAACGGGCTTCCCCAGTCAGACTCTTTTGGAACAGCTGTATTCTGAGCTTCTCGTCCTCTGCATAAGATCCGAGTTCTCCAATGAAAACCTTCAAATAGGTGTAAGGATCTCCTAACCCGTCATACTTTTCGAAGTCAGGAGTTTTGAACTTTTCTAGATAATGAATACCAGGGAAAATACAAAGGTCGGCATATGAAACACTCCCGTGTGCTCCAATTCCTTTGATAGTGCGAAGGGTTTCTTCTATTTGAAGAACTTTCTTTTTGATGCCACCGGTGTCTGGATCTCTTGTGAGATGGGCGGCATCATGACTTTTGTTGGTTGTATCCAACTGCAGTTCAGGTATTGTAATGGCTTTATCAGAAGCTTGAGTTCCTCGTGTGGAGGATTCAACATGGATGGGTATTTTTGGACCCTGCGTAGATTGATGTAGTTCTTTAAGCAGAACAGCCAAATCTGTAATTTGTTTACTTAATCCGTCAAATTCCTCACGAGAAACTGGATTAGACTGGTCAGATGAAGACATGATTAGCTGTAGGCCTGCGGCCTTTTTGGACTTTGACCGAGTAAAAGGTCTGAATGCTTCCCTGTGACAAAGCTAGCATAGTTTAGTCTTAGGGATGGTGTAAATGTTAACATGCTATGTGATGTGTCCGTTTTAGGAATTTTGTCCTACAAAACGGATGTTAGCTGTTTGTAATACAGGATAGCATGTCAATTTAAATATGTACATGCATATATTTCTTCATAATTCTCATTACATGGAGATGAATATGGAATGTAAATTACAAGTAATTGACTTTACAAGTAATTTGAAATGAGAAAGCATGAAGAGACTTTCCTCCGCGTTTGGTTTATCAGAGGCTGACCAATCTTAGGTTACTCTCGCGGCTTTTCGGCATGAAGGTTCCCAAATCATCACAATTTACTCAACGGGAAGTTAATCCAATCTTTCAACTGTAGCGAATTTGGGTGGTGCCTTTCCTGAGCCTCGCAGAAATTAGTCTTCCTACGAGTCTAGTAATCAAACACCGACAGGATAGCCTCCTGTTGGAGGGACCACACAACATACATTCACATACATCGCGTCTTACCGTATATAAAAATGATGACATGTGCGAAGCACTAATATCACAGGCAGATATAGTGTAAAGCATTAATCGCAGTAAAGATATGCATTCGTACACATTCATCATAAATGTAAATGTAACATCCACACACAAGCATATAACAGTTTTGAAAAGCTTGCAATAGCGGCTTAAGTCCTCTTACTGGAGTCCCCAGCAGAGTCGCCACATGTCGACGTCGAGATTTTTATTTGTCCCTTTTCGTTACCTGTTCTTTTGTATTCTCATTTTAGGTGAGAATTGTTTGAAAAAACAAGTGAAAAAGGTTCGACATGTATAATGTCGATGATTACACTGTAAGGGTCGCCAGTTGGTTTTTTAACTGGTTGTACCAACACAACCGAAAAAGGTTTGCACATTGACCCAGTGATGTGACACTGCTAAGCGGGTCGGTGAAACTGAGATTCAATTAGGGTCCGGGGACTTGCTTATGCGGAGGGAAGGTGTTAGGCAGCCCCAACATCCGTGTTGCCACGGTGACCGCCACTTTTCAAGAAACTGTTATATGAATGTGTGTGTGTGTGGGTCAATGTACTTTTATTTGGAAGTAATGCGAGGCCTCATTCGCACCTATATACACAGAGTTTGAATTTTATGTAAAAATTCAATTTTAAGCAAGATATGGCAGTGATGCTTTAAAAGAGGTTTTTGAAACCCAATGCTCAATAGTAATTGAGACCTTTTACACTCCCATTTTATTCAATATTCGGCTTGGTTGATTTTATTTTCCAGATGCAAGGCATCTGTAAGAAAATAATGTACAAAAAGGTGTTGAACTCCTCGTGGGTATGAAAACCATCTGAGGAAATCCAAACATCACAGATAAATTTACAAGCTGCTTACAGCTGAAAATGTCCATCACGGGAACCGAATCTAGATTCAGTGGACTGAATCTGTGATCACATGATTCCTAGGCTCACATGATGCCGCAGTTGATATAAACGCAGTAAGCAGGTATATATATAAAAGCTCTAAATATATATATAGAGACATGATCACCAACCACGAAGCACCTCCAGGGGGGGACCAGAAATGTAAATAAAACTATAAAAGCTATCTACCGCCACGGAGGAAACTCCAGGCGGGACAAAATGTATAGCAAGCAGTAAAAACGGTCAACCACCACGAAGTAAACTCCAGGTAGGACGAAATGTGAATATATATATATATATATATATATATATATATATATATATATATATATACACGAAAGCAATTAAATGCTCCAAAACGAAGTTTAGGCTCAATCGAGGCATAACTCGATAATGTTAATCCATATATATATAAATATATATATAAATATATATGTATATATAAACTGAAATAAAACCATGGATCGAAGTCCGGGAAAACACATGCGACACGATTCTCAACGTGAAGAACGGTGGGTGCACAGATGAAGAGAAAGGCTTTAAAGTGTGTGAGAAGGCTTATAGTGGGCTGCCAAAGAAGACTTCTATATCTTTAAAGTAGATAAACACTAGCTTCCACAGGTACAGAAATAGCTATATGTGAGCTCACAAGTGTTTAAAATGAGAAAGCACTCAGTATAGGGTGATTACAGAGCAAATTGGGCAGGGCTTCCTCGTCGTCTCCTCTCTTAAAATGGCCACCCCAAGCCCTCTATTTATAGAGGGACCTGCGGCTGGGCCGTAGGTGTACCAAAGGTTTCCCGGGGTACCCTGGGCTTCGCGGGTCCTTTCATCTCGAAGTACGTGCATGTATGTAATGTGATATCCGTTCGAACTTTTAGAATTGCAATACGGGCATCCGACTGAGGTATATAGGACCTATTTCGGACCGCCGTTGTCGAGAGTTACGCAATGACATGGGATTAGAGGTTGTATGAAGTTGTGAAGATGGGACGATGCCCTCCGGTCTTCAGCTTCAAATTCTATCCGTTATCCTGCGCAATAGTCACTCGGGATTGGTTTTCCTTGGCTTTTGTGGGACATTATGTATGTATCAAAGCGTTGAGATGGTACGGTGTGGCGTCATGGTGGCGAGATGACGACTTTTCCCCTCACCGGGGTTATCACCGGTTGGGGTGATAAAACAGATGTTGCTCAGAGTTATCGCTGAGATTAGACTACTGCAAGTGCTGAAGGTCCTTAGTGTCATCTCTGAGGTGTGCCTGTCCTCCCGGTGTTATCTCCGGTTTGGTATTGAGTATCTCGTTGTGAGCGCCAAGATTGAAGTTGATTGCATTTGAAACAAGCATTGTTATCGCCGGAACTGCATTCCTTGGGGTTATCGCCAAGGTTGGTAGCTACTCCCATGGCTGGGACTGAGACTGGAACATCTCGGGGTTATCTCCGAGATGAATCGGTCTTCTCCGGTGTGTGTTTTGGTATTGGAACTGCAGACCTCGGTGTTATCGCCGAGTTTGGAACTGTTACTCCCGGTGTGTGTTTCGGGGTTGAGGCTGTTACTCCCAGTGTGTGTTCTGGGGTAGAAACTGAGCTTCCGGTAGTATCCGTACTGGATGTGAACTGTCTTCTAGGGTTATCTCTGAAAGACGAATCTGCTTTCCTGCAATATCAATAACAGGTGTGCAGAAAATTTCGAGTGCCTACACATAATTAGCAATAAAACCTACTATATCTGATATTAATCAAATTATCACAATTTCTGACTGATCACAAACTTCAGCTTAGGTTTCAAATTAGAGTTTCTCATTTTAAAAATTAGGGTTTTATAATTAGGGTTTTTCTAAAGATTAATTAGGGCTTCTAAATTTTAATTAGGGTTTACCTAATTAATCATATAATACACAGCATAAATCATATAACACAGTTATATAACAGTCTTGAATTTCCCATTTGAATTTAAAAATAGGGTTAAATAAATTAATGTCGGGGTTTTAACATTATACACCATAATTGACCAACCATTATCAATACGTACATACAGTACATATTTATAGCACTGAAAAATCAAAATATAATTAATATTTTATTATTATTCTCATTCCTTGATAAAAATCCAAAATTAGGGTTTGGATTCCATATCTGATTTATTCTTCATATATAACATTATTAATTAAGTTAAAAATAACTAACTTAATTAATCTAACATAAATTCATACAATAAAATAAATAATTATTATAATAATTCTAAAAATTATTTCATATGTTATTTAAATAATATATAATTATATTTTCATAAAAATATTTCTACTTTAAAATTAAGTATTATAAGAATATACTTTATAATAATCAATAATTCTAAAATAAAATTATCTGTAAACATTCATGTAATAAATACATTTTTATTTATTACGTAATTACATATACACATTATCTTGTACAAATTCTCATCTTTAAAAAAAAATTATACGCAAAATTTCTGATTTAATTATATGGAAAATATCAGGTTGTTACAATGTTACCCTTTTAATGGTAGGATTTATGGTTTAAATTCTATTATTTTGGGTAGTTAGAAATGAATGTTTTGATCAAGTGAACACCAAATCTTGTGGGAATGAAGTACCCGGATTTGGGGGTGTCACAAGTTGGTATCAAAGCCTTAAGTTATGAACCTTAGGTGGGGAAAAGCCTTAGGAAATAACCTTTGAAAAGATAGTGGTGATAAACTCTTATCGGGTTTTAAGGAAGAAGTAATAAAACACTTATGTGCTTATGTGATTGCAACCTATGTGCTTGTGAGTGTCGAGTAGTAATTATTAGTAATTAAAACTTAAAATTTTGTTGTTAGGATGGCTAATGTCGGAGAATCCAGTCAGGCTAGGGAGGAAGGACCCCAGATACCTAGAGAGGAAGAGCCTCGTGACATTTAGGTGGTTTGGGAACAACTACTGCCACGGGAGTCATCTCCGTTGGTTACAGTGGTTGAGCAGGAGGGTTTACCTGATGAGGATGATGAGGTAAAGATGGATGAGGAGGATCCCATTGAGCTACCACAATTAGATGGGGATGAGGATGATGAGGAAGAAGAGTTTTCACTAAACTCGATTTCAGCCCGTATGTACGACGAAGTATACGATAGCAATGTGGAATTTCAGGATAGAGTCGAGGAGTAGGAAGAGATAGTAGCTGAACAACAGACCTCGGTGGCACAAAAGGATGACGAAATCTGAGATCTAGATGGACATCTGAGTAATGCCGAATGGAAGCTGATTCATACTGAAGGAGAGAACGAACAAATGACAGAGGAGATTGCGGAGCTGAAGAAAAAATTAAATGAAGAATCCGGCAAGAGAGCAAGAGTTGAAGACGCTTTTGAGAAAGCTTCTCATCGTGCAGGAGTAGCAGAATGGGAAGCACAAGCAAAGAAGATCAAGATGGAGGAGATGAATAACGTATTCAACACCGTGAATAATTGAGCTCAAGAACGAGTTATGTATTATCCAATTCAGTTGGAGATGCTGTCGACATACATGATAGATCGCAGAACAATGTTCTGTATTATGGAAGAAGAGAGTCAAAAGGCTACGCAACAACTTAGTAGGACATTGTAGGGAATGTACCTGATATGCGATTAATAATATGGTAAATAAGATGTAAATCCCAAGTGTTTTGTAACCAATGGGATATGATGATGATGATGATGTTATCCTAAAACTTTTGGAGTTCAGGAAAGTGATGTAGATAGCAAGAATGCTATCATTATTATGTTTTAAGATATTATGAATGAATTAAAGTTATTAATTATTCAAGATATTGTGTGTTATGTGATGATCTTTTAGGGTGTGCAAGTTAAGTAGAAAATATTAAAAAGAAAGTGAATAATAATCTAATGAGTATATATTAACAGAAAATGCCCCCAAGACGTCAACCACGACAAAGAACTCCTGAGGGATTTACCAATAACAACAATGTTGAAGCTAACCCAGTTCAGCAGTTAGTGACGTTACTGACGGGTGCATTATAGAATCAACCGCATAATCAAGCTGTGACATTTAAGGACTTCAAGGCGGTTGGACCACCAGAATTCTGTGGGTCCATGAATCTAGTTGAGACACAGACCTAGATCATGGAGATAGAGAAAGTGTTTGATGTAGCTAGAGTAGGTAAGAATCAGAAGACTGCTTTTACAACATTTATGTTGAAAGCAGAGGCTAGTTATTAGTGTCAAGCGAATAAAATTCGAGGAGGACAAGAGGTGATGACTTGGGATAAGTTTAAGGAGATATTCTTCGAGACTTATTTACCAGAGAGTTTGAAGAATCAGATGGAGGTGCAGTTTCTAGAACTGAAGCAGGGATCAATGACGGTATTGGAGTATGCCGTAAAATTTAACGAATTGGCGAGGTTTGCGCCATATCAAGTCAACATAGATGAGTGCAAGGCTAGGAGGTTTGAGCAAGGACTGAAACCCTGGTTGTACAGAAGAGTCTCCATATTTCAGCTGAAGACATTTAGAACAGGACTAGAGAAGGCAATTCTCACTGAAGGTGGAGGCTAGGCTGTAACGAAGTTTAATCAAGAACAACGAAAGAAGAAGAATGAAGGCGAGGTAAAGAATAGTGATGGTAGTGGTGGAAATGGTAACAATAACTTGAAGAGAAAATGGAATGGAAATGTGGATGCTGGAAACCAGCAGGGTAACCAGCAGAAGAAGTTCGAAGCATGTGCTACATGCGGGAGGTTTCACACGGGTATGTGCTTAAGGGGGAAGCGTGTATGCTTTAACTGTGGCCAGAAGGGTCACATTGCCCCAAATTGTAATCAACCCAAGAAGAATATTTGCTACACATGCGGGTCAAAGGATCATTTTACTCGTGAGTGCCCTAAGAAGAAAGCCGGAGAGACAACGAGAAGCAAGGGAGGTAGCAGTGGAGGTACATTGACCATTGCTGGACCAACGTCATCAAACAAACCCACAGTCAGAACCTTCAACATGACTGTGCAGGATGTTGTTCAATCAAAAGATGTTCTGTCAGGTATTATCCCAGTCAATGATATAGATGCTTATGTATTATTTGATTCGGGTGCTACTTGCTCGTTTATATATGATGAATTTGCTAAGAGGTTAGGATTGTCTAGTGAAGAATTGAATTTCCCTTTAAACATAGAAATTGTGAATAAGGAGGTGATTCCTGTTAGGTTCGTATACAAGAATTGTAGGGTGAATATTTTAAAAATCCAAAACCCTAATAAGACTCGGTTATGTAAAATTCAGTTATATCAATAAAATTTCTCCGTTCTGAATGTGTTATGTGTTAATATATACTATGTTTAACAAATTTGGTCAAATAAAATTTTATCCGAAAAACGTCGTGCTTGACACCTTGTGCTTAAAAATTTTCTTCCGAAATCGGACTTTTCGGTATATTTATTTGGACAAGCTGCTTTGTCGTGCTTACACTGACAAAACGCTTTGTTGTGCTTGTTAGAATTAGTAGGAAATCTAGGTTAGTAACCCTACATTAACAAACCCTAACCCTAATCAGCAAAACCCTAACCCTAATTTGTAAACATAACCCTAATTAGCTAATTTAACCCTAATTAGATTATCTTAACACCTAATCATGATTACTAAACTTCAATTAGGTGCTAATATACATCATTTAATAATCTTAATCATTAAAAACAAAACCCTAATCAAGATTAGTGAAGATTAGGCTACTAAACTACCCTAACGAGCTCATAAGTAGGTTAGGAGTCACTATTGCAAGTTCCTAGGCTGCACATGACATGCTTGTAACTCCCAAGCATGAGTAGAGTCATCAGATCAAATATTTGTGGAGGCAAATAGCTTGAAAATGTCCAAAAAGCCAAGTTGAAGAATTCTATAAATAGGAACCCTAGATCAGAGCAAAGTCACGAAATCTTTAAGCCTTTATACACTTATATACATAGCAAATCAAGCCTGGGTGATAGCAGCAACCAAATCAGAAGCTAGAATTAAAAATCAAAGCAAGTAAGATACAAACCCTAATTCATAGCCAACTCTTTGATCCTTTGTTAATTTTGTTGTTTAGATGTTTAGAATTATGTATTAGTATGTTAGATTGATAGAACACATTTTCATAACATCTAGATGCCTTAATTAAGTGTTTTTAGAAATCTGGAAATTTTGAAAATCAAGTCTGACAGCCGAATGTCAGAGCTTGTAGATTCGTATGTGTTTATGTTTAGGTCTGTTATTTGTATGATATTTGTAGCCTGATAGTAGGTCTTTAATCTGAAAAAAACAGGTTCATTAGAACCATATATTGCAAGTTATAGGTGGTCAAAGTGAGTTGACCGTTCATGGAGTTCTGTTTTCTAGGTTACCCAGAAAACTCAAAAACAGTTTGAACCGGCTACTTTGACCAGCCTTTTGATCGCTTTCTGTTCGTTGTTTTTGTAACGTTTTGTTTTAGATTAACACCTTGATGTACATACTACATATCTATGATCTTAGATTGCTTAAACAACTCATAGGATTACTGGAATTAATGGTCAAAAGTCGTTGACTGAGCTTGACCAAGTTTTCTGGGTTACCCATAAAACTGATGAACACGAAGAACAGCTTTTGTCTGTACTTTGACCAGCATAATTAGAGACCTTAGATTTATGCTTTGTTCAAGTTAGTGTTATATATATGTACCCTGACATATATACTACATGTTACAACAAACACAACACACATCTAGTACACAGAATCAAAGATATTAAAGTCACAAAACCATTGACCGACCATGACCACTGTTCTGGGTTGCCCAGAAACTCAAGAACAGCTCTGACAGTGACTTTGAGCCTCTATAACTTCTTGCTATATGTAGGTTAAAGCATAAAGTTTGCTTGATGTTGTACTACTGTAAGAGTACTATAACACCAATACTTGTCCAAACCCAGAATCATAAACCATAGCTAGATAAATCGTGGTCAAACTGGTCCCTCGACCATGACCAACTGCTCGCCCAGAAGCTCAAGAACACCTATAGCGACACCTCCGGTCACTGTAATGCTTTAGTGATGGACATAAATTGTTTTTCTAAAAATTAATTTAAAAAAATTTAGAAATAATTAATAAATAAATACAAAAACAGTTTTAAAAATTATATTAAATAATTATAATTAATTTTTGATATTTTTACATAAATTCAATAAATATTTTATTTTATTTAGATATTATTAATAATTAACTTAATAATAAAGTAATTAGAATAATTATTTATAAATACCAAATAATTATTGAAAAATAATATTAATAATATAAAAATCATAATAAATGGTTATAAATTATTTAAAAATGATAAACAATGTTTTTTTTTAAATTTTAAGTAAATATTAATTACCTAAAAATAGAAATAAATAATTTAAAAATCATTTAAAGGATAAATAAATGTTTTAAAAATATTTTAAAAACTTCTAAAAATTATTATAATGGATACATAAATTATCTAAAAATATAATAAATTTTATAAATAAAATTTAGTCCATATATCTACTTAATTAATTTTTGGTAAAGACATTGAACACCGAAACCTTATCGAATCTAACCGATCTTATATAAATGTTATATTTGAGTATTGTTATCAATACTAACGTGTTAGGTTTATATATATGAACATCGTAGGTATTTATTAAATGAATTGAGAAGCATAACTTGACTGATCTACGCTCAGGCAAGTTCTTCTTAAATCTTAAACTACTTATGCAAATTTTTCAACCCTGTTTATTCGTTGAACAAGATTTTTATCTTGATATGCTGTTGATATAATATACTGCACCTACACTTGAATTACCTTTTATTGTAAGGTTATTGCTATAGCTTCAGCATAACTGAGAAATGAATTGTTTATTCATATTGATTGTTAAGCATAAATTATTATGTTAAACCAAATTGTTTGGTAAGACATCCTATTCTGAAGTTGGGTATCCCGTAAGGGATCATAATTCGGTCAATAATATATTGACATTAATTTGGGTACATTTGAGCACTAGTAGGATGAGATGCATACTCCTAGGATATTGAATAAGTTGATCCCCTTTCTCATATCTAAACAAAATTTCTATGTCTATGTGACTGACAGAAATAAAAATTCAAAAAATGGTAACAACTATCAGTCGAAATTTGAATCGTTGTATTTCTTCAAATCATATATTGTTATAAATACAAAACTTGTTGAGCATGTCATAGCTCACCCTTGCAAATTATTCCCTTTACAATTTTAGATGGTAATCCTGGAACATCTGGAGTAGATAAAGGGAAGCGTCCCTACTTAGATTAGGTTATATTCATGTCTAGTTGAATACTTTGTAATAAGAAACTCGTTATGAGAATCATGTAATCGAACCTTAATATATATATATATATATATATATATAGCATCTTTTATTTCCGTAACCGTGTTTTCTTACATATATAGATGTAAATTTAGAATTCTTTGAATCTAGTTGAGATCCTTGGGAACTATTTATCTGAGTGAGGATATTAGTAATATGGATTGTTCATGTTATTGCTGATATTCTGGATTTCGGATAAATAGTTACTATCGATATGACAGTATAAATTCACATGGCGTAGACTATACATCTTGGTGATGGTATTAGTAATATGGACTGTTCATGTTATTATTGGTACTCTGAATTTTGGATAGATAGATTCTATTCACAGATACAATTCATATATCCAAGTGAGGGTATCCAAACATAGTAATAAGTTCTCTTGAGAATTGCCATCTGTTATGGGATATTGTGAATCTTGGATCTATGGAAATTATATCTGATAGTCCCTTAATTTAATATAAGCTTATAATCAGATACCATGGGTGTATAGATTTAAATGTATTATATTGATTCATTGTAAGCACCATATCAGATACCATGGGAGTATAGATATGGGGGCGTTACAAGTTTGGTATCAAAACCACAAAGCTATAGATATAAGGAAGAGAAATCTTAGTATATAGTCTTCGAGTCCATAAAATTTTAAAGTACACATAAAATATAACATTAAAATTATTATGTTGTGTAAATTTCTATACCAGTATTAAGAGAGTTTTCTTTTATAGATGGCCAACTCCAATGCTGAAGAAATGGTTATAGCAAATAATCCACCAAAAATTGAGTCATTTATAGCTAGTGATGCAGAGGATGAAGAATTACTTCATGATCAGCAACTGCCAGGTGTTGAGGAAGAGGAAGATCCAGTAGCAGGACAATTAATGAGAATTAATGAGCATGATGAAGCAATGGCATCACTAATGAAGACAATAGAATATAAGAATAATAAAATAAAGTTTAGGGCTGATATAGTTGAGGGAATGCTATAACATGAGAGGGGACATAGTCACCTACTAAAAGTGCAACTGCACCATGCACAAAGGGACAGGAAGGAAATTCAGTCAAGACTTCTTAAAACATCTCTGGGTGTTCGAGATACTTTTAATGATTTGCAGCGCTGAGTAGTTCGAAATCTGGTAGAGGAGAAGAAAACTGCTTATCTCATAGATCGATCTGTGGTTTGTCACATGATTCAGGATTTCTTTGATGATATCAATGAATTCTAGAGAGTAGTAAAGGTGGTTGAATGCTTTATATTAGTATAAATAAAAAAGCATTCAAAGTTTGTAATATAACCAGTGGTTTGTAAGTTAGTAGTATGTATAAATACTAAGTTGTTTTGTACGACTGTTGTGATAAATAAAATAAACGATATGTTTATGTTATTTAAATTCTTATGTGAATTTTTGTTGTTGTTTTGTATAGAATCATGTAGCCAACTAGAAGACCCCAAAGAGAAATAAATAATGATGATAATTCTACCCAACAATTAGTAGACCTTATGCTAGGAGCTATGAATAGACCTATAAACCAAAACACATCAAAACCCGTCGATGCACAAATTTGGATTTTTGAAATAGAGAAATTTTTCCTAGTAACCAATGTCAATAATTATCAAAAGATAACTTTTGCAACCTTTTTCTTGAAAGGTGAGGCTAATTATTGGTGGGAATCAACCAAGGGTCGGGTAGAAACTGAAATTGTTCCTTGGGATAGATTCAAAGAGTTGTTCTTTGAAAACTATTTTTCCCAATCCCCGAAAGACCGCATGGAAATAAAATTTTTAGATTTAAAACAAGGAGACCTGACTGTAACCCAGTATACAACCAAGTTCAATGAACTGTCCAGGTTTGCTCCTCATCAGGTAACCACTAAACTTAGAAAGACTCGTAGGTTTCAGGAGGGTTTAAAACCTCAGATTCGGAGTAAGTTGTCAATACTCCAAATAAAGACTTTCTCAGAAATACTCGAGAAAGCTACTATAGCCGAAAGTGAAAATGAAAGTCTCGCTAAATTTCACCCGAAAAAGAAGAGTCAAAATAAGAAAGGGAAACTTAGGACAAAACCCAGTTCAGGTGGGTTTAATAACAAACAGAAATGGGATACTACTTTTTCCAACAACCCGGGGAAAAAGATAGGTAATACTAATAATAACTTTAGTAATAATAAACATAAATAAAAATGTTATAATTGTGGAAAATCAGGATATCTTTCTCCACAGTGTCCTCTCCTAAATAAAAATAAATATTTTAATTGTGGTTCGTTGGACTATTTTTCAAAGAATTGTCCCAAACCTAAAAACCAAGGAGGAAAGGGGAATAGAGTACCAGAGAATAATCAGTCAACAGTAGCTGCAGTTGGGGTTCAGAATTGACCTACTGCGAGAACATTTAATATGTCGGTAAGGGATGTTGTTGCTTCACAGGACGTGGTGATAGGTATCATCTCTATCAACACTTTAAATGCATATGTGTTATTTGATTATGGTGCTACTTGTTCTTTTGTGTCTAAAAGTTTTTGTAAAAACTTGAATATACCTTGTGAAAATCTAAACAAACCATTTTGTGTAGAAATTGCTAATAAAGATAGGATTCCGGTTGAAACCATATACAGAAACTGTAGTGTGGTGATAAAAGGACATAATTTTATGGTAGATCTTTTACCAATCCAGTTGGGAGAATTTGATGTAATTTTAGGAATGGATTGGTTAGTTAACCATAACGCGATGATTGATTGTCATCAAAAATACATAAACCTTTTGACTGCATCGAAGTCAAAGGTAGTGTTCAACAGTAGTGGTTCACCTAAGCAATCTCGATGTTTGACTATAGTTCAGGCAGAAAGATTACTTACAACAGGTTGTTTAGGGTATTTGGCCTATATAGTTGATACTCGATAGGAAGGAGTAAAACTAGATCAAATACCAATAGTTAAGAATTTTTCCGATGTATTTCTGGATGACTTACCAGGTTTACCTCCAGATAGGGAAATTGAGTTTGTCATTGATCTTGCACTGGGAGCGGCACCAGTTTCTAAGGCACCGTACAAAATGACACCTATAGAACTGAAAGAGTTACTTATACAATTACAGGAACTCTTAGATAAAAAGTACATACAACCTAGTGTTTCACCCTGGGGAGCACCAATATTGTTTGTAAAGAAAAAGGATGGAACTATGAGGTTATGTATAGACTATAGTGAGCTAAATAAATTTACTATTAAGAATAAAAATCCTTTACCAAGGATTGATGATTTGTTTGACCAATTAAAGGGAGTCAAACATTTTTCAAAGATTGACCTTAGAACAGGTTATCATCAATTGAAGGTAAGAAAGGAGGATGTGCCAAAAATAGCGTTTAGGACACGCTATGGACATTATGAGTTTCTTGTAATGTCTTTTGTATTGACAAATGCACCAGCATCATTTATGGATTTAATGAATCGAGTGTTAAAACCATGCTTGGACAAATTTGTTATAGTGTTTATCGACAATATTCTGGTATACTCAAAAACACGGGAAGAGCATACTGAACACTTGAGAGTCGTTTTGGATATATTACGTATGAAAAGAACAACTTTATGCAAAGTTTTCCAAGTGTGAATTTTGGTTAAAGAGAGTTCAATTTTTAGGTCATGTAATTAACAAGAATGGAATATTTGTAGTTCCAACTAAGATCGAAACGGTTGTGAATTGGGAACAACCAACAACTCCAACAGAAGTACGAAGTTTTCTCGGTTTAGCAGGTTATTATCGACGGTTTATAAAAGATTTTTCAAAAATAGCAACCCCATTAACCAATTTAACTCGAAAGACGGTAAAATACGTCTAGACAGATTACTGTGAAGAAAGCTTCCAAGAGTTGAAGAAGCGACTGAGCATGGCTCAGTGTTATCCTTACCAGATGATACAGGAGGCCTTGTGGTATTTAGTGACGCATCACACAGAGGTTTAGGGTGTGTGTTGATGTAACATGGGAATGTAATTGCTTATGCATCACGACAACTGAAAGATTATATGAAGAGGTATCCTACTCACGACCTAGAGTTAGCCGCGATAGTTTTTACTCTAAAAATTTAAAGACATTACTTGTACGGGGAGAAGTGCAAAATATATACAGATTATAAAAGTCTAAAATATATTTTTACACAAAAGGAACTAAATTTAAGGCAGAGAAGATGGTTAGAACTGATAAAGGATTTTGACTGTGAAATCTTATATCATCCCGGTAAAGCTAATGTCGTAGCTGATGCGTTGAGTAGAAAGAATCAGGATAAATTGAACGCAGTAACCACCAATGATAGGTTAATAAAAGATTTTGAAAAATTAGAAATTGAGGTGGAATGTCCAACTACATCTACCCAAAAATTATACATTTTAGAGGGAGTTTCATCTCTACTTGATAGGATCAAAGAGATGCGGGAAAAGGATGAAGAATGTCTGAAGTATAAGTCTAATCTAACTCATGACAAGTATAACAAATTCAAAATAGATAAGGATGGAATAATAAGATATGAAGATAGAATTTGGGTTCCGTTAAACCAAGCTTTAAAAGACGAAATCTTAAACGAAGCTCATAATTCTAAATTTGTCATACATCCTGGCAGTACTATAATGTAGAAGGATTTAACTCGACACTTTTGGTGGTCGAATATGAAAAGAGAAATAGCTGAATGGGTAAGCAAATGTCTCACGTGTCAAAGGGTTAAGGCTGAACATCAAAAGCCGAGTGGTTTACTTCAACCCTTACCAATTCCTGGGTGGAAGTGGGAACATATAACCATGGACTTTGTTGTAGGCCTTCCAGCTACACAAAAGGGCCATAATGCCATCTGGGTAATTGTTGACCATTTAACCAAATCAGCTCACTTTTTACCTATTAAAATTGCTCATAACTTAGATCACCTTGCCAAGCTGTACATTAATGAAATTATCTCTAGGCATGGTGTGCCTGTTTCCATAGTATCAGATCGAGATCCATATTTTACTTCAAAATTTTGGAAAAGTCTTCAGAAACACTTAGGAACACAATTAAGATTGAGTACAGCTTATCACCCTCAGACTGATGGACAGAGTGAGAGAACCATACAAACATTAGAGGATATGTTGAGAACATGTATCATAGACTTCAAAGGAAGTTGGGAAGATCAGTTACCTCTAGTCATGCTAGCATAGGTATGCCACCCTATGAAACTTTATATGGAGAAAATGTAGAACACCTTTGTGTTGGGATGAAGTAGGGGAAAGACAAATGTTAGGACCTAAAATAATTCAATAAACAACTGAAACCATCAGAATTATACGTGAACGATTACAAGCATCTCAAGATCGACAAAGGAAATACGCTGATCCACATCGTCAACAACGAAACTTTAACGTAGGAAACCACGTATTCTTGAAGGTATCTCCTTGGAAGGGCAATATACGTTTTGGAAAGAAAGGAAAACTAAGTCCGAGATTCATTAGACCTTTTGAAATTTTGAGAAGGATTGTTGATGTTGCTTATGAAATAGCATTACCTCCTGAGTTAAACCACATTCATAATGTGTTTCATATGTCCGTATTACGACCATACAAATATGATTATAAACACGTTATAAATTATGAGCCAATCCAAATCGAAGAAGATCTTTCTTATGTAGAAGAACCTGTGCAGATCGTCGACCGTAAAGAGCAAGTCCTGAGAAATAAAGTGATAGCATTTGTCAAAGTGATTTGGAGGAATCAGAAAGTTGAAGAGGCTACATGGGAACTCGAAGATAAAATGTGAGAGAATTATCCTCAATTGTTTACTTAACTTATACTGTAAATTTTGAGGAAGAAATTCTTATTAGTGGGGGTGAATGTAAAAACCCAAAACCATAATAAGACTCGGTTATGTAAAATTCAGTTATATCAATAAAATTTCTCCGTTTTGAAAGTGTTATGTGTTAATATATACTCTGTTTAAAAAATTTGGTCAAATAAAATTTTGTCCGAAAAACGTCGTACTTGACACCTCGTGCTTAAAAATTTTCTTCCGAAATCGAACTTTTCGATATATTTGTTTAGACAAGCTGCTTTGTCGTGCTTACACTGACAAAACGCTTTGTTGTGCTTGTTAGGATTAGTAGGAAATCTAGGTTAGTAACCCTACATTAACAAACCCTAACCCTAATCAGCAAAACCCTAACTCTAATTTGTAAACCCAACCCTAATTAGCTAATTTAATCCAAATTAGATTATCTTAACACTTAATCATGATTACTAAACTTCAATTAGGTGCTAATAAACATCATTTAATAATCTTAATCAATAAAAACAAAACCCTAATCAAGATTAGTAAAGATTAGGCTACTAAACTAGCCTAACTAGCTCACAAGTAGGTTAGGAGTCATAATTGCAAGTTTCTAGGCTGCACATGACATGCTAGTAACTCCCAAGCATGAGTAGAGTCATCAGATCTGATATTTGTGGAGGCAAGTAGCTTAAAAATGTCCAAAAAGCCAAGTTAAAGAATTCTATAAATAGGAACCCTAGATAAGAGCAAACTCACGAAATCTTTAAGCCATTATACACTTATATACATACCAAATCAAGCCTGGGTGATAGAAGCAACCAAATCAGAAGCTAGAATCAAAAATCAAAGTAAGTAAGATACAAACCCTAATTTATAGCTAGCTCTTTGATCCTTTGTTAATTTTGTTGTTTAGATGTTTAGAATTATGTAATAGTATGTTAGAAAGTATGTTAGATTGATAGAACACATTTTCATAACATTTAGATGCCTTAATTAAGTGTTTTTAGAAATCTAGAAATTTTGAAAATCAAGTCTGACAGCCGAATGTCAGAGCTTGTAGATTCGTATGTGTTTATGTTTAGTTCTGTTATTTGTATGATATTTGTAGCCTGATAGTAGGTCTTCAATCTAGAAAAGAAAACAGGTTCATTAGAACCATATATTGCAAGTTATAGGTGGTCAAAGTGTGTTGACCGTTCATGGAGTTCTGTTTTCTGGGTTACCTAGAAAACTCAAGAACAGTTTGAACCGACTACTTTAACCAGCCTTTTGATCGCTTTCTGTCCGTTGTTTTTGTAACGTTTTGTTTAAGATTAACACCTTGATGTACATACTACATATCTATGATCTTAAATTGCATAAACAACTCATAGGATTACTAGAATTAATGGTCAAAAGTCGTTGACCGAGCTTGACCAAGTTTTCTGGGTTACCAAGGAAACTGATGAACACGAAGAACAACTTTTGTCTGTACTTTGACCAGCATAATTAGAGACCTTAGATTTATGCTTTGTTCAAGTAAGTGTTATATATATGTACCCTGACATATATACTACATGTTACAACAAACACAACACACATCTAGTACACAGAATCAATGATATTAAAGCCACAAAATCGTTGACCGGCCATGACCAGTGTTCTGGGTTGCCCAAAAACTCAAGAACAGATCTGGCAGTGACTTTGAGCCTCTATAACTTCTTGTTATATGTAGGTTAAAGCATGAAGTTTGCTTGATGTTGTACTACTGTAAGAGTACTATAACACCAATACTTGTCCAAACCCAGAGTCATAAACCATAGCTAGATAAATCGTGGTCAAACTGGTCCCTCGACCATGACCAACTGTTCGCCCAGAAGCTCAAGAACACCTATAGCGACACTTTCGATCACTGTAGTGCTTTAGCAACGGACAGAAATTGTTTTTCGAAAAATTAATTTGACCCAGAGTCATAAACCATAGCTAGATAAATCGTGGTCAAACTGGTCCCTCGACCATGACCAACTGTTAGCCTAGAAGCTCAAGAACACCTATAGCGACACTTCCGATCACTGTAGTGCTTTAGCAACGGACAGAAATTGTTTTTCGAAAAATTAATTTAAAAAATTTAGAAATAATTAATAAATAAATATAAATAAATACAAAAACAGTTTTAAAATTTATATTAAATAATTATAATTAATTTCTGATATTTTTACATAAATTCAATAAATATTTTATTTTATTTAGATATTATTAATAATTAACTTAATAATAAAGTAATTAGAACAATTATTTATAAATACCAAATAATTATTGAAAAATAATATTAATAATATAAAAATCATAATAAATGGTTATAAATTATTTAAAAATGATAAACAATGTTTTTGTAAAATTTTAACTAAATATTAAATACCTAAAAATAGAAATAAAAATATTTTAAAAACTTCAAAAATTTATTATAATGGATACATAAATTATCTAAAAATATAATAAATTTTATAAATAAAATTTAGTCCATATATCAACTTAATTAATTTTCGGTAAAGACATTGAACACCGAAACCTTATCGAATCTAACCCGATCTTATATAAATGTTATATTTGAGTATTGTTATCAATACTAACGTGTTAGGTTTATATATATGAACATCGTAGGTATTTATTAAACGAATTGAGAAGCATAACTTGACTGATCTACGCTCAGGCAAGTTCTTCTTAAACCTTAAACTACTTATGCAAATTTTTCAACCCTGTTTATTCGTTGAACAAGATTTTTATCTTGATATGCTGTTGATATAATATACTGCACCTACACTTGAATTACCTTTTATTGTAAGGTTATTGCTATAGCTTCAGCATAACTGAGAAATGAATTGTTTATTCATATTGATTGTTAAGCATAAATTATTATGTTAAACCAAATTATTTGGTAAGACATCCTATTCTGAAGTTGGGTATCCCGTAAGGGATCATAATTCGGTCAATAATATATTGACATTAATTTGGGTACATTTGAGCACTAGTAGGATGAGATGCATACTCCTAGGATATTGAATAAGTTGATCCCCTTTCTCATATCTAAACAAAATTTCTATGTCTATGTGACTGACAGAAATAAAAATTCAAAAAATGGTAACAACTATCAGTCAAAATTTGAATCGTTGTATTTCTTTAAATCATATATTGTTATAAATACAAAACTTGCTGAGCATGTCATAGCTCACCCTTGAAAATTATTCCCTTTACAATTTTAGATGGTAATCCTGGAACATCTGGAGTAGATAAAGGGAAGCGTCCCTACTTAGATTAGGTTATATTCATGTCTAGTTGAATACTTTGTAATAAGAAACTCATTATGAGAATCATGTAATCAAACCTTATATATATATATATATATATATATATATATATATATATATATATATATATATATATCATCTTTTATTTCCGCAACCGTGTTTTCTTATATATATAGATGTAAATTTAAAATTCTTTGAATCTAGTTGAGATCCTTGGGAACTATTTATCTGAGTGAGAAAATTAGTAATATGGACTATTCATGTTATTACTGATATTCTGGATTTCGGATAAATAGTTACTATCGATATGATAGTATAAATTCACATGGCATAGACTATACATCTGGGTGAGGCTATTAGTAATATGGATTGTTCATGTTATTACTGGTACTCTGAATTTAGGATAGATAGATTCTATTCACAGATACAGTTCACATATCCAAGTGAGGGTATCCAAACACAGTAATAAGTTCTCTTGAGAATTGCCATCTGTTATGGGATACTGTGAATCTTGGATCTATGGGAATTATATCTGATTGTCTCTTAATTTAATATAAGCTTATAATCAGATACCATAGGTGTATAGATTTAAATGTATTATATTGATTAGTTGTAAGTACCATATCAGATACCATAGGAGTATAGATATGGGGGTGTTACAATATTAAGGGGAATGTCATGATAGTAGATTTAATCCTGATTAAACTTGGAGAGTTTGATATTATATTGGGAATGGATTGGCTATTCAATTATGGAGCGATAATTGATTGCCAAAAGAAATGTTTAAACCTTATGACTCGGTCAAAGGTAGTTTTCTATGGTAGCAAATCGCCTAGACATGTGAGATGTCTGACGATTATTCAGGCCAAGAAGTTGTTGAGTCAAGGTTGTGTAGGATACTTAGCTTACATAGTCGATACTCAGAGGAAGGGGGTGAAACTGGAGGAGATACCAGTGGTTAGAGAATTTGTAGATGTGTTTTCAGAGGATTTTCCTGGACTTCCGATTGACAGAGATATCGAGTTCGTTATCGATTTGGCACTAGGAACTGCTCCGATATCGAAGGCCCCGTACAGGATGTCTCCGGTAGAGATGAAGGAATTGATGGTACAATTACAAGAGCTGTTAGACAAGAAATACATTCAGTCGAGTGTATCATTGTGGGGAGCACCGGTGTTATTCGTAAAGAAGAAGGATGGGTCAATGCGTCTTTGCATTAATTATAGGGAATTAAACAAAGTCACTATTAAGAATAAATATCCATTGCCAAAAATAGATGACTTGTTTGACCAATTGAAAGGTGCTAGATACTTCTCAAATATAGATTTAAGAAGTGGATATCATTAATTAAAGGTAAGGAAGGAGGATGTACCTAGAACGACATTCAGAACTCGGTATAGAAATTACGAGTTTCTGGTGATGTCTTTTGGTTTGACCAACGCCCTTGTTGCATTCATGGATTTGATGAATAGGGTGTTTAAACCATTCTTAGATGAGTTTGTGGTGGTATTCACCGATAATATTCTGGTGTAGTCCAAATCTCAAGAAGAACACGTGGAACATTTACGTTTGACGTTGGAGACACTAATAAAGAAAAAGTTATACGCGAAATTCTCTAAGTGTGAATTCTGGCTAGAGCGTGTACAATTTCTTGGACATGTGATTGACAGATACGGGATTTCAGTAGATCCATCAAAAGTTAAAGCCGTAATCAATTGGGAACAACCAAGGACACCATCGGAGGTGAGGAGTTTCTTGGGACTGGCCAGCTATTATAGACGGTTTATTCAGGACTTTTCCAAGATTGCCACTCCGTTAATAAATTTAACAAGGAAAGCTGTAAAATTTGTTTGGACGAAGAAGTGTGAAGAGAGCTTTCAAAACTTGAAAAAAAAGTTAAGTATGGCACCTGTGTTGTCACTATCAGATAATACCGGAAACTTTATGGTGTATAGTGATGTCTCACATAAAGGATTAGGTTGTGTCCTTATGCAGAACGGTAAAGTAATTGCGTATGCATCAAGACAACTTAAGGACTATGAGAAAGGATACCCGACTCATGATTTTGAGTTGGCTGCGGTGGTATTTGCTCTGAAAATATGGAGACACTATCTATATGGAGAGAAATGTAAGATATATACAGATCATAAGAGTCTGAAGTATATTTTCACTAAGAAGGACCTGAATATGCGTCAAAGGAGATGGATGGAATTAATAAAAGATTATGATTGTGAGATCTTTTATCATCCGGGCAAGGCGAATGTGGTTGCAAATTCTTTAAGCAGGAAAGGTCGGGAAAAGTTGATGCTAATAACCACTCAGGAGGAGCTTATTTCAGCAATGACAAAGTTAGAGTTGGAAATAAAAGTTTCAAAAGAATTCGACGAACGACTATTCCAAATAGAAGGTAATCCAACTTTGGTGGATAAGGTAAAGAATGCTCAACTACAAGATGAAGAATGTGGGAAAATCAAAGAAAGGGTGGTTGATGGGAGTGAAGTGAAATACAAGATCGATACCGAAGGACTACTAAGATTCGAGAGAAGAATTTGGGTTCCAGCAGTTCTAAATATTAAAGATGAAATCTTGACTGAAGCTCATAACTAAAGATACTCGATTCATCCAGGATGTACGAAGATGTATCAAGATTTACGACTACATTTTTTATGGCCAAACATGAAGAAAGATGTTGTAGAATGTGTCGCGAAATGCTTGACATGTCAAAGAGTCAAGGCCAAGCATCCGAGACCAAGCAGATTACTTCAACCGTTGGAGATACCGGAATGGAAGTGGGAACACATCACAATGGATTTTGTGGTGGGTCTTCCAACTACTCAGAGATGATGTGATGTGATTTGGGTAATAGTGGACAGGCTGACGAAATTAGTACACTTTTTACCAATAAAGATTAGGTTCAATCTTGACCAGTTGGCAAAATTATACGTGAAAGAGATCATTTCGAGACACGGAGTTCCAGTGTCAATTGTGTCAGATAGAGACCCACGATTCACGTTAAACTTCTGGAAGAGACTACAAGAATGCATGGGAACACAGTTGAGAATAACTACAACATACCATCCGCAAACAGACGACCAAAGTGAACGAACAATCCAGACGTTGGAAGATATTCTTAGAGCATGTATCATGGATTTCAAAGGGAACTGAGATGAACATTTGCCATTGGCAAAATTCGCCTACAACAACAGTTACCACGAAAGCATCGGCATGCCACCTTACGAAGAATTGTACAGCAGAAAGTGTAAAACTCCACTGTCCTGGGATGAAGTCAGTAAACGTCAACTATTAGGACCAGAATTGGTACAGTAGACTGCTGAGGTTGTCAAACTCATCAGGACAAGATTGGTAGCTGCTCAAGACAGACAGAAGAAGTATGCTGATCAACACAGACAAGATTGTGAATTCGACGTAGGAAATTACGTATTCTTAAAAGTTTCTCCTAGGAAGGGAAAAATTCATTTTGGTAAAAAAGGGAAAACTAAGCCCGAGGTTCCCTTGGAGGTGTTGCGAAGAGTAGGAGAGGTGGCTTATGAGGTAGCTCTACCTCCAGAGTTAGAACACGTTCACAATATTTTTCATGTTTAGGTATTGCGACTGTATAAACTCGATTACAAGCATGTGATTGAGTACGAACCATTACAGTTCGATAAGAACTTGTCTTATGAAGAAGTTCCTATTCAAATAGTTGACAGGAAAGAACAAGTGCTCAGGAGTAAAGTAATACCTTCCGTGAAGGTGATATGGAGGAACCACAATGTTGAAGAAGCTACGTGGGAACTCGAAGATAAAATGATGAAAGATTACCCTGAGTTATTTGTTTAATCTGTGTCTTCGATTCTGGGGACAGAATCTTTGTAAGTAGGGAAGAATGTGACGAGTGATTTGTTTGAGTTGTGATTCTTGGGACAGAATCCTTGTAAGGAGGGAAGGATGTAACAATCCAGAATTTTAAATTGTAATTCTAAATATTTATTGAATTATATGTATATTTCAGTTGATGTGTTTATTATTGTTGAATAAATATTGGTTTAATTTGATTTGATTTGATTATTTATTTGTTAAATAAATAATTAATGAGTTAAGAAAAGTAATTAATGATTATGAGATAGTATTCTAATTTAATTAAATAATTTAAATTAGAGAGTTGATAGGGATTAAATGAATTATTATAATATTTTTAATTTAATTTGGTAATAAAAGTGTGACAATAAACTATACTATAAATGAGTTATTAAATAAATTGAAGTAGTTAATTTAGTTTTGCCAAACAAGACTTAAAGATATTAAGTCTTTAATTTTAAAAGTGATTGCCAAACATAGCCTTATGGCTTTTAAATTTTGAATTTGAATTATAATAAATAAAATAAATCAAAATAATATATATAATATTTTATAACTGATATGTAGTTATTATAATAATAATTATACGACAGTTACATACATTTTAGAGAGCGTCTGTTTTATTTACGTGAAAAGCTTTTGGCTTAAGCTTAAGAAAAGAAAAGAGAAGAAAGAATACAGAGAAAAGAAAAGAGAGAGTTTGCATAGAGAAGTTTGTGAGAATTTGAGAGAGAGTACTGTGATTCTAAAAAAATTCTCTGTGGTTAGCAAGGAGTATCCAAGCAATTGGAGGTATATTTTCAAAGCCTTAATATTATATATATGAATATTTTATATACACGAGTCTTATGTTTTCTGTGAATTCATATTGGGTAAATTGTTGTTATAAACTTAATTGTTGTATTTATATGTATTCGTGATGTTAGAACTAGCATCTAGATAAGGATTTAGTGTATCAAGTACTTTCTTTACGTTCAAAAATAAGAAAAACTGATCACAGTGCATGTGTGTATGAATATGGCTTATTGGAGTTCAAAATTGATACTTGATTTGTAAACTAATCTGTAAATTGAGTCTTGAATATGTTAATTTAGTAAGAAACGAAGAGAACGTAGTTTGAATAAATTAATTTGGTGCACAATGGTGATCACAGTGATGATTTTTACTAAAGATATTAAAACATGGAGTTTTGACAAAAAAAATTAGAATTTAAAATTCTTAATTTGATTGTAGTTGTTGTTAATGGTTCTAAATCAGTATATATATATATATATATATATATATATATATATATATATATATATATATATATATATATATATATATATATGATGGGTAATGATTATTTGAAATTTATGTGAATTAGACGTGTTAACTTGGTTGCTAGAAATTTAGATATAGGCCAAATTGGCTTTGCCTGCGTTCGTCGCCTGAAACTGTAATTCGGCGCCGTAGTGCCAACCTTAGCGACGCAGTGCCAAGTCTCGCGCCGCAGCTCCAGTGCCAGGCCTGTGCCTCGAGCCACAGCGCCGTTCTTAGTGTAAACTAGGGCGCTGCAGCGTCGGTTAGCAAAATGGCCAGAAAGTTGTTTTTATTACACAAAGTCTATAATTGTTGATAAGGTGCAATGTTTGGACTGTTAAAATATGATTTTTATATTATGGTGATATGTGACCAAGAGTAAGAACATTATTAATAATCAATGAGTTATAGTATTGCATTACTAGTGTGACTTGACTATATGATTAAGAACTAAGCCATACATGAAGTAGATACTTAATTGTATATGGGGTATATGCAGTAACTAATTATGTCATGATGACATGTATATAGGATATTGTGAATCGAGTTATTACAGTTTAGCCTACACGCAAGGCAAGTTTCTAAATCTTACCTCTTGATATTGAGCAAGTTTCTTAACTCTACTTTTACATCTATTCTAACTTGATTATGTTCATGCAAACTCTTCAACCTAACTCCTACTTTGAGAACGGTTCCTATCTTTAATGTTGTTTCTTATTACGCAAGTTCCTAAATTATGTTATTCTTATGTTAAGCAAGTTTTATTCCTCAACTTGTAATTAATCATGCACGTTCATTAACTCACTTCTTTTATTGAGTAAGATTAATAGCCTTAGCTTATTATTGTTTAAGCAAGGTTTGTTATAATATTCAATGCATACTTTCTAGTCCATTTCTAAGTCATGCTTTCGATGTATAATGTTGATTCACTTATAATTAATGACTAGTTCATATCATACTATTATCGAGCACTTGAAGTGATATCAAACTATATTCATTTAACTAATCCTTAGTTGATGCTCGTTGAACTTTAAATTTCCTTGAAGCTTATCCAAACCAAACTTCTTTTGGTGCGGACTCGTATATTAAAACTAAAATGAACAACCCTATTGTAAGGGATTACTTACGCGATGCGTTTAGATGTTTGTGCACAATACATTGTACAAAGGGCTGATCTCCCTAAGTACGAGAAGTTCCTACAGTCTTATAACTGTTTAGGTTTAAGTTGAAAGAATACTTATAACTTTGGACATAGTTCGTGGTCTTATAAACCTCAGATATATTTCATATTTTGATTCCAAATTTTGGTTATCATTGACCGAGTATTATTCAATTTTGATGAGCTTATTCGTTGGCAGTATTATTCTAATGTTTTTCATTGCTATATCTAGTGAGCATTTGTTTTGCTTACTCTTGCATAAATATAACTATTGCATCTAAGGTTGAGAAGGTCGATGAACCTACCACAAACAAAAGAAAAGGAAAAATGTACAAGTGATTAAGACTTGTAATTTATTGGCTTTTATGTTGATAGACTTTATTTAAATGATGTGATATAATTATTTTATTTTCGCACTTGTTTTATGTTAAAGGTTAGATAACCTGGAGACTTTTGATTTAATGATGTTACCCTTTTAATGGGAGGATTTATGGTTTAAATTCTATTATTTTGGGTAGTTAGAAATGAATGTTTTTATCAAGTGAACACAAAATCTTGTGGGAATAAAGTACCCGAATTTGGGGGTGTCATAAGACTGCCTTCAGAACTCGGTACAGGCATTATAAATTCTTAGTCATGTCTTTTGGATTGACTAATGCTCCTGCTGCTTTCACGGATATGATGAACCGTGTGTTCAAAGAATATTTGGATCAGTTTGTTGTTGTCTTTATTGATGACATCATCATCTATTCCAAAAGCCGTGAAGATCATGAGCACCATTTTAAGTTGGTACTTCAAAGGCTTCGAGATAACAAGCTATATGCCAAGCTGAAAAAATATGAGTTTTGGCTTGAGGAAGTAGTATTCCTTGGGCATGTGTTGTCAAAATATGGAGTATCTATTAACCTAGCGAAGATTAAAGCAATACAAAGTTGGGAGCAACCGAAGTCGGTGACCGAAGTACGTAGCTTTCTGGGCTTAGCTAGTTATTATCGGAGATTCACAGAAGGATTTTCTCGAATCTCTACTCCGTTAACTCTACTAACTCGGAAAGATACAAAATTCGTATCGAGCGAGAAATGCGAGAAGAGTTTCCAAGAGTTCAAGAGGAAAATCATTTCGGCACCTGTTCTGACAATACCATCTAGTTCGGATGGATTTGATATCTACAGCGATGCTTTGGGCAAAGGGTTAGGATGTGTTCTCATGTAACATAGGAAAGTCATAGCCTATGCCTCACGACAACTCAAAGAATATGAGAGGAATTATCCTACTCATGATCTGGAGTTGGCAACAGTCATTTTTGTGTTGAAGATCTGGAGACACTACATGTATGGGGAGAAAGTGGAGATTTATACAGATCATAAAAGCCTCAAATATTTCTTCACCCAAAAGGAACTCAACATGAGGCAACGACGTTGGCTCGAGCTGTTGAAAGATTATGACTCTACCATTCTATATCATCTTGGAAAAGCAAACGTGGTAGCTGACGCATTGAGTAGAAGATCGTATGCGGGTACGAGTGTGATGTTGTTAACACAAAGATCCATTTTGTACGACTTACAAAGAATAGAGATAGAGTTAAAGGCTCCAAGTACCCACGTGATGATATCAAATATACGAGTAGAACTGACTTTAATCGATAAAGTTAAAGTTGCTCAAGCCACAGACCAAGAGCTGATGCGTATAAAGAAGAAAGTACAAGAAGGTGTTATTCCACAAACAAGAATCGATGAAGAATGAATACTTCGAGTCAACTCCAGACTTTGCATTCTTAACGATTCTGACTTGAAGCATAGAATCATGATGGTGGCACACACACACCATTTGCAATCCATCTTGGGAGTACCAAAATGTATCATGATCTTTAATATACATTTTGGTAGAGCAATATAAAGAAAGAGATCACTGAGTTTATCTCGAGGTGTTTAACTTGTCAACGTGTAAAGGCGGAGTATCAAGTGCCAAAGGGTCCATTGCAACCACTTGAGATTCCAAAATGGAAGTGGGAACACATTACCATGGATTTCGTTACTGTTCTTCCCAAGGTTTCTCAAGGCATAGATGTGATTTGGGTTATTATTGACAGATTAACCAAGTATGCTCATTTCTTGCCGATACGGGAGACTTATTCTCTTGAACGTCTTGCTCGTATATACGTGAATGAGATTGTTAGATTTCATGGCATGCCAGTATCCATAGTTTCGGATCGTGACCCAAGATTCACTTCACAATTTTGGGTTAGTTTGCAAAAAGCTATGTGCACGAATTTACGATTCACTTCGGCATATCATCCTCAAACAGATGGGCAATCAGAAAGGACTATTCAAATTCTTGAAAATCTATTGAGACTTTGTGTTCTAGACTTTAAAAGGAGTTGGGATAAGTACTTACCATTGGTGGAATTCTCCTACAACAACAGTTATTAGGCAAGTATAGGTGTGGCTCCATTCGAAGGATTGTATGGACGAAAGTGTCGCTCTTCAGTATGTTGGGATGAGGTGGGTGAATCAATATTGTTGGGACCAGAGTCGGTACGTATGACTATAGAGAAGATCTAAATGATCTAACAACATATACAAATGGCACAGGATCGACAAAAGAGTTATGCGGATCTTCATCGAAAAGAAGTGGAATTTAATATTAGGGATCATGCATTGTTACGTGTTGCTCCATGGAAGGGAGTTACAAGATTTGAGAAGAGAGGAAAGCTCAATCCACGATATGTTAGTCCATTTGAGATTCTTAACAGAGTAGGAAATGTGGCTTATAGACTCGCATTACCTCCAAGCATGTCTCGTGTTCATAATATTTTTCACATATCTGTGTTTCGTAAATATGTGAAAGACCCAAACCACATTATTGAGTTAGAATTAAAAATCACACCAGAATTTGAAGTTTTCTCTCTCTATAATATCGAGCGTATTTTTGTGAGTATTTAGATATCTTGAGTGTTGTCATTCAGTGCAAATTTTCTTCAATATTATATCCGATATTTAAGCCAGAAGTACTATTCTTTTGAGGTAAAGGATGTTATTTTCTTCGTAAATGATGTTATTTCGTTCAATATCATTATGCCGAAATATTGGTATGAATTTTTTTATAAAATTTTTACCTTTTCATGTTGAGATTACTATTCACGTATACAACACTATTCACGAGTACTATTCACGAAGTATGATTTTTCTTATAAAATTTTTACCTTTTTGTGTCGGGGTTACTATTCACGTATACGACACTAGTCACGAATACGACACTATTCACAAAAAAATTAAATTTTCTTGTCTTGGTCCAAGTTTTCTATTATGGTTACTATCTTTGATTGTATCCATGTTTTGATCTTCATTCTTGAATTTTGCTCCACAATTGATTATTATAGAGTATTTTTGAACTTGGATAAACTAAAGTACGAATCCCTAATCTTTGTCCTTTTATCTCACTGGATTTGTTTTCTTTAAGATATTTTTCATCATCCTCAGTCTTAAATGGTGATACTTGATGAATAACTTTGGCCTGTAGTGCAAAGATGAATGATTACCTGCTGAATATTTTTGGCCCATAGTGCAAAGATGGACAGGTGTTGAGATGAACATGACCAACTGGTGATACACATGAATATCTTTGGCCCGTAGTGCAAAGATAAATATTTGATTCAAGATGTATATTGATTGATGTTATAGGGATAAAATATTGATAATGAACTTTTAAATCATAGAAGATAGTAGACTTCATTCTCTACTTAACTCTTCTAATGAATAGTTATTTCCGCAGTAAATATTGATCTAAAACTTGTTGTCCATTATATTTTATTTTATTTATTGAAGGCTAACGATAATTTGTTCTACATTATCTTAGTCATAATATTCTTTACTAGGCTAGTTGAGCTCACCCTTTTCTTTTTTTTTCTATTTTTCTTCTCAGGAGGCGAGAATATAGCGAGAACTAGTCGGAGTGTGGAGTGATGTTTCAATACAGCTATTTTAGCAGTACTCACTATTTTATAAAATAATGTATGAATACTTGTAATGAGGACTTATTTGAGTTTGAATATTGTCTAGAAGACAATATTTGTATTTAAACTCATAGTATATGTGTTGTCGTATTTTGCACGACAATTGTAATAATGAAGTTGTAGTTATTTTTTGTACCATGTATTTGGCGACTCATAATGGGTTGTGTGGATCTATTTTAGGGTCGTCACACTAATGTACATGGATTATATGATGTGATTACATAAATAATCCTAAATTTTCCTAATATAGTAACAATTGTACATTAAAATTACATTTTTGATAAGTAAAGTAACTGAACTAAACAAATTAATCACGTTGCTGAGAATTAAGCTCATCAGTTGCTCCAACAGTGCATGACCAGTAACCTATAGTCTAATTACGTAACTTCCAAGAAGGATGGTTGATGTTGGGTAGTTAAACTACACTTAATTAACCATTGTTTTCTTCTTATACACCATGGATTTCAACCTCAGTGTAAAGCCAATACCCAATCCACCATTTCTCTATAAATAGCAGTTCCATTCTCAATGTTTACGTTGCTTTTGTTTTGTCTGTTGAAACTCTGATAATTTGAAATTGAGTGTTTGTTGTTCGAAGAAGAGGCTAGCAATATCAGAAGGAAGAAACTAAGTATACTAAGCTTCAAGAGGTATAAAAATCCTAACTTTGGTACCTAGTTGGATTTTACCAAATTCTTAGAATTACTTGAAATTCTCTGTTAATCAATGTGAATTAGCATGCTATCATGTGTTTAAAAAGTATGTGTACATATATGATGTAAGACCCCAACTTTCATAAATAAAGATTATTTTTCTCTAAATATCATTTTGAATATTATGGTGTGGATTTGATATAACGTTATAGTTGTGGGTAATATTTATAAATTTTGCAAAGTAAGCAAGTTGTTATAAAATATTCATTTGGTCGGGGAATATTCATTTTGTCGGGGAATATTCATATAATGGCACAATCATTGGTGAACCCCACAACAGAATTATTTTCAAAGTTAGAAAACGACAGAATTATCTTTTTATATAAAAATAACGGTGAAAGTTTTACTGTTAACTGTTGAAATACCCAGTGATAAAAATATAGTAATACGCATGGTTGCATAGTAGCACACGGTGTTGATTATTGATGCTTACGTGAGAAGTCACTCAGTTATACTCAATTATTGCTACAGTAATAGCTGCATAGTATCTCACGTTATTGATTCAATTATTGTCACAGTATTGTCTGCATAATATTTTATATTATTAAATTAATAATTAAGACGATAAAGTTATTCATATTATTATTTGTATTATTGACGATGTCTAGAAAGTTTTGTCGAGGAAAGGGGTTTGGTCACCTAATTGCGCGCCAATAAGGAGAAGTCCTTATCGGAAAGCTCCCTCTTTCCTAGGAATGATCTGGTTGTCAATATTGTGAGTTATAATATTAAAGATGAATAATTGTTGAAAGATTAAAAAGATGTGTTGATTGAAGATAAAATGATTTGTGGTAAATATTTATTCAATCTTTGATATAAATAAAGAGTCTGTTATGAAACGTTTGTTGTAAGTTTGGTTTATTCTATTGGGCCCATATGTTATCATCTAAGAGTCACTTTCGCTAATAGTACTTACCTTTACCAGACGTCGAACCAATTGTCGTGTCACATTACAGTCGTCGAACCATTTGTCATTTCACATTACAGGCGGCGAACCACTTGTTATTTCACATTACAGGCGTCAAACCACTTGTTGTTTCACATTACAGGCGTCAAACCACTTTTCTTTTCACATCACCAGTCGTCAAGCCACTTGCCTCTTCACATTGCAAGGACTAAGCTAGAAATCATCTATAAATAGAAGCTTATTTCTTCTTTCATTGTCATCAATTCACTACGACTCATAAGAGAATTCTATAGAGAGAGAATCAGAGAGAAAGAAGAAGAGTATTCTATTACTACACTATTGCAGTATTCAATCTCCTTCTAAGGTAAGGGGTATTATTTCTTTCGTATTCATAAGGGATATTATTTTTGTTTAATATTCGTATGAAATAATATTTTCTTCCATACTCTGTAGTATGTAAGTAATATTATTTTATTTGAGATTCTGAATTCTACACTGATGTTGTTAAGTATTGCTTCTATACTCTTTAAAATTAGTAGAATATCCTTAAAATTTGCGCTTCATCTAGTATCGTTTTACAAGGATATTTTTCTGAACATTCTTGTTAAAATTTAATCTTTTCATGCCGGGGTACTATTTACGAAATACTATTCATGAAGTACTATTCACTGGGTACTATTCATGATAAAAATTAAATTTTTTTCTGTCTAAATTATTTTTGATACAATATTATTCTTGGATATTACTCCACAAAGCAGTATCATGTTGACAATTTGGACATTATTGAATTCTGGATAAATTGAATTATAAATCTTTAAAATTTATCCTTGCTTTCATTTAATTGAATTCTTATATCATTGCCATCATCCTCATGCTTATATTGTGATGAAAGTCATCTTTGGTCGTAGTGCATAGATGGACTATTAATTGGTATGATTATGATCAGGGATTATTCGGTATAATCATGACTCGTAATGTTACAAATGATGTGGTAAAAGTCATCATTGGCCCGTAGTGCATTGATGGACAGTTGTTGGCATGATCATGACCATTGGTGATAATAATGAATATCTTTGGCCCGTAGTGTATGGATACTTCAGTGATGTGGATTATTTATTTAGCTGAGTCTCAGCGATAAAATTGATTATAAACTTTTTAAATCATAGAAGATAGTAGATATCATGCTCTACTTGACTCTTCTAATGGATTATTTGTTCCACAGCAGTTAAACTTGATGTCTATTGTATTTTATCAGTTTAACACTGTTGAAGGCTAATGATAATTTATTTTGCATTATCTTAGTCATAATATTTCTTACTAGGCTAGTTGAGCTCACCGTTTTGCTTTCATTATTCTCTTCAGGAAATGAGAACGTAGCCGGAACTAGTCGGGGAACGGAGTGATGGTCTGAGATGGTGGCTGTAGTAGTCCTCACTATTTTATAAAATAGTGTAATAATAATTATAATGAGGACTCCATTTGAGTTTGAATACTGTCTACTAGAAAATATTCATGTAAAAACTATCAGCTATGTTTTTTGTCGTATTGTATAAGGAAGCTTGTATTTGAATTATGTACCATGTAATTGGCGACCCAAGATGGTGATGCATACCTATTTTGGGAGCGTCACAGTTGGTATCAAAGCTTAGGGATATGATCCCTAGATGAGATGTGAGACTAGAAATAGGAGAGAGAGACGGGTAAATCATTCGCTAGTATGACCTACCTAAGTTTATTTGTTATTTAATTGGTCGGGCAGAATATAGGAATAATATGTGGCATGTCAATTAACCCTTATTTTGTGGCAGTGTTTAAAAATGGCATCTGAAAATGTTGAGATAAGCAATGGAGCACATGAGACCGTTGAGCCACCGATGATCAATAATTAGGATAATGTGCATCAGGAAGGCAATATTCCTCAGGTAAACAACAACACCGATCAAATAATGAATGATGGGATGTTCAGAAGCTTTTTATAATTCATGCAACATCAAGCGAGAGAGACTCCTGTGTAAAATGTAGGTGGAAACACTGGTAACTCACGGATGGTCATCGCTAAGCAGTTCAAGGAGCTAGGACCACCGGAGTTTATGGAAAAGCCAGAACCACTTAAGGCAGAGACGTGGATAAAGCAAATCACCAAGATATTTGATGCCTTGGGATGCTTCGAGGAGTAAAAGGTTCCCTTTTCCACCTTCAAGTTGAGAGGAGAGGAAGATTACTAATGGGAATCTATAAATTGTACCCAACCTGCCGCACTAAAGATGTCTTGGGAGAAATTCCAAGAACTATTCAACGACAAGTACTTTCTCGAAAGTATTCGTCACATGAAGGAGGTAGAGTTTATCAAGCTGGAGCAAAACAATATGACCGTGTTGCAGTACGAAGCTAAGTTTATTGAGTTGTCCTGGTTTGTGTCCCACTTGTTTGATAATGAGGAGAGAATGACGCGAATATTTATGTGAGGTTTAAAACCCGAAATACGTCAATATCTCATTTCTCACAAACTGTGTTTGTATTCAGATGTTGTAAATAGGGCACAGTTATTGGAGCGCGATAATGAGTCAACCCAACCAAGAGAGAGCAGCCGATAAAATGATAATACCAGTGATAGTAGTCATCGAAGCGGTGACAACAAACGTGGAGGGAATCAACATACCAAAAATGGTAACCACTTCGTTGGTAATCATGGCCAAGACAATATAAGCAGAAATTTTAAGAAGAGGAGGTTCAATAATGATGGAAAGACATCAGCACCAGCACCCATTTTCAAGGAAGGGGAATGACCACCGGTCGTATGCTACAAATACGGAGGGGAGGGACACATCAGTCTAAACTGTACGCAGAAGTCTAAAGCGTGTTATAATTACGAAAGAGAAGGTCACCTAGCCCGATTTTGTCATGCAGTGAAGTCAAGTCCAGCTGGGATGGAAACACCAAAGGTCGTCCCAGACAAGTCAAAGTCGGTAGTTTAAGGGAGAGCGTTTGTCATGACCTCCCAAAAAGTGAGGAACCCGAATGAAGTTATCACTGGTAAGCTAATCATAAACTCTTGCGAAGTCTATACCTTATTTGATACGGGTTCTACCCATTCTTTTATTTCTCCTACTTGTGCTAAACGTTTAAATTTAACTCCGAAGAAATTAGACTTTGACTTATTTGTTAAAACTCCGTTGGGAGAAACCTTCATTACATCCACTGTTTATAAGTCTTATTTGATTCAAGTCGGCACCCTCACATTATCTGTCGATCTTATCCCTTTAAAAATACTTGCATTTGATGTAATTTTAGGGATTGATTGGTTAACTACTCATCATGCTAAAATTGATTATTTTCGTAAGGTTGTTAGCTTTCATATTCCTAACCAACCTATTATGCGAATTCAAGCAACCAAACCACTAAAGTCAATCTCATATTAATCCATAAAGCCATTCGTTTATTGAAAAATGGATGTCAAGCTTTCTTAGCCATGTCATGGACTTGAACAAAAAATACGTCAGATTTGAATAAAATTTTTGTTGTTAGTGAATTTCCTGACGTATTTCCTAAAAAACTTCTCGGTCTATGCCCAAAACGTGAAGTTAAATTCTTTATTGATCAAGAACCAGGTACAAAACCCATTTCCAAAGCCCCATATCGAATGGCTCCTATTGAACTTCAGGAGTTAAAAACCCAACTACAAGAATTGTTAGACATCGGTTTCATTCTTCCTAGTACGTCTCCTTGGGGTGCTCCTGTTATATTCGTAAAGAAAAAAGATGAAAGTATGCGACTTTGTATTGACTATCAGTAATTGAATCATGTCACAGTCAAAAATAGGTATTCGTTACCTCGAATTGATGACCTATTTGACCAGTTACAAGGTGCTAAATTATTTTCAAAGATTGATCTTCATTCCGGATATCATCAGTTAAAAGTTAAAACTGATGACATTTCAAAGACTGCTCTCAGCTACGTTTTTTGTCGTATTGTATAAGGAGACTTGTGTTTAAATTCTGTACCATGTAATTGGCGACCCAAGATGGGTGATGAATACCTATTTTGGGGGCGTCACATATGAAACCTTTAATGATGGAATTAAACATGTTTAAACCAAGAAGAATCATTGGTGGTTGATACTCTGCAAAACAGAGCAAGTCACTACTTCTGTTCCAGGTAGGGCGCAGCTGCGCCATACTGAATATGTGAATTAATTCTATTTTTTAATCTAGTTGATTTTAAACTATTGATATGACATGAGCATGTCTGAAAATAAGTATAACAAGTAGTATAAAGGTTCTTTATGAGCTAGGAAGTGTCCAACATGATTTTAGTAGGAGATTTTTAACAAAACTTAAAGTTTTACAAATGAGCTTTGATGGAATACATGTTCTACAAGTTCTGAACTTAGCATTTTATGCACATAACTAATTTCAAACATAAATGAGCATGATATAGTTTTTATAGTTCCTTTGCTCAAGACTAAACTTGTTAGACCTTGTGTTAAAGAAATTTTTAAGAAAAGCTTGATATAACAAAACAAATATTCATGAAAACTAAATGACGTATTTTCTGATCTTGTGAGGATGATAACATGACTTGACTACATATGATAAGAGTTTTAAAGTTGTCTTGTATGTGTTGAATTGCATCATTTGTAAAAGCCCCAAATCTGGGTCCCAAATCACCACGGATCTAGTATACTAATACTTATCACATTTGCAGAAGATATAAACATAAATTGTTTATACAATAAACTTTACACACTATTCCCCAAGGTCGAGTAACCTTAACTTATACACATTTCATAACCAATTTAACTTACATTATCATGAACATATAATACTGTTACAAACTTTATTTGCACATATAATCCAAAGCTGGACTTGTCTTTGACTTTTTCTTGTATCCGACGTATTCGTCTTAATCTGTAATGTTTATCATGATATAGCAAGGGTGAGCAACAAGTTTGCCCAGCAAGTTTAAATTTAATTGAGGATATATCATGATTGAAAGAATTTGAATATTAGCTAGCTAACATTCCACAATATATTTGTGAATTAGCATGAACAAATTTTCATCACTGAACAAACATTGAACATAAACATAGTAACTGAACCAGATGGTAATGAAGGTGATCAGCCTTTCATACCTGATGAATACATGCAATATGCACATAGTGCGAATCAATAATTCATAGACATGGTAATCAACAATGATTAACCATAAGTTTATTCAAATGAAACAACTCGAGGTCGAGTTTAAGAAAACTTGCACAATAATTAGAAGTTCTAGGTTAGAAACTAGCATGTATCACCAACTACTGCTACGCAGTTTATATCGCTTTATCCGAAGATCCAATATTAGTAATATAGATCTCCAATATTAGAATAATATCATCACAGTATAATATTGTTATAAATATATTTATAAAATAATCCAAAACACATAACACATAATCCTATCAGTCCACAAACTACCTAAGACTCGGTATCAAGTCAAACTATTTCAGTTTGAGTTGAATCTGACACAATTTTAACATCCCGACGGTCTAGTCGGGTAATTCTCGAGCCTAATATCCTTAAGACTCTGGCTAAAACACAACACAATTATCTTAGATAATTTTATTATCAATCAAAATAATTTTCATAGGCACGTAATAATTTTTAAATAATTATTACCATTTATCATAATTTTTCAATCACTTATATCGTATTTATATAATATAAATACATCCTTATTCTCTTATCATTAATATTTATTTAATATTAAATATTAATAAAAATTATAACATAATATTATAATATATTTATAATATTACAAAGTATTTTTAATACCTTATTTTCTCATTTAAATAATTTTTAAACATTTAAATCTATTATCCAATAATTGACATTAATATTAAAATATTAATATTTTCATTACAAAATATCAAAAGTTATATTTTATAACTTAAAATATTTTTCTAACCCTTAAATCATTTTCATATGATTTTTAAATTATTAATTCTATTTTTCCACTATTTATTTAATATATTCATTAAATAAATCAATTACCATTAATACTAATTTATTAATGAAATTTCTCACAAAAATATTAAAAGTTATTAAAAATAACTTAAAAATATTTTCTAACACCATAATATAATTTTTTTTGATTTTTCAAGTATTAAAATTATTTTTAAGTAATTTATTTAATATTATAATTAAATAAATTAAATACCAATAATATTCTAAAAATATTAAATATTAATGAAATATATTCAAAATTATTAAAGACGCATTTTTAGGCTTTAAAATAATTTTTAAGAATTTATTTTGTATTTTTCATAATTAAAAACTATTTTTTTCTATTTATTTAATAAAAATAATAATTTTCAGAAAATAAAATGTCACTAAAGGGCCCTATAGCGACAGAACTGTCGTTATAGGTGTTCTTCACCAAACCCAAACATTCAAACCCAATTAACAGGTTACCATGTTTGACCATGCATAGATCTTAGATCATTAAGTTTTTGGGCTTGTATTTCTGTTAATGTTGTAGTATTTATGTAATACTACTACTACATACCAAGTTCATGATCATACAACAACATATCAGCAAGATCTAGGCTCCAGAAATTCTTGTCAGAGCTGTTCTTCATTTCTGGGTTTTCCAGAAATGAAGAACAGTTGCAGGTTATCACTTTTGATGCTCTATAACTTTGATTCTAAGGCTTGTTTGTGTGATCTAAGAGTTCACACATGTAGTATACATGTCAGGGTAAAACTACATAACATCCTATCAGTCTAACAACATCACCAACTCAAGATTTGAGCCAGTCAAAGTACCGGTCAGGAGCTTTTCTTGAACTTTCTGGGTAACCCAGAAATGTTCATCAAGCAGTTGGTCAACCGAGGTTTGACCATCATTATATTTGATTCTGTTAAGGATCTAGGTGATCTAAAGGCATGAGTGTGTAGTCCTTATGTTGGACTACAACATCAAAACAATAACTTGGCCAAACTATTTAAGAACAGTAAGATCTAGGGCTTCAAAAGTGGCTGTCAGAAATTTTGGGTTTCTGGGTTGCCCAGAAATCCAGTTTCCCTGAACGGTCAACTGACTTTGACCACGTATAACTTGAGATCTAGACATGGTATGGAGGTAATTCCACTTCCAGTCTACTCTCCTCATGACATAGAACAAGTCTATACCTTAAAGCACACCAAACAACTAACACAGAGAGATCTATGAGCCTTGACATATGGCAGTCAGACCATATTTTAGGATTCATGATCAGTCTTTAAAAACATAGTTTCTTACTTCTAGATGTTATGGATCCTTGATGTAACATCTTGGATCACTATATAACATCCCTTAACACCCTTCTAGACAACAAACAACAACATCTAACATGAAATCACATGATTTATAAAATTTAGGGTTTATACCTCTTTAGCTTTGATCCTTTGAATTTGATCCTTGTTGTTGTTTTTAGAAGTCTAAAGGATGTTCTTGGCTTAACTTCTCACTCTCTCTCACTCCCCATTTCGAAAGTTATAGAGAGAGAAGGTCATGGATAATATGAGAAGTAAAGTAAGTTACTTTTCTTAAGTTTTAAGTTTAATCTTTTGATTCATGAACCAAATCTTGCAAAGTGGCACATATATCTGATATGGAATAGATTTTAACACATGGCAATATCAAATGGGGTGAGTCACCAAGATTTGACAAATCTTTTACTTAAGTTTTAAGTAAAAGGGCATTTTAGTCATTTCGCACCTACTAAGGGCAGTTTGGTCTTTTCCCCTATAATTTGAAGGGCATTTTGAACATTTCCCTTTTATTCTATATCTTATAACACTTAAGCTTTCATTCTTAACATTTGAGTTTCCAAATTAGGGTTTCGGATTCCTGAAACTAAAATTAGGGTTTCCGAACGTATCGTTAGGGTTTCTAATAGTCGTTAGAGTTTTCTAACTTAACCATGATATTCTCAACATAACTTTAGGATTTGCTAAAGTTACAACCTATACGATCAATCCTTGATCCTTATTCACAAACTGTACACATAAAATCACTGTTCACATATATGATCACATATATCAACTCGTATACACTTAGATACTTAACCTTGTACATCTTCACCAAAAGATTTTAAATCCACCAAAATCCTTCACAAAATTTTGAAATCTTTAAAATTCCTCCACAGTAATGTCAAATCCATACACTTATTTTCAGTCTAGGTTTATCATATTACCTTTAATATTCCATCATTTAAGATTTAAATGAATTTTCTAAATTCTCGGGTTGTCACATCATTCATATTTAAAATTATTTCAAAAGCAAACTCGAATATGCTTTCAAAAGAAGTTGCATTAATATGAGTATTTAGATTTTAAAGATTTAAAGATGTCATGTTTATGTTTATTACGTCTCTAAACATGATTCGTATGTATTGGACATAATGACAATTGTGACGCCCCAAAATAGGTCCACACAACCCATTCTGAGTCGCCAAATACATGGTACAGAAAATAACTATAACTTCATTATTACAATTGTCGTGCAAAATACGACAACGTATATGCTGCGAGTTTAAATACAAATATTATCTTCTAAATAATATCTAAACTCAAATAAGTCCTCATTATAATTATTCATACACTATTTTACAAAATAGTGAAGTCTACTAAAACAACTGTATTAAAACATTACTCCACACCCTAACTAGTTCCCGCTATATTCTCGCCTCCTGAGAAGAAAAATGGAACAAAAAGGAAAAGGGTGAGCTCAACTAACCCAGTAAAAATATTATAACAATATAGAACAAATTATCGTTAGCCTTCAATAAATCAGATAAAATACAATGGACAACAAGTTTTAGATCAATATTCGCAGTGGAAATAACAATTCATTAGAAGAGTTAAGTAGAGAATGAAGTCTACTATCTTCTATGATTTAAAAGCCCATCATCAATATTTTATCCCTATAACATCAATCAATATATATCTTGAACCAAATATTCATCTTTGCTTTACGGCCAAATATATTCATTTGTATCACCAGTTGGTCATGTTCATCTCAACACATGTCCATCATTGCACCACGAGCCAAAGATATTCATCAGGTAATCATTCATCTTTGCACTACAGGCCAAAGATATTCAGTTATATCATCATTTAGGACTGAGGATGATGAAAAATATCTTAAAGAAAACGAATCCAGTGAGATAAAAGGACAAAGATTAAGGATTCGCACTTTGGTTTATCCAAGTTCAAAAATACTCCATAATAATCAATTGTGGAGCAAAAATTCAAGAATGAAGATCAAAACATGGATACAATGAAAGATAGTAACCATAATAAACAACTTGGACAAAGAATTTTTTTTAATTTTTTGTGAATAGTGTCGTATACGTGAATAGTAACCCCGACACAAAAGGTAACAATTTCATAAGAAAAATCATACTTCGTGAATAGTACCGTATTCTTGAATAGTGCCGTATACGTGAATAGTAACCTCGACATAAAAAGGTAAAAATTTCATAACAATATTTCGGCATAATGATATTGAACGAAATAACATTATTTACGAAGAAAATAACATTCCTTACGTCAAAAGAATAGTATTTCTGACTGAAATATCGGATATAATATTGAAGGAAACTTGCATTGAATAGAAACACTCAAAATATCTAAATACTCACAAAAATACGCTCGATATTATAGAGAGAAAATTTCAGATTCTGGTGTGATTTTCAATTCTAAATTAAGCACCTTATTTATAGGAAAATGCTTAGAACGCCAAAGCAGACTAACCCGCTACCGGTGGCTTTCACCCATTGCTATTCACGCACACCACACTTGAAATTCAGCAATTTTTCCACAACAACCAATAGTGGGGCCCACCCATATTTTTAATAAAAATATTTATTTCCGAAACTTCAATAATTCATAATAAATAGCCCTTTTATCAGAAAAATATGAACCTTATATCCATCCCATATAAAATTTAATTCTCTACAATTTTGTAGAAGAAAGTTTTTTTAAATTCCAAATGGAAAATGACCGAAATCCACATACGGATGATTTTTAATACCTTCATTCCGACAAAATACTGATAAAATACTTCAACATTAATTCCTTCATTTATATCCGCATAAAATAAACATTTCCTTATCATAAAAATTAATAATTAATTATTCACAAATAATATTATAGAATTACAATAATGACAACCAGGTCGTTCCCAGGAAAGAGGAGGCTTTTCGATAAGGATTTCTCCTTACTAGCGCGCAATTAGCTGACCAAACCCCTTTCCAAGACAGAACTTCCTTAGACATTGCCAATAATGTTATCTAATAATATTATTGAAATAATATGAATTATTGATCTGATAATGGGAAATATTGTGCAGTGACAATTATTGAATCAACAATAATATAAAATATCAACGTAGCAATTATTGAATCAATAAAATAAAATATTAAATAGTAATTACTGTAACAATTATTGAGTAGTGCATTCTTACGTAAGGATCAATAATCTAAAAATACTGTGCAATACCGTGTGCTACTGTGCAACCACGGGTATTACTATACTTTAACCACCAGGTATTTCAACAGTATTAACGGTAATAACTATGCCGTTATTTATAAAAAAACTCATACTTGTCATTTTCTTCATCCAATAGTTTTCCGTTATGGGGCCCACAAATAGTTGCGCCATCGTACGAATATTCCCCGACAGCACGAATATTCCACGACCAAACGAATATTTTCCGACAACAATGAATATTTTATAACCATTTGCTTAGTTAAAATATTTGCCCATTTTACCCATAACTAACCACATTAATTAAATCCACCCCTTAGTATTTCAAAATAATGAATAGAGAAAAATTAATTTTATTTATAAAAAGTTGGGGTCTTACAACCTCCCCTACTTATGAAATTTTGTCCTCGAAATTGACGTACGTACCTGGTATTTCAAAAAGGTGAGGGTACCTCGCTTTCATATCTGATTCCAACTCCCAGGTCATTTCCTCAATAGCATGGTTCCTCCATAAAACTTTGACTTGTGGTATAACCTTTATGCGTCAGACATGCTCCTTCCTATCCAAGATCTTGACAAGTACCTCCTCGTACGTTAAATATTCGGCTATCTCGTCTGGTTCTAACTCAAAAATATGGTTTGGGTCTTTCACATATTTACGAAGCATAGATATGTGAAAAATATTATGAACAGACATGCTTGGAGGTAATGCGAGTCTATAGGCCACATTTCTTACTCGGTCAAGAATCTCAAATGGACCAACAAATCGTGGATTGAGCTTTCCTCTCTTCCTGAATCTTGTAACTCCTTTCCATGGAGAAATACATAACAATAAATGATCCCCAATATTAAACTCCACATCCTTTTCGATGAAGTTCTGCATAACTCTTTTGTAGATCCTGTGCCATTTGTATACGTTGTCGGATCATTTGGATCTTTTTTGTAGTCATACGTACCAATTCTGGTCCTAACAACGTTGCTTCACCCACCTCGTCCTAGCATACTAGAGAATAACACTTTTTCCATACAACGCCTTGAACGGAGCCATGCCTATACTTGCTTGATAACTGTTGTTGTAGGAGAATTCCACCAATGGAAAGTACTTATCCCAACTTCCTTTGAAATCTAGGATACAGAGTCTTAATAGATCTTTAAGAGTTTGAATAGTCCTTTCTGATTGCCCGTCCGTTTAAGGATGGTATACCAAACTGAATCGTAAATCCGTGCCCATAGCTTTCTGCAAACTAACCCAAAATCGTGAAGTGAATCTTGGGTCACGATCCAAAACTATGGATATTGGCATGCCATGCAATCTAACAATCTCATTCACATATATACGAGCAAGACGTTCAAGGGAATAAGTCTCCCATGTCAGTACGAAATGAGCAGATTTGGTTAATTTATCAACAATAACCCAAATCGCATCTATGCCTTGAGAAGCCTTGGGAATACCCATAACGAAATCCATGGTAATGTATTTCCACTTCCATTTTGGAATCTCAAGTGGTTACAATGGACCCTTTGGCACTTGATGCTCCGCCTTTACACGTTAACAAGTTAAACACCTCGAGATAAACTCCACGATCTCTCTCTTCATATTGTTCCACCAAAATGTATGTCGAAGATCCTGATACATTTTGGTACTCCCAAGATGAATTGCAAACGGTGTGTTGTGTGCCTCCATCATGATTCTATGCTTCAAATCAGAATCGTTAGGAATGCAAAGTCTGGAGTTGACTCGAAGTATTCCTTCTTCATCAATTCTTGCTTCTGGAATAACACCTTCTTGTACTTTCTTCTTCATACGAATCAGCTTTGGGTCTGTGGCTTGGGCAGCTTTAACTTTATCGATTAAAGTTGATTCTACTCGTATGTTTGATATCATCACGTGGGTACTTGGAGCCTTTAACTCTATCTCCATCCTTTGTAAGTCGTACAAAATGGGTCTTTGTGTTAACAACATCGCACTCGTATCCGCATACGATATTCTACTCAATGTGTCAGCTACCACGTTTGCTTTTACAGGATGATATTGAATGGTATGGTCATAATCTTTCAACAGCTCGAGCCAACGTCGTTGCCGCATGTTGAGTTCCTTTTGGGTGAAAAAATATTTGAGGCTTTTATAATCCGTATAAATCTCCATTTTCTCCACATACAGGTAGTGTCTCCAAATTTTCAACGCGAAAACGACAGTTGCCAACTCCAGATCATGAGTAGGATAATTCCTCTCATATTCTTTGAGTTGTCGCGAGGCATAGGCTATGACTTTCCTAAGTTGCATGAGAACACATCTTAACCCTTTGCCTGAAGCATCGATATAGATAACAAATCCACCCGAACTAGATGGTATTGTCAGAACAGGTACCGAAATGAGTCTCCTATTGAGCTCTTGGAAACTCCTCTCGTATTCCTCGCTCCATACGAATTTTGTATCTTTCTGAGTTAGCTGAATTAACTGAGTAGCAATTCGAGAAAATCCTTCCACGAATCTCTGATAATAACTAGCTAAGCCCAGAAAGCTACGTACTTCGGTCACCGACTTCGGTTGCTCCCAACTTTGTATTGCTTCAATCTTTGCCAAGTTAACAGATACTTCATGCTTTGACACCACGTGCCCAAGGAATGCTACTTCCTCAAGCCAGAACTCGCAATTCTTCAGCTTAGCATATAGCTTGTTATCACGAAGCCTTTGAAGTACCAGCTTCAAATGGTGCTCATGATCTTCACATCTTTTGGAATAGATGAGGATGTCATAAATAAAGACAACAACGAACTGATCCAAATATTCCTTGAACACACGGTTCATCATATCCATGAAAGCAGCAGGAGCATTAGTCAATCCAAAAGACATGACTAAGAATTCATAATGCTCGTACCGAGTTCTAAAAGCAGTCTTCGGAATATCCTCAGTTTTAATCTTCATCTGATGATATTCAGAACGAAGATCGATCTTTGAAAAGAATTGTGCTCCTTGCAACTGGTCGAACAGGTCATCAATGCGAGGTAGCGGATACCTATTCTTGATGGTGACATGGTTCAATTCCGGTAGTCAATACAAAGTCGTATACTCCCGTCTTTCTTCTTTACGAATAAAACAGGAGCACCCCAAGGAGATATACTAGGACGAATGAAACCGATGTCTAATAACTCATGTACTTGGACCTTTAACTCCTGAAGTTCAACAGGAGTCATTTGATAGGAGGTTTTAGAAATGGGTTTTGTACCAAGTTCAAGGTCAATAAAGAATTCAACTTCACGTTGTGGGGGTAGACCGTAAAGTTCTTCAGGAAATACGTCAGGAAATTCACCAACAACAGAAATATTATTCAAATCTGACGTATTTTTGTTCAAGTCTATGACATGGGCTAAAAAAGCTTGACATTCATTTTTTAATAAACAAATGGCTTTATGGCTTGATATGACGGTGATTGACTTTAGTAGTTTGGTTGCTTGAATTCGCATAACAGGTTGGTTAGGAATATGAAAATTAATAACCTTACGAAAACATTCAATTTTGACATGATGAGTGATTAACCAATCAATCCCTAAAATCACATCAAATGCAAGTATTTTCAAAGAAATAAGATCGACAGGTAATGTGATGGTCCCAACTTGAATCAAGCAAGATTTATAAATCGTGGATGTAACGAAAGTTTCTCCTAATGGAGTTTCAACAGATAAGTCAAAGTCTAATTTCTCAGGGGTCAAGTTCAAACGTTGAGCACACGCAAGAGAAATAAAAGAATGGATAGAACCGGTATCTAATAAGGTATAAATTTCGTAAGAGTTTATGTTTAGCTTACCCGTGATCACCTCGTTTGGATTCCTCGTGTTTTGGACAATCACTACAAACGCTCTTCCAGGAACCACTGACTTTGACTTGTCCGGGACAGCCTTTGGAGTCACCATTCCCACTGGACTTAGTTTCGCTACAGGACAATCTCTAGCTATATGACCTTCCTTTTCACAGTTATAACACACCTTGAATTATTGTGGGCAGTTTGGGCTGATGTGTCCCTCTTTCTCGCATTTATAACATACGACCGGTGGTCATTCTCCTCCCCTAGGAATAGTTGATGCTGGTGTTGACGTCTTCACGTTGTCATTATTGTGCCTTCTCTTTTTGAAATCTCCCCCCCCCCTGACTTGCTTTTTCTACTATCATGGCCACGATTACCACCAAAGTGGTTACCGCTTTTGTCCGGATATTTTCCTCCCCGCTAGTTGTCATTGCTCTGATGACTGCTGACACCGGTATGACCCTGGCTGTGGTCCCTCAGTTGATCATACCCATTATCTCACTCTAATAATTGAGCCTTGTTCACAACATCTTAATATAGAGAAAATTTGTGAGAGATAAGGTATTGACACATTTCTGGTTTCAAACTTCTTAGAAACATCTGCATCATACGTTCCTCATTCTCTACCAAATGAGGTGAAAACCTGGATAACTCCGCGAACTTAGCCTCGTACTGGGACACAGTCTTGTTATTATGTTCCAGTCTAATAAACTCTACCTCCTTCATATGACAAATACTTTCAGGAAAGTACTTGTCATTGAACAGTTTCTAAAATGTTTCCCAAGACATATTGAGTGCGGCTGGCTGGGTACGGTTCACAGATTCCCACCAGTAATCTGCCTCACCACGGAACATAAAGATGGCGAATAGAACCTTCTGTTCCTCCGTGCATCCCAAGACATCAAATATCTTGATAATTTGCTTAACCCATATTTCCGCCTTGATCGGATCCAGCTTTCCCAAAAACTCAGGTGGTCCCAACTCTTTGAAATTCTTGGCTGTGATAAGTCACGCATTGCTATTATTTCCACCCGTATTTTGTACACGAGTCTCCCTCATCTGATTTTGCATGAACTGCAAAAAGCTTTTAAGCATCACTTCATTCATCGTTTGATCGGTGGTGTCGTTTACAGGAGGAAATTGACGTCCTGTTGCACGTTCTGTTGGTTCGTGATTAAAGGTGTCTCCACGGTCTCATTCACTCCATTGTTAACATTTTCAGCTGTCATTCTCAAATACTGCCATAAAACAAGGGTTAATTAGAGAAATTGATATACCACATATTATCCCTATATTCTAACCGACCAATTAAACACAAATAAGCTTAAGTAGGACACAATAGCGAAGGATTTACTCGTCTCTCCCCTCCTAGTTCTATTCCCCGATCTCCACCAGAGACCATATCCCTAAGCTCTGATACCAACTGTGATGCCCCCAAAATAGATCCACACAACCCATTCTGAGACGCCAAATATATGGTACAGAAAACAACTACAACTTCATTATAACAATTGTAGTGCAAAATACGACAACACATATGCTGTGAATTTAAATACAAATATTATCTTCTAGACAATATCCAAACTCAAATAAGTCCTCATTATAATTATTCATACACTATTTTACAAAATAGTGAGGACTGCTAAAACAACTATATTGAAACATCACTCCACACCCCGATTAGTTCCCTCTATATTCTCGCCTCTTAAGAAGAAAAATGGAACAAAAAGAAAAAGGGCGAGCTCAACTAGTCCAGTAAAGAATATTATGACTAAGATAATGTAGAACAAATTATCGTTAGCCTTCAATAAATCAGATAAAATATAATGGACAACAAGTTTTAGATCAATATTCGTAGCGAAAATAATAATTTATTAGAAGAGTTAGGTAGAGAATGAAGTCTACAATCTTCTATGATTTAAAAGTCTATCATCAATATTTTATCCCTGTAACATCAATCAATATACATCTTGAACCAAATATTCATCTTTGCTTTATGGCTAAAGATATTCATTTGTATCACCAGTTGGTCATGTTCATCTCAACACCTGTCCATCTTTGCACCACGGGCCAAAGATATTCATTAGGTAATCATTCATCTTTGCACTACAGGCCAAAGATATTCAGATATATCATCATTTAGGACTGAGAATGATGAAAAATATCTTAAAGAAAACGAATCCAGTGAGATAAAAGGACAAAGATTAGGGATTCGTACTTTGGTTTATCCAAGTTCAAAAATACTCCATAATAATCAATTGTTGAGCAAAAATTCAAGAATGAAGATCAAAACATGGATACATTCAAAGATAGTAACCATAATAGACAACTTGGACAAAGAAAAGAAAATTTAATTTTTCTGTGAATAGTGTCGTATATGTAAATAGTAACCCCGACACAAAAGGTAACAATTTCATAAGAAAAATCATACTTCGTTAATAGTACTTGTGAATAGTACCGTATTCGTGAATAGTATCGTATACGTGAATAGTAACCTCAACATGAAAAGGTAAAAATTTCATAATAAAATTCATACCAATATTTCGGCATAATGATATTGAACGAAATAGCATCATTTACGATGAAAATAACATCCCTTACCTCAAAAGAATAGTACTTTTGACTGAAATATCGGATATAATGTTGAAGGAAACTTGCACTGCATAGAAACACTCAAGATATCTAAATACTCACAAAATTATAGAGAGAGAAAACTTCATATTGTGGTGTGATTTTCAATTCTAACTTAAGCACCCTATTTATAGAAAAATGATTAGAATGCCAAAGCAGACTAACCTGCTACCGGTGGCTTTCACCCATTACTATTAACGCACACCACACTTGAAATTCAGTAATTTTTTTCACAACAACCAAAATTGGGGCCCACCCATATTTTTAATAAAAATATTTATTTTCAAAACTTCAATAATTCATAATAAATAACCCTTTTTATCAGAAAAATATGAACCTTATGTCCATTCCATATAAAATTTAATTCACTACAATCTTGTAGAAGAAAGTTTTTTCAAATTCCAAACGAAAAATGACTGAAATCCACATACGATTGATTTTTAATACCTTCATTCCAACAAAATACTGATAAAACACCTCAACATTAATTCCTTTATTTATATCTACATAAAATAAATATTTTCTTATCATAAAAATTAATTATTAAATATTCATAAATAATATTACAGAATCACAATAATGACAATCAAGTAGTTCCCAGGAAAGAGAGGGATTTTCGATAAGAATTTTTCCTTACTGACGCGGAATTAGGTGACCAAGCCCCTTTCCTAGATAGAACTTTCTTAGACATTACCAATAATGCTATCTAATAATATTATTGAAATAATATGAATTATTGATCTGATAATGGGGAATACTGTGCCGTGACAATTATTGAATCAACAATAATATAAAATATCAACGTAGCAATTATTGAATCAATAAAATAAAATATTGAACAGTAATTATTATAACAATTATTGAGTAGTGCCTTCTTACGTAAGAATCAATAATCTAAAAATATTATGCAATACCGTGTGCTACTGTGCAACCACACGTATTACTGTACTTTAACCATCAGGTATTCCAACAGTGTTAACGGTAACAACTACGCCATTATTTATAAAAAAACTCATACTTGTCGTTTTCTTCATCCGACAGTTTTTCATTATGGGACCCATAAATGGTTGCGCCATCGTACGAATATTCCTCGACAACAAGAATATTCCACGACCAAACGAATATTCCCCGACAACAATGAATATTTTATAACCACTTGCTTAGTTAAAATATTTGCGCATTTTACCCATAACTAACCACATTAATCAAATCCACCCCTTATTATTTCAAAATAATGAATAGAGGAAAATTAATTTTATTTATAAAAAGTTGGGGTCTTACAACAACTAAATCAAACTTAAGTTAAAGCATGTTTCAAAGTACTAAACAATGCTAATTATGAATTAATGAGATGAACACTATGAGCATGTGTATTTACAGATTATGTGGTCTCTATGTGGACATATGGCCAAGTTATAAAGCATGATGACCACATGACTTTTCTATGCCTTAATTCCATGTATATCGTAAACTAAAACATGTAAAAGTGAACTCAAGAATGGTTATATGCTTATGTGAGAACCTCTAGCATGTATGCATGTCAAGTGGAAGTGTATAGGTATGTTAGAGTTGGACTGAAACCAGTAGAGCAAAAGCTCAACTCTGGCCAGGCTAGAGGACAGCGCAGCTGCGCCGTCCCTAAGCCTAGCCAGGGCGCAGCTGCGCCATACTGCAGTCACTTCTGTATTTTGTTTGTAAATTGATGTTCGGAGCATGCTTATATGGTTACTTTAACTTATATTATATGACCAGTGTGCTATCCAAAATGTTAAGAAACATGCTAGATGATAGAGTTGAATATTTAACGAGTAATTATTACTTTCAAATGTGAAGTTCAAAAAGGTATTTGCAAACTATAAAGCAATGAGTTAAAAATGCGTTGTTTGGCTTTGTGGTGTCATACAATCTGATTTTTTATGCTATGAGGATGTAGGATATGTGATGTAGTACGTATAAATTATACAACTAAGTTAGACGCTTATGTGTGTGGTTAAACTTACATATCATGAATGAGCATATGTAACTAATGAATATCCTATACGCGTAAATATATTATGTTAGGATTCGAAAGGGTGTTGATAAGCTATATTTAGGTAAACTACGCTTGAGGCAAGTACCCGAACTCTCATTTATATTGAGCAATTTTCCTAACTTACACAAATTTGGATTTTTGCAAAGTTCTTGAATTTTATTGATTCATATATTGAATGCAAGTACTCGAACCTTACTCTTTATTGAGCATTACTTGAACTTGTACTATTATTGATCGTACAAGTAGAACTTTGAAAGTATAATACTTCATAATATAGAAATGAAATTGTTTACAAACCCTGATTTCGAACGATAATTGTTTATATATGTATTGTGGAAGAAAATTGTCTAAGCCATTGCTTCGACTAGACTATTGATATTGATCGAAAGCTATCCAAACCAAATTTACTTGGTGCGGACTCTTATATCTGAGATGAACAACCCTCTTGGTAGGAGAATTATATATATTGTTTAGAAATCGACTTGCGCACTTGAGAAAGATTAAATGTAATGCATTGACATAGGGTACTTTAGGCTGATCACCTGTTGTACTCGTTTTATGGAATTATCAGCTTATTACTGTTAATTCTAGGAGAAGTTCTTAGTCCTTAATGACTGCTCAGTATTCATTACCTTGAAATCTTGAATTGATTAATCATTAAATATTATTGATATTTTATGTCCATAGCAATTATTGTTGATAAACATTGATACTTCTTGCTATCTTGAACTATCCTTATTGTTGTACCCTTGTGAAATATAAAACTACATTGAGTGCCCTTATTGCTATATTACTTGCTGGGCAAATTTATTGCTCATTCTTGCTTTCCCTAAAAACATTTCAGTTAAGGCAGAGCAAGGCGGCCCCTCAGGCATTGATAAGGGCAAGGCTATTGAGTAGTGGAGATTATTATATTCCTGTATTGACATGAGTTGTACTATGTACTAGTTATATCTAAATATGTTTAATTATGCTTAAGGTATGTAAGAGATGTTTAAGTTGCGAACCTTTGGGGCGAGAATAATTATATTGTGACAATGTAATTTATTCTAATATTTCGTTGTGTGAGATGTTGATTTATTATTAGAGTTAGTACGTGACAACCAAATTTAAGACAAGTGTGGTCTAAATTTGGGGGCGTCACACGAATCATGAATTCCATCGCCATGTAGAAGTCATAAACATATGCTAACATGATCAAATCTGAACCTATACTCCATTTCTCAATTTAATATAGGTTATCACAGTAATTGGTGATCATGTAGTTAACACAAATCATATTAGACAATCCATTAACAATTAATTGGAACTCAACAAAGAAGCATATAAATTTCAGTTAAGCAATAAGATCCATTATAATCCCAAAATAGGGTTTAGTTCATAATTGAAACATAATCCAATATCCACAATTGATTATACATTGAAAAATGCAAATGGAAGTATAAATTAGGATAGCAAATCTGAATTTCTTCTCTTGCTTCAAATCTAAACTTCCAAGGATCTTCAATTGCTTCAATCTCCAAAGATCTAATCTAATCTATCTTAATCTAGGAATAAAAATCAAAAACCTAAGTTAGATTTAAAAAGTAGAGAATATAATTTGTGTATCTCTCTCTCTATATATACCAAAATGGCTAAATAAACATTCTGATATATTGCCTTAACCTCCAAAGACCCCTCCTTCAAGCTACTCTCCTATTGGTCACTTAAATGAAAAGTCAGCATTTTGTTCATTAGAGACTGGCGCAGCCGCGCTGATCAGTAGGCAAAAATAGGCACATGCGCGTTGTGTAGCATCTCTGGGCAAACAACGGCGCGGCCTAGCTGTCCCAAAGGCTAAGTTGGGTGCGGCCGCGCTATGCAGCTGAACTTGATTTCTACTTTCTTCTGCTGCTACATCTCCACTTTCCATTACCACAACACTTTATCACTTTAAGCTCTCAATACATCCTTTTTAGCTCCAAATGCCTTCGAATGAGTTCCCAAGCATGAATCCTACAAAATGGAAAGAAATGGATGAAAAGAGACTATGAAATGTGGGATTGGGCAACGATTGCAGTTTAGTTGATACCGGATAAGTAGGTATAAAGCTTACTTATCAAATACCCCTAAACTTACAACGTTACTTACCCCCAAGCAACAAAACAAGAAAAACAAGAATGAAACAACTAAACAATAGGCATATATACAACTACGTGCCTAAGAATCCAAACATCAATAAGCATGAGATCCAAATGAGATGCCTCAGAAAAACTACAATGATCATCAAACAAAGTATCTAACCAAGACAAGGTCAATAAGCCACACAATTTTGCAAACCAGAACTTGTCATCACTGATGTAGTATGTGTGTGTGTGTGTGTGCTTAGCAGCCATTAAATTTACTTTAGAATAAATACTTTGCATAATATGCTTCTTAGAGGGAAAAATGCATAATTAGCTCAAGAATCTCAACAAACAATTAAAGCTCTGACCAAGACTACACATCAACTTAGCTAAAAGTCAACAAGGGGTTTATTATGCTTTTATTTACTCATGAGGGCGATATTCGCACTTTCCCGTGTCTACACCAGGCTGTGAAATGCCAAGCTTTATTAGGCTTTTCAGTGATACTCATGTAGCGAGCTTTCGACCAACGACTCCCAAATCAGACAGTTTTTGGGCGCTGGGTGTAGAGCCACCCCTAAGGGCTTACTTGCTCAAGTATCAAAGGCCATAAAACTAAGCTAACCATGTATTTATTCACATTTTTTTAAAAGCATGCACACCCCTTGTTTTCCCCTAAACTTAAGCTTTAGCATCATCTTAGTCATTACCAACTGTTTTACTAAATTTATGTCATTAAAACACAAGTTTCCCACCAAAAGGTAATTATGAGACCATTTAAACTAAGAAAATCATAATGACTACTCTACTGTCCTATCCAATTACATCAGTTTCAAACAGATAAAAATTCACATCATGTTATACCTCATAACCAAGCTAAAGTTATCAAAAATGCTAAATAACCAAGTAGTTCCAATATCTTCATGGGCCAATAAGGATTTCAAGCAAACAAGATGCTAGGATTCATGCAAGATGATCTAACTAAGCACAATGCAGCAAAATAAGCAAATATTTTTTCATTTTATCTCTTTTTTTTATTATTATATAGCAATTGAAATTATAAAAACTGAACTTAAACAATTTAACTATGATGAAACTATATTAAAATGCAACTACATAAACTAAACTAAATGCAAATTACACTAATCATGCAATCAAAACCAATAACCCCAAACTATAAAACAAATAATGTCCTCATTAGAAGGTAAAGGTTAGAAAGGAACTCCCCTAAGAAGCGTCACTATCTCCACCTAATTCATCCTACTCAAGTGGTGTCTCTGGAGGCGAATAACTGCTGCCTGACCCAAGGATAGGGAAATGAGCTTTCGTGCCAAGCTATGCAAAAGCTCAAGAGAGTGACCCAGCAACTTCAGTAGTGTATGTCATGAAATCAGTGTGCAAGGCACCATTCGCCACCTCAAGCTACACATCTCCCGATCTTGACTAGCATATTATGGAGGAGGTATAGCAACAGGAGCCTCAGCTTCTTCTTCGCCATCCTCTTCTTCATCAGCAATAATGAACCCTAGCCCTCTAGGGTGAGACTCGCCACCATCCCAAATATTATACTTTTTGATGGCTGCATGATCAATGTCCCATATAGGCATCTGAAAGATTTCATTATCCCATTCTACAGCAACCTTAGCGCATAAATAAGTGACAATCGAAGCATGAGGAATCCTACATTAGTGCTCCCTCTCATGTACTTCGACATAGATTGATGAATCAAACTCCCTACATCAATCGCCTTCCTTTTGTAATGCCATATAGCAGTCTTGCACGGTCTGCGGTGACATCATTCTGATGGTGAGTAGGCATCACACTAGCACATATAAAACTGTACCATGCTTTAACATATCGAGTTAATACAGTGTGTGTAAAGTGTAGCTTCTGATTTATCTAAGCCTTAGTTGTCTACTTTGTTCCCGACATACAAAGCTCCGTAATAATCAAATCTAAATTAGTGTCGAACATGTGGTACTCCACCCAATTATCATCAGTCAAAGGAATTGTCTCTATGTGGAATAGCTCATTGATGGATTGCTTGGTGTAAGACACGTGTTTGCCTCTAAAAAAATTAAATTCCATTCTGTGTCTCTTTCGCGTTGGCATAAAATTCCCTAACCACTACCATAGGGACTACTAGAGGAGTGCCCACGAACAGTACCTATCCATGCTCCCTGATTTGCTCTTCCATCAGCCCATAAACCTTACTTGGCTTTACCCCTCGATACAAAATAAAGTTCTTGGCTAGCAACATACCCCCAAAGTAGTGTTGTGCCGAGAGATTTACAAACCTTGTGATATCCATCACATCACGACTACTTCCTTCCCCAAATTCAGTGTCAGTGCCAACAGAAGGGAATTTACATATCTGGGCTAACCCATGGAGGAAATCCTTCAGATGCTAATCAATGAAGGAAGGATTAATTCCCTTCTACCTCCAATCAATCCCCGTTCAGGACGGTACAATTCTGATGGAGTCTGTCAATATCACTCCCATTCTCGCGATCATAGCACAGAAGAATGTTGGGCACTCCGCCACCTTATACAGAATCTCATTGACAGCGGTGTCCTGCAGCTAGCAGACGATGATACTGTGCTACGTGGTAGTGAGAACATCTATCCTACTAAATGGAAGGGATTGGTATCAGTTATCTCCACTAAGGCTGATGGAATTGTCAAGCCACTCACTATACCAACAATTCAACTTAGAGGAAGCAACAATCCTTTGAAAGTGGCTGCTCCCGAACCAATCAACTTACCATGCAGAGCACAATATCCTATTGTCATCTTGCACACAGTTCCGTGGAATTATGAAGAAGGTGAAGGATCCACCTCGTATACAACCGCTATAGTGTCGATGGAGAATCCATTGTATCTTCCCCAAAGGATGATGAAGTCTACCATCAAATCAAAGAGGAAAATACCCATGGAGAAGATTGAAAAATTCCTCTGCAGTATGGGTCATAACAAAGCCAAGGTGGTTGTAAGCTTAAGAGAAGCTCCACACCAAATCTCAATTTTGGACTTGGTCTTAACTTCTGAGGATCACCGGAAGATCTTACTGAAAGTTTTGGAAGAAGCCTATTTACCAACATCAGTGGATACGGAAAAATTTCAACACCTGGTTGATCACATTTTCAACAACAATGTGATATCCTTCACTGATGATGACATACCACCCGAAGGGACTGGTCATTGCAAGTCGCTACACATTACGATCTTGTCCTCCGGATACATGCTAGCTGGAGTTTTGGTAGATGGAGGTTCATCTCTAAATATATGTCCTTATGCTACTTTGCTAAAGATAAACGTCAATCTCAACCAAATCCGAAGTAGTCATACGATCATCAAAGCTTTTGATGGATCCTGCCGAAATGCAGTCGGAGTAATTGAGTTGCCAATCGAAATTGGTCCCCATACATTCTGCGTGTATTTCCACGTACTCAAGATAGATTCGGGAAACAACATGCTCTTGGGAAGACCGTGGATTCATATGCCTGGGGCAGTCCCCTCCACCCTTCATCAAGAACTGAAATATATTATCAACAATAGCCTAGTCATGATCAACACTGAACTGGAGTGTCCTCAATATGGGGACCTACCATTCATCAATACTAATGCAGATGTTGAACCGGTCAGTTTTCATGCCTTGGAAGTGAGCAATACTCAATACCATGCTATTGGAACGTCATTGTCCGTACCCAAGATCTCTGTCGAAGTAATGTCGGCTACTCAGGAAATGATGTCCTTAAGTCATCAGCCAGGACAAGGGCTGGGTAAAGATCACCAAGGTATCAAATACCCCAACCAAGTAGCCAGGCAAACTGGGACAGCTGGACTAGGCTATTCTGTTGGTTCTAGTCAAAGGAATCCTCATAAGCATTTCCTTCAGCTTCAACCATACGGCATTTATCTTTGCCATCAACCTTTGAGTCAGCACAACCTCCTGTAAAGGTGCCAACCAGTGTGATGGCTATGCTATTTCCCAAACCAGTGTCATTCGAAGCAAAATATGTGACAACCCAAAAATTTGGAAAAATTTTAAAATTTTTATTAATTGATTTAAGGTTCAAAATTAGAACCTAGACAGAAAATAAGTGTATGTGTTTGATATTTTTCAGGATGAAATTTTGAGAATTTAAAATTTCTTTTGGAGAATTATTCAGGATTAAGTTTATACGTGAGTATAGTCAGTGATTATGTGTACAGAATGTGGTTAAGGGTCAAGGGTTGACCAGATAAATTTTATCAAAGTCAAACCCTAATCGTATATTAAGAACGTCAACGTTCGGTTAGAAAACCCTAGCGTTTGACAAGAAACCCTAATTTCGGTTCCGGGAATCCGAAACCCTAATTCGGTGCATGAAACCCTAAATCGGGAGCTTAATGGCGTAAGTGTAAATATTTATAATTTTAATTAGGGTAAAGTTTGGTTAATTAGTAAAACCCTAATTTCAAATTTATAAAATCCTAATTTCGGTATTAAAAACCCTAATTAGTGGAATGAAAACCCTAATCCGCGATTTTGGCTTAATTACTAAATTAGCGATATTTAATTGGGAATTATTAATCCTAATTAAAGTATGATTAAGAAATTTTAATATAATTAGAAAATTCTAATTATAATTTAGAAATATTAATTTCATATTTTTAAAATTTAAATTGGAAATTTTAGAAAATTAATTGTGTAAATCCTAAGGGTTTCAAACCCTAAGTACTAAATTGGCTTAAACCCTAAACCCTAAACCAAACCCTAAACCTTAAGGGTTTGGCTAATTGTCCAAATTGCCATTAAATTAAATGGAAATTCTAGAAATAAAGGGAAATTACCATTTTACCCTTTTATATTATTTGAGCATTGTTGGAGGAATCTAGCAAAATAAGTGAGTTGGGCAATAATTCTAGTCCATGTGACATATCTCCAACATATCAGCCCCACTAGCATCATCCAAATCATTTCATTGTTACATTTTATAAGATTAAAGAGAGAGAAAAAAAAATTACTTACCATTTCATTTTCTCCCGAGCCATCCTCTCTCTAGAATTCGGGAAATGGAAGTGTGAGAGGGTGAGGAGAGAAGCTAAGATCAGTTCATAGCAAGCCTAGAACAGATCAAGAAGTCAGAAATCAAAAATCAAGTTCAAAAAGGTAAGAACCCTAAAATTTTGAAATCCTACGATTTGATGTTAGATTTTGCAATTGATTGGCTAAAGTTGTGTAATATGGTGTCTATAAGTGATCTAGGTTGTTAGATCAAGGATCTATAACATCTAGGATCTATAACATCTAGATGCACGAATTTAATGTTTTCAAAAATCTGGAAAAGTAGAAAAATGTGGTCTGACAGCCATATGTCAGACCTCCTAGATTCGTGTGTGTTATGTGTTCTTGAGTTTCTTTTAAAAATTAGAGTTTTGGTTAATGAATTTGTGGGTTATGATGCTATATATGTTATTAGATTTTATAATTTCATAATGGTCATCTAAAAACGATTTTTTTAAGAATTCAAATTCATGTATTTATGCTAAAGAAGAGGAATTTGGGTTTTGATGGTAATGTGTATTTTGGTGTACTTTGAGACTAAAATTGATGATGAATTCGTGATTGAAACTTTAAATTGATGGATGATTGTTGTTCTCCGCTATAAAATGAAAACAACGCAACTTGAACGGATCGAATTGGTTAAGAAACGAATTCGTAATGAATTAATACACTTAGCATGTTAAAAATATGAAAAATAGTATAAACCAAGTCCCATATCGACTAAATTGAGAACTTCACCCTTTTCTAAACCTATAAATAGAAGGACTTGGCCTTTGTTTCATTCACCAACAATAAGGCATCCAATTTTGAGAAATGCTTTGTTGTGGGAGGACTTTTTATAAAGATCTCCTTAGTTAAATCTTGGTCGAGTACGTATTCAGTTTGTCGAATTCGTATTTTCAGGTATGTTTCATATTTAATTTTTGGTAATGTTATTATTTTAAATATTGTATTTAGTTGTTAGTTAAAGTTTGAATTTTTGAAGTTTAGTTAGTTTTGTTAATAAACTAGTTAGTTTACTATGTTTAATTTGGCTTGGAATTGATTATGTAAATGAGTTCTAATGATTGTAATTAGAGATATGGAGCTGAGACCTTAGACGAGTCTAATTATGTTAAATAAGACTTATTTGTAAAGAAAGTTGTGTTGGAACGAGTCGAGGCGAGTTTTGGATGCCAAAACGAGAAGTTCGAAAAACTAGTGGACTGCTGATCCAAAAATGAAAATTCGGGGTTAGCTAGATTATTTAGAAAATTCTGGGTTTTTTATATGTTGTAGTACACTGAATAAGCTTTCCATAGACTCCGAAACGGACTAAATCCGACATCGGAGGAGAGAGTTATGACATTTCAAAGTAGTAGTGTCAAAACTGTCCAATAAGTGCGGTGCAGTCCAATTGAACGGAATTTCTGGGTTGATATGTTCGGAATCTGGAAAAACATCAGTAGGGAAGAGTTGTAGTCCCGAAAGTTAGCTTCGCGTGGACTCAAGAATCGCCTAAAAATGTTTTAAAACGAAAACGTTATGACAGTTTTAGCGAAAGAAGATAAATCTGGGAAAAAGATGAAAATTGTTAACGAAAACCTTGCTGACCAGTTTGGACCTGATTTCCGCCACCTAGACAGATTGGAATTTGGTGTTTGATAAATGAAAATTGTAGTTCAAGAAGATACGGATCCAACGAGTCCGATCGGGGCTCAATCGGAGTTGTGGATCTCGTAATACAAGTGTTTCTATAAAAGGTTCCAAAACTGAAAATGTTTACAAGGCATGTAATGGTCAGTCGGTAGTGGCCTGTTTTCAGGGTGCTATACTGGGCCAAATGGACTGTTTCTTGAGCCTAAAACGTAGCTCGGGAAGTCACGGTTCTAACGATACCAAGTGGGCCCAAATTAGACTCGTAGATTTCCGTATGGACTAGTTTTAGCAAAGGACTCCAAAGCTGCAAAATGACAAAAACAAGCTGCGAAAGAAATTGTAAGGGCTGTTTCGGTCACTTAATTTGCCAGAAAAATTCCGGCCTTTTGGGACATGAAAATATATGGTATTAAGTACCTCATGTCCAAAAATGAGCTCATTCTGACTTAAAATGACCAAGTTATGACCATTTCAATTTTTGTGATTTTCTGACGAAAATCGCTATAACCGGAGTTCTACAACTCTGATGGCCACGAAATTTAAACTGGAGTGTCACGTTAACATGTATAAGATTGTGCCAAGATATGGGAATTTTTGGAGTTAGGCACGAGATAGCTAATTTCTTAAGAAATTAACTAAAAACGATTTTTGAAAAATATTAAAAGAAGTTGGAAAATTATGGAAAAATACTTTTTGTGTATGAAATATATGTATATGTGTTTAAGTAAAGTTTAATTAAACTTAAACTCGTCAATCATCCGACTAGACCGTTGGGATGATAGAATTGTGACGGTTTCAACTCGGACTGCAATAGTTTGACTTGATGCTATGTCTTATGTGTATAATAGACTGATAGGATTATGTGGTAATGTGTTTAGGTTATTTTATATTGTGATGGTATTATTCTAATATTGGAGATCTATATTATTAATATTAGGCCCCAGACGAAGCTTATTATATTGCGTTACGGTAATCAATGGTTCAGGCAAGTTTCCTTTTACTTAACTCTACTAAGAGTTGTTCATTCGGTTATACTTATGGTTAATCATCTCTGATTACCATGTCGAATTGTACTCTGTACATCTTGCATGTATAAGTCAGGTATAAAAGGCTGATCACCTTCATTACCAGTTTGTCCAGATATATTATTGTTCTTGTTCAATACTTGTTCAGTCAAAATTTTATTAATGCTAATTCACAAATACATTGTGAAGGATAGCCAGCTTATTATTCAGACTCTTTCAATCATGATATATCTTTAAATTGTTTTAAAACTTGCTGGGCAACTTTCATGCTCACCCTTGCTATATCATGATAAATATTGCAGATAAGGCGAATGCTTCAGATACAGGAAAAAGAATAATGCCAAGTTCAGCTTAGGATAGAATGTGCAGCTAGATTGTAATGGTATAGTTTGATAATGTGTTATATGTCAGATAGTTTATGAATTGTGTATAAGTTAAGGTTATTCGATTTTGGGAATAGTGTGTAAAGTGTACTGTATAAACAATCTATGTTTATATCTTCCGCAAACAGTTACAGTTATATAGAATGATCGAACCGGATCCGCGGCGGTCCGGGGGCGCTACAGTTGGTATCAAAGCTGTTGGTTATGAAGCTTAGGTAGCAATACCTGAGACCAATAACCGCAGTGATTAGGATAAGTACTAACTCACATAGAGTTAGTTGAAGAATCTCGCAGGGTCAAAAAAAAAGTTAGGTTTAAGTATGGTACAATTGTACTCTTTAATAGTTGATGTATGGTATCTGGGCTAAACGATTCCTTCATAGAGCGGAGGTATATACGAACTAGCAACTCGGCACCTAGTTTGTTGGTTGTTTGTGGGAAACCACTCAGCGTACCATATTGAAACTGTTAGAGACTAGATGCGTACCAAGTATAGGAATTGGATAGATAGAGTCTAGAAGATTACAAGTGTAGGGATAGGAGATCGTAAAACAAAACGATCACAGAATAGCAATGAATCGTAATATATACGATGAGATCACCCCGTGATCTGATAAGGTTATTAAAACCAGAAAGAATCAATCTAAGGATTGAAAATTTTTACAGCAAAATGTTGTGTGGCAGTTGTACCATGAATTGGTACAAATACAGGAAAGAATTATGAATGCGAGTTGAATGAAATTTGTATTGAGAAGGGAGTTAGTAATAGGTGGGGATTCAATTGAGGACTCATGTCAGCAGCTGAGTTGCATGATTCCTTGTATGGGCGGGAAATTTGTGCTTGGTTTTAGAATCACTTAGCTTCCTGGTTGATACAGTGGTTAGGTAGACAAATTCTTTGTATGGGCGGGGAATTGTCCGCTTAGCTTCCTATATTGATTAGTGGCCGAGTTTGATTTGACAACCACTTAGTTTCTGGCATTGATAATCATTAAAATGTTTATGTCGCGCTATTTGTTATATGCACATTAAGAGGATGACTCCATTCTCAGGTGTATAACAGATAGATAGGTCATAGGTAGAGGACATAAGAATTAAGTACGAGTTCTTAAAACTCATACTTATGTGGCATTCTTGACTCACAATTATAAGAAGTGTTATAAACCCCGCAGCGAATGGACGCCAAAGGTCTGACTTGGGTAAGTTCTAAAGCTCATCTGATTGTGGCAATTTATGAACTCATAAGTGTGGTTTGACGAACTGGGTATAGTTATGTGTGAATGAAGAATTGAGGATTATAGGAACAGATAGATTGTTAAGCAAATGATTATTAGTAAAGGTGTTAGGTTTTCCTAAACTCCTAGCTATGCTAGACTTCGAAATTTTGACATCAAGCTAAATGCGCACTATGTGCTTTTAAAAATGTAGACTCGTAGTCATTTTTGAAACGATTTAAAGTACAGTCTATGCTACTTATTTAGGCTAGACGTAAATGATTTAAAATATCAAAAATTTATTTTATTTATCACTTATGTATACCATGTAACCTGGTGCAGAGATGATAAAAATGATGGAGTTATCAATGCAGAATTACTTAGTGTCGGATGTGATCTAAAGATCGTCAGCCCACTAGAGTATGATGTAGTATGACAAAGTCACAAAATGACGAAATCCTCAACGGACTGGTAATACAGTACGGCATCATGACGTCATTCTCAAAAATATTTTCTTTAAAATTTTAATTTGCCAACGGGGTTTGGCTATACTTAAATAATTCGATCGAATTGAATTATTGATATGAGTCTATGCTATTCGATTCAGCTAGACTAATGTTAATGAAAACTCAAGTGTTCATTGAAAGAAATTTTCCGAACCAAATTATTTTGGTACGGAATCCTATAATAAGACTGAGGAAAGAAAGTTTATGCGCCCAAGGCGGATATGAGGAACAAATTGTTCCGACCAGAAGTACATGGCCAGTACATGATATATTGGATTAAATACCCACTATGTCCGTAAGTTATGACGGTTTGTGGATGAATTTCCTATAACCTTTACGAAAATGACAGACAAATAATTTATGTAATTCCACAGCACAATTTTAAAATATTACTCTTGTGAGTGGTGTATTGGGTAGTATGTAATGATGTGTGAATGGTGTACGGTGCATGATATATGGTGTAAGGTGTAAGGTAAATTTCGAGGACGAAATTTTTAGAAGAAGGGGTGAATGTGACAACCCAAAAATTTGGAAAAATTTTAAAATTTTTATTAATTGATTTAAGGTTCAAAATTAGAACCTAGACAGAAAATAAGTGTATGTGTTTGATATTTTTCAGGATGAAATTTTGAGAATTTAAAATTTCTTTTGGAGAATTATTCAGGATTAAGTTTATACGTGAGTATAGTCAGTGATTATGTGTACAGAATGTGGTTAAGGGTCAAGGGTTGACCAGATAAATTTTATCAAAGTCAAACCCTAATCGTATATTAAGAACGTCAACGTTCGGTTAGAAAATCCTAGCGTTTGACAAGAAACCCTAATTTCGGTTTCGGGAATCCGAAACCCTAATTCGGTGCATGAAACCCTAAATCGGGAGCTTAATGGCGTAAGTGTAAATATTTATAATTTTAATTAGGGTAAAGTTTGGTTAATTAGTAAAACCCTAATTTCAAATTTATAAAATCCTAATTTCGGTATTAAAAACCCTAATTAGTGGATTGAAAACCCTAATCCGCGATTTTGGCTTAATTGCTAAATTAGCGATATTTAATTGGGAATTATTAATCCTAATTAAAGTATGATTAAGAAATTTTAATATAATTAGAAAATTCTAATTATAATTTAGAAATATTAATTTCATATTTTTAAAATTTAAATTGAAAATTTTAGAAAATTAATTGTGTAAACCCTAAGGGTTTCAAACCCTAAGTACTAAATTGGCTTAAACCCTAAACCCTAAACCAAACCCTAAACCTTAAGGGTTTGGCTAATTGTCCAAATTGCCATTAAATTAAATGGAAATTCTAGAAATAAAGGGAAATTACCATTTTACCCTTTTATATTATTTGAGCATTGTTGGAGGAATCTAGCAAAATAAGTGAGTTGGGCAATAATTCTAGTCCGTGTGACATATCTCCAACATATCAGCCCCACTAGCATCATCCAAATCATTTCATTGTTACATTTTATAAGATTAAAGAGAGAGAAAAAAAAATTACTTACCATTTCATTTTCTCCCGAGCCATCCTCTCTCTAGAATTCGGGAAATGGAAGTGTGAGAGGGTGAGGAGAGAAGCTAAGATCAGTTCATAGCAAGCCTAGAACAGATCAAGAAGTCAGAAATCAAAAATCAAGTTCAAAAAGGTAAGAACCCTAAAATTTTGAAATCCTACGATTTGATGTTAGATTTTGCAATTGATTGGCTAAAGTTGTGTAATAGGGTGTCTATAAGTGATCTAGGTTGTTAGATCAAGGATCTATAACATCTAGGATCTATAACATCTAGATGCACGAATTTAATGTTTTCAAAAATCTGGAAAAGTAGAAAAATGTGGTCTGACAGCCATATGTCAGACCTCCTAGATTCGTGTGTGTTATGTGTTCTTGAGTTTCTTTTAAAAATTAGAGTTTTGGTTAATGAATTTGTGGGTTATGATGCTATATATGTTATTAGATTTTATAATTTCATAATGGTCATCTAAAAACGATTTTTTTAAGAATTCAAATTCATGTATTTATGCTAAAGAAGAGGAATTTGGGTTTTGATGGTAATGTGTATTTTGGTGTACTTTGAGACTAAAATTGATGATGAATTCGTGATTGAAACTTTAAATTGATGGATGATTGTTGTTCTCCGCTATAAAATGAAAACAACGCAACTTGAACGGATCGAATTGGTTAAGAAACGAATTCGTAATGAATTAATACACTTAGCATGTTAAAAATATGAAAAATAGTATAAACCAAGTCTCATATCGACTAAATTGAGAACTTCACCCTTTTCTAAACCTATAAATAGAAGGACTTGGCCTTTGTTTCATTCACCAACAATAAGGCATCCAATTTTGAGAAATGCTTTGTTGTGGGAGGACTTTTTATAAAGATCTCCTTAGTTAAATCTTGGTCGAGTACGTATTCAGTTTGTCGAATTCGTATTTTCAGGTATGTTTCATATTTAATTTTTGGTAATGTTATTATTTTAAATATTGTATTTAGTTGTTAGTTAAAGTTTGAATTTTTGAAGTTTAGTTAGTTTTGTTAATAAACTAGTTAGTTTACTATATTTATTTTGGCTTGGAATTGATTATGTAAATGAGTTCTAATGATTGTAATTAGAGATATGGAGCTGAGACCTTAGACGAGTCTAATTGTGTTAAATAAGACTTATTTGTAAAGAAAGTTGTGTTGGAACGAGTCGAGGCGAGTTTTGGATGCCAAAACGAGAAGTTCGAAAAACTAGTGGACTGCTGATCCAAAAATGAAAATTCGGGGTTAGCTAGATTATTTAGAAAATTCTGGGTTTTTTATATGTTGTAGTACACTGAATAAGCTTTCCATAGACTCCGAAACGGACTAAATCCGACAGCGGAGGAGGGAGTTATGACATTTCAAAGTAGTAGTGTCAAAACTGTCCAACAAGTGCGGTGCAGTCCACTTGAACGGAATTTCTGGGTTGATATGTTCGGAATCTGGAAAAACATCAGTAGGGAAGAGTTGTAGTTCCTGAAGTTAGCTTCGCGTGGACTCAAGAATCGCCTAAAAATGTTTTAAAACGAAAACGTTATGACAGTTTTAGCGAAAGAAGATAAATCTGGGAAAAAGATGAAAACTGTTAACGAAAACCTTGCTGACCAGTCACTTTGGACCTGATTTCCGCCACCTAGACAGATTGGAATTTGGTGTTTGATAAATGAAAATTGTAGTTCAAGAAGATACGGATCCAACGAGTCCGATCGGGGCTCAATCGGAGTTGTGGATCTCGTAATACAAGTGTTTCTATAAAAGGTTCCAAAACTGAAAATGTTTACAAGGCATGTAATGGTCAGTCGGTAGTGGCCTGTTTTCAGGGTGCTATACTGGGCCAAATGGACTGTTTCTTGAGCCTAAAACGTAGCTCGGGAAGTCACGGTTCTAACGATACCAAGTGGGCCCAAATTAGACTCGTAGATTTCCGTATGGACTAGTTTTAGCAAAGGACTCCAAAGCTGCAAAATGACGAAAACAAGCTGCGAAAGAAATTGTAAGGGCTGTTTCGGCCACTTAATTTGCCAGAAAAATTCCGGCCTTTTGGGACATGAAAATATATGGTATTAAGTACCTCATGTCCAAAAATGAGCTCATTCCGACTTAAAATGACCAAGTTATGACCATTTCAATTTTTGTGATTTTCTGACGAAAATCGCTATAACCGGAGTTCTACAACTCCGATGGCCACGAAATTTAAACTGGAGTGTCACGTTAACATGTATAAGATTGTGCCAAGATATGAGAATTTTTGGAGTTAGGCACGAGATAGCTAATTTCTTAAGAAATTAACTAAAAACGATTTTTGAAAAATATTAAAAGAAGTTGGAAAATTATGGAAAAATACTTTTTGTGTATGAAATATATGTATATGCGTTTAAGTAAAGTTTAATTAAACTTAAACTCGTCAATCATCCGACTAGACCGTTGGGATGATAGAATTGTGACGGTTTCAACTCGGACTGCAATAGTTTGACTTGATGCTATGTCTTATGTGTATAATAGACTGATAGGATTATGTGGTAATGTGTTTAGGTTATTTTATACTGTGATGATATTATTCTAATATTGGAGATCTATATTATTAATATTAGGTCCCAGACGAAGCTTATTATATTACGTTACGGTAATCAATGGTTCAGGCAAGTTTCCATTTACTTAACTCTATTAAGAGTTGTTCATTCGGTTATACTTATGGTTAATCATCTCTGATTGCCATGTCGAATTGTACTCTGTACATCTTGCATGTATAAGTCAGGTATGAAAGGCTGATCACCTTCATTACCAGTTTGTCCAGATATATTATTGTTCCTGTTCAATACTTGTTCAGTCAAAATTTTGTTCATGCTAATTCACAAATACATTGTGAAGGATAGCCAGCTTATTATTCAGACTCTTTCAATCATGATATATCTTTAAATTGTTTTAAAACTTGCTGGGCAACTTTCATGCTCACCCTTGCTATATCATGATAAATATTGCAGATAAGGCGAATGCTTCAGATACAGGAAAAAGAATAATGCCAAGTTCAGCTTAGGATAGAATGTGCAGCTAGATTGTAATGGTATAGTTTGATAATGTGTTATATGTCAGATAGTTTATGAATTGTGTATAAGTTAAGGTTATTCGATTTTGGGAATAGTGTGTAAAGTGTACTGTATAAACAATCTATGTTTATATCTTTCGCAAACAGTTACAGTTATATAGAATGATCGAACCGGATCCGCGGCGGTCCGGGGGCGCTACAAAATAAGTCTTTGTTCCAGATCCCATAGTGGAGGAAGAGAAACAAATAATCAAACAAAATGTCGTCTGAATAATATCGGGCATGCGCATCATTGTTCATGATGAACATACAAACAGATACACCTCAGACGATGATTGCCCAGACATCATGGTCATCATTCGAGAAAAGGAGGACGATGATAGTCCCTCCATCAATGCAGTCTACCCGGACTTTATTCTTGCCAATTAGAGAAGCACTCATTACATTGGTCGACAAGGGTAAAATGGGCAAGAACTCTTTCTGCCCTGTAGATATCATAACTGCTTACTTTTCTGTATAGTCTTAGCAGTCCTTTTGCCAGTACATGATAACACTTTGTATGATTAAACAACTTCATATATGCTAAGTGAAAGCATATTTTGTTTCAGGACCCTGAATTTAGATGTGTCTGTACTTGCTGATACGGTGCCTCTTCTCCACAAAGATTGTGACTTTGATGTAGAGATGAATTCAGCCTTGATGGAAACACAAGAGGACATTGAGGTGCCTCCAGAAATTCAAGAATGGGTCAAAGACAAACCTAAACCCAACCTTGATAAAACTATTTCCTTCAATCTCGGAACCTTAGAAAACCCTAAGTTAATCCAGATTGGTTCAGACCTTACACCAAACCAACGGAATGACATGGTTACGCTACTAACCCAATTCCAGGATGTGTTTACATGGTCTCATGAAGACATGGTGGGTTTTTCCACTGATATTGTTCTTCATCGCCTTCCCATTAAAGAGGGATTCAAGCCAGTCAAGCAGCAGCTCAGGCGATTGAAACTTGAGTGGAGTTTGAAGGTGAGAGAAGAAATTGTGAAACAATTTCAAGCTGGTATTATCATGGTGTCTACATATCTTGAGTGGATATCCAACATCGTGTCCATACCTAAACCTGGAGGAAAGGTGCGAGTTTACGTGGATTACAGGGATTTGAATAAAGCTTGCCTTAAGGATAGCTTTCATGTGCCATTCATCCATATTCTCATTGACAATACTGCTCAATACGGCATGTACTCCTTTGCTGATTGCTTTACGGGGTACCATTAGATCATGGTTGCTGAGGAAGATCGTGAGAAAACTGCTTTTACCACTCCTTGGGGAACCTTTTGCTATAGACGATTGTCATTCGGCCTTATCAATGCCGGAGCCACCTATCAATGAGCTATGATGGCTCTCTTCCACGACTTAATGCATAAAGAGATAGAGATCTACGTGGATGCCATCATTATCAAATCCTGGAAGAACGATGACCACTTAGACCATCTCAGAAAGCTATTCAAAAAGGTTGCGCAAATACAACTTGAAGTTGAATCCAGCCAAGTGCGCCTTTGGCATTAAATCAGGTAAGTTGCTAGGATTTCTAGTCAGCCACAAAAGGAATTGAGCTGGATCCTACCAAAATCCAGGCCATTACGGAATTGTCCATTCCTCAGACAGAGAAGGAAATACGGGAATTTTTGGGAAGAATCAACTTCATTAGCAGGTTCATATCTTAACTCACAGCAACCTGTGAGCCTATCTTCAAGATGTTAAGGAAGAACTCCTCCATGAAATGGGATGATGAGTGCCAGAAGGCCTTCCTTACCATCAAAGAGTAGCTAGTCAAAGCTCCTATTTGGTACCACCCAGGAATGATGTTCCCCTGTTCATGTACCTTTCCATAAGTGACAATGCCATGGGCTGCATGCTAGGTTAGAAAGACAATAGAGGCCGAGAACGAGCTATCTATTACCTCAGCAAAAGATTCATCATCAGTGAACACAAGTGCACTCTGATTGAGAGGACTTGTTGTGCTTTAGCATGGGCTGACATGAGGTTACAACAATACCTCCATGGGCACACAACCCATCTCATATTCCGCGTGGATCCTCTCAAGTATATGTTCAGTAAACCCATACTGAATTATCGGCTATCCAGATGGCAGTTGATCCTACAACAATTTGACATTGTTTACATGACTCAAAAGTCCATTAAAGGTCAAGGAATTGCCGATCAACTGGTCACCACACCTTAAGGGGATTTCAAACCCTTGGAAACATACTTCCCCGATGAAAGGGTAATGGCAATTCAGCCACACCATTAGAACGATACACGCCAAGCATGGAAGATGTATTTTGATGGAGCTGTTAATACAGAAGGTTCTGGAGCTGGAGCAGTTCTAGTATCCGGTATGGGTTAGCAGTATCCCATCGCCGTCAAATTACAGTTTGTCAGCACCAACAACACAGCTGAGTATGAAGGCTGTATCATGGGGCTAAAACTTGCCCGTTCAATGGGTATCGGACGGTTAACTGTCTTTGGGGATTCAGAGTTGGTAGTCAAATAATCCACGAGAATCTATCAAACCAAAGAGCTACGTTTACTGCCTTACCATTGGCAGGTTTAACATATGGCTTCGGAGTTCGAAGAGATCTCCTTTCTACATATTCCTCGTAATTCGCAGATGTATTAGCAACTTTTGCCTCCTTGATTTACATGCCTGACAAGGAACACATGCCAAGCGTCACAGTAGCCCTGCAAAAGGCACCAACCTATGGGAACTATGTTGGAGAAGTATCGAATGAACTACCTCCCATCCAACAACCTTGGTATCAGCATATCAAGAAGTACATGCGAGATGGATCTACACCCACTGAGGCGAGCCTAAATGAGCAAAGGCGGATTCATCGACTTGCTATGAAATTCTACCTGAGCGGAGATGCACTCTACAAGAGAGATGCAGGACGAGGTCTCCTCAGATGCCTGGATAAGGACCAAGCTCAAAGACTCATGGATGAGGTCCACGGTGGAGTCTGTGGCCCACACATGAGTGGCCCCCTCCTTGTTAAGAAGATCCTCAGGACAAGACATTATTGGCTATCTCTCAAAGCTGACTGCAATGACCACGTCAGGAGATGTTATCAATGCCAAATTCATGTGAATGCTATCCACGCCCCTCCACGGGAGCTCCACAATATGAGTTCACCTTGGCCCTTCTTAATGTGGGGAATGGACGTGATTGGGCCCATCGAGCCCAAAGCCGGTAATGGACATCGCTTCATCTTCACCATGATCGACTACTTTACCAAGTGGGTAGAAGCAGCCTCCTTCCCCAGGGTTACCAAAGAAGTCATCATTGCTTTCCTCAGAAATAATGTCATTTGTCGATACGGACAACCCGAGGTAATTGTATCAGATAATGCTAAGAACCTCAACAACAAAATGATGGAGGAACTATGCAGTAAATTCCTCATCAAACACCCTAACTCCGTCATCTACCGTCCAAAGATGAATGGTTCTGTTGAAGCGGCTAACAAAAATATCAAGAAGATTATGCAAAAGATGTTTGCTAACCACAGAGGATGGCCTGACTTATTGCCTCTTACTCTGTTAGCCTACAGAACATCAATGCGCACTTCAACTGGGGCAACCCCTTATGCATTAACCTATGGGATGGAAGCAGTAATCCCTATAGAAGTAGAAATGGAATCCCTCAGAGTGTTGATGGACGCTCAGTTGGATGAAGATCAATGGGTACAAGACAGGTATCACCAATTGTCTCTAATAAATGAAAGGCAAACCGCGACTATCTTCCATGGTCAATTATATCAACAAAGGATCGCCAGATCCTACAACAAAAAAGTTCGGCTACGACAGTTTAAACAACATGACTTGGTTTTAAAGATGATCCTCGACAACCAAGATCAGTCTAAGGAAAAATTTGCTCCTAACTGGGAAGGCCCATTTATTGTCAAGGAGGTATTGATAGGAGGTGCTCTCAGATTGCAGGAAATGGATGGCGACGAATTTCCATACCTTATCAACTCAAGCACCGTGAAACGGTACTATGTCTGAAGTTACCATCAAGCAAACATCCTGGTTCGGTGTCACCCCCTACCAAAACACAAATACTTGTCAATGGAACTGGGATCAAACTTCAATTCACCACATTTCATTGGCTTCAAACCAAAGGGATGGAATTACCCAACCTCTCCTCGTGAATAGGAGATTTGGCGACCATCTAAGCTGCGGTTGTACCTTGAAGAGCAACACTAATCCATAAGAGATGGAATTAACTAGGCTCCTCCTAAATAGGAGTATTGGCCACCATCTGTGGTGTGGTCAATCTCAGAGTGGAAAGACACAATCCTCTCCACATTTCCATACAGAAACCAGTCCCAAGACACTAAAGATGGTAGGGATACACACAGATCCATGATCTATTATGAACTATCCAGAGAAAACTCAATGTCCATCCATCAGGAGGAATTCAGAATACATCAAAATCACAAGCCTTGAAGAAGCAGGCAAATATCAAGCAAGTATCATAGCATATCTAAAAGGGAAGTGATCAAAATATATTTCCCTGCTATATATAATACTGTTTGATATACATAATGTAAACTGTACATGACAAAATGGCTAAGCTAGTCTGTGCAAAAAAGTACGAGCCCATCTACAAATCTGGGTATATGCGAGCTAACAAGCCCAACATGGCATCCCTCTCCGAAGAAGGAGGAAAAGCTGTGGTCTCCTGTACGAGGATATCCACACGACCCAACAGATCTGTAGCCATTTGCATGGTGACCATATGCTCATCAATATATGTGCTCATCTCTGCAAGCATGCCAGTGGTAAGGAACCTCACCGTAGTACTATCTATGACGGCTACATCCCGAGCAGATATGGCACCATCCCTCTCAACTATCACTACATCTCTGGCTGATCTGGCCTCATCCCGCTCAATAACAGCGGTATCTCTACGAGCCAATGCCTCGTCCCTCTCTAACAGGGTTGCGTCTCTCCATTAAGAGCTATCAACATCAGGGATCTAGCCTGATCTCTCTCAAAGGTCATCAGATGAAGACTCTACTCAAAGTACTGGGAGAATCTAAAGGAAATATTGGCAACCCAGTAGATGGCTCCTCCTCTGTGTGAGAATCAATGTCCTCCATGGGCTCTCCACCATTTGAGTCAATACTCGACAATGTGGATACTACCTCAGTCGGTGCAGTCTCTGTCTCCATCCATGCGGAATACTCTGTAGAATAACCTGGATGACTAATAGAGAAAGCGACTATCTCGCGCTGATCCCAACATGCATACACACGGGATCTGTCCTCTACTGAAAGATAGCGAGAAGCTAAACGATGGCCCAGCGCCCCCTCGAAAGGATGAAAATCCTAAAACTGGTCAAACTGCGACATCACGACCAGTGAATGGTAAGTAGTTATGCCCCTCAAACCAGCCAGAGGGATGTAATCTATGCCCGGAGCATGAGTAATAAAGCTATAAGGTGAGCTGAGCCCTGAGCACGGCAATATACTAAACGGGTCTACAATATCAGCTAAGAAAGCAGACCAAGATGCATCATCCGTACACTCCGTAGGCTAAAATGAATGTGTCATGGCTATATCATGGGTGAAGCAATACCCATGCCATCTGAAAGTGCCAATTGGTCTCAGGTGTGACATTAACCACACGTACAGCATGACCGAACTGCCCGTAAATACTCCTATCGGATAAGTGCAGCAGTATGTAGCTGACCTCAATGTCTTGGCTATAATCATAGGTATAATGGTATGATCCTCCCTGAGAGCTCTCATCGCTATGATAACTCCTATGCCCAACTCATCCATATACAGTGGCATGTAGACATATGACAATACGCACAATAGTAGTACATCTACCCTGGTCAGACGCCAATGATCCTCCGGTGTGGTGAAATCCCCGGAATGTCAGCTATAACTATCCTCAGAGCCAAATCTGTCAAATAGAAAACATTGGGATATAACGTGGCCAGATGTAAGCTCATCCTGAACCACCCTACGTCTCAATCTAGTGAGGGTCATGAACCATTAACTCATGTCCCCCAAAGCCATATGAACGCAAGGTCTATCCAGTGGCAACATCGTCAACCGTGCATACTCCTCCAGAGTAGGAGTCAACTCCTGGGTCCCAAATCAGAAAACCTGCCTCTCCGATACCCAGTGCTCTAGCATGCCATCCACGAATCCTGTGGGAACCTGAAACATCAACAAGGTCATTTTATACTACAATAAATGATCTATGGTCACCCTGTCTGATGGAGACATGCTATCATACGACGATCGCATACAAGATACCACCAATAATGGTGGGGTATGATCAATACGGCTAACTGTCGAAGAAGACATCTGCACGGGCCGTGTCATAAGACCATCAAGGGGTCAATGCTGAATATCTCTGGATATACATACATATGCATAACATGATACATGCATTACAGATAATAGATGGCAATATGATATAGGGAATGGAAAAACTGTACATACATTCCTAAGTACATCATCATCTAATACATCATCTCTGTACAGCTACAAATACAGGGAAATGGGGCACAGACGCCCTACTACTAACAGAGGCCTATCAAAAGATATAGCGAGAATGAGGCACAGACACCCACTAGCTAACAGAGGCCAATTAAAAGATATAATGAGAATACACATCAGAAGAAGATAATGGTGTCGATGTCCACATCATCAATCCTGTCCACCTGATGTAACTCCTCCTGAGTCACTGGATCTCTATCAACAGGGATATCAGGCCGATACAAAGAGGGATCTGTGCCGGTAAAACCAAATGGGTCATCTGAGGGGCCAGCGCCTGAGCTGGAAGAATCAAACGAATCTGCCTCTGCCGGATCTCTACCCAAATGCCCGATAAAGATATGTGCCTGGTCCAACTGCCGGGTCAAGCTATTAATATGTGTCACATGAGTTGGATCTCGAACACAGGATAGCCAATCTGTCATCATCACAGATCCTGGAACCATATCCCCCATGAACTGAGTGGTGCGGGTCTGGGCTCCAATAGTACGAGGGAACCACCAACGCTAGAATATCTCCTGAGTACAGGGACCCTCTAATAATGTAAAACCGTCAACACCCAACAATGGGATATCAATGATGGGTGACTGTAATACAGGTCAATAACGCCTGGCAGGAGGCAAGATCAGTATACGGATCTCTCCTGTGGTGATCCTAATAGCACGCTCTCCTAGATAGAGCTCCCATCCTTCATCCGTGAAGAGAGGAACTCTCCAGGTAGAAATCACGTACTCGACACCAGTCGGGTACCCATCCTCAAATCCGATGGCCAAATATTCCTCAAATTAGGGAATCCATGTGATAATGTCAGCTATCAACAACTCCAGCTGCAAGCGACAATGAGTGAAACCCTCAGCTACAGGGACCTCCGCCAGTATGGAATGATCCATTGTCGTCCTCATGGGTAGGTATCCAATCCTAATACACTCACTGGACGTAAACGTGGAAGCCTCTCATAGGCCCAAAACTGCCAATATAAAGGCAAATATCTGCTGTCAGTTAACACTCCTAACCTATACATGGTAAATGACAAGAGAAATACTTACCAGCAGAAATGGGTAAAATCCTAACCAAGCCTCGGTCAAACCTGTGAGCGCATACGCATGTCCCTGAGGAAATAGGCGAAGGTGTAGAAACCCCAATCATACTCTCCTATATGGTCCACATATCGAGTGGCGCTAATCAAAGCGAACGACACCGTATAAGAGTTATCTGCTATAAAGCAGCCCCTAATGATCATCAGGAACAATCACCGAAGAATGCGATCCCTAACTCTGACATCATCTGGCATGGGCTCGCTCAATAGCCCACTCATAGCATCTACGCTCAAAGGACCCACACGGACAGTCCTGCCCTTGAGCACCTCCGCCAGAACTCCTAACAACGATCTGACGGCAGTAGGGGTAATATCTGGCATGCAAGGCACTGGCGACCCTCCAAACTCCATACCTGTGATAAACTGCCAATCCATTAGCATCATCATTACCTCATAGTCCAGTAAATGGAGTGACTGAGTCTGGTGAAACCATCGCTCAGACAATGCCCTGAGGTAACCCCAGGGGCAACGACGGGAAGGATGGAAAAGAATGCTCCAAAATCCCAGTCATGCACAATCGCTCTATAGTCAGGATGAAGAGTCTGGTACATGGAGTGTATACTGAACCAGTTCCCTCAAGGCTATGTATAGCTAGGAATCTGCATGAAATACAGATCAACATTAAATCCTTTTACTCCTCACAAATAGGAAAGAAGGAAGATCAAGTTCTGACGTCATACCTCGTTAGCATGCAAATACATCGAGGGATGTCGACTCAAGTCACCCAGAAGCTTTGGGTTTGCTACCTGAATACTCAGGAACTCCCTACGGGGAACATGCGTAGCAGGAGTAGGGTCCACAACCAGAACATCCTCCTCCTCGTCCTCGACGTTCAGCACATCAACTTGGACTGGACGTATCACCGTCTCTACCAACCGACGAGGCTTTCTAACGGAACGGGGTCGAGGCACTTTAGAAGCCCTCCTCCGTACACCAGAAGTGGTCCTGTGGGAACTACTCGGCTGATCCGGATCCATGATATCTGGACAACAAGTCTCTAAATCACCTCAGAAAGAGTGTGGTATCTTCTAACCTAGAGCTTTTCAAAATGCATTTAATGACTATATGCATGCATGCATCATTTTTAACATACATCTACAGTAAAGTTAAAAATGCATGACTAACGTAATTCCTATATTTTAGGAAAATTTTTCCATAGTTTCCTCTATAAATAGGATTATCCACATACACATAGGCATGACTAGGTGGTCATTCAGTAGCACACCTGCCCACTGTCACATAAATCCTATTTGCATCCAAAAATCAAAGTCATCAATTCATAAGGGTAGCCTAATTACCAGGATTACTTTGCTTTTTCACCTGTGCTCATTTGTCCTCAAATATGATAAGAAATAGTAGAAAAAGGTACTAATTTGACTGTCTCAAAAGTCAAACTTTTTCACATCATTATGTTCAGCATAGTTTAATACTAACATTTACTATGTTGAATATTTTTTATCAAGTCATTTGTGCATACATAATCACTACTATATGTTTAGATGCATTTCATATGATAAGTCATTTTCTAACGGATAAAAACTGGAAAAAAGTATATGCATACGTTACCAGGACAGTGTAGAACACTTGTACAGTGACAGAATTTGAAGAAAGACTTCCGAACTCAGCAGATCTGAAGAAGAGCTCCTAGATTTCCTTCGCGACGCAACATGAAAATGACTTATGAAAGTAACCTGCTGGTCTTTAGTACCCACGATTGGCCGTAAGTCCATCTGTAGCACCCTACATGGGTCCCACCCCTCCGGTTCGGTCCAATTTGAGTTACAAAGGAGTTCTCACAAACTGAAAAGGCCAAATCAGGGATAAAAATGCTACGCGATTGAGCAGAATAGCTTTCAATCCAGGTCTCCTCAGATTAAACCTTGGGTCAGTACATCACTCATTGGTATTCTCCCAATCATAGGGTATACTATGCCAATGATCTCAGACATTACAAGTTACATTCAGTAATACCTTACGCAGGTCCAATGCTGATCACTCAGGATCGTCATCCTCATTTACAACAAGAAACCCCGGTGGGGGTTACAACGCGCTTGTATATATCAAAATACAACAACCCCAGTGTGGGTCATAATGCATTGTCATCCATTGATGTATGTATCAATGAAGGTCAAGCAGCCTTTACGTTATTTCAGCCGGTGGCAAGTAAACCCATCAAAGCATCAAGAGCTATTCAAGGATTTCATACTCGGGTACTCATATTCCCCAGCGTCTCCCCGGCTGGGGTTACAATGTATGTTCCGTTGACACACACATCAACGATGATTCAACACATCTCCCCGATGGGGGTTACAGCGCATGTTCCGTTGACACACACATCAATGATGATCCAACACGTCTCCTCGGCGGGGGGATACAACGTATATTTGTCGTTGATACACATGTCAGCGAAGGTCAAGCAACCTTGACATCAGTTCAGCCGTTGGTAAGTAAACCCAACGTTGCATCAGAAACCATCCGATGATTTCATCAGTTGATACACACATCAACAAAGTCCAAGTAGCCTTGGCATTTATCCCCAGCAGGGAGTTCAGCCGTTGATCTACACATCAACAGAGGATCAAATGTATCCCCGGTGGGGGTTACAACGCGTGGTAAACCGTTAGTTCACACATCAACGAAGGTCGGGCAGCCCTGACAACATTTGTTGTTGGCAGTAGAACCAACAAAACATTGACATACTCTGGCGATATAAACCAGGAAAGGTCAACGTCATTAAGAAGGATTGATGATGGAATATGTTATACACATCTTCAAACAGACAAAGCTTTATCCCCACAGATCTCTTACACATAAGAGGCACTTCTTCATAATCAAGTCTGTATCAAGGATTAAGGACTGTGGTGATAACCCCAACGTCAACATCCTAAAAGATTTGGATCACATATCCAATCTGGTCATCATTGCCAAATCCCTAGTAAATGCTATAGGGAGATAGCAATCATCCTCAGCATGTTGGACAACAACCCCATACACATGCATCACCCAGTTGCTTCATGTTATATTTCAAGTGTCTAGGATTCTTTATCCTATCCATGCCATTGCATTGCATGAATATGATAAAGAGGGGCATCTGTAGACACTCAAAATTTTCTGCACACCTATTACTGACATTACAGGAAGACAGATTTATCTTTCAGAGATAACCCTGGAAGACAGTTCACATCCAGTTCGGATACTACCAGAAGCTCAGTTTCAACCCCAGAACACACACTGGGAGTAACAGACTCAACCCCGGAACACATACCGGGAGTAACAGTTCCAAACTCGACGATGACACCGAGGCCTACTGTTTCAATACCAAAACACATACCAAAGAAGGCCGATTCATCTTGGAGAAAACCCCGAGATGTTCCAGTCTCAGTCCCAACCATGGGAGTAGCTACCAACCTTAGCGATAACCCCAAGGAATGCAGTTCCAGCGATAACCCCGAAAATGCTTGTTTCAAATGTAATCAGCTTCAATCTCGGTGCTCACAATGAGATACTCAGTACAAACCCCGAGATAACATTGGGAGGATAGGCACACCTCAAAGATGACACTGAGGACCTTCAACACTTGCAGCAGTCCAATCTCAGCGATAACTCCGAGCAACGTCTGCTTTATCAGCCCAACCGGCGATAACCCCGATGAGGGGAAAAGTCGTCAGCTCGCCACCATGATGCCACACCGTACCGTCTCAACGCTTTGATACATACACAATGTCCCACAAAAGCCAAGGAAAACCAATCCCGAGTGACTATTGCGTAGGATAACGGATAGAATTTGAAGCTGACAACCAGAGGGCATCGTCCCATCTTCATGACTTCGTACAACCTCTAATCCCATGTTATTGCATAACTCTCGACAACGGCAGTCCAAAATAGGTCCTATATACCTCAATCAGATGCCCGAATTGCAATTTTAAAAGTTTGAGCGAATATCACGTTGTATGCGGCACGTACTTCGAGACGGCAGGACCCGCGAAGCCCGGGGCACCCCGGGCAGCCTCTGGTACACCTGCGGCCCAGCCGTAGGTACCTGCGGCTCCACCCTCTATAAATAGAGGGCTTGGGGGGCCATTTTAAGAGAGAAGACGAGGAAGCCCTTCCCAATTTGCTCTATACTCACCCTATACTGAGTGCTTTCTCATTTTAAACACTTGTGAGCTCACATATAGCTATTTCTGTACTTGTGAAAGCTAGTGTTTATCTACTTTAAAGATATAGAAGTCTTCTTTGGCAGCCCACTGTAAGCCTTCTCACACACTTTAAAGCCTTTCTCTTCATCTGTGCACACACCGTTCTTCACGTTGAGAGTCGTGTCGCGTGTGTTTGCCCGGACTTCGGTCCGTGGTTTTATTTCAGTTTGTATATACATATATATTTATATATATGGATTAACATTATCGAGTTAAGCCTCGATTAAGCCTAGACTTCGGCCTGGAGCGTTTACTTGCTTTTGTATATATATACATTTATATATATGAACTGTGTGTCGAACTCTGTTCGATGAGCCTAGACTTCGGTCTGGAGCGTTTATTGCTTTAATATATATATATATATATATATATATATATATATATATATATATATATATATATATATATATATACATACATTTCATCCCACCTGGAGTTTACCTCGTGGTGGTTGACTGTTTTTACTACTTTTTGTACATTTCGTCCAGCCTGGAGTTTTCTCTGTGGTGGTAGATAGCTTTTACAGCTTTATTTACATTATTGATCCCCCATGGAGGTGCTTCGTGATTAGTGATCATGTCTGTATATATATTTACAGCTTTTATATATATGCCTGCTTACTGCATTTATATCAATTGTGACATCATGTAAGCCTAGGAATCATGTGATCACAGATTCAGTCTACTGAATCTAGATTCGATTCCCGTGATGGACCTTTTCAGTTGTAAGCAGCTTGTAAAAATTATCTACGATGTTTGAATCTCCTCAGATGGTTTTCATACCCACGAGGAGTTCAGCACCTTTTTATACATTATTTTCTTACAGATGCCTCGCATCTGGAAAATAAAATCAGCCAAGCCGAATATTGAATAAAATTTGAGTGTAAAAGGTCTCAATTACTATTGAGCATTGGGTTTGAAAAACCTCTTTTAAAACATCACTGCCATATCTTGCTAAAAAATGAATTTTTATACAAATTCAAACCCTGTGTATATAGGTGCGAACGAGGCCTCGCATTACTTCCAAATAAAAGCACATTGACCCACACACACACACATTCATATAACAGTTTCTTGAAAAGTGGCGGTCACCGTGGCAACACGGATGTCAGAGGACGCCTAACACCTTTCCTCCGCATAAGCAAGTCCCTGGACCCTAATTGAATCTCGGTTTCACCGACCCGTTTAGCAGTGTCACATTACTGGGTCAATATGCAAACTTTTTTTCGGTTGTGTTGGTACAACCAGTTAAAAAACCAACTAACGACTCTTACAGTCCAATCGTTGACATTATACATGTCGGACCTTTTTCACTTGTGTTTTTAAATAAATCTCACCTAAAATGAGAACACAAAAGAACAGGTAACGAAAAGGGACAAATAAAAATCCCGACGTCGACAAACCCTATAAAAATGCATTATATATGTTATGTGTTTTTTTTATTATTCTACTGACGTGTACTAATCAAACTTATTTGTGTTGTTGTAGATGTCAGGAGAAAATGGAATGTCTAGAGACGTACAGGTAGTTAGTGAAGGATCTGTTAATCAGAAAGAGATTATACCGAACCCCATGGCATCAGAGCCTGAGATAGTAGTTGTTGAGTCTGGAGACTCAGAGAACCTAGAACTTATGCATGTGTTCAACGGCATGTTAGAAGAAGAGGTGGAGACAGTATCCTTTAACCTAGTAGCAATAGCAGTAGATATGGCTCCGAAGGAGTCAATGTTGTCACTGTTTATGTCAGTATTGGATAAAAACATCCATTACTGTCTTGAGGTGAAGGAGCTAAAAGCAGAGCTCCAGGCTGTCTTGGAGGATAAGACAGACATGGAGTCGATGTGGGAACAGGAGCATGATGAGAGAATTTTAGCCAAGGACAAGGTCCATGAGCTGAAACAGGAGGTCTTTAAGCTCAAGGGGGAGCTAAACACCAAGAAGCAGAAGATAGGGAAGATGTCCTATATTCATAGGAGTTCTCATGCGGACTTCCAGTAGTAGGTAGCGGGTTATCCCATAGAAAAAGGGCAGACGCGACATACTATCAGTCGTGATATTATCGCCGGTCTTGCCAAGGCGGATTTTGATAATGCCTTGAGGTAGATGTAATCTATTAGTAGATAGAGTAGTTTAGATATGTAAATATTATGTATCTAGTAGTGACGTAAAACCCTCTTTTATATATCAAAGGGTAGTCTTTTGTAAATCCCAATTTTTAGAAAGTAATGGCGGGATAGTAATGTAATCAGCTTTGGCTGTGGAATGTAAACGATGTAGTGTTATACTACAATGAATGAATCAATATAAGCCTTTTTTGAAATATATTGAGTAATGGATGTTGAAGTTATTGTTTAATTCTGAATAATAACTAACTAACAGGAAACGAATAATAATAAAATGTGTTGTTTGTTGTAACAGCAAAATATCGCCAAGAAGAGTGCAACGAAATCAGAGCGCTAACGTAAATCAACCGGAGGGAGGTTCGGTTAACCCAATGTAGGAGTTTGTTAATCTTTTAACAGTCGCGTTTAATAGAAATGGGGCTAACATCCCCGTAAATCCTGGAGTAGTACGAGCTACTACGTTTAAGGATTTCAAGAGCGTGAGTCCACCAGAGTTCAAAGGAACTATGGACCCAATAGAAGCCCAAATGTGGGTGAAAGAAATTGAGAAGGCATTTGTCATAGCAAATGTCGATGAGGGCCATAAGGTTATCTTTGCAACCTACATGATGAAGGGAGAGGCTAACTTTTGGTGGGAGGCCAACCAGGCTAGGGCAGGTATTGAGAATCTCACGTGGGTAAGGTTCAAGGAGATTTTCTTCGAGAACTATTTTCCCACGAGTATGCAGGGAAGAATGGAGATGAGATTTCTTGATTTGAAATAAGGGGATATGATGGTTCCCCAATATGCTGCCAAGTTTAATGAATTGGCGAGGTTTGCTCCACACTAAATGGACACTGAGGTTAGGAAAGCACGACGATTCGAGCAGGGCTTGAAACCCTAGCTCTATAACCGTATTTCTGTGTTCAAAAGTACTTCGTTTGGGACCATTTTAGAGAATGCGATAATCGCCGAAGGTGGTAGCGAGGCTTTAAGCCAGTACCACAAAGACAAGAAGAATAAGGGGAATGTAGATGGGGGAGTAAAGGTTGAAGGAGCCAGCGGGAGTAGCGAGGGATAGAAACGAAAAGTGTTCAACTCTGCGAATACCGGAGTGAAGCAAGGAGAACCAAAGAGGAGGATGGAGGCCTGTAAGACCTGTGGGAAGACTCACTTAGGAGTCTGTCTCAAGGGGAAGGTCGTACGCTATAATTGTGGACAGGAGGGGCACATTGCGCCTAACAGTCCAAGTTCGAAGAAGAACCACGGATGCTTTGTGTGTGGGTCAACTGACTACATGGCAAAGAACTACCTGAAGAAGGGGACGAACGGGAATAAGGGCGCCAATAGCGGTAAGTTAGCTATTGGGGGTCCAGCACAGCCAGGTAGGCTGATGGCTAGTACCTTTAATATGACAGTCCAAGATGCAGTTGCATCAGGGGACGTAGTCGCAGGTATTATTCTGATCAACGACCTAAATGCTTACGTGTTATTTGATTCGGGTGCTACTTGTTCGTTTATAGCATGTGATTTTGCTAGACGATTAGGATTACTTCCCGAAAAGTTACCAATACCTTTAAATATTAAGGTAGCAAACGAAGAGATAATTCATGTTAAAGATATTCATAGGAATTGTTTCGTAGACATACGGGGTTGTAAATTATCGGTAGATCTGTTACCAATAAAGTTAGGAGAATTCGACGTAATTCTTAGATTAGATTAGTTGGTTAACCATGGGGCAATTATAGATTGTCAAAAGAAATGTATGAATATTAGAACGTTGAGACAACCTCATGTAGTATTTTACGGTAATAAATCGTCTGGACGTTCGCGTTGTCTTACGATGACACAAACTAGGAAATTGTTGAGGAAGGGGTGTGTAGGTTATATGTGCCATTTTGTTGATACCTAGAGAGTGGGGGCGACCATAGAACAAATACCTATAGTAAATTCGCGGATGTATTTCCAAGTGAATTGATGGGTCTTTCGCCGGAAAGGGAGACCGAGTTCGTAATAGACAGTGTGCCAGGAGCGGCACCGGTTTCCAATGCACCGTATCGTATGGCGCCTGTAGAGATGAAGGAGTTGATGGTACAGTTACAAGAACTGTTGGACAAAAAGTATATTCAACCGAGTGTTTCACCGTAGGGAGCACCAGTACTGTTTGTCAAGAAGAAGGATGGATTGTTAAGACTTTGTATCGACTACCGAGAGCTGAACAAGTTAACAATAAAGAATAAATACCCATTGCCCAGTATCGATGATCTTTTTGATCAGTTGAAAGGGGCTATATATTTTTCTAAAATAGATTTACGGACGGGGTATCATCAGTTGAAGGTTAGGAAGGAGGACGTACCAAAGATAGCGTTCAGGACTCGTTATGGTCATTACGAGTTTCTGGTGATGTCATTTGGGTTAACTAATGCACCGGCTGTATTTATGGATATGATGAATAGAGTGTTCAAATAATATTTGGACAAGTTCGTTGTGGTGTTTATCGATGATATTCTACTCTATTCTAAGACGCCAGAAGATCATGTTGAACACCTAAGAATAGTATTGGAAATACTAAGGAAGGAGAAGTTATATGCGAAGTTTACTAAGTGTGAATTTTGGCTAAAGAGGGTACAGTTTTTAGGTCATGTCATTGACCATGAAGGGATTTCAGTAGTTCCAGCGAAGGTGGAAGCCATGATGAATTGGGAACAACCGAAAACGTAGACTGAGGTGCGGAGTATCCTAGGTTACTATCAGAGATTCATCCAAGATTTTTCGAAGATAGCTACTCCGTTGACTAACTTGACAAGGAAGACGGTAAAATACGCGTGGACTGAGAAATGCGAGGACAGTTTTCAAGAACTGAAGAAGAGGTTAAGTGAAGCGCCTGTTTTGTCATTACCCGATGACACAGGAAATTTTGTAGTTTATAGCGATGCTTCGCATAGAGGACTTAGTTGTGTGCTCATGCAGCATGGTAAGGTCATTGCGTATACATCAAGACAGTTGAAGGATTATGAGAAAGTTTACCCTACTCATGATCTGGAACTGGCTGCTGTAGTGTTTGCCTTAAAGATATGGCGACATTATCTTTACGGGGAAAATGTGAGATATACACGGACCATAAGAGTCTAAAATATATCTTCACACAGAAGGAGTTGACTATGAGGTAGAGGAGATGGCTGGAGTTGATAAAGAATTACGATTGTGAAATCCTGTATCACCCTGGAAAAGCCAATGTAGTGGCCGACGCCTTAAGTAGGAAGGGTCGGGAAAAGTTGTCTATGTTAACGGCTCAAACTGAGTTAATAATAGAAATGGCTAGGATGGAAATAGAGGTGAAGTTGCCAAGTGAATCGGAACAGAGACTATTTGCGATGGAGATCCAATCTACCATCGTAGAGAGAGTCAAGGAGGGGCAGCTCAAAACTGATGAGTGTCACCAGATGAAGAAGCGGTTAACCAATGAAAATGATATTAAGTACAGTCTTGATAATGAGGGATTATTAAGATTTAAAGGAAGAATTTGGGTTTCAAATGAGACAAAATTAAAGGAGCAAGTATTACAAGAGGCTTACAGTTCGAGGTACTTGATTCATCCTGGTAGCACTAAGATGTATCAAGACCTTTGACAGAGTTTTTGGTGGCCGAACATGAAGAGAGAGATAGCTGAGTATGTGAGTAGGTGCTTGACTTATCAAAAAGTTAAGGCTGAACATCAACGACCAAGTGGCTTCTTACAGTCATTAGAGATTCCGGAGTGGAAGTTGGAACATAGCTCGATGGACTTTGTAGTGGGACTTCTTACTACTCAGAAGGGGTATGATGCGATTTGGGTAATAGTGGACCGGTTGACGAAGTCAGCTCACTCTTTTCCAATTAGAGTTAAGTATAACTTAGACCAGTTAGCTAAACTTTATGCTAAGGAAGTCATTTCCAGACATGGAGTACCAGTTTCGATTGTGTCAGATCGTGACCCACGATTCACATCAAACTTTTGGAGAAGTCTGCAAGAGCAGTTGGGGACGCAGTTAAAGTTGAGTACGGCATATCATCCACAAACCGATGGACAGAGCGAGAGGACAATTCAGATGTTAGAAGACATGTTGCGATCTTGCGTCATGGATTTCAAAGGTAGTTGGGATGATCATCTACCATTAGTAGAGTTGCATATAACAATAGTTATCATGCAAGCATAGGTATGCCGCCTTACGAAGCCTTATATGGAAGGAAGTGCAGAACATCGTTGTGTTGGGATGAAGTGGGAGAACGTTGAATGCTAGGTTCAGAATTGGTTCAGCAAACAGCGGATGTAGTGAAGTTGATAAGGATGCGTCTCGTAGCAGCTCAGGACAGACAGAAGAAGTATACAGACTTACATCGAGAAAATAGAGAGTTTGAGGTAGACTTGTACGTATTTCTAAAGGTATCTCCCTGGAAAGGAAAGATACGCTTTGGAAAGAAGGGGAAGTTAAGTCCAAGGTTTATAGGACCTTTTGAAGTGTTAAAACAGGTAGGCGAGGTAGCTTATATGGTAGCATTACCTCCAGACCTAGAACGAATACATAACGTATTTCACGTGTTGGTGTTACGTCCGTATAAGCCGGATTATAAACACGTAATAGAGTATGAGCCTATTCAAATCGAGAATGACTTAACTTACGAATAGATGCCGATTCAAATCATCGATAGAAAAGAGCAAGTTCTGCGGTAAAGGTGTTATGGAAGAACCACGATGCCGAAGAAGCAACGTGAGAATTGGAAGAAGAGATAAGGAAGGATTACCCTCAGTTGTTTGCGTAATGTGAGACGAGATTCTGGGGACAGAATCTTTATAAGGGGAGAAGAATGTAACGACCGAGAAATTCGGATCCTTTGTAAAATATTTTTAATGAATAAAATGATCTTATTTGTTATTATTATGTGTTAGTAAGATGAATGTTGTTATATAACCTAGAAACATCAGAACGTTGTAGTATTTTAACTACGTAAAGGAATTTAAGTGTTTGAATTTCCAAGACGAAAATAAAAGCTTTCCGAAATTTTTTTTGAAAATTACTATTCATCAATTTCCGCTCGGAAATTATTTTTAAACTTTTGAGAAATACGTAATGATATAATATCGAGGTGAGATGGATTATGTAATAATAATTCAAGTATGGAAAATGTAATATTTTGCCTGCGGACTTAATTTGAGAGCGTTAGAAAAATCAAGTGTTAAGAAGTTAATGTAATGATCGTATGATACGTAGGTATTATACGAGGAAAAATGAATACGAGTATGATACGAAGTATTATACGAGTATGTATTAATGACGGTATACCGTATATTATAAATTAGTATACGAGTTATAATACGAGAATTATACGTATAGAATACGTCCTAAGGCTTTAAGCCATTTGTAAATAGACTTGTGGATTATGTAGGATGTATAAGTCCAATGTGAATATCGACGTCGGGATTTTTAATTGTCCCTTTCCATTACTTATTCTTTGGTGTTCTCATTTTAGGTGAGATTTGTTTGAAAAAACAAGTAAAAAAGGTCTGACATGTATAATGTCGACGATGGACTATTAAGAGTCGCCAGTTGGTTTTTTAAATGGTTGTACCAACACAACCGAGAAAAAGTTTGCACATTAACCCAGTGATGTGACACTGCTAAGCGGGTCGGTGAAACCGAGATTCATTAGGGTCTGAGGACTTGGTTATGCGGAGGGAAGGTGTTAGGCACCCCCCGGCATCCGTGTTACCACGGTGACCGCCTCTTTTCAAGAAACTGTTATCTAAATGTGTGTGTGTGTGGGTCAATATGCTGTTATTTGGAAGTAGTGCGAGGCCTCGTTCGCACCTATATACACAGAGTTTGAATTTTATGTAAAAATTCAATTTTAAGCAAGATATGGTAGTGATATTTTATAAAAGAGGTTTTTTCAAACCCTGATGCTCAATAGTAATTGAGACCTTTTACACTCCCATTTTATTAAGTGCTCGGATTGATTGATTTTATTTGACAGATGCAAGGCATCCGTACAAAAATAAATGTACAAAAAGGTACTGAATTTCTCGTGGGTATGAAAACCATCTGAGAAAATCCAAACATCACAGATAAATTTACAAGCTGCTTACAGCTGAAAAGGTCCATCACGGGAACCGAATCTAGATTCAGGGGACTGAATATGTGATCACATGATTCCTAGGCTCACATGATGCCGCAATTGATATAAACGCAGTAAGCAGGTATATATATAAAAGTTGTAAATATATATACATACATGATCACCAACCACGAAGCACATCCTTGGGGGATCAGAAATATAAATAAAGCTGTAAAAGCTATCAACCGCCACGGAGGAAACTCCAGGCGGGACGAAATGTACAGAAAGCTGTAAAAACGGTCAACCACCACGAAGTAAACTCCAGGTGGGACGAAATGATATATATATATATATATATATATATATATATATATATATATATATATATATATATATATAAAGCATATAAATGCACCGGATATAAAATCCAGGCTCATCGGACGGAGTCCAACAACAGTTAATATATATAAGTATATATATATTAAAGCAGTAAATGCACCGGATATGAAATCCAGGCTCATCGGACGGAGTCCAACAACAGTTAATATATATAAGTATATATATATATATATATATATTAAAGCAGAAAATGCACCGGATGTGAAATCCAGACTCATCGGACGGAGTCCAACAACAGTTAATATATATAAGTATATATATATTAAAGGAGTAAACGCACCGGATGTAAAATCTAGGCTCACCGAACAAAGTTCGATAGCAGTTCATATATATAATTATATATACAAGAAAGCTATTAAACGCACCAGACATAAGTCTAGGCTCATCGAACAGAATTCGACACGTAGTTCATATATATAAATGTATATATATACAAAAGCAATTAAACGCTCCTGACCGAAGTCTAGGCTCAAACGAGGCATAACTCGATAATGTTAGTCATATATATATATATATATATATATATATATATATATATATATATATATATATATATATATATATACAGACTGGAATGAAACCACAGACCGAAGCTCGGGCAAAAGCAAGCAACACGACTCTCAACGTGTAGAAGGGTGTGTGCAAAGATGAAGAGAAAGACTCTAAAGTATGTGAGAAAGCTTACAGCTGACTGCTAAAAAAGGCATCTATATCTTTAGAGTGGGTAAACACTGGCTTTTGTGGGTACAAAAGAGGCTATATATGAGCTCACAGGTGTTTAAAAGGGGAAAGTACACTGCATGGGATGAGTGCAGAGCAAATTGGGCAGGGCTTCCTCGCCGTTTTCTCTTGAAAAATCAGCACCCCAAGCCCTCTATTTATAGGCATATTAGCCGCAGGTGTACCAGAGGTAACCCGGGTTGGCCTGGGTTTTTCGGGTCGGGTCATCTCGAAGTACGTGTACTCGGGCACTGTAATGTCCACTCAGATTTTTAGAAGTGCAATTCGGGCATCCGTTTGAGGTATACAGGACCTATTTCGGACCGCCGTTGTCGAGAGTTGTACAATGGCATGGGATTAGAGTTTGTACGAAGTTATTAAAGATGGGACGGTGCCCTCCAGTCTTCAAGTTTCAACTTTCATCCGTTACCCCATACAATAGTCACTCGGGATTGATTAGTCTTGTAGGGCATTGTTGTGTAGATATGTTGAGGCGACGTGGCGTGGCATTGTGTTGGTCAGATGACGATGTTGACCCTCACCGGTGTTATCGCCAGATTGGGCTGATAAAGCAGACGTTGCTCAGCTTCGTTGGGATTGGACTGTTGCAATTGGTTGAAGGTCCTCATTGTCATCCTTGAGGTGTGTCTGTCTTCCCGATGTTATCGCCGGGCTGGTACAGTGGATCTCGTTGTGAGCGCCGAGATTGAAGCTGGTCGCACTTGTAACAAGCATTTCTGGGGTTATTGCCGAAATTGCATTCCTTGGGGTTATCACCAAGGTTGGTGGCTATTCCCATGGTTGGGACTGAGACTGGATACCTCGGGGTTATCTTCGAGATTAATCGGTCTTCTCCAGTCTATGTGCCGATATTGATCTACATGCCTCAGGGTTATCTCCGAGATTGGAATTGTTACTCCCAGATTGCGATCTGGGATTGATGCTGAACTTCCGGTAGTATCCGGTACGGTTATGGAGCGTCTTTCAGGGTTCCCTCTTAAAAGACGAATCTGCTCTCCAGCAATGTTAGTGACAGTAGTACAGAGAATTTCGAGTGTCTACAGATGCCCCTCTTTATCATACTCATGCATGGCGATGCATGGGTAGGATAAAGAATCCTAGACACTTGAAACGTAACAAGACGAACATGGTACTATGGATAGCAACATGTTGCAAATGTATGGTGCATGTGTACGGGGTTGTAGCCCAACACGCTAGGGATGATTGCTGGCTCCCTGTTGCTTCAACTGGGGGTTGGCAACGATGACCAGATTTGATGTGTAATCCGAATCTGTAAGGATGTTGATGTTGGAGTTATCACCAAAGTCATATGTCTTCGATTATGACTTGATCTCGAAGATGTACCTCTTATGTGTGAGAGATCTATGGGGATGAATCTTGATCTGTTTGAGGATGTGTATAACATATTCCATCATCTATCCTCTTTATTGACATTCCCTTCGTCGACGTGTGAATCAACGGCTGAAACTTTGTGGGTAGATTGTCAAGGTTGCTTGACATTCGCTGTCGTGTAGATCACCGGAACAGTGCGTTGTGACCCCCGTCGGGGATCCGCTGGGGAATACAAGCGGTCGAGTGTGAAAACCTCGAATAGCTCCAGAGCTCTGATAGGTTTAAATCGTTATCGGCTGTAATAATGTCAAAGCTGCTTGACCTTCGTTGATATATGTGTCAACGGCTTGCATGTATGTGGTAAGCCCCTGCCGTGACTTTATATTGTAACCCCCGTCGGGGATCCACTGGGGAGTGATGAATATAAACGTACGCAATGATTGAACAACTTTCCATGCTTTGATGGGTTTACTTGCCATCGGCTGAAACAACGTCAAGGCTGCTTGACCTTCGTTGATTTGTGTGTCAACGGATGAGCATGCGTTGTAACCCCCGCCGGGGACCTCACGTTGTAACCCCCGTCAGGGATTTCATGTAGGGTAATGACCCGGAGTTGGTGGCATCAGACCTGTATAAGGTATTGTTGTCTGTGATTTGTGATAAATGGGATCATTGGCAGGGTATACCTTGTACTCAGGTGACTACCAATGAGTGATGTACAGATTCAAAGTCTAATCTGAGAGGACCAGGATTGTATGCAGTTTTGCTCAATCGCATGGCATTTTTATTTCCGATTTGACTTTGCTAATCTACAAGAACTCCTTTGAAACTCCAACTGGACCGAGCCGGAGGGGTGGGTCCCATATAGGGGTGCTGCAAGTGCATCTACTGCAGCCGTAGATGGGCATGCGGCCAACCGTGGATCATAAATCCTGCAGGTTGGTCTTCACAAGTCACTTTCAACTTGCTTCGCATAGAGAAAACCGCGAGCCATCTTCAGATCTACTGAGTTCGGGCTGCTTTCTGCAAATTCTGTCACCGTACAAGTGTTCCACACTATCCTGGTAATATATGTCTGTATTTTCTCTCATTTCTGTCTGTTGGATTTTGAGTTATCGCATGAAATGCATCTAAATACATAGTAGTGATTATGTATGGACAAATGACTTGATAAAAAAATATTTAACATAGTAAATGTTAGTATTAAACCATGCTGAACATAATGATGTGAAAAAATTTGACTTTTGAGACAGTCAAATTAGCACCTTTTTCTGCTATTTTTTGTCCTATTTGAGGTCCAAATGAGCAAAAGATAGCAAGGCAAAGTACTCCTAGTATTGAGGTTGGCCTTATGCATGATGATTTTAATTTTTAATGCATATATTATGTATATGACTTTGGGGCAGGTGTGCTATTGAATGACCACCTAGACATGCCTGTATGCATGTGGATAGTCCTATTTTTAAAGGGGACTATGGCAAAATTTTTCCAAATGTAGGCATTGGGTAGTCATGCATTTTTAACTCTATTATATGTTAAAGTAAATGCATGCATGCATATAGTCATAGAATGCATTTTAGAAAGTTCCAGGTAAGAAAATACCACACCCTTTCTGAGGTGATTTGGAGATTTGTTGTCCAGATATTATGAATCCGGATCAGCCGAGCAGTTCCTATAGGACTACTTCTGATTTACGGCGGAGGGCTTCTGAAGTACCTCATCCTCGTTCTGTCAGACAGCCTCGTCGGTTGGTAGAGGCTATGATACGTTCTGTCCAGGTAGATGTTCCAGACGTTGAGGACGAGGAGCCGGATATTCCAATAGAATACCCCGCTCCTACTGCACATGTCCCTCGTAGGGAGCTTCCGAGCATTCAGGTGGTGAACCCAGAGTTGCTGGGTGATTTGGGCAGACATCCATCGATGTATTTGCATGCTAACGAGGTATGGCGTTAGACTTTGATCTTCCTTCTTTCCTATTAATGAGGATTAAAGGGTTTTGATGTTGATCTGCACTTCATGCAGGTCCCTGGTTTTCCACAGCCTCGAGGGAACTGGTTCAGCATTCACTCCATGTACCAGGTGCTTCATCCTAACTATAGAGTGGTAGTACATGAGTGGGGATTTGGGGAATTATTCTCCATCCTTCCCCGTCGTTGTCCCTGGGGTTATCGCAGGGCATTGTCTGAGCGATGGTTTCATCAGACTCAGTCACTCCATCTGCTGGATTGCGAGGTAATGATGACACCTATGGATTGGCGATTTATCACAGGTATGGAGTTTAGAGGGGAGCCAGTGCCTTGCATGGCAAATATTACCCCTACTGTCATTAGATCCTTATTAGGAGTTTCGGCGGCGGCGCTCAAAGGCAGGACTGTCCGTTCAGGTCCTTTGAGTGTAGATGCTATGAGCGGGCTATTGAGTGAACCCATATCTGATGATGTCAGGATCAGGGATCGCGTTCTGCGGTGATTATTCCTGATGATCATAACTCATCCACGGTATCCTTCACTTTGATCAGCGCTATACGTGAGGTGGACCGTATTGAAGAGTATGATTGGGGCTCCTATACCTCTGCCTATTTCCTCTGGGGAATGCGTATGCGCTCACAGGATTTGACCGAGGCTTGGCTAGGATTTTACCCGTTTCTGCTGGTGAGTATTTCTCTTATCGTTTCCTTTTTATAGGTTAAGAGTGTTAACTGATAGCATATATACTTTTTTATTGTATTGGCAGTTCTGGGCCTATGAGAGGCTTCCATGCTTGCGTCACGTGAGTGTGTTAGGTTTAGACACCTATCCACGAGGACGACGATGGCACCATTCAATTCTCCCAGAGGTCCCTGTAGCTGAGGGATTCACTCATTGCCGTATGCAGCTGGAGTTACTGATGGCCGACACCATCACATGGCTTCCCTATTTCGGGGAACACCTGATCGTGGGTTTTGAGGATGGATACCCGACAGGAGCCGAGTATGCGATTTCCACCAGGAGAGTTCCTCTCTTCATGGATGGAGGCTGGGAGCTCTATTTAGGAGAGCGTGCTATCAGGAGCACCATAGGGGAGATCCGTATACCGATCTTCCCTCCTGCTAGGCGTTATTGGCCCGTATCACAGTCACCCGCCATTGATATCCCGTTGATGGATTTGCATTGTCAGAGGGTCCATGTACTCAAGAGATATTCCAGTGTTGGTGGTTCCCTCGCACTATTGGAGCCCAGTCCCGCGCTACACAGTTTATGGGGGACATGGTTCCAGGATCCTTGATGATGACGAATTGGGTAGCTTGTGTCCAAGCTCTGACTCATATGACTCAGATTGATGGCTTGACCTGATAGTTAGATCGGGCACATATATTTATCCGACATTTGGGCAGAGATCCAGCAGAGGCGGAGTCATTTGTTCCTTCCAGCTCAAGCACTGGCCCCTCGGACGACCCATTCGGTTTTGCCGACGCAGATCCTCCTCTTTATAGGCATGACATCCCTGTTGATAGAGATATAGTGACTCAGGAAGAGTTACATCAGGTGGGCAGGATTGATGATGTGGATATCGAGACCCTGGTCTTCTTCTGATGTATATTCTCATTATATCTTTTGATAGGCCTCTGTTAGATATTGGGTGGCTGTTCCCCATTTTCGCTATATCTTTTGATAGGCCTCTGTTAGTAGTAGGGCGTATGTGCCCCATTTCCCTGTATTTGTAGCTGTACAGAGATGATGTACTAGATGATGATATACTTAGGAATGTATGCACAGTATTTCCATTGCCTATATCATATTGCCATATATTATATGTTATGCATGTATCATGTTATGCATATGTATATATGTCCAGAGATATTCGGCATTGACCCCTGGATGGTCTTATGACACGACCCGCACAGATGTCTTCTTCGATAGTTAGCCGTATAGATCATACCCCACCGTCAGTGGTGGCGTCGGGTATGCGATCGTGGTATGATAGCATGTCACCACCAGACAGGGTGACTGTAGATCATTTATTGCAGCATACCATGACCTTTTTGACTTTTCAGGCTCCCGCAGGACTTGTGGATGGGATGATAGAGCATTGGCTAGCGGAGAGGCAAGTATTTCGATTCGGCACCCATGAGTTGACTCCTACTCTGGAGGAGTTTGCACGTTTGACGGTGCTGCCTTTAAATAGACCTTGCGTGCATCTGGCTTTGGGAGACATGAGCAGACGATTCATGACTCTCACAGGATTGAGACGTAGAGTAGTACAGGATGAGTTAACATCTGGCCAAGTGATATCCTAGCATTTTCTGTACGACAGATTTGGCTCGGAGGATAGCTATTCACGACATTTCGGGAATTTCACCGCACCGGAGGATCATTGTCGTTTGGCCAAAGTTGACGTATTGATGCTATATGTATTGTCATATGTGTATATGCCGCGATATATGGATGAGATATATATAGGTGTTATCATGGCCGTGAGAGCTCTCAGGGAGGGTCGTACCATTGTACCTATGATTGTAGCAGAGACGCTGCGGTCGGCATCGTATTGTTGCACGTATCCTACAGGAGTGGTCACAGGTAGCTCAGTCATGCTATATGTGTGGTTCATGTCACACTTGAGACCGATTAGCACTCTTAGACGGCATGGGTACTGCTTCACCCATGATGTAGCTATGTCATACTCTTTTCAGCCATCAGAGTGTATAGATGCTCTGTCCTGGTCCACATTCTTGGCAGATATCAGAGATCCATTCAGCATATTGTCGTGTTCGGGGCTTAGCTCACCATACCGCTTTATTACTCATGCTCCGGGCATGGACTACCTCCCTCTGGCTGGTTTGAGGGGAGTGACCACTTATCACCCATTGGCCATGATGTCGCAGTTCGACCAGTTCCAGGATTTTCATCCTTTTGAGGTGGCGACAGGTTAGCGTTCAGCTTCTCGGTACCTCTCAGCAAAGGACCGATCTCGGGTATACGCCTGCTGGGATCAGCGCGAGATAGCGGCTTTTTCTGTCACTCATCCTGGTTATTCTGCAGAGTATTTCGCGTGGATGGAGACAGAGATTTTATCGGCTGCAGCAGTATTTGCAGTACCGGAGCGTGAGTTAGATGATGTAGAGCCCATGGAGGACATTGATACCTACATCGAGGAGGAGCCCGCTGCTGGGTTGCCAACATTTCTTCCAAATTCTCCTAGTACCAGTACTGTTGTGATTCAGCACTTGGCACAGTACTTAGAGCAGAGTCTTCATCTGATGACCTTTGAGAGATCAGATTCGATCTATGATGTCGACTGCTCTTGATGGGGGGGAGGCCGCTCTATTAGAGAGAGACGAGGCATTGGCTCGTAGAGATGCCGCCATCGTTGAGCGGGATGAGGCTATATCAGCCAGAGATGCAGTGATAGTTAAGCGGGATATCGCTATATCTGCCCGGGATGTAGCCATCACAGATAACACTGCAGTGAGGTCCCTTACCACTGGCATGATCGCAGAGATGAGCGCATATATTGATGATCATATGGTCACCATGCAGATGGCTGCAGATCTGTTGGGTCGTGTGGATATTCTCATACAGGAGACCACAGCTTCACCTCCATCTTCTGAGAGGGACGCCATGTTGGGCTTGTTAGCTCGCATATACCCTGACTTGTAGATGATCTTGTATTTTCCTGTACAGACTAGCTTAGCCATTTTTTCATATACAATTTACATTGTGTATATCAAACATCATTATATATGACAGGGAAATATATTTTTGATCACTTCCCTTTTAGATATGCTTTACTACTTGCTTAATATTTTGCCTGCTGCTTCAGGGCTTGTGATCTTGATGTATTCTGAATTTCTCCTGGGTGGATAGACATTGAGTTGTCTCTGGATAGTTCAGAATGGATCATCGATATGGATGTATCCCTACCATCTTTAGTGTCTTGGGACTGGTTTCTGTATGGAAATGAGGAGAGGAGTATGGCTTTCCTCTCTGAGATTAACCGCACCATAGATGGTCGCCAGTACTTCTATTTAGGAAAAGCCTAGTTAATTCCATCTCTTATGGATTGGTGTTGCTCTTCAAGGTATGACCGCAGCTTAGATGGTCGCCGAATCTCCTAGTTGGGAGGAGTTCATGTAATTCCATCCCTTTAGTTTGAAGCCGAATGAAATGTAGTGGTTTGAAGGATGATCCCAGTACCGACTAACAAGGGTTTATGTTTTGGTAGGGGGTGAGACAGCACCATGAATGGCTGCCTATGTACTTCTATTGAAGAGGAGATCAGGTCTGCATAGTTCGAACCTGGTATAAGAGGTTCCACGTTGTATGTGGCAGGAATGGTGTGGGAATGTTTGTTTTATTTTTGTTTTTGTAAGGAAAAGGGTGGAAATGCTTTTGTTGTTTTTGTTTTATTGTGACCAGGCCATATGAAATGGTTGCCTACGTACTCCTATTGAAGAGGAGATCAGGTCGACGTAGTTCGCCCCTCAGGGCGAGATGAAAAGTGTAATCCCGTGTGCAGGTCAGAGTGCAGGGAAGAGAAAGTTTAATCCTAGGTTGAGGATAAACTGCAGGTGAAAAGTTTGATCCCAGGTATGGGTAGCCAAACTGTATACGCAAGAGGTTCAATCCGTGGTGGGATGACCTAAGTTGCATGACCGCAAAGGACAGTCATGCTGCTGGCTTGAAAGGTATGTTTCCCTGAGGGGCGAAGTGTAGAAAAGTTGTTTGTGGTAAAGGTTTAAAGAACCAGAATGACTGGTGACCTGATGGTCTACCACCAGGATGTTTACTTGATGGCAACTTCAGACAATGGTGTCCCAGTTGATGAGTTGTGGAAATTCATCGCCATCCATTTCTTGCAATCTGAGAGCGCCTCCTGTCAATACTTCCTTGACAATAAACGGGCCTTCCCAATTAGGAGCGAATTTTCCCTTAGACTGATCTTGGTTGTCAAAGATTTTCTTCAAAACCAAGTCTTATTGTCTGAATTACCGTAGCCAGACTTTTTTGTTGTAGGATCTGTCGATCCTTTGTTAATATAACTGACCATGGAAGATAGTCGCGGTTCGCCTTTCGTCTATTAAAGCCAATTGGTGATACCTATCTTGTACCCATTGGTCTTCATCTAACTGAGCGTCTATCAATACTCTGAGGGATTCCATCTCAACTTCTATGGGGAGTAACGCTTCCATCCCATAGGTTCATGCGTAGGGGGTTGCCCCAGTGGAAGTGTGCATTGAGGTTCTGTAGGCTAACAGAGTTAGAGGCAATAGATCAGGCCAATTTTTGTGATTGGTGGACATCTTTTGCATAATCTTCTTGATGTTCTTGTTAGCCGCTTCAACAGCACCATTCATCTTTGGACGATAAATGACTGAGTTGAGATGTTTGATGTGGAATTTACTGCATAATTCCTCCATCATTTTGTTGTTGAGGTTCTTGGCATTGTCGGACACAATCACCTCTGGTTGTCCATATCGACAAATGACATTATTTCTGATGAAAGCAATGATGACTTCTTTAGTAACCCTGGGGAAGGAGGCTGCTTCTACCCACTTGGTGAAGTAGTCGATCATGGTGAAGATAAATCGATGACCATTACTGGCTTTAGGCTCAATGGGCCTGATAATGTCCATTCCCCACATTGAGAAGGGCCAAGGATAACTCATATTGTGAAGTTCCTGTGGAGGGGCGTGTATAGCATTCCCATGAATCTGGCACTGATAGCATCTCCTAGCGTGGTCATTGCAATCAGCTTTGAGACAAAGCCAATAATGTCCTATCCTGAGGACTTTCTTGACAAGGAGGGGGCCACAGACTCTTCCATGGATTTCATCCATAAGCCTTTGGGCTTGATCTTTGTCTAAACATTTGAGGAGACCTAATCCTGCATCTCTTTTGTAGAGCGCATCTCCACTCAGGTAGAATTTCATAGCAAATCGATGGATCCGCCTTTTCTCAGTCGGGCTCGCCTCAGCGGGTGTAGATCCATCTCGCAGATATTCCTTGATATGCTGATACCAAGGATGTTGGATGGGAGGTAGCTCATCCGATACTTCTCCAACGTAATTCCCATAGGCTGGGGCCTTGTGCAGGGAAATTGTGACGCTTGGCAAGTGTTCCTTGTCTGATATGCGGATCAAGGAGGCCAAAGTTTCTAACGCGTCCGCGAAATCATTCCTATTACAAGGAATGTGTAGAAAGGATATTTCTTTGAACCCCAAAGCCATCTTTAAAACCTGTCGATGGTAAGGAAACAAATGTAGTTCCTTGGTTTGATAGATTCTGGTGGATTGTCTGATTACCAACTCTGAATCTCCAAGGACAGTTAATCGCCTGATGCCCATTGAATGGGCAAGTTTTAGCCCCATAAAACAGCCTTCATACTCAGTCGTATTGTTGGTGCTGACAAACTATAATTTGATAGCGACGGGATACTGATCCCCCATATCAGATACTAGAACTGCTCCAGCTCCAGAACCTTTCATATTAACAGCTCCATCAAAATACATCTTCCACGTTTGGCGTGTATCGTACTGATAGTATTGTTGAACTGTCATTACTCCTTCATCGGGGAAATATGTCTCCAAGGGTTTGAAATCCCCTGATGGTGCGGCGACCAATTGATCCGTAATTCCTTGACCTTTGATGGACTTTTGAGTCACATATACGATGTCAAATTGTTGTAGGATCAACTGCCATCTGGATAGCCGGCAATTTAACATGGGTTTGTTGAACACGTACTTGAGAGGATCCACACGGGATATGAGATGGATTGTGTGACCATGGAGATAATGTTGTAACCTCATGGAAGCCCATGCTAAAGCACAACACGTCTTTTTGATCAAAGTGTACTTGTGTTCACTGCTGCTGAATCTTTTGTTGAGGTAATAGATAGCTCGTTCTAGGCCTCTATCGTCCTTCTGTCCCAGCATGCAGCCCATGGCATTGTCACTTACGGACAGATACATAAACAGGGGAACATCATCCCTGGGTGGTACCAAGATGGGAGCTTTGATTATCTGTTTCTTGATTGTAAGGAAGGCATTTTGGCACTCCTCATTCCATTTCATGGAGGAGTTCTTCCTTAATAGCTTGAAGATTGGCTCACAGGTTACTGTGAGTTGAGAGATAAATCTGCTAATGAAGTTGATTCTTCCCAAAAATCCCCGTATTTCCTTTTCTGTTTGAGGAATGGGCATTTCTGTGATGGCTTGGATTTTGGCAGGATCCAGCTCTATCCCTTTGTGGCTGACTAGAAATCCTAGCAACTTGCCTGATTTAACACCAAAGGCAAACTTAGCTGGATTCAACTTCAAGTTGTACTTACGCAACCTGTTGAACAACTTCCTGAGATGGTCAATATGGTCATCCTCCTTTCGGGATTTGACAATAATGTCAGCCAGGTAGATCTCGATCTCCTTATGCATTAAGTCGTGGAAAAGAGCCATCATAGCTCGTTGATAGGTAGCTCCAGTATTGATGAGGCCGAATGACAACTGTCTATAGCAAAAAGTTCCCCAATGAGTGATGAAAGCAGTCTTCTCGTGATCTTCCTCGGCAACCATGATCTGATGATACCCCGCAAAGCAATCTGCAAAGGAATACATGTCGTATTGTGCAGTATTGTCATTGAGAATGTGGATAAATGGCACAGGAAAGCTATCTTTTAAGCAAGCCTTGTTCAAGTCCCATTAATCCACGCAAACTCGCACCTTCCCTCCAAGTTTAGGTACGGGCACGATGTTGGATATCCACTCAGGATATGTAGAAACCATTATGATGCCAGCTTGAAACTGTTTCACAATTTCTTCTTTCACCTTTAAACTCCATTCAGGTTTCAATCGCCGAAGCTTTTGCTTGACTGGCTTAAATCCCTCTTTAATGGGAAGGCGATAAAGGACAATGTCAGTGGACAAACCCACCATATCCTCATGAGACCATGCAAACACATCCTGGAATTGGGTTAGTAGCTTAACCATGTCATTCCGTCGGTTTGGGGTAAGGTCTGAACCAATCTGGATTAACTTAGGGTTTTCTAAGGTTCCGAGATTGAAAGGAGTGGTTTGATTAAGGTTGGGTTTGGGTTTGTCTTTGACCCATTCTTGAATTTCTGGAGGCACCTCAATGTCATCCTATATATCCACCAAGGCTGAATTCATCTCTACATCAAAGGTCCAATCCTTGTGGAGAAGAGGCACCGTATCAGCAAGTACAGGCACATCTAAATTCAGAGTCCTGAAACAAAATATGCTTTCACTTAGTATATATGAAATATGTTGATCATACACAGTGTTAGAATATACTGGCAAAATAAACCGCTAATACTGTACAAAAAAGTAAGCAGTTATTATATCTACAGGGCAGAAAGAGTTTCTGCCCGCTTTTCCCTTGACGACCAATGCAAGGAATGTTGTTCTAATTGGCAAGAGTAAATTTTGGGTGAACCGTAGTGATAGAGGGATTATCATCATCTTCCCTATCCCGAATGATAGCCATTACGTCTGGGCAATCATCGTCTAGGGTGTATCTGTTGGTATGCTCATCATGAAAGATGATGCGTATGCCGGACATCATCAGCATGACGTCTTGCTTGATTCTTCGTTCCTCTTCCTCCACTACGGGATCTGGAACAAAGATTTCTTTCTCCTTCACCGGTACCGACTTGGGAAATAACATCGCCATTATATTGACTAGCACCTTTACGGGAGGTTGTGAGGACTCGGAGCTTGCAGGCGAAGCTAAACGCTGCATGGTTAAAGCTGAAGGAATCTGCTGATGCTTATGAGGATTCCTATGACTAGAGCTGGCAGAATAGTCTAGTCCAGCTGTCCCATTTTGCTGGGTTAAGCGAATAGGGTACTTGATACCCTGGCAATCTTTACCCAACCCTTGTCCCGATTTATGACCCAACGACATCATTTCTTTAGTGGCTGACATTGCCTCGGTAGAAATCTGGGGTTCGGGCAGTGGCATTCCAATAGCATGGTATTGGGTATTGCTTATTTCCAAAGCATGAAAACTAATTGGCTCAACATCCTTATTGGCATTGATGAACAGCATGTCCCCGTGCTGAGGAATCTCCGGTTCAGCGTTGACTGTGACCAGGCTATTGTTGATGATGTATTTCAACTGTTAGTGAAGAGTGGAGGGGACTGCCCCTGCCATGTGAATCCATGGTTGTCCCAAGAGCAGGTTGTATCCCGAATCTATCTTGAGCATATGGAAGGATATGCAGAATGTATGAGGACCAATCTCAATTGGCAGCTCAACTACTCCGATCGAGTTACGGCGGGCTCCATCGAATGCTTTGATAATGGTATGGCTACTCCGAATTCGATTGGGATTGATATTCATCTTCACCAAGGTAGTGTATGGGCAGATATTCAGAGAGGAACCTCCATCTATTAACACTCCAGCCACCATATATCCAGAGGATAAGACCAAAATGTGCAACAGTTTGCAATGATCGGTCCCCTCGGGCGGTATGTCATCATCAGTTAAGGATATCACATTGTTGTTGAAAATGTGATCAAGCAGATGTTGAAACTTTTCCGTATCAACTGATGTCGGTAGATAGGCTTCTTCTAAAACCTTTAACAAGACCTTCCGGTAATTCTCGGAAGTCAGGACCAAGTCCAAGATTCATATATGTTGTGGAGCTTCTTTCAAGCTTAAAACCACCTTGGCTTTGTTATGACCCATAGTGCGGAGGAAATTTTCAATCTTCTCAATGGGTACTTTCCCCTTAGACTTGATGACAGGCTTCATTATCCGTTGGGAAAGATACAGTGGATTCTTCTTCGACACTGTAGCAGTTGTATGCGAGGTGGATCCTTCACCTTCTCCATAATTCCATGGAACTGTACACAAGCTAACAATAGGATATTGTGCTCTGTACGGAAAGTTGATCGGCTCGGGAGCGGCCACTTTCAAAGGATTGTTGATTCCATTGAGTTGAATTACTGGCATGACAAGTGATTTGTTAACTCCATCATTTTCAGCGGATATGACTGCTACTACACTCTTCCACTTAGTAAGACCCGAATCCTCACTTGCCCGTAACACAGTGTCGTTATCTGCCAGGCGCAGTACGCCACTGTCGATTAAATTTTGAATAAGGTGGCGGAGTGCCCAGCATTCTTCTATACTGTGACCGCGAGATTGAGAATGATATTGACATACTCACTCAGAGTTGTATCGTCCTGAACGGGGGTTGATTGGAGGTAGAAGGGAACTAATCCTTCCTTTATTGATTAACATATGAAGGATTTCCTCCATAGGTTGGCCCAAATGTGTGAATTCCCTTTTGTTGGCAAAATCTCGACGGGCCTTAGCATTCGCTCTCTTCGTCACTTTATCTTCTAGTATTTCATTTTTTAAAAGTGAAGAAGGAATATTCATGACAATAGGTAGGAGACTGGCATGCTCCTAGCTGATTAGCTGACGAGTCACTTGATGCTGATAAGTCACCAGTTCTGCCAATTGCTCAATTTATTTACAGAGAGCTTTTATCTTTAGTTCCATTATGAATTGGAACTTGGCATAATCGCATCTGTCATCACCATCTTTGGGGGTCTGGGAGGATTCACAGCTGAAATTGGAACTCTGTCCGCTGCTCCAATTGATCATGTTGACCTCTTCTTCCTTGTGTTGAGGAAGAGGGTTGTCTTGAACGTGAGGCTGATCGGGTTTGGCAACCACAATTTCACCGTTATCTATCAGGTCTTGGATTTTGTGTTTTAAGGCCAAACAATCCTGAGTATCATGTCCAGGTGCCCCGGCATGATAAGCACATTTTCGAGCAGCATTAAAACCCCGTCCATTAGGGCTGGCTGGTGGAAGTAGATGCATGATTTTCTTCTGTGTTGTTAGAAGATTGAGAATGTTCTCGAGGGTGTCCCCTAAGGGTGTGAATACTTGAGGGCGTTTGGCTTCTCCACCTTTTGGTACTGGAGGATTTGAAGACTGTGCTTGAAAGGGAGTGTCATTTCTCCTCTGGACAGGCATGTTCTGATTGCCTTTTTGACCCTGTAGTATCAGGGAAACATCCTCCTCTTTCTTTTTATGGACCCTCCGGGGGTTGTTCCCATAATTTCCAGATTGGATGTGATCAGCAACAGCTTTGAGTGCAGCTAGGTCTTAAATCTTTCCGAATTTCAGTCCCATTTCAGCCATCTCCCCATGTTTGACCATTTCAGAAAATGGCTTGCTGATGCCGGCTAAAACTCTTTCATAGAAAGGTGCTTCTTGTATGTCTATGAAAGTCATGACCATCTCTGATTATGTCATGGAAGGACTAACTTGGGCAGCCAGGCGTCTCCACCTCTGAGCATACTCTCTGAAAGACTCATTAGACTGTTTCTTGATCTTGGTAATTTGATACCGATCAGGAGCCATTTGAGATTGAAAGTTGTATTGGGTGAGGAAAGCGTGTGCTAGCTCTTCCCAACTATGGATCTTTGAATTGTCTAATCTTGTGTACCACGAACGGGCTTCTCCAGTTAGACTTTTTTGGAACAGTTGCATTCTGAGTTTTTCATCCTCTGCATAAGATCCCAGTTCTCCAATAAACACCTTTAGATGTGTGTAAGGATCTCCTAACCCGTCATATTTTTCAAAGTCAGGAGTCTTAAACTTTTCTGGATAATGAATACCAGGGAAAATACACAAATCAGCATATGAAACACTCTCGTGTGTTCCAATTCCTTTGATAGTGCGAAGAGTCTCTTCCATTCGGAGGGCTTTCTTTTTGATGTCACCAGTGTCTGGGTCTCCAATGGGATGGGCAGCATCATGAGTTTTGTTGGTCGGATCCAACTGCAGTATAGGTATTGTACTGACCTGGGTTCCTCCTTGTGTGGAGGATTCAGCATGTACGGGTATTTTCTGACCCTGTGTAGACTGGTGTAATTCTTTTAGTAGAACAGCCAAATCTGTAATCTGTTTGCTTAATCCGTCGAATTCTTTGCGAGAAACTAGATTAAGTTCAGTCTGGTCGGATGACGACATGATTGACAATAGGCCTGTTGCCTTTTTGGACTTTGAACGGGTGGTAGGTCTGATTGATTCCCTGCAAAAGACTTGCATAGTTTAGTCTTTAGGGAAGGTAGATAATAACATGCTATGTGATGTGTCCAGTTTAGGAATTTTATCCTACAAAACGGATGTCAGCTGTTTGTAGCATGTATGTGTACACATTTCTTCATATTTCTCATTACATGGAGATAGATATGGAAGATAATTACAAGTAATTGTGCTTTACAAGTAATTTGAAATGAGAGCATGAAGAGACTTTCCTCCATTTTGGGTTTATCAGAGGCTGACCTATCTTAGGTTACTCTCGCGGCTTTTTGGCGTGGAGGTTCCCAAATCATCGCAATCTACTTGACGGGAAGTTAATCCGGTCTTTCAACTGGATCGAATTTGGGTGGTGCCTTTCCTGAGCCTCAGAGAATTAGTCTTCTCACGAGTCCAGTAATCAAACACCGACGGGATAGCCTCCTGGTGGAGGGACCACACAACATATATTCACATATATCGCATCTTACCGTATGAAAATGATGACATGTGCGAAGCACTAATATCACAAGCAGATATGGTGTGAAGCACTAATATCACAAGCAGTTTATAGTGCGAAGCACTAAGTAAGTAAATGCATTCATACACATTTATCATAAAATATAAATGCAACATCCACACACAAGCAGATAACAATTTTGAAAAAATTGTAATAGCGGCTTAAGTCCTCTTACTGGAGTCCCCAGCAGAGTCGCCACCTGTCTACGTCGGGATTTTTAATTGTCCCTTTCCATTATTTGTTCTTTGGTGTTCTCATTTTAGGTGAGATTTATTTGAAAAAATAAGTGAAAAAGGTCCGACATGTATAATGTCGACGATGGCCTATTAAGAGTCGCCAGTTGGTTTTTTAAATGGTTGTACCAACACAACCGAGAAAAGGTTTGCACATTAACCCAGTGATGTGACACTGCTAAGCGGGTCGGTGAAACCGAGATTCATTAAGGTCCAGGGACTTGGTTATGCGGAGGGAAGGTGTTAGGCACCCCCCGACATCTGTGTTACCACGGTGACCGCCTCTTTTCAAGAAATTGTTATCTAAATGTGTGTGTGTGTGGGTCAATGTGCTGTTATTTGGAAGTAGTGCGAGGCCTCGTTCGCACCTATATACACAGGGTTTGAATTTTATGTAAAAATTCAATTTTAAGCAAGATATGGCAGTGATATTTTATAAAAGAGGTTTTTTCAAACCCTGATGCTCAATAGTAATTGAGACCTTTTACACTCCCATTTTATTAAGTGTTCGGCTTGATTGATTTTATTTGACAGATGCGAGGCATCCGTACAAAAATAAATGTACAAAAAGGTGTTGAATTCCTCGTGGGTATGAAACCATCTGAGGAAATTCAAACATCACAGATAAATTTACAAGCTGTTTACAGCTGAAAAGGTCCATCACGGGAACCGAATCTAGATTCAGGGGACTGAATCTGTGATCACATGATTCCTAGGCTCACATGATGCCGCAATTGATATAAACGCAGTAAGCAGTATATATATAAAAGTTGTAAATATATATATATATATATATATATATATATATATATATATATATATATATATATATATATATATATATATATATATATATGCATACATGATCACCAACCATGAAGCACATCCATGGGGGATCAGAAATATAAATAAAGCTGTAAAAACTATCAACCGCCACGGAGGAAACTCCAGGCGGGACGAAATGTACAGAAAGCTATAAAAACAGTCAATCACCACGAAGTAAACTCCAGGTGGGACGAAATGTATAATATATATATATATAATATAAGCATAAACGCATTGGATATAAAATACAGGCTCATCGGATGGAGTCCAACAACAGTTAATATATATATATATATATATATATATTAAAGCAATAAACGTACCGGATGTGAAATCCAGGCTCATCGGACGAAGTCCAATAACAGTTATATATATATATATATATATATATATATATATATATATATATATATATATATATATATATATTAAAGCAGTAAACTTTTCGGATGTGAAATCCAGGCTCATCGGACGGAGTCCAACAACAATTAATATATATAAGTATATATATATTAAAGGAGTAAACGCATCGGATGTGAAATCTAGGCTCACCGAACAAAGTTCGATAGCAGTTCATATATATAATATATATATATATATAAGAAAGCCATTAAACGCACCAGACATAAGTCTAGGCTCATCGAACAGAGTTCGACACGTAGTTCATATATATAAATGTATACATATACAAAAGCAATTAAACGCTCCTAACCGAAGTCTAGGCTCAAACGAGACATAATTCGATAATGTTAGTCAATATATATATATATATATATATATATATATATATATATATATATATATATATATATATATATATACAGACTGGAATGAATTCACAGACCGAAGCCCGGGCAAAAGTAAGCAACACGACTCTCAACGTGTAGAAGGGTGTGTGCAAAGATGAAGAGAAAGACTCTAAAGTGTGTGAGAAGGCTTACATCTGACTGCTAAAAAAGGCTTCTATATCTTTAGAGTGGGTAAACACTGGCTTTTGTGGGTACAAAAGAGGCTATATATGAGCTCACAGGTGTTTAAAAGGGGAAAGTACACTGCATGGGATGAGTGCAGAGCAAATTGGGCAGGGCTTCCTCGCCGTTTTCTCTTGAAAAATCAGCACCCCAAGCCCTCTATTTATAGGCATATTAGCTGCAGGTGTACCAGAGGCAACCCGGGTTGGCCCGGGTTTTTCGGGTCGGGTCATCTCGAAGTACGTGTACTCGGTCACTGTAATGTCCACTCAAATTTTTAGAAATGCAATTTGGGCATCCGTTTGAGGTATACAGGACCTATTTCGGACCGCCATTGTCGAGAGTTGTACGATGGCATGGGATTAGAGTTTGTATGAAGTCATTGAAGATGGGACGGTGCCCTCCGGTTTTCAAGCTTCAACTTTCATTCGTTACCCCGTACAATAGTCACTCGAGATTGATTAGTCTTGTAGGACATTGTTGTGTAGATATGTTGAGGCGAAGTGGAGTGGCATCGTGTTGGTCAGATGACAATGTTGCCCCTCACCGGTGTTATCGCCAGATTGGGCTGATAAAGCAAACGTTGCTCAGCTTCGCTGGGATTGGACTGTTGCAATTGGTTGAAGGTCCTCATTGTCATCCTTGAGGTGTGTCTTTCTTCTCGATGTTATCGCTGGGCTGGTACAGTGGATCTCGTTGTGAGCGCCGAGATTGAAGCTGGTCGCACTTGTAACAAGCATTTTCGGTGTTATTGCCGAAATTGCATTCCTTGGGGTTATCACCAAGGTTGGTGGCTATTCCCATGGTTGGGACTGAGACTGGATACCTCGGGTGTGTGTGCCGGTATTGATCTGCATGCCTCGGGGTTATCTCCGAGATTGGAATTGTTACTCCCAGATTGCGATCTGGGGTTGATGCTGAACTTCCGGTAGTATCCGGTACGGATATGGATCGTCTTTCAGGGTTCCCTCTTAAAAGGTGAATCTGCTCTCCTACAATATTAGTGACAGTAGTACAGAAAATTTCGAGTGTCTACAGTGAATTAATGTGAAGCCCAAAGTAATTTAATGCAAGCCCACAAGAATAAGTTAAGTAATTAAACTTAAGCCCAATATAATGATCCATTGGATAAGCTTGATCCATAGGGCAACCCATGGGTGATCTTGGTGCCCAAGTATTGGATAATTGTTGTGGTGGCCAAGTAATTAAGGTGGAGAGCAAGTAAACTTAGGGATTAAGTCATGAATAGTAAGGAGGTTATAAAGGATGTGGGATTTGGCTTTTGTCCATTCTGCCCTAACTTAGAGACTTCTATAAATAACAAGTTGGATTTCATTATTTGCTTGTTCATTTTTCATCCAACACCTTTCATTTACAAAGTGCTTAAGTGTTAAAGAGAATAAGCAAGAAATAAGTTAGACTTTCATATTTGTTTCAAGAAGAAGAAAAGCTAGTTCATCAAGGGTAAGACTCTTATCCAATATCTTCCATCTCTTCCATGATAGCTTCATAGAGAAGTGATGGTCATGTATGATAAGAAATCATAAGAAGGGTTAAGCTAATGACTTAAGTATTAATAAACCGGGAATAAGCACTTTATCCATGAATAAGCTATGAACTAAGGAAGAACTTGTAAGACATATATCATGTTTACATGAATAAAGAATAGTATGTTAATAAGATGTAGGAATGATGGTTAGAAAACTTTAACTATCATAAACCATGTGAAACAAAGTTATATGTAAGTTATACTTTGATAAGTAAATAAGTTCATGAAGAACATGTAATGACTTAACATGAAAATTAGTGGTGGTAATATGTAGGTTGAGATGTCTATATGATGGATTGAATCCATTTGGAATAATGAACAAATCATAAGTAACGAAGTTTTGCCCGAATTCACACGATTGGATGATAATCATCGAATTCGTGAAATTCTCATAATGGAACTCGAATTTTGTGTTGGAGTTTAAAAACATTCATTTTCGATGAAGACAAGTCTTATTTGGCATTATAGAGTTGTGGACTCAAAAATGACCGGATTCCGACTTAGAATGAAGAAACAAGCATTGAACGTTCACGAAAGTTTATCGTTTTCTTTAAAAATGAACCAATAGGTGAATTTAGAGTTAACAAAGTCAGAAAGATAAAATTCTTGCATGAACACGTAGAGTATGTAATTTTTGAACCAAAGGCTCTTGAACGAGCCAATTCGGACTTATAACTAAGAAGTTACAAGCCCGGGAATTTCACTAAGTAGAAAATCTGTCAAAATTTTCTGAGGCACAGAGTCCACGCCGCAGCGCGACTCCAAGAACAAAGGCCCGCGCCGCAGCGCAAGGCCAGAACATGGTGAACTGTTAGTTGGTGCCGCAGCGCGACACAGTGAAGGGCAAATGGCGCTGCAACGCCGAAGCCGGGACTTGAGCACTGCTAACCCGCGCCGCAGAGCGAGTCCAAAAAGGAAAGCTGGCGCCGCAGCGCCAGCCTTAGGGTTTAGACAATGAAGAATGTTTATAAGTAGAGCATGAATGGTAATTGATTAACAATAGACTAAGGAACTTAATATAACATTGTTAATTCATGATTAAACCTTAAGTATGATCACTTAGGGTTGAAGTAAGTCAATGCATATGAACGTAAAAATGACGTAACGGAAAGCCGGAACCAATAATAACCAATCTAATACGTAATTAGATTAAGAGAAGGGTAAGATTCTTTAGGAACCATGTATGTTATTCATGACCTACTATGTTATGTGATGTTATCATCTACTGTAGAGACCTTAAAGTCTTAAAGTGCACGTGTTATAACTGTAGCAGACGCTAAAGGCAAGTGTTCTAACCCTTATTTCAGTGCAATCTGGACAAGCTTTGTGATTCATGTATTCTTCGCATGAACTAATGTCTGATGAAGTCAAAGCCAATTCTTTCGGCTAGACTTACGATATATTGGATTTCTTACAATCTATCAAAGTACTGTCAATGTTTTACCAAACTATATTGGTGTGGTTTTCAAATGAAGACTGAGTATGCTAAAATGTTTTATAGTCAAACGACAGGCACGTGAGGTTGCCACAACTTAAACGTACATACGTTTAATGAATGTAGTGTTGATCAACATAGAGTACTATAGGCTGATCACCTAGACGTGCTCGTAAGTTATGCCAGACTTACGGACTTAGTGCTGGGATGTCCATTTCAAAGAACTTATGAAATGCTCATGGTCTTGGACCGGAATTGATGTTTTACTGAATATTGTCATTGTAAAACGTTTTGAAGGAAAAGAAGTGCTATTTTAAATTATCGATAGTACTTTGTAACTATTGTTCAGTTATTGAAGATATACGGTTCCTATATTTCAAGCATATTGTTTTATTAGAATTGTTGTACTTGCTGAGCTAGTTAGGCTCACTCTTGCTTGAACCATATGAATGCAGCTAAGATCGAACGGACCGAAAGATCTGGCAAGGATAAAGGGAAGGCTAAGGCGAACCCGTAAATTACCTAGGTAATAGTATAGGTTTGTAATGATAATATTTGATATTATGACAAGATCAAATGTAACGGTTATACAGAACCTGGGGAATGGTAATATTATTTTGGAATATATATAAGACATATTCGTTCTTTTGAGGCATTTCAATTGAATGTTTGTATGAACTGTAGCACCATGTAGCACCATCTGTCGGGTTGGAAGATATCCGGATTTAGGGGCGTCACAATTATAATTTACTAAAATAATAATTAGGGTTTCTAACTTAGCAATTAGGGTTCCTAATTTAGAAATTAGGGTTTCTAATAATTAGGATTTTCCCTAATTAGGGTAATTTGGGTCGTTAATCACATTATCACAATTACATAACAAACTTGTACTCTCATTTGAGTTTCTATTTAGGGTTTAGCACAATAATACCAAGTTTTTCTACTGTCACACTATAATTGACCAATTATCAGTCTACACACATACAGTACATATTTATAGCATTGAAATATATTTAATATAATATTATTATTGTCATTCCTTATTCTAAATCCAGAATTAAGATTTGAATTCCATATCTGCTATATCTTTCATATATACCATTATTAATTAAAATAAAATAATTAACTTAATTAATCTAAAATAAATTCATATAATAAAATAATTATTATAATAATTTTAATAATCATCCATATTTTATTTAAATAAAATAATAATCATATTTTTATGGAAAATAATTAATAAAAAAAATCATTTCTACTATAAAATTAATTATTATAAGAATATACTTTATACTGAATAATAATTCTAAAATAAAATTATTTGTAATTATTCATGTAATAAATATATTTTTATTTATCACATAAATATACATACACATTACCTGGCACATATTCTCACCTTTAAAATAAAAAAATATATATGCAAAATTTCTTATTTATTTATATAGAAAAAATCGGGTTATTACATTCACCCTCCCTTATAAAGATTCCGTCCCTGGAATCACCGTTTTAAAACTTGTACACCCTAAGGTAAATAGCGTACACATTCATTGCAAGTAGATCTCGATCAGATTCGATCGGACTGATCTTTAACTAATCAACATAAAGCTTGTCTATTTGATTAAACGAAAAAATTTATCTCTAATAGAACTCAAATTCCTCCTTCAAAATTTCTTTATAAAATAATTTACTATATAAAGGAAATCATATACACGAAAATAAAAGTTATACGAATAATACCTGGAGTTCCATCACCAGCTGCCACGGTATCCTAGACCATCATGTTGAATACTCTTGCAGTTGATTTTGTTGGCTTACTTAATGAAGTTGGTCTTGTGATCGCCAGAGTCCCGCTGCCTTTCTCCATGGTTACACTGCCTGCCTCCATTCTCCTTTACGGACAGTCCTTCACCTTATGTTCCATCGATCCGCATAGAAAACACCCAATGTTCATCCTTGGATTGGGGCAGTTGGGAGAGATATGGCCCTCCTACCCGCACTTGTAACACACAAACTTACCCTTTAAACATTCACTAGAATGGTTCTTTTCACAATTCCCACACTTCACAGCCTGCTTCTTAACACCTTCCTACTTGACCTGAATGTTTCCAAAATTGTTCCCCTTTCTTTTCACATTTCCACTCCTACTCCCACTATTAGTTTTCACCTTCATAGCTCCTTCGACCCTGCCTTTATTCCTTTTCTCCTTATTGTAGCGGCTCATGGCCTCACTCCCTTCTTCGGCTATGATAGCCTTTTTCATGAGTGCTGTAAAAGTGTTTATCTGCAATACTGCCACCTTATTATAGAGCTATTATTTTAATCTCAGCTCGAACCTTCTTGCCTTCCTAGCCTCCGTATCCACCTAGTGTGGAGCGAACCTAGCCAACTCATTAAACTTTGTGGCATACTCCGCAACTGACATGTTCTCCTGCTTTAACTCCAGAAATTTTACCTCCATCCTCTCCTGCATACTAGCTGAGAGATAGTTTTCAAAAAATAGAGTTTTAAACCTAGCCCAAGTTACCACACCTTCTCCTGTCCTCTCTTGATTTGCTTCCCACCAAAAATTTGCCTCCCCTTTCATCATATAGGTGGCAAAAGCGGTCTTTTGCCCCTCATCTTTCCTAGCAATTACGAACGCCTTTTCTATCTCTTTAACCCATGTCTGGGCTTCTATAGGGTCAGCTGTTCCCCTGAATTCTGGCGGTCTGACCGCTTTTAAGTCTTTAAAATTTTCTAAGCGATTGTCTGGTTAGTTCCCTGCTGCATAGTCTGAGCTATCATATTTGTAAAGTTTTGCATCGGGTCTTGTTGTTATCCTCCAGCGTTGTTGACAGATTCTTCTGCCCTTTGATTTCGAGTTCGACGTCTTGGCGGCATTATCTAATTAAATAAAATCATAAATTTAACTTACATTCTAAACCTTATTGTATAATTTTAACATATAACATGATGTTTTATACAAAATTTATTTCATTAATCAAACATAGATTCATATTCATTCAGCTAATTCATAGCACTTTACATAACATAGCACATACTGATATCCCTTAGTGACAACAAAAGTCAGGATTTAATGCTATAACTTGTACAAAAGTTGAGAATATTATATTATACAGACATACTTATCATAGAACACGCATAATTTAACAGTACTTATACTACTGGTTCACTATGCCTCTTTTTTGATCTTGGACAACCTTTCGCCTGATGACCTTCTATCCCACAGATAAAACATACACCTTGCTTCGGATTGGGACAATAAGGAGAGAAATGTTCCTCATGTCCGCAATTGTAGCAAACGTTTTCCTCTTTCCGGCATAAGCCTTCATGTTTCTTGTCACATTTTGCACACTTTTCTATTCTGTTAAGGTTTCCTTGGTTGTTATCAGAATTTTCTATGTCACGGTCTTTCATCTTTCTTTTCCCCTTCTTGTTCGGAGCTACACCCAATTTGTTGCTTTTGGCTCCCATTTGATCAATTTAGATTTTAAGCTTATCTTGTTCTTCCATTGTTTCTATTAATGCTTTTCGCAATTCACTATTTAGTAGCTTTTCTATTTCCCACAGCTTTTCCAGAGAAGAAACCTTGTTCTTCAGATTCTGCACCTCCGTTGATACTTGATCAGCTCCAACTTTAGTGTCTGAATCACTATCTGTCAGTTCTATTATTTCTGGATCTGGTACTACGTTTTCCAATACCACTACCTCATCAGGGTTGCTTGCACTGTGAGCCTCTATTTCAGCTATTGGCTTTGATATTGGCTCCTTCTTTACGATCTGAGGGTATCCTAGTCCTTTTTCACCTGACATCTACACACATAAATTATTTTGATTAGAATATAATATATACACATAGCAAATAATAGGTTTTATATAAGTTATCTTTTATTTGGTTTTACGATGAATTCATTCAATTCATCTCTTTTTAAACTCTATATGAGTTATTTGTATTTTCAATATTTTTCTATGTTCTAAGGTTATAGCCTAAGGTCTATCACATCTAAGGTTTCTAACCCTAAGCTCTGATACCAACATGTGACGCCCCCAAATTTAGGTACTTGAAACCCGAACTCGGTGCTTCACGATACCATTTCTATGAGCGGAATAATACTAATAATAATAAAAATAATATACATATCAAACTTAATTTATATATCAGATTCTAAATCCCAGGTACGCGACCTTTAAACATTCATTACATGATAATCACTAGATATCATTGTCTTAATAAAGTCTAATTATTACATAGGATAGCGTAGAACTTATTCTGCAACCTTTTCTTTTCCTTCGTTCCTGGCAGAGCTTTCTGGTTGATCACACTTAACTGAAAACATTTAAATTAAGCAAGAATGAGCATTTAAGTGCCCAGCAAGTAATAGCAATAATAAATATTAGCTGAAAGAATTAAATATTTTCTTTGATCGACACTTCTACAACGAATCAACAGTTGTGAAGTAAGCTGAAACAATTCTAAACAACATAACAATTCTATTTCAAATTTTGAAACTACGTATTGACTATAATTAGAGATCATTCGACAGACTATGAACATTGTTTTCTATTTTTGAAAAGGTTAAACAGAACTTCATTTGCAAACCATCATAACTTACAGGCACGGGGGTGATCAACCCGTTATGCCCTGTATTGATCAATACTACATGCAAGAACGAGATTATCGTTCATCTTATCTGCCTTTGGCGCATAAAAGTTTCCCATGTATAGGATGTTCATACTTAGTCGGGAATCCGAACCAAATCAATTCAGTTAGATACAATAAAGTTCTATCTTGTTTAATATTTTTAAATTTGTGTTTAGCCGAATCAAATAGCCTAGACGGCTTTTAAATCAACGTATACATACTGGAAACTAACTAGTATGTATCAAACATGTGATTAAATACAATGATTATCCAAGTGAGGACACTTTTCTAACCATATTTAGAAATTAACGAACAGAATAAATATCTGGATTATACAATAATACTGTGTTGATAAACAATGATCGAATAATTTAAGAACTTGTATGAATACAAATGTTTGGATATATAATCAATAACAATAGATTTAATAATCTGGCATAACGATAATATAATTCTGAAACTTTCTTACTCATGTCCATTGCATAAAGTAAATGCAAAGTTAGGATACTTGTCTGAGCTGCTGCTTACAATTACGCAATTTAGTTTTATCTTTTATATCGAAACTTATCATTAATAAGATCATTCGTTTGATTAGAATAATATATCATATCACATAGTACTGTCATTTGCAGTCAGCACATATCCTAATCACATTGTCACATATGTTTAACAGTTATTAGATCACAAACAATCCTCTAACGAGTCAAATTATCTAAGTTCAGATCAATTTCTGAAATATTTCGGTGCACCGACGGCTTTATCGGATAATTATCGAGTCTAAAACTCTATTCTGTAGTTCAATGTTCGTTTAGATAATTCAAATATTAGTCACATTATTTTTAAATGACTTATAATCATTTTTAAATAATTATTATAATTTATCATAATTTTTCAAACACTAGAATCATTTTTAAATGATTTAAATATTAAATAATTCTATTATCATTAATATTAAATTATTAATGAAACCTTTGACAAAATATTAAAGTTATTTATAATAACTCAAAATATTTTTAAAACATTTTTATTATCCTTAAATAATTTTTAAAACATTTAAAATCATTTTTAAATAATTATCATTAATATTTGAATAATAATGTACTATTTATCAAAATATTAAAAGTTATTTATTATTACTTAAAATATTTTCAAATTACTTATATCCTTTTTAAATAATTTTTAAATTAATAGAATCATTTTTAAACTATTTATTTAATATAATTATTAAATAAATAATATATTATTAATATTAAATTATTAATAAAATTTACCTTTAAATATTAAAAGTTATATTCTATCACTTAAAATACTTTCATAACACTTAAATAATTTTTATATGATTTTTAAATCATTAATTCTCCACAATTTATTTAATATATTTATTAAATAAATTAATTACCATTAATATTAATTAATTAATAAAATTCATCACTTAATATTAAAAGTTATTAAAAATAACTTAAAATATTTTATTATACCATAATATATTTTTAAATGATTTTTCATGTATTAAAATTATTTTTAAATAATTTATTTAATATTATAATTAAATAAATTAAATACCATTAATATTCTAAAAATATTAAATATTTATGAAATATATTCAAAATTATTAAAAACCCATTTTTAGGCTTTAAAATAATTTTTTAGCAATTTATTATGTATTTTTAATAATTTAAAATTAATTTTCTCTATTTATTTCATAAAATAATAATTTTCAGAAATTAAGTGTCGCTAAAGGTGCTATAGGCGACAAAACCGTCGCTGAAAGTGTTCTTGAGTGTTCTTGATGAAACCCAGAAATGCATATTAGTGAGCAAGGTGTCACGTTTGACTATCATTTGCTCCATGATCCTAAGGTATTCTGGTCAGCCTAAAGTGTTTAGATTGTAGTATAAATGTAATACTATCATCATCAATCAAGTTCATAGCCAACACATATCGTACTTGAGAGATCTAAGCTCTCAAAAGCGTTGTTAGACATGTTCTTCAATTTCTGGGTTTTTCAGAATTGAAGAACAGTCTTAGGTGCCTACTTTCGATACTTATAACTTCCACTACAGGTCTGTTTTGAATGATTTAAAGATTCATAATTGTAAAATATATGTCCAGGTACCATAATATATCATCCGATCATCATAACATTAACACATGCAAGATATATTGGCCGGTCAAAGTAGTGGTCAGAAACTGCTTATGAAGATTTTTGGGTTACCCAGAAACTCCATCCGGCAGTTTCGTCCACACCACTTTGACCACTGATTACTTTGATTCTGAGAAGGATCTAAAGATTTTAGAGGCATGGTCATGTAGCCTACACGTCAGATAGCAACATTAAAACAATAACATGGTCTAAAATATAAACACAAGCAAGATCAAGGCCCTGCAAAACGACTGTCAGATTTTCTGGGCAAATCTGGGTTACCCAGAAATAGCTAGTCAATGCCGGTCAACGCACTTTCACCACTCATATCTTGAGTTCTAGACTTGATCCGACCTTGATTCAAGTTCCAGATCAAAGTCCTTATGGAAAACTACAAGTCCAAAACATAAAACACACAAAATCATAAACAAAGAGAGATCTACAGCCTCTGACTTTTGCTTGTCAGACACAATATAAAATTTTTCCAGATTTTTGAAATCTTCAAATCCAAGCCTATAGATGTTATGGATCTAACATCTATCAAACCATATCACTTATATAGACTACAAACAACATGTTTTAACATTAAAACACAAGATCTAACACATCAATCAAGATCAGATTTGGTTTAGGTTTTATACCTCACTTTGAACAAATCTTGATTCTATGCTTATGATCTGATAGAGAAGATAGTGGGGCTTGATTTTGGGACTGATCTAGTAATAGAATTCATAGGTTTTAGAGAGAGAGGGTCTAGGATGAGTATTGGAAATAAATGAGCATGAATGCACACTTTCTCTCTCCAATTCTATATATATATTGATGTGTAATGTGTATGGCTGATATGTATAGCTGATGGCTGGAGATTTGGGCATGTGATAATATCTAAAGTTGGTGACTTGCCAAGATATGGCAAGATTTACAAGCAACAAATCCAAGAATGGGACAAAAAGGGCAATTAGGTCATTTTACTTATAATTTTAATGGTATTCTTGTCCATGGTACTTGAATCTAGGGTTTAATCAATAAATTTTAAACCTTAAGGTTTCCCAAATATTTTTTAGGGTTTCAAAAATTAAGTTTAAAGTTTAATAAAATATTAATTAGAACACACTAATTAAAATTAGGGTTTTTAATAAAAAATTAGGGTTTTAAATAATTAGGATTTCTTGATATTATTAGGGTTCCCAAATTATGAATTAGGGTTTTTTAATTAGCATTACAATTTACTAAAATAATAATTAGGGTTTCTAACTTAGCAATTAGGGTTTCTAATTTAGAAATTAGGGTTTCTATAATAATTAGGATTTTCCCTAATTAGGGTTATTATCAATAATTTCGGTCGTTAATCACATTATCACGATTACATAACAATCTTGCACTCTTATTTTAGTTTCCATTTAGGGTCTAGCACAGTAATACCAGGTTTTTCTACTGTCACACTATAATTGACCAATTATCAGTCTACACACATATAGTACACATTTATAGCACTAAAATATATTTAATATAATATTATTATTCTCATTCCTTATTCTAAATTCAGAATTAGGGTTTGAATTTCATATCTGATATATCTTTCATATATACCATTATTAATTAAATTAAAATAATTAACTTAATTAATATAAAATAAATTCATATAATAAAATAATTATTATAATAATTCTAACAATCATTCATATTTTATTTAAATAAAATAATAATCATATTTTCATAGAAAATAATTAATAAAAAAATTTATTTCTAGCATAAAATTAATTATTATAAGAATATACTTTATAATGATCAATAATTATAAAATAAAATTATTTGTAATTATTCATGTAATAAATATATTTTTATTTATCACATAAATACACATACACATTACCTGGCACATATTCTTACCTTTAAAATAAAAAAAATTTATATGCAAAATTTTTTATTTATTTATATAGAAAATATCGGGTTATTACAAATACCCGGTGGTAAAAGTATAAAAATATGCGTGGTTGCATAGTAGCACACGTTATTGATTATTGATGCTTACGAAGCCACTTAGTTATACTCAATTATTACTACAGTAATTGATGCATAATATCTCACGTTATTTGATTCAATTATTGTCACGGTATCATTTGCATAATATTTATTATTAGTAAATCAATAATTGAGACGACAAAGTTATTCATATTATTATTTGTAATATTGACAATGTCTAGAAATTTCTGTCGATGAGAGGTTTAGTCACCTAATTGCGCGCCAATAGGGAGAAATCCTTATCGAAAAACCCCCTCTTTCCTGGAAATGATCTGATTGTTAAATATTGTGAGTTATAATATTAATGATGAATAATTGTTGAAAGATTAAAAATGTGTTGATTAAAGATAAGTGATTTTTGATAAATATTTATTCAATTTTTGATATAAATAAAGTGATTTGTTATGAGGTGTTTGTTATAAGTTTGGCTTATTATTCCATGAGGGGATGTGCTAATTTTTTAGACCGTTGGTTGAAGATATAATAGTAAATCAATATGGACCGCTGATGGAAAGTTATAATAGTAAATCAATATGGATCGCTGGTTTCAAGTAAATCAGTATGGACCGTTGCTTTAAGTTTTAATAGTAAATCAATATGGACCGTCCATTTAAAAGTAAATTAATCTGGGCCGTTCATGAGTTAGTTACTATTCAGTCCTTTTTCCTATAAATAGAAGCTCATTCCTTCATTATTTTTTACAAATTCACTAAAACTCTATAGAGAGAAACTATAGAGAGAAATAAGAGGAGTATTCTGCTACTACCCTACTTCAGTATTCAATCTTCTACTAAGGTAAAGGGTGTTATTTATTTCATATTCGCTTACGATATTATTTTTCGTATTCGTAAGGAATATTATCTTCGTTCAATACTCGTAAGGGGTATTATTTCTTTCGTATTCATGAAGAGAATAATTTTTTCCAATACTCATAAGGGTTGTTATTCCATTCTTTATTATTCTGTTGGAATAACCTGTTTACGCGGACTACCGCATGCATGGTGAAATCTTTTGTTATTCTATTCTTTATTATTTTGTGGGAATAACTCGTCTACGCGGACTACCGCATGCATGGTGAAATCTTTTGTTATTCTATTCTTTATTATTTTGTAGGAATAACATGTCTACGCGGACTACCGCATGCCTGGTGAATAACCCTTTGTATTTAATTGTTATTAAATTATAAAAATGATCTGTCTACGCGGACTACCGCATGATAGGTGAAAATCCATTTGCAGCTTCGTATATTATTTCTTTTCATATTCTTAAATTTAAACTTACTATGGTAAGTATTGCTTCTATAATTCCTAAAATTAGTGAAATATCCTTGAGTTTTGCGTTTCATCCAGTATCGTTCATTGGAATATTGATCTAAACTTTCTTATTAAATATCAATATTTTCACCTGGGATACTATTCACGGATTACTATTCACTCGATTACTATTCACTCGAATATTTTTCACCCGAGGATTCGGGGCACTTTTCATACCGAGTTACTATTCACGGGTTACTATTCACGTGTTACTATTCACTCGGGTATTAATCACTCGGGTATTCGGGGTATTTTTAATGCCGGGATACTATTCCCGAAGTACTATTTACGGGATACTATTTACTCGGGTACTATTCACCCGGAGTATTATTCATGATAAAAATTGATTTCTTTTCGGTCCAAACATTTTTGATATAATATTTTTCTTGAATTTTACTCCACAAAGCAGTATCATATTGATAATTTGGATATTTTTAAACTCTGAATAAATTTAAAGTCTTTAATATTTATCCTTGATCTCGTTTGATTGAATTCGTATATCATTGTCATCATCCTAATGCTTATATTGTGATAAAAGTCATCTGTGGCTTACGTGCGTAGATATACTATTGATTGGTGTGATTATGACCAGGGATTATTCGGTATAATCATGATCGTAATGTTACAAATGATGTGGTAAAAGTCATCATTGGCCCGTAGTGCATTGATGGACAGTTGTTGGTATGATCTTGATCATTGATGATTACATGAATATCCTTGGCCCATAGTGCAGGGATAATTTGATGATGTGACTTATTTATTAAGCTGAGTCTCAGCGATAAAGTTGATGAAAAACTTTTTAAATCATAGAAGATAATAGTTATCATGCTCTACTTGACTCTTCTAATGGATTGTTTGTTTCGCTACAGTTAAACTTGATGTTTATTTTATTTTATCAGTTTAACAATGTTGAAGGCTAACGATAATTTATTCTGCATTATCTTAGTCATAATATTTCTTACTGGGCTAGTTGAGCTCACTCTTTTGCTTTCATTGTTCTCTTTAAGATATGAGAACGTAACCGGGACTAGTCGGAGAACAGAGTGACGGTCCGAGATTGTGGCTATAGTAGTCCTCATTATTTTATAAAATAGTGTGATAATAAATATAATGAGGACTTCATTTGAGTTTGAATACTGTCTATGAGACAATATTCGTGTAAAAACTCTAAGCTACGCTATTGTCGTATTGTATAAAAGAAGTTTGTATTTGATTTATGTACCATGTATTTGGAGACTCAAAACGGGTGACGTATACCTATTCTAGGGGCGTCACATATGTTCCTATTATATATCAAAGGACTTTACGATTTTTCTTAATGCAAGCATACTTGCATATTCATTCATATATATCATAATCAAATCATATATAAATAGGAATAACATTCACTTGCTTGTTCCTGACATAATATATTCTATTTATAATCTAATAAAACGAATAACTTTATATATAATATAAAAAGTATTATTTTTTATATAAAAAGTTTTCTGTTTTATTACTATTATAATAATAAAACAAAACTGAGATAACTTTCTACCGACGATTTTGAAAAATGAGTAAGTGAGGGTCCATGTAATAAATCAAACTTACAACAAATACTTTATGAAAAACCTCTCTATTTATATCAAAAATTGAATAAATATTTACCACAAATCATTTATCTTCAATAAACACATTTTTAATCTTTCAACAATTATTCATCATTAATATTATAACTCACAATATTAACAACTAATTCCCAAGAAAGAGGGGGCTTTCCGATAAGGACTTCTCCTTATTGGCGCGCAATTAAATAATATAACCCATTTCCTCGACAGAACTTTCTAGACATTGTCAATAATACAAATAATAATATGAATAACTATGTCGTCCCAATTATTTATTTAATAATATAAAATATTGTGCAGATAATACTGTGACAATAATTGAATCAATAATATGAGATACTATGCATCAACTACTATGGTAATAATTGAATAAAACTGAGTGACTTTATAAGTAAGCATCAATAATTAGAGATATTGTACAATACCGTGTGCTACTGTGCAACCACGCGTATTACTGTACTTTTATTACCGGGTATTTCAATAGTTTAACGGTAAAAATTTTACCGTTATTTTTATAAAAAGGTTATTTCTGTCACTTTCTATATTCGACAGTAATTTCATTGTGTGGAGTCCACCAATGATTGTGCCGTCGTACGGATATTCCCCGACAAAAAGAATATTCACCGACCAAACGAATATTTTATGACAACTTGCTTACTTGAAAAATTTGCACATATTAACCATAACTATAGTATTATATCAAATTCATATCTTATTATTCAAAATAACATTTAGAGAAAATTAAATTTTTATTCATAAAAAGTTGGGGTCTTACAACTAAATTGCAAAACAAAAGAGAAATACTAAAGCACTTGACATGCATTTTAGTTTCTATTTCTTTGACTATAAAGACAACAATTTATTTGAAGAGATTATAAAAATAACAAATTTAAATTGATTATTAAATTTTAAATTTAATGATATTTGGATGAAGAGTTTTGGAGTGAATGTGAAATTATGGGAGAAAAATAAGAAGATGATAAATAATGAAAGAGCAAAAGAAAGTTGAGGAATAAAAAAAAGTAAAAGTCTCTTAATATTATAAAGAGCATCACGATTTTGCGGTGATTACCAAGCCCCTCATTCAATTGTAAAAAAAATATATTTTAAATTCATTCTTGTTAAATGTAAGAATGTTAAATTTAAGTCGAATATAATAAAAAAAAATACAGTGACTTTGAGCCACGTACTTTTTGTAAACAAAATAAATAAATTCACTGCATTTCAACATTAGTTAAGTAGTTTTTTTTTCGATCTAGATCACAGATGTCCGAGTCGGGGCGACAAAACTCTCCCTATCAAGATTTAATGTAGCTGCATTCTTAAGCCTTGAACTGAAGACTTTGGTTAAACTAGAACAACAATCTTACTCGTTGATCTAGTCGCTCGGTAATATTAGTTAAATAGTTACATTCCACTATTTTATTCCTTAATTTTTCTTCTCTCTTTTAGTCTCAATCATCTCCCAATGTTCCTCCCATAATTTATCATTCATTTCTCCTCACTCTAAAATTCTTTAACCAAACATTGTTAAATTTAAAATTGTGAGAATTAATGTATTCAACTTTTTATTAATTTATAAAAATAATTAATTTTTATAATCATACTATATATTACAAACGCATTACCTGTGTGCAGTAACAAATAAAATGTAACTGCAATTTAAGCACACAATAATTACACAAAATCACCAAATATCAATTAATAGTTTATCCCACCCTAATAATAATAATAATAATAATAATAATAATAATAATAATAGAATTTGTTTGGCACAAAATCACAAAGAAAAAGGATTAAAAATTTGTCCCATTTTGTGATTAAAAACTTGTCCCATCTTATAATAACAGATAATTGAAATATAACTATTACATTAATGATTGAACTATATTGAGCTGCAATTTATTTCCTCCATCCAAATTCATTGGTAAAAGCCGTAAATTGGATCAGTGACAGACAATGAAGGAGAAATAGTAGGTGGAGACCCATGACGATCTTTTAATTTTTATCCTTTAGGCTCACTCTCTGTTTTTGATAATATCCTTTTCGCTTAATTCACTACTAAGCATTTATCCAATTCCATTAGAGTTTGTTATTGACCCTTCTCCTTTGCCTTTTGTTTTTACTTATCAATAACACCAATATAGGCTTTATAACTATATAATTAAATGACCCCTTAATTATAAATATTTGTATGCAATTTTATCTTAATATTAAATATAGTTCTTTAAATTCCCAAAATCATGGTATTTTGTCACCCAACTTGGAGGATAAAAATAATAATAATATTAGTCAATTATATAATATATGTACCCTGAAAATTATACTGAGAAGTGTCATTATTTATGGGACAATCATTTAAAGCCCATTTCACAATCATTTCCATACCAAAAAGGTCACACTCTTTTTGTTTCAAAATAAGAGTTTCAATTTGTGACCTTTTTAATTTTATTTAAATTTATCTAAATTTGAAATAAGAGTCTCAATTTGCGATATTTAAAAAGTTTTACAAATTATTATTTTTATTATTTATGTAAATTTATATTAATTTTAAATTTGTAAAAATTTTATAAATTTTATTTTATAAAATCAAAATGAGACCCTTCTTCTGGAATATACTTAAAACTAACAACATGGTCAAAACTCTTTCTCAACAACCTAACTTATCACCTGAAATTTAAGGGGTAAATTTTGCACCCGTTGGAAACAGATTCTCATCATCATCTTGCCTTTTCTGCTAACTGCCCACATGATTTTTGTGTATGTAATCAACTCTCCCTTCGTCACTTCATCCTCATAAGCCATAAATAGCAAGTTTCTGCTCCCTTTTGGCTTCTTTTGCCACTCAAAACAGCCACCAAGACAGGAGAGAGAGAGAAAGAATAAGCAGAAGAAATTCAAAATTTGCTAAAGGGAAGATCAAAAATCTGAAACCGTTCTCTCTCCAATTAGCTTGAGATCTCCTCTCCTGTCCCTATTAGGCCATGACCCACCTTTCTTATCTTTAGTTTTACTTTTGAAAAAAAGGGACTTTTATATATACCCACACAAAGAGTAGGGGAAAAGGGAAAAAGGGAATGATGAAGAATTTACTAGCATTTATGCTTCTTATTCATGGACCCATTTTGGTTTTTTATCTGCCTGTCATTGATGCCAGGCCAGACCCCATTTTCTCACCATTTTCTTCTCCTGATCCTTCACCAGCGGTTGCCCCAATTCCTTCAATTTTAGCATCAAGGGATGCTTTCTCTCCAGGTGAACTCTCTGTGTGTGTGAATCTGTGTTATGATTTCAGTTTTTCTTTTTGAGTTTCGTTTTTATGACTGTAATCTGTTTTTTTGGGGTAATGGGTTGCATAATTTCAGATTTTGAATTTAAAGTTTCAAGTGCTTAAAATAAACCATATATCATTACATTGAATGGAAATAATGTTAAAATATATCCTTCACAATACCCATTATCATTTTGGTGAAAAAATTGATCCTGCCCATTTCCCTTTGGCTTTCTCTGAGGTCTGGGATTTTCTTTATTTGATGTTCTAGCCTCAGAGATCACTGATTTAACCAAATCTTTGGTTTTTATTACTGGGATTATTCTTTTTTCCTAGCTGACCAGTTTTTGTTTCCCCTATATATTTCTTATGTAATCAGAGACTCAAATTGGAAGTGAAAAGCATACAATGGAATCGGATAGGAAAATGCTTATAGCACTCGTAGTTGCTTTCACATCACTGGGGGTAATCATATTGTCTTTGATATGTTTGTGGATTTACCATAGAAGGAGCATACAAAAATCTCAGGAGGTCACTTCCCATAGCTCAGGTACTCTTTTTATGTATTTCATAAGATTTCTGATTCCGAATTTTTGGGTCTTGAAGTATTTAGATCAATTAAGCTTTCTTGTTAGAGAAAGACTTTCTTACAAGATTCTTAGTTTTGGTTTGATATTGTTTTATATGCTTTATTTTGTAGGTTATACGAAAGGGTTTGTATTAGCTCCATTTATCGGTAAACATAGTTCCTTGAAGATTAATCGTACAAAAGGATCTGTATCGTTAATGGATTATAAATTATTAGAGACAGCAACAAACAATTTTCGGGAAAGTGATATTTTGGGTGTGGGGGGATTTGGATGTGTGTATAAGGCTCGGCTGGATGAGAATGTTTATGCTGCAGTGAAAAGACTAGAGGGTGAAAGTCCTGATTCGATAAGAGAATTCGATGTAAAATTTGCTTTTCAATTCATTTATGCATTTAATTTTGTTTGGGTTTTGTGTATGAGCTTATTGGCTTGTTCTTAATTTGCAGACTGAAGTAGATTTGTTGAGTAAAATTCAACATCCGAATATTATTTCGCTGTTGGGTTATAGCATTCAGGGTGAAACTAGGCTTCTTGTTTATGAATTGATGCAGAATGGCTCCCTCGAAACTCAATTGCATGGTAAGACATCTATTCATTCCTAAATTTTTTCAGTCTCTCACCCTATTAGCTTCCCAGTCCAATTAAAGGGTAAAATTTATCCCGAAGCTCAGGTACATTTCCAAGAGATTTTACCAGCTAGCCATAAAATTGGCACCTTGAGTTCTGTACCTCTTATTTTAGTTAAATAGAAACATTTTAATCACCTTATTTTAACCCTTTTTTTTGTAAAATAAATAAATAAATTATCTTCAGGACCTTCTCATGGATCAGCTTTAACATGGCATTGCCGGATGAAAATTGCTCTTGATACCGCAAGGTGGGTTTGTAAAACAACTCCACCATGTTACTTTTAAGTTTCAATAATTGATGTGTAACATATTTGTTCTTGTTTGACCAGAGGATTAGAATACTTGCATGAGCACTGCAACCCACCAGTGATCCATAGAGATCTGAAATCATCTAATATTCTTCTAGATTCCAACTTCAATTCCAAGGTAAAAAAATATAAAAATCGGTGTGGGGTCTATTCTGTCTTTTAAAATTATTAATTATTAATTATTATTATCCTACTAGAAAATTACTAATGTATATATTTAAATTTACTGAACCCGTCACTCTTTCTCTTTTGTCTGGATTAAGCTTTCAGATTTTGGTCTTGCGCTAACTAATGGGACCCAAAACAAAGGCAACATCAAGCTTTCTGGAACTTTGGGCTATGTAGCTCCCGAGTACCTTTTAGATGGTAGGCCAACTATACTTCAACTACTACTTGAAAAAAAAAACTAAATAATTAACGTATGGAAAGCCCAACTGTTCTTTTGTTCTTTTATTGCATCCAAACAAAATACTTGAGAGCATCAATAATGCTGTTCCATTCATGAATACATTAGCCGTACTAAATTAGTAGGTCACTATATTAAGTATCCTCAAGCACATTGCTGCACATGTAAATCCACTGAATATTTGTTGTAAACTTATCATTGTTTCATTAGGATTTAGGAACCTCTTATTTATATTATTACAGTTATTATGAAAAGTGGGCACATTTGGGACCCCATTTTTGGGAGGTTTCAATTTCAATTTCATGTCATAATTAGAGCTAATCAATAGTGAATAAAAATCTCAAAAGTTATATCAACATATATTTTGAGTTTCATTGTATGTTGGAACTTGGTAATTTGTTATGGAACATTTTTTCTACTTACTTTTGAAACAGGACTAAATATAATGTACCTAACTAATTAGAACTAACTGGAATTTTTTTTTTCTTGGGTTTTACTATTTTATACATTGCATGTCTATGCAATTGTGGCCTTATCATGACCAAGAGAAGTGATTATCAATTTTAAATATGTAGGCAGAACATTTCAAGTTTCTGCTAAGAAATTTGTGTTCCTATTTTTTTCCAGGAAAATTAACAGATAAAAGTGATGTTTATGGGTTTGGAGTCGTGCTTTTGGAGCTTCTACTGGGACGGAAGCCTGTAGAAAAATTGGCACCATCTCAATGCCAGTCTATCGTCACATGGGTATGTGTCGCTCTAAATTCTAATATTTTAAAGCCCCTTTGGCTTGAATTCCAATGCCCTAACTTTCTCGAGTGCAGGCCATGCCTCAGCTCACAGACAGATCAAAGCTTCCAAATATTGTGGATCCCGTGATCAGAAATACTATGGATCTTAAGCACTTGTACCAGGTCTGTAAATGCAACAGCTAATTTTTTTCGTGTAATATCCATTACTTGCTACAAGTACAAGTTAAAACTGACGGTCTACTTAGCTGACCTAACTATCGGCATCCACCAAATCATCCAAATTTATGTTGGATTAAAGTTTCATACTTTTCCATAAAACCTTGCTGAACTAAAATGAACTAAGGTAAAAGTAGATTTTTAGTGGAATGGATTGATCTATAGGTAGGTTAGGTCATGGTTACTAGTTACGCTCCCAGGCGGAATGAAATTGGGTACGAGCAACACTACTTATGTAAGAATGTACATTTCTCGTACCACGATTTGGAATGTTAGTACTCAGTACACTGAAATTTGGGCAATAAGAGTTCCCTGGTATCCGTGGGTTAGGTCAATCAAGAATTTGTAGGATACCTCAAGTAAGCTGTGCCATATGAAATTTCTTGTTTAGTTGATAGAATTCCAATTTTGTTACCTAGGTTGCTGCTGTTGCTGTGCTATGTGTGCAACCAGAACCAAGCTACCGTCCATTGATAACTGATGTTTTACACTCTCTAATCCCACTCGTTCCCGTAGAGCTTGGTGGGACCCTCAGAGTTGTGCAACATAAGCCTGCAGTGTCCGTGTAGCACCTTCTGAGTTATGATCACCAAATTCTATTGCCGTGCTGCTGGACATTTTTGGGTATCTATATCACCTAAAAACACCCCCATTGTGTTGCTTCAACTTCTCTGATTATTTCCTCGGACATTTTTGGTTATCTATATTGCCTAAAAACACCCCCATTTTGTAGCTTCAACATCTCTGATTAATTCATTTGGCAGTATGGGTCAGGAGAATCGGTTCTTCTCTTGGTATATATACTGGAAAAATTGATGATTGTCGATCACATTTGTAAATTTAGGCAAATGAGATCGACAATTCTCAACAATATTCTGGAATTTACTTGTGCATATAGTGCAGAAAAAGGCCATTTGGAGTCATAAACCAAATTACTTTTTATCTTATGACACATTTTGATTCATGAAATACTTGAGTATGTAATTTGTATAAGGGATTATATTTTGTTCATGAGAATTTTTCACTAAGTCAAACTCAAGTTATTACTACGCATTTTGGGGAAAACTTTGAGATTAGTTCTTCCTAAAGTTTTGAAATGTAGAACAGGGAAAACAACAGATACATCTTAGTTCATTATTTAGAGATTTTTTTTAAAAAAAAATTTAATTTTTTTTTACTGTCTTTTTTTCCATGCTGAAATGTTATGTTACTTCCTTCATTCCATTAAAGATGACAAAAAAAATAAAAAGTAAAAGATCTGTGTGAGAAAGATGTTTAAAGTTCACAATTCAAAATATTAAAAATTTATTTTACCCTTTAAAGTACTTAACGTGGGGTTGGTAAAATGAGAACTTTATTTGCTCTCACTGGCGGATCTACTTGGACGGCAAATGGGACACTGTCTATGTTTAATATTTTTTTATAGGTATAGTAGGAGGAGTTAAAATAAAATTTAATAAACTTAAAAGGGATAAATTTATAAAAAACTTAAACTTAGAGGGACAAAAAAAACACTTAAATTACTACTAAACTTAAAAAATGGCAAAACTATGTTTTTCACCACTAAACTTGGTATGTTTTACTTAATACATCATTAAACTTTTAATTTTTTGAATTACATCACTGAACTAATTATTATTTTACAATTAAGTCATTCTGTTAAAAAATTTTGACAGACGTTAAATAATTGCTGAAATGGCGCTGACTTGGCAAAAAAATAAAAAAATAATGTTGACGTGGCAAAAAAAAACATAATACTCATTTTAAAGTTTTAAAAATAACAAAAACATAATAAAATAAAACAGATTTTTTAAAAAAAATATATTTTTTAATAATAAACCGATTTTTTTAATAAACATAAATTTTTTAAAAAACATATTTTTTTAAAAAATATATAATTTTTTTAAAAAAACTTAACTTTTTTAAAAAAAACATAATTCTTTTAAAAAAACAGATTTTTAAAAAACATAATTTTTTTTAAAAAATAGATTTTTTTAAAAAAAACATAAAAATTTTTAAAAACGTAATTTTTTAAAACAACGTACTTTTAAAAAAAAACATAATTTTTTTAAAAAAACGGAACTTTAAAAAAAACAGATTTTTTTTTCAAAAACAGTTTTTTTTTCAAAACGTAATTTTTTAAAAATACGTAAATTTATTAAAAAACGTCATTTTTTTCAAAAGACAGATTTTTTTAAAAAAACATAAATTTTTTAAAAAAGCATAATTTTAACATAAAATTTTAAAATCCGTTTTTTAAAAAATTATGGTTAAAAAAAATTCTGTTTTTTAAAAAAAATTATGTTTTTTTTAAAAAGTTCTGTTTTTTTAAAAAATAAGTTTTAAAAAAAATACGTTTTTTAAAAAATTTACGTTTAATTTTTAAAAATTATGTTTTTAAAAAAAAGCTGTTTTTTTTTTCTATCAAGTTGATATTAAATTTGCTTTATTTTGTTATATGAATTTGATGCACAATTCATTTTAAAATTTAATATCATTCCTTTTAAAAAGCACAATTCATAATTTTTTTTTAAAATCAGATTTTTTTAAAAAACAGATTTTTAAAAGGCATAATTTTTTTTAAAAAACATATTTTTATTAAAAAAAACATAATTTTTAATTTTTTTTTAAAAAACAGTTTTTTTAAAAAACAGATTTTTTAAAAAAACGGATTTTAAACGTAATTTTTTAAAAAAAACAGATATTTTTAATTTATGTAAAAATTATGCTTTTTTAAAAAAATTATGTTTTTAAAAAAAATCTGTTTTTTGAAATAAATGACGTGTTTTAATAAATTTACGTATTTTAAAAAAATTACGTTTTGAAAAAAAATCTGTTTTTTTAAAAAAAATTTGTTTTTTTAAAAAAGTTCCATTTTTTAAAAAAAATTATGTTTTTTTAAAAAAAATACTTTGTTTAAAAAAATTACGTTTTAAAAAAAAATTATGTTTTTTTTAAAAAATCTATTTTTTTTAAAAAATTATGTTTTTTAAAAATATACTTTTTTAAAAAAAATCTGTTTTTTTAAAAGAATTATGTTTTTTTTTAAAAAGTTACGTTTTTTTAAAAAAAATATATATTTTTTTAAAAAATATGTTTTTTAAAAAAATTATGTTTATTAAAAAAATCGGTTTTTTATTAAAAAATATATTTTTTTAAAAAGTCTATTTTATTTTATTATGTTTTTGTTATTTTTAAAACTTTAAAATGAGTATTATGTTTTTTTTTGCCACGTCAGCATTATTTTTTTGCCAAGTCAGCGCCATGTCAGCAATTATTTAACGTCTGTCAATATTTTTTAACGGAATGACTTAATTGTAAAATAATAATTAGTTCAGTGATGTAATTCAAAAAATTAAAAGTTCAATGATGTATTAAGTAAAACGTGCCAAGTTTAGTGGTGAAAAACATAATTTTGCCCTTAAAAAATTAACACGTATTCGTATTCAAATTCTCGCTTTATACTGCCCCTGCTGAGAATAGATTCTGAATTCGCCCCTGTTTGCTTTTCTACTTTTTTGCCCCATTAAATCACGTGAAAAATATAATTAATTTTTTTTATGGGAGTGACTACTTCAGAAAATAATTAAAGGTTGGTCAAGGATTGGAAATAGTCAATCTTTGATTGTCCACTATTACATTAGACTATATCTTGTGATAATTATATGGGTTTGTTCGTTTACATGGTATCGGTAACAATTGCAGCATGATAGTATTTTATAAACGCGGTTGAAATTGCGCTTGCTGTTGAAATTGTGTTTGAAAAATTATGATATTTTTTCGTTTACTATCAACTTATGTTGTTGAAATTGTGATTTTTGTTTAGCTAAAATTACAGCGGTTGAGACTAAAATAGTGCAAAATGACCAAAAAAAAATATGAATTGTTATATCGTATAGATTCATGATATAAATTAATTATATAGTCATACAAAAATAATAGTTTGTGGAAAGAAAATTAATATACTATGTAATATCATTTTTCATTTACTATTCTATTTTATCAAGAATATCAATAATGTAAGTATAGTGTAATAATAATAATAATAGTTGTTGGGCCATGATTATTTGGGCCCTTGGAGGGTAATGGACCATTAATTATGTGGAGTTATTTGTGCTTGGACCCGAAGTGGATTTAGTGGGCTTATGGGTTGAGGTTCCTAATTATATTTGGATTCTGACTTTGGAAGGAAGTGTTAGACTATGGATTCACTTCCTTAATTGTAAATAGATTTGATACAATCCTGTGTTGGATTGGTCATTGGCTGGGAACCTTAATCTGATTCGGAGAAGGATTGTTTACAAGGCGGTGAGATCAATACAATTTACTTTCCAGCACTAGAGCTTTAAGCCTCCATTGTTAACCTTATATCAGCCTGTAGCATGGACAGATCTTGGCGTTAATAATAATAATAATAATAATAATAATAATAATAATAATAATAATAATAATAATAATAATAAAAATAATAATAAAATCTATTAAATACGAAAATATAATTGTATTCGATGGCGATAATAATATTAACAATTCTATTTGATAACAATAGACAATAGTATAATAAACCAAATTATTATTATTATTTTTTTATTGGGAAAATTATTTTGCAATCTGAGAATAGAAGCTTTCGGGCGCAACTCAATGGTCTGGCCCATTATACAAGTTTTTAGGGGAAGCCCAATGGACAACTATCATCAATTTAGACGATTTTCCCTAATTCCTTTTTCATTTTCCTTTTTTTTTTTAAATTAAAAAGTATTCCGGTTCGGGTTCATATTAGGATTTGGATCTAAGCCCTCAAAATTGAACAATCCTGTAAAAATTAGTTGCATTTCTATAGAGTTAATTGTAACAACACGTGCAAAAATAAAGTTTATCAGAAAATATAGATCCGACCCAGAGTTCATAACATTATCTATAAATATTAACAAACTTGATAATTTGTGCAAAGCAGAGTTTACATGCATTAATTTCTTAAATAAAAGAATCTAAACAGTTTATGCACTCGACTCACTTGAACGGATTGGATTGATTTGGTTTAACATTAAAAAAAGAGTGTATACATCTTGAATATAGCTTGATTGGTTGGCGTAAAAAAGTTAGGCGAAACTAAACAGATGAATTGAAATAAGAATAAGAAAAAAAAATGACAATGCATTTGGTTTATAAATTTGTGAAGTAATGGTAAATGCCAAAACAAAAAAGACCCTTGTTGAGTCATAAGAAAATATTCTCAGGCTGTCAAATCGATCGACTCGGGACAGATGAAAGACTCGATCTTTGTCTTGTTATATTTTAGTATTGATTAATATATTATTGTTATTCAAAATATTAAAAAATATTTTGTACTTTTATTTATTTATTTTTATTGTTTTTAAAATGGCGGAGGTAAGGAATACCACATAATTGAGTGAACTATCACATAAAAACGAGCTCATTTTGTGTACTTGTACATATAAAAAATACATTTCCTCTTATGTTGTGTATAAAGAGATGTTATCTAATTTTTAAAATAATACTCATTCCACTCCATATTATTTGATTATTAACTTTTTAAATTAAATTTAAGAGATTTTTAAACTCAAAATTCACATAGATTATGTTAGAATCTATGTATATGATTTGATGATAAATATGATTAATGTATATTTGTATAAGTAAATCTTGTAAAGTCCATAATAGTGTTATGATTGTACAAAAACTTAGAATAGAAAAATCAAATCTGTTAGGTTGATCTTATTGAGTTGATCTAATTAATTATTAATACGTGATCTGATGATTAATGTATATTTGTATAAGTAAGTTTTATAAATTCCTTAATAGTGTTATGATTGTACAAAGACTTATAATAGAAAGATCAATGTTGTTAGGTTAATCTTATTGAATTGATTTTATCTGATGATAAATATGATTAATGTACGTGTGTACCAATAAGTTTTGTAAAGTCCTTACTTATGATAGAAAATTCAAGGTTGTTAAGTTAATCTAATTTAAGCTTTCTGATGTATAGTTCATAGGTCTTAACTATTCGTAGAGTTACTCTGCATATTCGTAGTGTTATCATGAATAACAGAGTTAACTCATTCTTTGCAGTACATCAGATGATCGATCGTAGAGCTCTCTCATTGATCGTAAAATTAAGTTGAAGATTGAATAAGTGAAGGCTGATAGTAGAATATACTCTAAAGATGATGAGTATAGTCTTAATCGTAAAGAATCTCAAGAATGGTTCAGTAAAAACTAATTCGTAAAGTTACTCTGCCTGTTCATAAATGATAAGTCAGTTCGCAGATTAACTTAGATATTTGTAGAGCAGTAGTTGAGTAATCGTGAAGCTACAACAAAGTTCGTGGAGCTGTCATTGAAATTGTAGTGCTGTTAAAGTATTCAAAGAATAAAAGAGAAGTCTACAAGGTCTGCTTAAGTATCATAGAATTCTCTTCTTAAAGACTATTCGTAGAGCAGATCGTAGAACTAATGTTCATAGAATAAAGATCGTAGAGTTCAAGATCATAGAGCAGGATGTAGAACTCAAACTCTACAATCCTTATCACTCTACTATTAATAAGTTCGTAGAGCAAGTCAAGTTTGATAAGGAGACTGATAATGAAGTGTTGTTGGCTAAAGGTCCCGAAACATTTAACAACACATCCTTGATTAGAACCAATGATTCAGAAGTATTTGTCTACCAACTATTTTATTGAAAAAGACAACTACTAGGTTTTAGGTAAAGTTGTAGTCTGATGTGACAAGTCCAAGCCACAAAACAAGCTGTCACAACAACTCAAAATGTCAACATCAAGGATCCCAAAGTATCTGATCCTTAAATTCTTCAATGAACACTTTGTAACGGGAAGTCTCTCTTGCATATTATAAAAGACTTCAAGAATTCAAATCAAAAGTGAGTGGTTTGTTAGTGAAAAGTAAAGAGAGAAGAAGAGAAAATGTCTAAAAGTAAAAGCTCTGCCAAAAATCGAGAGCTTTATGAATCTGAGCAACATGTTCAAGCTGCTAAGTACATGAGAAGAAGAAGCTTAAATGCCATCTTAGCATCAAATCAAGCATCGTGTTCAAGCTCTTAAGTACCTAAGAAAAAGGAACTTAATTGTCATATTAGCAGCACATTGAAACTGAAAGTAGTATGCACACAAGCCAATCATGTATGATGATAAAACATATACTTTGTAATCAATCTTATTCATTTAGAAATAAAAGTATTTATTTACTAAAGGCATTTAATTTATCTACATGGTGTTGTTTTAATAATATGTGATAAACTCATAGTTTTAAGTAATGCTTTTAGAAAAATGATGAGATCATGATAATGAGATCTAAATTCTTAGATAGCTTAAAAACTAAAATGTTCCCAATCAAAGGATTACTAAAAAAGGGATTAGTGAATACGGATAGATTGGTACATACATTACTTGCTCATTAGATGAGGATGGTTGATCTCATGATCATTTGTGTGGAGACACTAAAGCAAGTATGTAGGTGCTTATTGGAGAATAAGTTCACTGAACGTGACTTACTAAGAAATACCTAATAGAGTTTTACTTGTCTGTCAATAGAAATTCCTGAAGTGATAGTAGTATAAGTAATCCTTAGACTTGAGATCATCATAGTATCTTGTATATAATGATTTACACTTTGACTTATTCTTTAAGACCCTTAGGGTATATCAAAGGGTATGCTTGGGAGTAATAAGTTATATATAGAGATAATGAATGATTAATAAAGAATCTACCACTTCTAGTAAAAGAAGAAATATGCCCTATGTGATTCGATAAATGATAACCCAAGAATCATTGGCCAAAGTGGAATGAAATTAGAAAGTAGTTTCTAATTTGCATTCATTAGGAGTTGTGCATTTAGGAATCGAAATACATATAATTAAATAAAATAAAACTTGATAGTAATTCTATGTCTTATATTTAATTGGGACATTGTATGATGGAAGGATATAATTGTACGGTAACTATTTACTCAAAGGTTATTTTATGATTAATGTTGAAATCTATATTATCTAAAAAGTCATTGATCGCTAGGGAGGCTTATCCCTATTGTAGAATAAATATTATTTATTTAAATAAATTAATAGTTTAATTTATTTATTTAACTAAGATTAGAATTGTTCTAATTGATTTATTCACAACCGATTTAATATGGAGAACCTAAAGGGTCACACCATAAAAGGAAGAATAATTAATTAAGAACTTAATGGTATAATCGTAATAATATGTTAAGTGTATTTAATATTATTACAATTATTATTATTTTAATTTATAAAGGAGTTTAAGAATTAATTTAATATTAGTACTCTCATTTATCCCTAATAGGATTAGGAGGCAAATTAATTAAAAGAGTTTAATTAATTATCGCTAATAAGATTAGGAAGGCAAATTAATTAAAAGAGTTTAATTAATTAAATAATACTCTATTTTAATTATATTAAAATAGGTTAATTGATATCTTTATAAGAGGAGTCTTATATTAGATACCAGTGTGTGTGAGATACGTGATTTCAACAGTTGAGAGAGTACACCCTTTTTCTATACAGATAGAAAAACTAGGGTTTGAGCCAACCACCCTTCTTATTGATTCTTGTTCTTGATTCTTGTTCCTCCTTGGTGGATCACCTCTAGAGGCCAAACGCTTGGGTGGTTGACGTTGATCAAAGGAAGGAACCAAACCCGCGTAGTTAAGGAGAGCACGAAGGATTAGGAGTTAAACTTGTACCTAAGGAAGCTCGGATCTTCAAGGGTAAGATTCTGATTCTCCTACTCTTTGATAGATTGATAATCTAAGCACAAGAATGATCTTGGTTTATGGTTTGTAAGAAAATTTTAAAAATTTGTTTTTACATCGCTTTCGCTTTATTTATGTGATTTGATTGCATGCTCTCGTTTCTAGCAAACCTAACAGTGGTATCAGAGCCAATCTTGTGCTAATTATCAGTCTTTATGATTTCATATATGTGTAACATGCGATATGATCAGATTTCTGGGTAATACATTCTGGAGCGCAGCTGCGCCGTAACTCAGTTCATTCTGGGCGCAGCTGCGCTCTTGGGCAGAATCTAAAAAACTTTTGTTTTTCTTTTATTAAATAAACGATTTATTTAATTGATAAAAGTTTAAAATAAAGGTATTTATTTTATCTGAAATATGATTTCAGATTGCTAAAATTAAAAGTGTTTAATTTGGATTTGATTTTTGATTAAATAAAAGAGTTTATTTTGCTTCAAAACCAAAGTTTAGCAAACTTTTGCCCATTAATTGATATTAATGCATATATGGAATAGATTTATTTTCATGAGATGAATATTATTTATTGATACATATGTTGATATGTATGATAATAAATATGATTGATTATGGACTATGACCAATGTGATTAGATTTTATTTTGGATGAATGCTTGAATGCATATGCTTTATTAAATGGGGTCTACGTACCTCGTCTTTTCTGATTTTTTTCTTGTTTTAAATTCTATCTCTCTCTTATGTATGTCCCCTTGACTGCTGATTAAGATTTCTATTTAAATGAAATAGTTTATGTAATAAGATTAGTTAGAATTTCTCAAAGAACCGGAGATCAGGGAGCGAGGAGCGCTTGATCAACCATTTATAATGGAGTCCGATTTTAAATGTAATAATTATATTTAAATGTTAATTCTTGCACTCTAGGGTTTGACCTTTTGGTTCACTTGGTGGCTCTAGTAAACCAAACTAGAATAAAAGTCCATAATCAATTCGAGTAGAATATAGTATTCTATACTTGCATGCTAGTATATATATATATATATATATATATATATATATATATATATATATATATATATATATATATATATATATATATATAAGGTATGCACGCTAAATAAGATGAGACTGTTAATAACAAACCCCTTATAGAAATTATATTAAGTCCTAAGCGTTCAAAGAAATTTGGAATATCAAACGTCGCCTTCTAGCATGATAAAATTAATAGAGTATTAAATATTTAATATGAGTTTGTTGTGTCACCACAAGGCAAGTATTAAGTATTTAAGATGTTAATTTATCACATTTGATGCTTATAAAGAAAATTGAACAATATTATTTTGTTGTGTCACCACAAGGATAATATTTTTCTTTTTTGAATATATGAAAGTGCTAGGTTGGACTTAACTTAGATAATTTTGATTCGGATGTGCCACCACTTGATCAAAATAATCCAAGAGGCAAAACATAAGGAGTTACATGATGATGTAATTGACAAGGAGTTGTCTACCTATTTATTTATATATAGTTTGTTGTGTCACCACAAGGCTATATACATTTGAAATGAGATCCTTATTCTCACTAGCAAATCTTTAATTAGATATTGCCGAACTATATGGATGAGGGTAATATAGTTTGAAAAAAATAATGGGAGAAACCAATATAAAATAAGACCTAATTTATTTTGGTAAAATAAATTAATTAAATGAATGTTTGCTAAAATATTGTCTTTTTACATGTAGAATTTGAAAATGTCACATTCACTAATTTTACTGCGTAGCATACTTGATGCTAACAAATTGACCGGACCAAATTACATGGACTGGTTAAGGAATCTGAGAATTGTTCTCTGTGATAACCTGAATTTTTATAAGTTATTAAAATAGGAATTTAGTTATTAAAATTCTTATTATGAAATATTTTGAGTTTGAGTATGTATATATTCGTGCTATATATTTTGAAATATGTGATCTGGTGTGAAGAGAAATATATATTCATATATTGAGAAAGTGAGGTTTAATAGTTGAGTTAACTATTGAAGGAATTAAATGAATTTTGTAATTAATCTTAAATGTTTATTGAATTGAATAAATATTTTAATAATTTATTTATTGAGAAAAATAAATAATTTATGAAATTATGGTATAATAATTTAGTTACGTGTGTATGATAATTAAGTTAAAGCAAAGAAAAATTTTATTCTTTGAAGATTTAATTTAATGAATTAATTAAATTAAATGAATTGTTTAATATTAAAGGGAATAAATAAATTAAATAAAGTAATACTTAAATCTAATTTATTAATTAAATTAGATATATGCAATTATTTATTAAGTATAATTATAATGAGATTATAATTATTATTAATTACTATTATTATATGTTATTTAAATTAACTAAAGGTGTGACACATGAAACTATATAATAAAAATAATATAAAAATAATCTAATTTGGGGGAATAGGTGACAGCCAAACAAGGCCTTGTGACCTTTGGTTTATGTAACTGATGTCTTTTTATTTTTTTTACTGATAGAGTACGTGAGAAATAAGTCATATCAGATTATTTTTTTTTTGCATCTTATTTCTCTCCTAAGGCCTAAGAGCAGAGAGTTGGGAGAGAAGAAGAAACACAGAGGGTTTAGAAAGAGGGAGAGCTTGGTGAGAAGAGAGAATTGTAGATATTGCTAAGAGAACAAGAAGGGTTTCTAACACTTTGCTAAATCAAGGTAAATTGCTTCTAAGTTGTATATTTTGATTTCTTAGTGATTATCCATTATAAATTGATAGTTGTGTTGGGTTGATATATATACTTGCAAGTAGGGTTTATACTCTGACAATCATCACATGTGAGTGTTATTTGATGATAAAAATCCATGAAAATTGGTTTGTAGGAAGAAAAGTTTATAACAGTGTTTATACATGAAAATTAGCTTTAAAAAGTACAAAATTTTATGCCCTATATGTGTTATAATCTGTAAATTGAGGTTGGATTATGTTAATATGTGAAGAAACGAAAGCGGCGTAGTTTAAATCATGTTAATCGGTTAAATAACGAAGCCGTGGCGATCGAATTCGCTAAATGTGTTTAAAACATGAAAATAGAGTATGAACATGTGTTTTGGGTCAAATTTTAGGTTGGTTAATGTTTTTATAAATCGTTATAATTTTAGTATGTTGTAGTTCTATGAATTACGAGTCCATAGAATCGAAAACCAACTAATTCGGACTTAAAACGAGAATGTTATGGCAAAAACTATAAACTGGGTGAAGTCGAGCGTGGGCGCGCCACCCAGGAGCGCAGGCTCGCGGATGGGCGCGCTGGAAGTGGCGCGGGCGTGCTGGATGTGGCGCGGGCTCGCCCAAAGTATGTCAGGTGTGACTACTTTGACCTGTTTTGGTAAAACGATCATAACTTTTTCATACGAACTCCGATTGAGGCGATTCAAGATGATCCGGAACAAGGACGAATAGACCTACAACTTTTGTTATTTAAGTTTATCAATTTGAGGTCATTAGAAAGGGTCAAAATGGTCATTTGTGGGACTATTGTGTTTTCGGACGCAATCGGAGGGCGTCGGGCATGCACGTATGCAAGTGTAGTGCTTCTGACAATAAAAGATGTTATTCTAAGTTATAAAACATGAATGTTAGTAAATATAATGATGCTTAACATTGATAAATGATGTATTAAATAAGTTGTATAAGCATAATTAGCATACACAAGAGAGACAAATCGGGCGTGTGACGAATAAACGTCGAAACGCCGTGACAAGTGTTAATGAACGTAAAAAGTGTTTTAAGCCAAATGAAATGAATATTATAAGATATGAAATGGGGTTAATATACAACTAATAATGATTCCTAGCAAGCCTTAAACATTTGAATGAACTTCTAGTATGACTAAAAAGAAGTATAGAGAGATATAAGTCGAAAGTTAACACAATCAAATTGAACATTGTGTAGTGATAATAGGAAGGGTTATGGGATATAGAGTAAGTTTACATTACAACTACTATGCATTGCTATGTGACTAATAGTTGATGAGTATGATTATATAATTGTGTAGGGCATGTGAAGTGCAGATAGCTGTAAGCTGTTAAATTATTGTTGGTAAACAACGATCAAGGCGAGTCTTTCAGTTCCTATTTGCTATGTGAACTTGATGATTAACTGTTTTAAATCTTTATTACAAAGAGCATGATGTGTTATATATATGTTGAAAGTATGAAATGTTAAAGTCAACTTATGACTACGTTGATTGAGTAAAGCATGCTGATTGAGTAAGGAACTCAATCTTTATACTTGTTATATGAACTGTAGCATGTATGTTATGTTAGTCCAATGTTTATGAGATATATGTTGAGCATGTTATTATATGCTACGTGATGCATAAAAACTGTTAGATTTTGCTGGGCTGTCGAGCTCAACCTTGCAAATAACTATTTTTGCAGGTAAAGGATTAAAGGTAACACTATGTGGTACTTGAAAGACATGAATCAGATGAAATACACAAAGATTACTATTTTAGCTAAAGTTGTTATTTCTTTAAACCATGATTAAGGTTCTTGAGATGTACTCAATGTTTTATGTATATATATTTTATGTTGAATTGTAAAGTTAAAGTTTGAACCGTCCGATGTATAAAAGATATCGATTTGATATGTAAGTACAAATAATAACTTTGATTAAGCGAATCATAAAATAAGATTGATTCAAAGATATGTAAATGATAAAGATTTTGATTCAGGAAATTAAAGTAAGATGACAGAAAAGTTTAAATTATTCCGCATTTTATTAAGCTTAACATCGAATTATGATGTAAAATCAAAAGTTAGACGTATTGTTAACGACCGAAGTCGATAATTAAATTGTATGAATTTTGGGGTCGTTACGTTCTCATTGCTGAAAAGATTTATTATGTCCTAAATTCGCCTGTATCCGCAAATGTTGTAGAGATAGCATTTGAGGAAGAGATTGCTACTTTTATAAAGTGGCAAAATGATGCATCTGTGGCTCAATGCATCATGCTTACATCCATGAGTAACGAACTTCAGCGTCAGCATAAAACCATGGATGTTCCTACTATACTGCTGCACCTGCAAGAGCTGTATGGTGAGCATAGTAGAACTGCTAGATATAAAATATCTAAGGAGCTCTTCCGATCTCGGATGACCGAGGGTACTACCGTTGAGACTCATGTCTTAAAGATGATCAATCTGATTGAACGTCTTGGACATCTTGGGTTCGTCATGGATGGGGAGTTGGGTCAAGATTTAGTCTTGCAGTCACTCCCAGACACCTTCTCACAATTTGTTGTGAATTTTCACATGAATAAGTTAGATGTCAGCTTGTCTGAATTACTTAACATGTTAAAAACTGCTGAAGGTCACTTCCCATCCAAGAAGGACCATGTCTTACTGGTGGATGATTCTTCCAAGAAAAGGAAGAGGCCCAAGGTATATTCTGAAAAGAAGAAATTCAAGAAGGCTAAGGGAAAGGCAAAAGTGAAGGATCAAAAGAAACATGATCCAGCTAGCAAAGAAATTTGTTTCCATTGCAACAAGCCGGGTTACTGGAAGAGGAACTACAAGGATTATCTTGCGGACCAAAAGCAGAAGAAGCTTGAAATCCTAATCAAGGTTTATTTATGATTGAAATCAATTTTTCTGAAAGTCAATCTTTTACTTGGGTATTGGATACCAGCTATGGTTCTCACATCTGTAATAATATGCAGGGACTGGTCAGAAGTAGAAAGCTGAGCAAGGATGAGGTTGTCCTACGAGTGAGAAATAGAGCAAAGATTGCTGCATTAGCTGTAGGAACTTATTATTTAGCATTGTCTACGGGCAAGTTCATTAATTTAAATAATTATTATTTTGTTCCAAATATCATTAGAAACATTAGTATTGGATATGGATGGTTTTGACAATATAATAAAGAATAAGAAGTGTTCTATTTATAATGATAATGTTTTATATGGTGTTAGTAATTTGTAAAATGGACTTTATATACTTGACTTGAATAAAAATATACTTCAAATTGAACAAACTAAGAAAAGAAAAAGGGATGATGTTAATTATACCTATATGTGGCATTGTAGACTTGGTCATATTAATGAAACAAGATTATCCAAGTTGCATTAAGATGGGCTCTTAGAGCTATCTGATTATGAATCATATCCAACTTGTGAATCTTGTCTCATGGGAAAAATGACTAAATCTCTTTTTAGTGGAAAAGGAGAAAGAGTTACAGAGTTGTTAGCATTGGTACACACAGATGTATGTGGACCTATGACAACGAATGCACGATGTGGGTATTCATATTTTATTACATTTACTGACGATGACTCAAAATTTGGATATATGTATTTAATGAAATACAAATTTGAATCACTTAAAAAGTTCAAAGAGTTCAGAAGTGAAGTAGAGAAATAAACTGGCAAAAGTATTAAAATTCTTCGATCAGATCGAGGTGGTGAATACTTAAGCAATGAGTTTGTCAATTATCTCAAAGAAAATGGTATAATCTCATAATGGACTCCACCAGGGACGCCACATATGAATGGTGTATTTGAAACGAGAAATCAAACATTGTTAGACATGGTTCGATCCATGATGAGCTTTACCGATCTTCTAGTTTCCTTCTGGGGATATGCCCTAGAATCGGCTACATACCTACTTAATAAGGTACCTATCAAATCCGTCCCCAAGACCCCATATGAGTTATGGATAGGGAGGAAACCAAATCTTAAGCATGTTAAGACTTGGGGTTGTCCAACTTATGTCAAAAACTTTGAAAATGATAAGCTACAAACTAGATCTGGCAAGTGTAGATTTGTGGGACACCCTAAAGAAACATCAGGGTATTATTTCTATCATCCAACTGATCAAAAGGTGTTTGTTGCAACCTTCTTGGAAAAGGAGTTTATCCTTGAAGGGGTCAGTGGGAGTAAGATATATCTTGAAGAAGTTCAAGAACCACAAAATACTACAGATCAAAGTCAGGTACCTAACCAAGTAGAAGAACTTATAGTAACACAACCTATTCGTAAATCTGGAAGAATACCGAAGATACCTGATAGGTATGGATTCGTTATAGAGGATGATGATGAGGTATGCATCATAGATGATGATGATCCATTGAATTACGAACAGGCTATAAGTAGTTAAGACTTAGAGAAGTGGCAAGAAGCCATAAAATCTGAGATGGACTCCATGGATGAGAACCAAGTATGGACTTTGGTTTCACTACCTGAAGGCATTAAGCCTATTGGGTGTAAATGAGTCTTTAAAAGAAAGACTAGAGCAGACGACAAGGTAGAGACTTATAAAGCCCGATTGGTCGCAAAAGATTTCAAACAAAGACAATGAGTTGACTATGATGAAACCTTCTCACCAGTAGCGATGCTCAAGTCCATTTGGATTTTGCTTGCGATTGTAGCTTACCATGACTACGAAATCTGGCAAATGGACGTGAAAATAGCCTTCCTCAATGGGAAACTTGAGGAGGATGTGTATATGACACAGCCAGAGAAATTTGTTTCAACGGTTGGAATAAATCAAGTCTGTATGCTACAACAATTCATTTATGGATTGAAGCAAACTTCGCGTAGGTGGAACATCCATTTTGATGAGACAATCAAAGAGTTTAATTTTATAAAAAATGAGGATGAACCATGTGTGTACAAAAGGGTTAGTGGGAGCGCTGTTTCATTCCTTGTATTATATGTTGATGATATATTACTGATAGGGAATAATATTCCTATGGTTCAATCAATTAAAATATAGTTATCTAAACACTTCTCCATGAAGGACTTGGGAGAAACATCCTATATTTTGGGAATAAAGATCTATAGAGATAGATCTAAAATGATGCTTGTAAGACCCCAACTTATTAATGAATAAAATCAAATTTTCTCTAAATATTATTGTGAATAATAAGGGGTTAATTTGATATAATACTTTGGTTATGGGTGAAATGTGCAAATTTTGCAAAATAAGCAAGTGGTTATAAAATATTCATTTTGTCGGGAAATATTCGTTTGGTCGTGGAATATTCTTGCTGTCGGGGAATATTCGTACGACGGCGCAACCTTGTGTGGGCCCCATAACGGAAAGCGATTGGATAAAAAAAATGACAAGTATAAGTTGTTTATAAATAACAGCGTAGTTGTTACCGTTAATACTGTTGGAATACCCGGTGGTTAAAATACAGTAGCACACGATATTGCACCAATTATTGATTCTTACGTAAGAAGACACTACTCAGTAATTGTTACAGTAGTTATTGTTCAATATTTTATTTTATTGATTCAATAATTGTTGCGTTGATATTTTATATTATTGTTGTTTCAATAATTGTTGCTGCACAGTATTTTCCATTATCAGATCAATAATTCATATTATTTGAATAATATTATTAGATAACATTATTGGCAATGTCTAGAAAGTTCTGTTTAAGGAGAGGTTTGGTCATCTAATTGCGCGCCAGTAAGGAGAAATTCTTATTGGAAAGTCCCCTCTTTCCTGAGAACGACCTGGTTGTCATAAATGTGATTCTGTAATATTATTTGTGAATAATTAATTATTGATTCATATGATAAGGAAATATTTATTTTATGTGGATATAAATAAGGGATATATTTTTGTGGTTAAAAATGAAAGAGTTAATGTTGAGGTTTTTATCAGTATTTTTGTCGGAATAGAGGTATTAAAAATCAGGGTTTTTGAGATATTTTGCGGGGGTTATAATTTTTAATCCGACCGTTGGATCGTGGTAATTTTTGGATATGTTATACATATATAAGTTGAGTATATGTCCACAAATTTTGAACCGTTAAAAATGAACGTATGATTTATTATGAATTTTACGAGATGACTGGTTCAGAAATTGTTGAATTTTCGGAGTTTATCATTTTGATGGAAAATTCTAGAATTGGTGGGCCCCACTCTTGGTTAGTGAAGAAATGTGCTGAGATTTTTATTCAAATGTGGTGGGTGGGAATAGTAGCAGGTAAAGCCATCAGGTTGCATGTTAAGTCTGCTTCGGCGTGCTAACATTTTTCTATAAATAGATGGCTAAGTTAGAATTGAAAAACACACCAAAAATAAGTTTTTTCTCTTTCTCTCTCTAGATTATTGAGTGTATTTTGTGAGTATTTAGATACTTTGAGAGTTTCTATTCATCAGAGCAAGTTTCTTTCAGCCTTATATCGGTATTCCGACCAGAAGTACTGATATTTTGAGATAAGGGATATTATTTTCTTCTTAATGATATTATTTTCTTCAATATCATTATGCTGAAATATTGATATGAGTTTTTATCAAATTTAGAACTTTTTGTGTCGGGGTTACTATTCACGTATACGATACTATTCACGTATAAGGTACTATTCACGAATACGACACTATTTACCGAAAAATAAAAATTTTTCCTTTTTGTCCAAGATGTCTATTATGGTTACTATCTTTGATTGTATCCATGTTTTGATCTTTATTTTTGAATTCTGCTTCACAATTGATTATTATGAAGTATTATTGATCTTGGATAAACTGTTATACGAATCCCTAATATTTGTCCTTCTGTCTCACTGGATTCGTTCTCTTTAAGATATTTTTCATCATCCTCAGTCCTAAATGATGATATTACTGAATATCTTTTGCCTGTAGTACAAAGATGTATGATTACTTGATGAATATCTTTGGCTTGTAGTGCAAAGATGAACAGGTGTTGAGATGAACATGACTGACAGGTGATACAAATGAATATCTTTGGCCTGTAGTGCAAAGATGAATATTTAGATAAAGATGATTATTAATCGATGTTACAGGGATAAAATATTGATGATGGACTTTTAAATCTTAGAAGATAGTAGAATTCTTTCTCTACTTGACTCTTCTAATGGTTTGCTATTTCCGCTGCAGTTGTTGATCTAAAACTTGTTGTCGATTATATTATATCAGATTTTTCCCTGTTGAAGACTAACGATAATTTGTTGTATATTATCTTAGTCATAATATTCTTTACTGGGCTAGTTGAGCTCACCCTTTTCCTTTTTGTTCCATTTTTTCTTCTCAGGAGGTGAGAACATAGCAGGATCTAGTCGGGGTATGGAGTGATGGTTCTAGAAAGATATTTTAGCAGTCCTCACTATTTCTGTAAAATAGTGTTTGAATAATTGTAATGAGGATTTATTTGAGTGTGGATATTGTCCAGAAGACAATATTTGTATTTAAACTCACAGTATGTGTTGTCGTATTTTGCACGACAATTGTATTATTGAAGTTATAGTTTGCTTTCTGTACCATGTATTTGGCGACTCAGAATGGGTGTTGTATACCTATTTTGGGGGCGTCACAATGCTTGGCTTATCCAAAGGAACGTACATTGACTCGATGCTAAAATGGTTTAGCATGAAAAATTCCAAGAGAGGTCTCATGCCGATGAGCCATGGAATACATCTCCCCAAGAAACAGGCCCCAAAGACACCTGAGGGGAGAGACCGTATGAGTAAGATTCTTTATGCTTCAGCAATAGGATCTATCATGTACGGTATGATATGTACTAGACCAGATGTCGTTCATGCACTTAGTGTAACAAGCAGATATCAGTCGAATCTAGGAGAAGAACATTGGAAGGCAGTGAAAAATATCCTAAAGTACTTAAGAAGAACTAAGGATGTATTTCTTGTCTACGGTGGGTCTGAATTGAAACTAGAGGGCTTTACAGACTCAAGTTTTCAAACGGACCAAAATGACAGTAAATTCGTTTCGGGGTATGTGTTTACCTTGAATGGTAGCGCAGTGAGTTGGAAAAGTTTTAAACGACAAATAGTTGCTAATTCAGTGACGGAGGCTGAGTACATAGCTGCAAGTGAAGCTGCAAAGGAGGCTGTTTGGATGAAGAAGTTCATAACTGAACTTGATATGGTTCCTAACATTAGAGGACCAGTACCTTTATTCCGTGACAACACCGGAGCTGTTGCACAGGTTAAGGAACCCATGTCTCATCAGAAATCCAAACACGTTGTGACGAATGAATTGTTTGAGTTGTGATTTTGGGGACAGAATCATTGTAAGGAGGGAAGGATGTAATAATCCAGATTTTTAATTGTAATTTTAAATATTTATTGAATTAAATAAATATTTTAATTGATGTGTTTATTGTTAAATAAATATTTGTTTAATTAGATTATTTATTAGTTAAATAAATAATTCATGAGTTGTGGAAAATTAACTTAATTAAGGTTGTGAGGGCCCCGAATCTAGGTCCCAAATCACCTCGAATCCGGTTCGATCATTCTATACAACTATTACTATATTTGCGGAAGATATAAACATAAATTGTTTATACATTACATTTAACACACTATTCCCCAAGGTCGAGTAACCTTAACTTAATCACATTTCATAACTTTTCTAACATATAACATTATTAACATACAATACTTATACAATTTAGCTGCACACATATCCTAATGCTGGAACTGTCATTAACCTTTCCTTGTATCCGACGTATTCGCCTTAATCTGCAATGTTTTATCATGATATAGCAAGGGTGAGCATAAGGATTGCCCAGCAAGTTTAAATTCAACAATATAACGATATATCATGATTGAAGAGTTTGAATAATAAGCTGGCTATAATTCAACAATATAATTGTGAACTAGCAGGAACAAGTTTATGACTGAACAAGTATTATACATGAACCAATATATCTGAAACCAACTGGTAATGAAGGTGATCAGCCTTTCATACCTGACTTATACATGCAATATGTACAGAGTACAAATTATACATGGCAATCAGCAATGATTAACCATCAGCATATCCGAATGAAACACTCTTAGTAGAGTTAAGTAAAACAAACTTGTCTGATCCGTTGATTACCGCAACACAATATATAACGCTTTATCCGAAGACCTAATATTAGTAATATAGATCTCCAATATTAGAATAATATCATCACAATATAATACTATTATATATATACATAGAATAACCTAAACACATAACACATAACCCTATCAGTCTATAACACACATAAGACTCGGTATCAAGTCAAACTATTGAAGTCTGAGTTGAACCCGACACAAAACTATCATCCCGATGGTCTAGTCGGACTTTTATCGAGTCTAAGTTCAATTAAACTCTGCCTAAACACTTAACAATTATCTCAGATAATTTTATTTTCAGTCAAAATATTTTTCTAAGTCTCATACTAATTTTCTGATAATTATTATCATTTTTCATGATTTTTCAATCATTAATAACGTATTTAAATGAATTAAATACCACATAATTCTTTTATCATTAATATTTATTTAATATCAAATATTAATGAAATACATGTCATAGTATTATAATATATTTATAATATATCAAAGTATTTTTAATACCTTAAAAGCATATTTATATGCTTTTTAAACACTTAAATTCATTATCCGATAATTGCTATTAATATTAAAATATTAATATTTTCATGATAAAATATCAAAAGTTATATTTTATAACTTAAAATATTTTTCTAACACTTAAATCATTTTTATATGATTTATAAATCATTTATTCTATTTTTCTATAATTTATTTAATATATTTATTAAATAAACTAATTATCATTAATATTTATTAATTAATGAAATTCATCACAAAATATTAAAAGTCATCAAAAATAACTTAAAATATTTTCTAATATCATAATATAATTTTTCATGATTTTTCATGAATTAAAACAATTTTTAAACAATTTATTTAATATTATAATTAAATAAATTAAATACCATTTATATTCCAAAAATATTAAATATTTATGAAATATACTTAAAATAATTAAAAACTATTTTTCAGATTTTAAAATAATTTTTCAGAATTTATTATGTATTTTTAATAATTAAAAACTACTTTTTTTTCAATTTTTAATTAATTTTCAGAAAATAATAATAATAAACTGTCGCTAAAAGGGTCCTATAGCGACAGACCCGTCGCTATAGGTGTTCTTGGCCTGTTCTTCATCAAGCCCAGAAACGCAAAGGCAGATACAAGGTGCCATGTTTGACCGGCTGTAGATCTGTGTTTGTAAGGTTTTCTGGGCTTTTAATGTTTCTAACCATGTAGTACATGTGCAATACTACAACCAACAACCAAATTTATGGTCATATCATAACACAACGGAGAGATTAAAGTCTTCAAACTTTCTGACAACACTGTTCTTCATTTCTGGGTTTTCCAAAAAATGAAGAACAGCCGAAGGTGCTAGATCTAGATCCTTATAGCTTCCGGTATATGTATTGTTTATGTGATATAAGAGTTGGATCGTGTATAGAACATGTCAGGCTACAATAATACATCATCATATCAACGTAACAACAATATTAAGGTAAGGTATGAGCCGGTCAAAGTAGACTGAATATACTGTTGTTGAACATTTTTGGAAAACCCAGAAATGTTCTTGAGCAGTTTGTTCAATGGTCGTTTGACCACCTAAATCTTGGGTTCTGTGATGGATCTGTGTAATATAAAGGCATGTATTTGTAGTACTGATACAAGTCTACAATATCAAAACAATAACATGACCAAAAACATAACACACTGCAAGATCTAGGTCCTTAAAACTCTTGCCAGACTTTCTGGGAATTTCTGTGCTGCCCAGAAAGTAGTCTTCGTGATCGGTCAACCAAGTTTGACTGCTTATATATAGAGATCTAGACATGGTATGACCATGATTCAAAGTCCAGATTACAGTCCTTATAACATACTACAAATATCAAACTTTAAAACACCAAAAACATTAACAGGTACGGATTTATGAGCCCTGACATTGGCTTGTCAGACGATGTTTTAGAAATTTTCCAGATTTGAGAAAAATGTTATTTCGTGCACTTTGATGTTATGGATCTGTGATTTTACAACCCAGATCACTAATAGACACCCTAATACATAACTTTAACCAATCACTAACAACATTAACACAAAATTTTAAGGGTTTTGAATTTCAAAGTTTATACCTCATTCAAGCTTTGATCATGATTCTGATCTTGATGATCTGATATAGGAGAGCTAAAGGATGTTCTTGGCTTTCCATAACACTTAGTTCCTCTCAAAATTTTCGGATGAAAGAGAGAGAGAGAAGACTTGGCTAGTTGAAAAAATAAAGTAAGTCACTTTTTTAGATTTTCTTGCTTTTAATCCCAAGATGCAATGTATGAGGATGTTATAAGGGCTGATTTGTGAAACATAAGCCGCATGCCTAGGTTTTAGGGTTAGTGAACAACCCACATAGGACATAACTTACAAGTAACCTTATAAATAATGCTAGAAGGCTATTTTGGTCATTTGGCATTTATTTTTAATGCCATTTTGGATATTGTCCCAAACCCGTAGGGTTTAAGGTTTGGTTAGGGTTTAGAGTTTGAGCTAATTTAAGGTTTGCAATTTAATTTCTAGAATTTCCAAATTTAGATTTTCAAAAAAATAGAAAAATTAATATAATTAAATTATAATTAGAATTTTCTAATTATATTAAAATTTCTTAATCACTAACTAAATCTTGCTAATTAGGATTAATATTTTCTAATTAAAATTACTAATTTAAGCAATTAGGATCGTAATTGGTCATTAGGGTTTATAAACCACTTATTAGGGTTTCTAATAGAAAAATAATTTTCTAATTTAGAAATTAAATTTCCTAATTAGATTAGGGTTTTCTAATAAATCATAACTTGAAAATTAGAATTAATATATCCTAATTAACATTAAAATTATTAAATTAACACTTAGTTTTTCCCGAATTATAAATTTAGGGTTTCTAACCCAGAAATTAGGGTTTTCAAAAATGTGAAATTAGGGTTTGCTAATAATTAAGCTTTTTCCTAATTAATATTATAATAAATAACACTTATGCAATATAATAATCATTTAAATTCCCAGATTAGGGTTTCATGCACCGAATTAGGGTTTTGGATTCCCGAAACTGAAATTAGGATTTCCAGAACCGGTTTTAGGGTTTCTTGTAATTCGCTAGGGTTTTCTAACCGAACGTTGACGTTCTTAATATATACCTAGGGTTTGTTACAGATATCAATTATCTGGCCAACCCTTGACCCTTAACCACATACTGTACATATATACATAGAACATATTTACGTATTTCCTTAATCCTGAATAATTCACCTAAATTATTCACAGAATTTTGAAATCCTCAAAATTCCATCCTAAAAATATCAAATGCATACACTATTTTTCTGTCTAGGTTCTAATTTTGAACCTTAAATCAATAAATAAAAATTTTAAAAATATTCAAAATTCTTGGGTTGTCACATTCACCCCTTCTTCTAAAAATTTTGTCCTCAAAATTTACCCTACACCTTACACCATACATCATATATCATACATCATACATCATACACCACAGCATCTCATGCTACCCAATACATCACTCACAAGAGTAAAAATTTTCAAATTGTGCTGAGGGGTCATATAGACCATGAACTATTGAGGTTTATAGGTATTACTACCTACTACCTATTTCAATTAAGAAAAAGGTATTCTACCCCATACAAAGGTTAACAATATGTTTACAATCAGAAAGAAGGTAAACTACCGATGCGGGTACTTTAGATGATCAATCTATTGTACCTTAGTAATCGGAACGACTATATGCGTTCTTAGATTGGAATATTTTATCCAATTAGTATATCCCCATTTTCAGGGTTGTTCACCTCAGACTTATCATAAGATTCCGCACCAAAAAAATTTGGTTCGGGAAATTTCTTTCAATGAATACTTAGAGTTTTCATAAACTTTAGTCTAGCTGAATCGAATAGCATAGACCCATATCAATAATTCAATTCAATCGAATTATTTAGGTGTAGCCAAATACCGTTGGCAAATTAAACTTTTGAAAATATTTTTGAGAATGACGTCATGATGCCGTACTATATTAACAGTCCGTTTGAGGATGCCGTCATTATATGACTTTATCATAACACATCATACAATAGTGGAACAACGATTTTAGATCAAATTCACACTAAGTATTCTTGTATTTACAACTCCATCAAATTTTTATCATCTCTGCACCAGGTTACATGGTACATGAGTGATAAATAAAATTTATTTTGATATTTCAAATCGTTTGCGTCTAGCTGAAATAAGTAGCATAGACTATACTTTAAACCGTTTCAAAAATGATTACGAGTCTACATATTTTATTTTAAAGGCACATAGTGCGTATTTAGCTTGATGTCAAAATTTCGAAGTCTAGCATAGCTAGGAGTTTTGAAAAACTTATTTCTTCACTAGTAATCATTTGCTTAACAATCTATCTGTTCCTATTATCCTCAATATTTTGTTTACATACAACTATACCTAGTTCGTCACACCACACTTATGAGTTCATTTACTTGCCACAATCATATGAGTTTAAGAACTTGTCCTAGTCTGACCTTTGGCGTCCGTTCGCTGAGGGGTTCATAAACATTTCATATAACTATGAATCAAGTATGTCACATAAGTATGAGTTTTAAGAACTCGTACCTAACCTTATATCCTCTACCTATGACCTATCTATCTTTTATACACGAGAAAGGAATCACCCTCTCAACATGCATATAACAACTAGCGCGACACAAAGATTTCAATGATTATCAGTATCAGAAACTAAGTGGTCGTCAAACCAAACTCGGCCACTAATCAATATAGGAAGCTAAGCGCACAATTCCCCGCCCATATAAAGAATTTGTCAACCTAACCACTATATCGATCAGGAAGATAAGTGATTCTAAAACCAAGTACAAATTCCCCGCCCATACAAAGAATCATACAACTTAGCTGCTGACATGAGTCCTCAATTGAAATCCCCACCTAATCTTAACACCCTTCTCAATACGAATTTCATTTAATCCGTATTCATAATCCATAACTCTTTTATGAGTTTTCATAGTACAATTTCATAGTACAACTGCCACACAGCAAACTTTGCTGTAACTTTTCAATCATTGGATTGACTCTTCTTCCTGTTATCACCTTATCAGATCACAGGGTGATCGCATCGTATATATTATGATTCATTTCTATGTTTTGATCGTTTTGTTTTACGATCTTCGCTCACTGTACTTTGAGTCTTTTAGACTCTATCTATTCACCATTACTGTTCAACTTTATTATCAGAGTTAGGAACTCTGTATCTTATAACTCGCCGAGATTCATCTTTGAATCTTATCGACCAACTAACTCTATGTGAGTTAGATCTTATCCTAATCACTGCGGTTATTAATCTCAAGTATTCCTACCTAAGGTTCATAACCAACAGCTCTGATACCAACTGTGAGGGCCCCGAATCCAGGTCCCAATCACCTCGGATCCGGTTCGATCATTCTATACAACTATTACTATATTTGCGGAAGATATAAACATAAATTGTTTATACATTACATTTAACACACTATTTTCCAAGGTCGAGTAAGCTTAACTTAATCACATTTCATAACTTTTCTAACATATAACATTATTAACATACAATACTTATACAATTTAGCTGCACACATATCCTAATGCTGGAACTGTCTTTAACCTTTCCTTGTATCCGACGCATTCGCCTTAATCTGTAATGTTTTATCATGATATAGCAAGGGTGAGCATAAGGATTGCCCATCAAGTTTAAATTCAACAATATAACGATATATCATGATTGAAGAGTTTGAATAATAAGCTGACTAGAATTCAACAATATAATTGTGAACTAGCAGGAACAAGTTTATGACTGAACAAGTATTATACATGAACCAATATATCTGAAACCAACTGGTAATGAAGGTGATCAGCCTTTCATACCTGACTTATACATGCAATATGTACAGAGTACAAATTATACATGGCAATCAGCAATGATTAACCATCAGCATATCCGAATGAAACACTCTTAGTAGAGTTAAGTAAAACAAACTTGTCTGATCCGTTGATTACCGCAACGCAATATATAACGCTTTATCCGAAGACCTAATATTAGTAATATAGATCTCCAATATTAGAATAATATCATCACAATATAATACTATTATATATATACATAGAATAACCTAAACACATAACACATAACCCTATCAGTCTATAACACACATAAGACTCGGTATCATGTCAAACTATTGAAGTCTGAGTTGAACCCGACACAAAACTATCATCCCGATGGTCTAGTCGGACTTTTATCGAGTCTAAGTTCAATTAAACTCTGCCTAAACACTTAACAATTATCTCAGATAATTTTATTTTCAGTCAAAATATTTTTCTAAGTCTCATACTAATTTTCTGATAATTATTATCATTTTTCATGATTTTTCAATCATTAATAACGTATTTAAATGAATTAAATACCACATAATTCTTTTATCATTAATATTTATTTAATATCAAATATTAATGAAATACATGTCATAGTATTATAATATATTTATAATATATCAAAGTATTTTTAATACCTTAAAATCATATTTATATGCTTTTTAAACACTTAAATTCATTATCCGATAATTGCTATTAATATTAAAATATTAATATTTTCATGATAAAATATCAAAAGTTATATTTTATAACTTAAAATATTTTTCTAACACTTAAATCATTTTTATATGATTTATAAATCATTTATTCTATTTTTCTATAATTTATTTAATATATTTATTAAATAAACTAATTATCATTAATATTTATTAATTAATGAAATTCATCACAAAATATTAAAAGTCATCAAAAATAACTTAAAATATTTTCTAATATCATAATATAATTTTTCATGATTTTTCATGAATTAAAACAATTTTTAAACAATTTATTTAATATTATAATTAAATAAATTAAATACCATTTATATTCCAAAAATATTAAATATTTATGAAATATACTTAAAATAATTAAAAACTATTTTTCAGATTTTAAAATAATTTTTCAGAATTTATTATGTATTTTTAATAATTAAAAACTATTTTTTTTTCAATTTTTAATTAATTTTCAGAAAATAATAATAATAAACTGTCGCTAAAAGGGCCCTATAGCGACAGACCCGTCGCTATAGGTGTTCTTCGTCTGTTCTTCATCAAGCCCAGAAACGCAAAGGCAGATACAAGGTGCCATGTTTGGCCGGCTGTAGATCTGTGTTTGTAAGGTTTTCTGGGCTTTTAATGTTTCTAACCATGTAGTACATGTGCAATACTACAACCAACAACCAAATTTATGGTCATATCATAACACAACGGAGAGATTAAAGTCTTCAAACTTTCTGATAACACTGTTCTTCATTTCTGGGTTTTCAAAAAAATGAAGGACAGCTGAAGGTGCTAGATCTAGATCCTTATAGCTTCCGGTATATGTATTGTTTATGTGATATAAGAGTTGGATCGTGTATAGAACATGTCAGGCTACAATAGTACATCATCATATCAACGTAACAACAATATTAAGGTAAGGTACGAGCCGGTCAAAGTAGACTGAATATACTGTTCTTGAACATTTCTGGAAAACCCAGAAATGTTCTTGAGCAGTTTGGTCAATGGTCGTTTGACCACCTAAATCTTGGGTTCTGTGTAATATAAAGGCATGTCTTTGTAGTACTGATACAAGTCTACAATATCAAAACAATAACATGACCAAAAACATAACACACTGCAAGATCTAGGTCCTTAAAACTCTTGCCAGACTTTTTGGGAATTTCTGGGCTGCCCAGAAAGTAGTCTTCGTGATCGGTCAACCAAGTTTGACTGCTTATATATGGAGATCTAGACATGGTATGACCATGATTCAAAGTCCAGATTACAGTCCTTATAACATACTACAAATATCAAACTTTAAAACACCAAAAACATGAACAGGTACGGATCTATGAGCCATGACATTGGCTTGTCAAACGATGTTTTAGAAATTTTCCAGATTTGAGAAAAATGTTATTTCGTGCACTTTGATGTTATGGATCTGGGATTTTACAACCCAGATCACTAATAGACACCCTAATACATAACTTTAACCAATCACTAACAACATTAACACAAAATTTTAAGGGTTTTGAATTTCAAAGTTTATACCTCATTCAAGCTTTGATCATGATTCTGATCTTGATGATCTGATATAGGAGAGCTAAAGGATGTTCTTGGCTTTCCATAACACTTAGTTCCTTTCAAAATTTTCGGATGAAAGAGAGAGAGAGAAGACTTGGCTAGTTGAAAAAATAAAGTAAGTCACTTTTCTAGATTTTCTTGCTTTTAATCCCAAGATGCAATGAATAAGGATGTTATAAGGGCTGATTTGTGAAACATAAGCCGCATGCCTAGGCTTTAGGGTTAGTGAACAACCCACATAGGACATAACTTACAAGTAACCTTATAAATAATGCTAGAAGGCTATTTTGGTCATTTTGCATTTATTTTTAATGACATTTTGGATATTGTCCCAAACCCTTAGGGTTTAAGGTTTGGTTAGGGTTTAGAGTTTGAGCTAATTTAAGGTTTGCAATTTAATTTCTAGAATTTCCAAATTTAGATTTTCAAAAAAATAGAAAAATTAATATAATTAAATTATAATTAGAATTTTCTAATTATATTAAAATTTCTTAATCACTAACTAAATCTTGCTAATTAGGATTAATATTTTCTAATTAAAATTACTAATTTAAGCAATTAGGATCGTAATTGGTCATTAGGGTTTATAAACCACTAATTAGGATTTCTAATAGAAAAATAATTTTCTAATTTAGAAATTAAATTTCCTAATTAGATTAGGGTTTTCTAATAAATCATAACTTGAAAATTAGAATTAATATATCCTAATTAACATTAAAATTATTAAATTAACACTTAGTTTTTCCCGAATTATAAATTTAGGGTTTCTAACCCAGAAATTAGGGTTTTCAAAAATGTGAAATTAGGGTTTGCTAATAATTAAGCTTTTTCCTAATTAATATTATAATAAATAACACTTATGCAATATAATAATCATTTAAATTCCCAGATTAGGGTTTCATGCACCGAATTAGGGTTTTGGATTTCCGAAACTGAAATTAGGATTTCCAGAACCGGTTTTAGGGTTTCTTGTAATTCGCTAGGGTTTTCTAATCGAACGTTGACGTTCTTAATATATACCTAGGGTTTGTTACAGATATCAATTATCTGGTCAACCCTTGACCCTTAATCACATACTGTACACATATACACAGAACATATTTACGTATTTCCTTAATCCTGAATAATTCACCTAAATTATTCACAGAATTTTGAAATCCTCAAAATTCCATCCTAAAAATATCAAACGCATACACTATTTTTCTGTCTAGGTTCTAATTTTGAACCTTAAATCAATAAATAAAAATTTTAAAAATATCCAAAATTCTTGGGTTGTCACAAAGGTAATATGTTAATTAAGTTGATAATTGGTAATTTGGTATTTTGAAGTTAATTAAAATAAAAGAGTGATGAATTAAGTATTATGTGGTAATATTCTAATTTAATTTAATAATTAAATTAGAGAATTGATAAGGATTAAATGAATTATTATAATGTTGTTTTAATTTAATTTAGTAATGAAAGTAATGTACTAAAGGAAATGTAAAAATTCAGAATTTTTAATTATAATTTCAAATATTTATTGAATTAAATAAATATTTTAGTTGATGTGTTTATTTTTAAATAAATATTTGTTTAATTTGATTATTTATTAGTTAAATAAATAATTCATGAGTGGTGGAAAATTAACTTAATTAAGGTAATATGTTAATTAAGTTGATAATTGGTAATTTGGTATTTTGAAGTTAATTAAAATAAAAGAGTGATGAATTAAGTATTATGTGGTAATATTCTAATTTAATTTAATAATTAAATTAAAGAATTGATAATGATTAAATGAATTGTTATAATATTGTTTTAATTTAATTTAGTAATGAAAGTAATGTACTAATTTATTAAATAAAATTATAAGGAAATTATAATTTTGTGGCAATATGATTATGTGCCAAATTGATTTAATAAGTTATTGTTAGTTTTAATTTAATTGAATTTGAATATTAGAATTTAATTAAATAGAGTGTGACATTAAACTGTATAATAAGTGAGTTATTAAACTAAACTAAAAGAAGTTTTAATTTGGTTTTACCAAACAAGGCATAAAGATTTTAAGTCCTTATTTTTAATTGGTTTTGTCAAACAAGTCTTAGTGACTTTTGAATTTAAAATAAGCATAACTGATATATTAAGTAGAGTTATTATTATTATGTCAGTTTTTATTTTTTTGTTAATACATATTATTATTGTGTGCCTCTGTTTTGTACGAGAGGTTCTCTGTAAAATTATATGGATGATTAATTTTGATTATGTGGTTATATGTATGTTAATTTCTATATATAAACTGTTTTATGTGAATTGTATATGATTTAGAGTTGATTAATCCATGAAAACATGATAAATATGAAGAGATTATATTTATAGTGTGTTTACAGTGTAAAATACATGAATATGGCTTATTGGATGCTAAAATTGATGTTCAATTCATGCGCTAAACTGTAAATTGTTTGTTGATTGTGAAAATACATAAAGAAACGAAAACAATATGATTTAAACGGACTATTTTGGTTGTAAATCGAATTCACAGTAAATTGTTTCGCTAAGAATGTCTAAAAGTGAAGAAATAGTAAAAGTAGTGAATTTAGATGTTGTATTTTTGATGTTTATGTTGTTTATATGGTTAGAAACGTGTTAAAAATATTAGTTTATGTTTCTATAAACTTATTACAACTTGAGTAAGTTGGAATTGTTGTTAGAAAGGAGCTTTTAGGCCTAATTTGGCTTTTTGCTGTGTTCGTTCGCGAACTACAAAAGCTAATACTGGGTACACCCACCCCGGCGGGCGTTACCAGTATTTTTTATGCTGCCCCGTTGGGCTTTTATAGCACAAACCCCTCTCCCCGGCCGGAGGGGGGGGGTAGACAGACTTACGAAAGTTAGAGAAAATTTGGCCGGACATATTTTACTAAAATGAGCATAACATTTTCATATAAACTCTGATTGATGCGATTCAAGATAATCCGGAACGAGAACGAGTAGACATACAACTTTTGTTCTTTAAGTTTTTCAATTTGATGTCGTTAGTAGGGGTAAAAATGGCCATCTTTAGGACTTTTATGCACTCAGAGGCAATCAGAGGGCGTCGGGATGCACGTATGCAAGTGCAATCCTTTGTGTATTAGTATAACCTAATCTAAAGAGCATGATAACATGTTGAACATGTAATATGATGTTATATCAGGTTGTTAATTTGTATATGGTGCAATGGCATGATAATTTGATTAGTTGTAATAGAACTAAAATGTGATGCTCATGAAAAGATGTTATGTTGTTTATACTTAAACTAAGTTAACGAGCCATACTAAAAGTGGATAATAAACTCATGAAGTTAATATTAGTATAACTAATGAGTGTTGTCAATACATATGGTATGTGTAAGACTTGTGGTGAATGTGAGTAGTGATCGTTTAACCTACGCACGAGGCAAGTTTTCTTGCCCTTTCTTGTTTACAATTGAGCAAGTTTCTGAACTCTAATCTCTATTTGAGTTTATCTTATCTTACTTACTTTATGCAAGTTCTCTATCTCTAATCTCTTATTAAGTAGTTAAGTTGTTATTGTTACACAAGTTCCCTAACCTTTGCTACTTTATTATTAAGCAAGGTTTACTTTTTATTGTCATGTTATACTTATGCAAGTTCTCTAATCCTAAACTTTCTTTAATCAAGTTTTCTTACCTTAACTTGATTATTATTACTCAAGTTCTTGAATCCTGTCGAGCAAAGTTCTTAATTTTGTTTCTTTATTGGAAAATGTAACCTTAGCTTATCATTGTTGTTCAAGCTAGGTTCATTACATATATTTAATACTTTGAAAGTTATCTTTAAAGCATGACTTTGATGTATCATATTATTCATTTATGGTTCATAACTACCTTGTATTACGTTGTTATCGAACTTTTGCATTGTCATTACACTTTTGATTCAAGTAATCCTTAGTTGATGTTTGTTGAACTCTAATGAAACTTATCCAAACCAAACTTACTTTGGTACGGACTTCTATATTAAAACTGAGATAAACAACCTAATTATAGGGGATTATTTACTCGAATCATTTAGATGTTTGTGCATAATACATGGTACGAAGGGCTGATCACCCTAAGTACGGGGAGTCCCTACAGTCTAATGACTGTTTAGGTTTAAGTTGAAAGAAATACTTATAACCTTGGACATAGTTCATGGTCTTGTGACCCTCAGATAATTTCCAGTATCAATTATTGATTATTGATGTTCAGATATGTTATTCAATTCAAATGCGTTTATTCATTTCCAGTCATTGTATTCTTTCAAGTGAGCATTTATTTTGCTCACTCTTGCACATATATAACCATTGCAGCTAAAGTTGAGAAGGTTGACGAGCCAACCACTAGCAAAGGGATATCTTTAACACTTCTAGGACTTAACAAATCCTACACGACAATATATGTGAAAAGAATCACCTTTTCGACATACATTTATAAAACACATTACATAACACACATCGAGTTCTCAACAGTTACTAATATAATAAGCTGAGTGGCGCCCTGCCTAAAATTGATGAATTAGTTTCCCGTCTCATCTAAATTGACTTTATAGGGAGTTAGATTGGTTACTAGATCATCCTAAAACTTTCACCATACAAAGAAGTCGTTTAACTCAGTTACAACAAGTTAATGATTAAAAAGCACTACTGTACCTACACATTAACTTAATTAACATCTTCACATTCTGTCTAGCTAAAATATTTAGCATAGACTTAATCTTATCGCAGTTCATGAAGAAACATAACTCTTTTAACTTGAATAATTCAATTATAGAACAGTTCATCTTTCAAAAGCACATAGATGCAGAAAATTTGGCACATAGACTCATGTATAATAAACATCTTGTAAAAATATAAAACATTTGCACATAGATAAAACTCGCTCATTTACGACATCTGAGCAAGTTTAAAGAAACTCTCATTCAATTCATAATATGAATGACATTAGGAAACTTGCCTTAAGCGTTGCTTACAGTTACGCTATATTACTCTTTGAAATTCCTATATGTCATAGAAAGACAACACATACCAATTAGTCTTATGTTTGAATTACACATTGGTTTAATTTAACTTATTTCATACTTTATGATGCTCGGGTTTTATAAATCGAAGCAACATATTCAAGATTATATTCTTCAGTATATTCTTTGCTTAACTTCGTTCATCGATTAGGCTTAAATTTCAAAGTCTCTTCTTATGATCTTACCATCTTCATTTCACTTTTTATGGTTCACATTAAATTAGTTTACGTGACCAAACTTTCTTTATCGTCTTCCGGCATTATGAAATTTAGAGATGCCACAACTCTTATAATAATCTTTCATGATGGTTTTATATTACCTTTATCTCATATCTTATAATGTCCATCTTATTTGATTCAGACCACTTTATAAGTTAATTAACACTTAACACAGCGTTTCAATGTTCATACGTCGTACACCCGACTTATTTAATTAAACGCTCAATCGACACACCATTGTGCACAATTGAAAAGTCCAATTCAATTACCATTCCTTTTTTTTACCTTCCTCTAGAGTATATTTCCAAAGTTAAATGCTTAGAACTCAGAAATACTAGCCCAACAAGGCTTAACGCTCCGACATTCCAAAGAAACCACCCCAGTTTACCTCCAATTAAATAACATCCCTAAAGATGCACATTTTAGACCTTGATCCCGACCTCAAATATCAAAACTTAAAGAATCAAAGTTGTAGGTATACTTTTTATCTTTCCGGATCATCTTGAATCACCTAAATCGGAGTTTATACGAAAGAGTTATGATCGATTTAATAAATGATGTCAAAATAGTCCAACCCATCACTATTCGGGAGTTGCGATGCCCAAAATGGCCTTGAGGGCAGCATTGTAGTGCCTAAAATTCAGCCCAAATTCTGTACATGGGCGTGCAGTACCCAGAAATGCTTAGAACATAGCATTACAACGTCGATTTCCCTAAAATTCAAGTTTTGCAACTTTGTTTCACCGCACCTACTTTTGAACCTCATAACTTTCTCACCCGATATCAGAATGAGTTCGTTATTGAGACAATGGAAAGCTTGTAACATCCTCTATGAATCCCCCTGGACAGAATAATTTTTCGAATATGATAATAAGCCTTTAAATTGGCTCAAAATTCCTTTGCTTAATTTTTTAACTTCGCGTAAATTTTTCATTTCTTCGTAACTTACTCATCCGAACCTAGAATAAGTTTGTTCTTAAGTCCACGACTCACATTTTCCACTTTTTCTAAATTTTTTTTGAAATGCTAATTATTCGGGATCATTAGCTTACTTTCTAAATTCATCCGAAAATCATAACGAACTACGATTTCAACGGTTAACGTCTTTTACTAAATTTTTTGCCATAACTTCGTTATAGCATATTTTTAATCTGTTCCTCTTGGAACATTTCTGTAATAACTTGAATTTTTAGAAATTATTAAAATAAGAATTTAGTAAATAGAATTCTTATTATAGAATGTGTCGGGTTTGAATAATTATAATATATATATATATATATATATATATATATATATATATATATATATATATATATATATATGTATATATGTGTGTGTGTGTGTGTGTGTTATATTTTGAATTTTGTGTTATGGGTGGAAAGAAACCCATAAATGAGATTTTATAGTTGGTTAAACTAATAAGCAAAAATAGAGTTTTAAAACTTAAAGTTTGATCTTTACATTATTAAAGAAAGTTGTAATCGATGATGTGAAATCAAAGGGGGGATTGATGTTAGACGAGTTAACACTTAAGAAGGATGTGCAAAGTATTTAGGAATTTAGATTATATTTCTGCTAAAGTATAACTTGTCTGCGTTTGAACTTGAGGTGGCGTAGCTGGACCACTTCCAAGCTTATGACCAGCGCAGCTGAGCCGGTCTGCTGAAGGTTCTGAGTAAGTTTGTGAAATTTGAATTTCAAGACATGTATATTAAGGACTCATATGTGTAATAAAAGTCATAATTAGTGTTTAAGCTGTCCTAGAGTGGATTGAGATAGCAAAACATGATTTGAATAAGAGTTAATGAATTAACCCGAAATAAATATTGGTTAATTAAGTGATATTATGGAATATTATATTATAAAGCCTTGTGTGGTAATGACGTGATAGTAAATAAAAAAGAGTTTATTCACTTATATAAGACGGTGAATTAATATATGTGTTTTACATAAGAGGATGAAAGGAATATGTTAATTAAAATTTGATATTTTAAATATATTACATAGTATTGTAATATATAAAAGGGTTAATATTTGAGAGATAAGTGATTAATAAAAGAAGAGAACCAATATAATTATAATAAATATTGGCAAGAGATTTATGCATTAAGTTAATAATTAAGTTATGACTAACTGAATATGTGTTGGGATAATTTATGGAAGAAAATGAATTGAAGAATTATGGTATAATAATTAGTTTTGTACATACTAATTATTCTAAGGAAATGGTTATCTTAAATAAAGGTGTTATGAGTATAAAATTCATAAAGCCTAGTATAGTAGTTCTACATATTATAAGTGTGCAATTATTTAAAGTAAGCTAAATAATTTAGCATTAAGGTAAAGTGTGTCACACAAATTTTATATTAAATGAATATTAAAATAATGTGGAATAAGGGAAAAGCCAAACGTGGCCTAGACCCCTAATATTTTATTGTTGAGATTATGAACTTGAATTATATAACTCTAGTAAGTGGGATAAATGAGCCTTGTGTGGCATGAGTATTAAAGTTAAACCAGACTAAATGGTTAACTGGAATTATTAAAAGAGAAATAATGGTAAGGGAATAAATGATTGATAATAATTAATCATTGTGATATTTATGTGTGAGAGGAAATAATGGATTGAGAGTACCCAATTGAATTATATTTAATCCAATTACAATATTATTTGGACTAACTCCGTGTACCTGAGATACATGAATATATGTGTTGAATATATTATATACGAGTATACTTGTGGGGGGTACATTTATGAAAGTGTGTGTATATGTGCCCATAACTTAATCTAATGTAGTAATGTTAAGTCATTATAATTGATTTAATAAGCCCAAAAGGAATTTACTTTAGTAGAATGGGGACCATTTTACTAGTAAGTAAGGAAGAAATAGTGCTTTTCCCAAATTCATTGTCCCAAATAAATAGCAGCCGTGATAGGCCATTGGCCTATGCTACTTCAATTGCTGGAAAATAAAAAAGGATAAATAGCTTGCAATCATGGTGATGATGAAGGGAGTGATGGAGGAAGAGGGAGTAGGTAACCAACTCTCCATTGCCCTTTGGTTTCTTCTTCACCCTGCTAGTTCAAAACATAGTGTAAAGGTATTGTCCGTGTATTGAAATCTCTATAAATAGAGCCTCCTTCTTCTCTTTCACATTTGTTGAGTTGTCTGAGGAAATTGGCTATGGAAGGTAGGTAGGATCGAGGGCAATGGGAGGATTAAAGTGCTATAGTTAGTAAATTCAAGCAATCAAGAGGTAATATTACTAACATAAATGCTCTTGATTCCTAAGTTTTGCAATTTCCTAGTAATGACAAGAAATACTTACTTTTGAGTCAAAAATTGATGGTTAAGGATTGTTGTAATCCATAAATTGCTGTTAGATATTGATAATACAATTAAATACGAAAACAACGGAAGTCAAACGAACCAATTTGGTTTAGAAATGAATTCGTATTTATGAAATTCACGAGTCATGTTAAAAGATGGAAACATAGCATGAACTTTGAATTTGAGTTACCAAATTAGTTGTTTATGTGATTTGAGGATTGCTATCATGTTAGTTGAGCATCATATTCATGTATAGAAGCAATGTGATTAGTTTAAACATGTTACATGAAGGATTTATTGCATGGGTTTTAAGTTCTACAGAAGTAGAGACCCTTCTGAAGTTGTTCAGGAAGGGCGTAGCTACGCCCATTCTGTAGTTCATTCCAGTGCAGCTGCACCGAATGCTATCTTTGGAACTGTTCTGGGGCAACGCAGCTGCGCCGCTCCCACAGTTCAGCACAGCGCAACTGCGCTGTGCACCAGTATCTGTTAGTGTTTTTTGCTATAATCTAATAAGATTTAACATGTTGGTAGAGCTTAGTTATGCATGAAAATATGTTTAGCATGTGGTCTAAAGTTCCCTTGCATATATGAGTTGCGTTGGTTTACTTTAATATATGTTTCGAAAAGAAACTTGAAGATTTTGAAAACAAAACTTGACGAACTTTGAGTCATTTAAGTTCTGACCTTGATAGCATGTATACGAAGTTAATTATGCATGATATAAGATTCAAAGTTGTTTCGCATATGTTAGATTGCTTGGACTCGGTTTAAAACGATTTCAAAGGAAAACTCGAATATTTTTGCAAACTAAGTTTTATAAACATGGAGTCATTATATTTTGACCTTGTAAGCATGTGTAGAAATATATACAAATGAGTATGACATATGATTTGAAGTTGCCTTGCATGATTAGTTTGACCTAGTTATGCATGGAAATAGGTATGACATGTGGTTTCAAGCCCTTTGAATACCATGAACCTCTTAGTCGCTTTAGTATATATTTTTGCATGCACTGAGTTGCTTTAATTTGACCTAGAATGACTTTTAAAGGTAAACTTGGACGCCGTACAAACTAATACCTATAAGCATTGTGTTTCCTACCCTCTGGACTTGTAGGATGGCATGTTAGTACTATTTATGTCATTAAACATGGCCTATAAGTGCACTTATCTAGTTTGACACAATAAAAGTCATTAGAGCATGATTTTACAGTAAGTTTTCAAGTGATAAACCATTTTAGTCATATGAATACATGTGAGCATGCGTATCAAAAGTTGTTTAACATCATTATATGGTTTGATGAGTACGTAGTTAGACCGTTGTTGCATGAAATCGCTTAGCCGTAAAATAAATGACAATAAAGCTATAAAGTGTAAAAACAACTAAAGGTAAACACAAGAGGCACCAAATATGAACCAAGACCTCTTACCGTGTGTATGTGTTATGTGCTGAAATGGTAAGTAATGAGGTATAAACTGGGAAATAAAGTTTCCAATCTGGTCTGGCCAGGGGACGGCGTAGATGCGCCTATCCTAAGCTAAACTGCAGCGCAGCTGCGCTACAGGGTAGTGTTGTCTGACTATTTAAATTATAATCTGAACCTTTAAGCATATGTGTATGAATGTCTTAAGCTTCAATGCTTGACTTAAGTGATGTTTTAAGAATATAAGCAAGTAATGGTTATATAAAACCTAGATTTGTTAAGATTTGCAAAACGAAAGAACTATGTGAATCATGCATACATCATTTTTAAATGTGTAACGAATGTTAGGTTTGTAATATTCATGAACACAATCAAATTGCACAAACTAAGCGGAAACGTGATAAAATCAGAGTTTAAAAATTTATAAACCATATACCCGGATCATCCTTTATGCGCAATTATTAATTAAACAAAAAGATAAAGAACAAGAATCATACCCTTAAAGATTCGAGTTTCCTCAGGTACAAGTTCACCTCCAAATCTTTTTCGCGTTCATCTTGAATCCACCGGGTTTGGTTCCTTCATTTGATCAACGTTAGCCACCCAAATGTTTGGCCTCTAGAGGTGATCCACCAAGGAAGAAGAAAGATTCAAGCAGATGGGTATTTGGCAAAACCCTAGTTTTCTATCTCTCATAGAAAATGGTGTACTCTCCCAACTATTAGAATTACGTGTATTGTGAAAGTATTTACCACCCCATCCATAATAAGACTCCTCTTATTTATAGATGCAGGCAACCCTCCTTAACAATTAAGGAATTGAGTTTTATTTTAATTAATTAAACTCCTTTAATTAATTAGGCTCCTAATCTTATTAGGAATAATTAATTAAACTCTTTTAATTAATTAGTCTCCTACTATTATTAGGAATATATGAGAGTACTTTTATTAATTAATTTTCAAACTCCTTTAGGAATTAAATAATAATAATAGTAATAATAATAATAAGACTACTCTTATTAATTTATATTTAATATTTACAAAATATTAAATAAAAAATATTAAGTTATTTAATTTATTCTATCACCATAGATTAAATTAAATATACATAACTTATTATTACGATTATGTCATTTGCTTCTTAAATAATTATTCTTCCTTTTATGGTGTGACCCTTTAGGTTCTCTATATTAAATCGGTTGTGAATAAATCAATTAGAACAATTCTAATCTTATTTAAATAAATAAATTAAGATATTAATTTATTTAAATAAATAATATTTATTCTACAATAGGGATAAGCCTCCCTAGCGATTAACGACTTTCCAGATAATATAGATTTCAACATTAATCATAAAATAACCTTTGAGTAAATAGTTACCGTACAATTCAATCATTCCACCATACGATGTCCCAATTAAATATAAGACATAGAATTACTGTCAAGTCTTATTTTATTTTATTATATGTATTTCGACTCTTAAATGCACAACTCCAAATAATACAAATTAAAAACTCCTTTCTAATTTTATTTTGCCTTGGCCAAGGATTACTGGATTGTCATTTATCGAATCACATAGGACATTTCTGTTCTTTTACTAGAAGCGGTAGATTCTTTATTGATCATACATTATCTCCATGTACAACTTATTATATCCAAGCATACCCTTTGATATACTCTAAGAGTCTTAAGGGATAAGTCAAAGTATAACTTATCACACACAAGATACTATGATGATCTCAAGTGTGACAACCCGAGAATTTAGAGAATTTTTTAAAATTTTTAATTAATTGATTTAAGGTTCAAAATTAGAACCTAGATAGAAAATAAGTGTATGTGTTCGAACACACCAGCCGAATTTTGACAGCCACATAGCATTGCATTATTACATATAAGATTAAAAGGAGAGAGAAAAAGTTACTTGTATTTTCATTTTTTCTCCTAAACCTCCTCTCTCTAGAAATTCGGGATGTAGAGTGATAGAGAGATAAAAGATGAACCATGATCATATCATAGCTTCCCATAGCAGGATCAAAGTCAGAATCAAAGATCAAAAACTCTAAATTGGTAAGAACCCTAAATTTCGAAATCCTTTGATCTTATGTTGTTTAATGTTAGTTGATGGTTAAAGTTGTGTAATAGGGTGTCTATAAGTGATCTGGGTTGATAGATCAAGGATATATAACATTAAAGTGCACAAAAATGATGTTTTGAAAAATCTGAAAAACTAGAAATTTTTGGCCTGACAGCCATATGTCAGAGCCCATAAATCTTTGTGTGTTAATGATATGTTGTGTTTTATGTTTTGGTTATGTTCTCTGTCATGAGGACTTCACATCTATGGTTTTATATTACTCAGATCATGCATATGTTGAGAGATACGAGCGGTCAAATAGCGTTGACCCATCACGACTTCTAGAATCTGGGCAAAACCAAAAACTCAGATGTCTCTGACAGTGACTTTCGAGGCCATTGATCTTGCGTCTGACATGTGTTTTGACCTCATTTTTGTGTTGTTATTGTAGGTTGACATGAGTACTACATGTTGAAAACATAAGATCACTCATAGCCGTAACCATAAGTTATAAATTTGTGGTCAAACGTAGTTGACCGAACTGCTTGATGAACAATCTGGAAAACCCAGATTTGTTCTTGAGCATATACCTAATAGGTACTTTGACCATGCCAGATCTCAGTTATGTTTTGATATTATGATGTTATGATGTTATCTACTTGTAGACTAACATATCTACTACATATATGAATCACTAGATCACACAAAACAAGCCTGTAAAGCAAGGATTTAAGGGCTCAAAATAGGAACCTTGACTGTTCTTAAATTCTGGAAAATCCAGAATTTGAAGAACAGGTCTGACATGAAATTCGAAAGTCTATATCTCACTGATTTGGTGTTGGATGACCATGATGTTTGTTAAAGGTTGTAGTATTGCATTAATACTACAACATGAATCCAAAACCGTACCCAGAAAACATTAGGATCATAGCTTAAAAGCCGGTCAAACCGAGCCCCTTAGTGACTGACAAGAAATCTGGGTAGACTCAAGAACACCTCAAGAACACCTATAGCGACGGTTCTGTCGCTATAGGGCCCTTTAGCGACAATTTATTATTATTATTTTTCGAAAATTATTTAAAAAATTGATAAAAATAGTTTTTAATTGTTAAAAATACATAATAAATTCTGAAAAATTATTTTAAAGTCCAAAAAATAGTTTTTAATTATTTTGAGTATATTTCATAAATATTTAATATTTTTGAAATATAAATGGTATTTAATTTATTTAATTATAATATTAAATAAATTATTTAAAAATAGTCTTAATTCATGAAAAATCATGAAAAATTATATTATGGTATTAGAAAATATTTTAAGTTATTTTCAGTAACTTTTAATATTTTGTGATGAAATTCATTAATAAATTATTATTAATGGTAATTAGTTTATTCAATGAATATATTAAATAAATTAAGGAAAAATAGAATTAATATTTTTTTAAATCATATAAAAATGATTTAAGTGTTAGAAAAATATTTTAAGTTATAAAATATAACTTTTGATATTTTATCATGAAAATATTAATATTTTAATATTAAAAGCAATTATTGAATAATGGATTTTAGTGTTTAAAAATCATATAAATGTGATTTTAAAGTATTAAAAATACTTTGATATATTATAATATTATGACATGTATTTCATTAATATTTGATAATAAATAAATATTAATGATAAAAGAGTTATGTGGTATTTAATTCATTTAAATACGAGTTTAATGATTGAAAAATTTATGATAAATGGTAATAATTATTTAAAAATTATTACGAGCTTACGAGAAATATTTCGACTGAAAATAAAATTATCTGAGTTAAATGTTAAGTGTTAAGTCAGAGTTTAATTGAACTTAGACTCGATAAAAGTCCGACTAGACTATCGGGATGTTAAAATTGTGTCGGTTTCAACTCGGACTTTAATAGTCTGACTTGATACTAAGTTTTATGTGTTGAATAGTTTGATAGGATTATGTGTTATGTGTTATGTGTTTAGGTTATTCTATGTATATCTATATATATATAATAGTACTATATTGGGATGATATTATTCTAATATTGGAGATCTATATTACTAATATTAGGTCTTCAGATAAAGCGCTATAAATTACGTTGCGGTAATCAACGGTTCAGGCAAGTTTATTTTACTTAACTCTACGAAAGAGTTGTTTCATTCATATAAGCTTATGGTTAATCATTGCTGGTTACCATGAATTGTACTCTGTACATATTGCATGTATAAGTCAGGTATGAAAGGCTGATCACCTTCATTACCCTTCGGTTCAGAATTATTTGTTCAGGTTATATACTTGTTCAGTCATAAACTTGTTCATGCTAGTTCACAATTATATTGTTGAATTATAGCCAGCTTATTATTCAAACTCTTGAATCATGATATATCGTTATATTGTTGTACTTAAACTTGCTGGGCAACTTTCATGCTCACCCTTGCTATATCATGATAAAACATTACAGATTAAGGCGAATGCGTCGGATACAAGGAAAGGTTAAAGACAGTTCCAGCGTTAGGATATGTGTGCTGCTAAATTGTATAAGTATTGTATGTTAATAATGCTATATGTTAGAAAGTTATGAAATGTGTATTAAGTTAAGGTTACTCGACCTTGGGGAATAGTGAGTATATGTATTGTATAAACAATTTATGTTTATATCTTTCGCAAATAGTAATAGTTGTATAGAATGATCGAACCGGATCCGAGGTGATTTAGGACCCGGATTCGGGGCCCTCACATCAAGTCCAAGGATCACTTGTACTACTATCACTACAGGAATTCCTATTGACAGACAAATAAAACTCCATTAGTTATTCCTTAGTGAGCCATGTTCAGTGAACTTATTCTCTAATAAGCACCTACATACTTGCTTTAGTGTCTCCACACAAATGATCATGAGATCAATTATTCTCATCCAATGAGTAAGCAACGTATGTACCAATCTATTCGGATTCACTAATCCCTAATTTAGTAATCCAACGATTGAGAACTATTTTAGTTTTAAGCTTTCTAAGAATTTAGATCTCATTAGAATGATCATTATCATTATTCTAAAAGTATTGCTTAAAACTATGGGTTTATCACATATTATAAAGCAGCATCATATAGATAATTAAAAGCCTTTAATAAATTAATACTTTTTATTAATAAATGAATAAGATTGTTACAAAGTATATGCTTTATCATCAAACATGATTGGCTTGTGTGCATACTACTTTCAACGAACACATAACTAGTCAAGTGTGTGATAAAGGTTTATGAATGCCGATGTCAAGTAAGTGTGGCTACGACATACCTATACATACATAACTATCCTAAGAGTATGATAAGAAAATGAAACGAAGGTTTTAAGAACCGAGTTAGAAAATAATGTAACAATTGTTATTACATTGAGAATGTAAGGAAATGTATGAATGATGGGTATGAATCCATGATTATACAATTGTGTAGGAATACACGAAGTGTAGATAATGATAAGCAGTTAAGTTGTAGTTGATAATCTACGAGCCAGACAAGTCTTTCAGTTTTTATTTGCTTTATAATGTTAATAACAGTTGATTGATTTATGCTATGATATGTGTCGACGTCGGGATTTTTATTTGTCACTTTTCTGTTCTTGTCTTTTGGTGTTCTCATGTTAGGTGAGATTTGTTTGAAAAAATAAGTTGTGAAAAGGTCCGACATGTATATGTCGACGATTGGACTATAAGAGTCGCCAGTTGGTATTTTTAAATGGTTGGACCAACTCAACCGAGAAAAGATTTTCACATAGACCTAGTGATGTGACACTATTTGACTGGTCTGTGAAACTGAAATTCATTAGGGTCCAGGGGCTTGATTATGCGGAGGGAAGGTGTTAGGCACCCCTCGACATCCAGGGTAACACGATGACCGCCACTTTTCAATTTAAACTTTTATTTGAATGTGTGTGTGTGTGTGTGTGTCTATGTGTAATTGTCTGGAAGTAGTGTTATGCCTCGTTTGCACCTATATACAAAGGGTTTGAATTTTGTATAAAAGTTCAGTTTTAACGAGATATGTCAGTTATGTTTTGTAAAACAGGTTTTTAAAACCTTTGTGCTCAATAGTAATTGAGGCCTTTGATACTTCCATTTTATTACGTGTTCGGCTTGATTGCTTTTATTATTTTCGAGATACGAAGCATCTTCGAGAAAATAAGATACATAGCAGTGCCGAAAACTCCTTGTGGGCATGAAAGCCATCTAAGGAAATTCAGACACCGTAAATAATTTACAAGCTAGTTGTAATTGAAAATGTCCATCACGGGAACTGAATCTAGATTCAGGAACTGAATCTGTGATCACATGACTCCTAGGCTCACATGATGATACAGTATGTACAAAAGCTGTAAACAGTTATATATATATATATATAAAAGCTGCAAATATATATATATATATATATATATATATATATATATATATATATATATATATATATATATATATATAAGCAGTAAAAACCACGGATCGATGATCCGGGCATACGCACACAACACGACTCTCAACGTGAATAACTGTGGGTGAATGAAAGTGGAGAAAGACTTTAAGAAATCTAAGATGTCTTACAGTGGGCTGCCAAGAAGACTTCAGATAGCTTTAAATAAATGAATACTCGGTTTCCACCGGTAAAATATAGCAAAACACAAGCTCACAAGTGTTTGAAAAGAGAAAGCACTTAGTTTAAAGTGTGTACAAAGAAAAATGGACATGGCTTCCTCGCATTTTCTCTCTTAAAAATGGCCACCCAAGCCCTCTATTTATAGAGGGGGAAGCTGCAAGTATACCTGCGGTAGCCACGGGTCTACCTGCGGCTGTTCAGGGTGCCCCAGGACATGTGGGTCCCACCGTCTCGAAGTACGTGCACTCAGACAACGCGTTATTCGCTCGACCCTTCATAACTTTCAATTTGGGAGTCCGATGGAAGCGTGCCATACCATTCCAAAAAGCACTTTCCGAGAGCTACATAATGGCATATGATTTGCCCTTTTTTGAATTTGGGAAGATGGTTCCATGTTCGAAATAGCATTTTCGGGTCTCCGTCAGGCAGTCCGTTGAGCTGTTTTTGCGTAATTTGCGCTCAGAAGTTAAGATATAGTTCTTGTGAGACTTCTTTTGAGGAAGTTTGAGTTGAAATGAGTTGATTTGATTTGAGTTGGCAAAATGACCATTATACCCCTCCCGGGGTTGTTTCTGACTTTGTTATAGTTGTAGCGGTCTTTTCCCAAGGTTATTTATGAGATTGTCATGTTGTTGACTCTGAATGTGCTCAAGGTTATCTTTGAGGTTAGCTTGACCTCTCGAGGTTGACTCCAGGCATTAAACTTGATCTCCCGGGGTTATCTCCAAGGTTGGAACTGATTTCCCGGGGTTATCTCCGGGGTTGGAAACTGATCTTCTAGGGCTATATCTGGGATTGGAATTAATGTTGTGGTCCTCCAGGGTTATCTCGGGAGTGTAAAAAATATACTTTTGTCCTCCTGCATAGTTAGTAACAGGAAAATGAAATTTCGAGTGTACAGATGCCCCTCTTTATCATGTTCATGCAATGCAATGAAATGGACATGAAAAAGATTACTAGACACTTGAAATATTACAAGGTATTTCTAATGATGCAAATCGCAATGTAATGAATGTTAAAATGTTTTCGCAAATCGCAGTTCGCAAATTGCACATCGCATTTCGCACTTCGCACTTCGCTTTTCGCATTTGGCAAATCGCACTTCGCAACTCGGACATCACATTTTGCGTATCATAAATCGCAAATCGCACTTCACAAATCTCTTTACCTTTACCGATCATTGCTGATGCCTATGCTGGTATTAACTCCAATGGTTTGGCCTTTTGTCGGTGTTGCCGATGCTTGTTTGATGAAGATAAGTTAAGATGCTTTCTACATCTCTACTAGGGATGACGTTCTAAAATCACTGGGCCCTCTCGATGCATACGCTGGTAGTTTACAACGGTGCCTACCCTGCTGGTAGTTTGGCAATGGTGCCTACTGTTGGTCGAAAAACCAATCACTAAAGACGTGCAAGTATACGCGGTCTAACAAGTAATACAGTGATAAGTAGAGTGTCGTACCCACGAGGAACTATGACTAATATTTACCAAGTACCGACTATGTATCGCTAAAGTCTTATTCGAACAACAATAAATGGAAGTGTGATAAATCTAGTTAAAACTAATTAACAAAGCAAGTAAATGGATACCGAATGGTAATCGAAGTAAATACAAGCTAAGGTTATAACTTCACCCCACTCAGGCATTCTATCGAACACCTGGCGTGCTATGCTTCATCAAACTACCTACCCTTCTCTCTTTGGTCTTAATGGTCACGACAATTTGTCGACCGAGAACACACAGGTGCTTATGCACCTCTGTCGAGGTATGCACAAACATATCCTCTCCAGATCCACCCAAAAGGGAATAGAACAGAAAAGAACGTCCAAGCTAGATACAATCCTACACATGTCTATGCGAATTAATCATAACAAGGATTTAGGCATAAGTTCTCAATTAGGTCGCACGTGGCGCACAAATATATGTCTATTCTACGCACAACTTATGCAGTTGAAACCCACAATCACATGCCAATATATTTAGGTGTAAATCTATATTCCTTATGTCGATATCATGTAGATTACCAAAATCATCACTAATGTCTTAGCGAGAAATATTAAGCACAAATATATTAAACCAAATCATATGGTGCCAACAAAAGATATAAGACAGTCAATTTAAATAACAAAGGGTTCCATTATAACCTTAGAGCTAATATTCAGTTCATAACTATTGAACAAAATACAAGTAGCAACAAAGATAACATTTATGGAATACAAAATTAGAGGAAATAAATGGATAAGAAGGAACTCTGTCAAAGCCCTTAGGTCTCCATGCAATTTGCTCCTCTTAAGCTTTCCAGTCCGTGTAGCTCACTGCTCTTGATGCTTCAAGAAAATGCCAGACTTCTCCCTAATCTACCTAATCTATATTTACAAACATTATCTAAAAGAAAGAAAGAGAAATTACAGAAGAAAAACTCTCTTAAGCTAAACTATACTAAACTATATGATATAGGATGTCTGATATATATCCGAGATATGTTTGCAGAGGCTCCTCTGTGTTATATATACCTTCCTCCTTCAAGCTAGATCAAAATCAGTCATTTCTGCCTGGGCACCGGAGCTCGCGCTGTGGCGCGGGCAATAGACCTATGGGTGGCACTGCGGCGCCATGTAAGTTTGGAAAAACCAAAGCTCGCGCTGCAGTGCGAGCCCATAAAGGATAAGTGGCGCTACAGCGCGAAGGTGACATGTGACACCCCTAAATCCGGTACTTAAATTTCCACATGATTTGGTGTTCACTATTCAAATATTATATATCTATCTACCCATAATAACTGAAAACATTAATAGATAGAAAACAATCCTCTCCTTAAGGAGTTACATCAACAGAATTAAATACATCAATCCCATGTCATACTAACCTTAAATCTTAACTGCAGAAACATAAACAATTTATAGTCTTATACAACATCAACATAAGTCTTAACACATAAATTCAACATCATATAAAAAAATAAATCTTCATTTACATCACTTGATAATCATTCCCTTGCCCTTTCTAGTAGAAGGCTCGTCAGATCTTTCGTTCTTAACTGCAATGTTATTATTACGCAAGAGTGAGCACGATTGCCCACAAGTATAACAATGAAATAACAATATAATAACATGCGAGTGAATCAAAGACTTCTGAAATAAACTCAACTTTTGAATTAAGAATGAATAATAAGAATCAAAAGAATTCTGAGGGTCATAAGACCTTGAACTATGTCCTAGGTATCAAGGGTTATTCTTGAAACCTTTAACAGTCATAAGACTATGGACTCTTCTTCTCATACTTAGGGGGATCAACCCTTAGTACAATAGTCTGCACAATATCTTAACGCTAACGTATAAGTAATCTCTATATAGGGTTGTTCATCTCAGTTTGACATTAGAGTCCGCACCAAAGGAAGTTTGGTTTGGATAAATCAATAAGAGTTCTAAAATTTAGAACGTTCATCAACTATGGACTAGTTGAATCAATAAGGATTCTCTAGTCTAACAAGGTTCAACAATAAATGATATTTAAATTGAATAACAATCTCAAGAGGTATACAATAGAACAATTACTGTATAACAGAATCATACTTTGAAAAGATAAGTAATCTTTAACATAAAAAATTGAACTTGATTAATAATAAAGAGAATTTACTCGACAAAATTTATAAACTTGAACAATGATAACAAGTAAGGTTAGGAAACTTGCCTCGTGCGTAGATTACACGTTAATTATACACGTTCTTCGATATAATCCTACATACCATTTCCATTCACAACTGTAGTTAATTATAATGTAATTAGTCATCATAAGTTCATTCTTTTTGTCTAACTCGAATTATGGCTATACTTAGTCAACTACTATACTCATTGCCACATAATTTACACTTCATGAACAATAAGCTAACTATGCGTTCAATCATTCAATTCACATATAAATGTGTTATTGACATGTTAAGAATTTATTCTAACACCTCATTATATGTCTAACATGTTTTTATGTTCATTAGATTAAGTTACTAACACATTGTTAGACTTGAGTATTTAAAAAAATTCATTTCTGGACCATTCTGCTAAGTGGCGCTGCGGCACCACTGTTATACTGGTTCTTGGCGCTGCGGTGCCGTGGCGCTGCAGCTTGAGACATCGCGCTGCGGCGCGGTGGCGCTGCGGCGCCGGAATTAAGCATGGAGTTGGCGTCGCGGCGTGAAACTCCAGTTTTTGAATTTCCAGTTCGCGAAGAACACAGAATTAGGCAAAATTATCATTATATGATTATTAAATTTATCAAATTAAACATACCCACATACTAGAATTCGTACATAATCATTACCCAACCTTTATAGAGTGATTTTAACCAATTAAAACACATAATTACAGAATTAAAACATGCAATTTCACTGTTCTTGATGTTCTTGAAGGTTTTGAACACAAAACATAAAAATCAACACTACGGATTCGTTATAACACCAAATCCTTTCATTTAAAGTTTGGTCTCTTCGTTTTAATATATATAATTATATACGAGTGTGAATTTTACAAAACAATATATGTTTGACATATTAAATTTACGTATAAGGGCCATATGGCCATATTTCTATACTCTGTAAATTTTGAAGCAATAATATACGTTATAATATTTTGAAACTGATGATATGGAACCATACAATATATAGTGAAACATATTATAACAACATCTTATCACATATATACACATAATTAATACTCTTTCCAATTACATGAATTTAACAGAAACTTGAAAGCCAAAAACTTAAACCACGTAAGTTTGAGATTTGGGGAAGAAGAGATTACCCTATTACGAATGAATAAGAGTGAAGTCCCTTTCTAGATTCTTCTTCAATCACAGAGTTTCTTCCACAATTCCTCTGAATTCTCTCTGAGCTCTCAACTTTTAATTAACTTAGCATACGTGAAAAGCAAAATAATACGCCTGATGCGTATAAGAACTGGCGTGGTTGTGGTCAGTTACCCAGTCATGGGTTAACTGCTCCCAACCCCCACTAATGCCATGTTTGGCTAGCCTTAAAAAGGCTTACACCCATTTAATTTAAGAACTCTTTTATCCTATGGTTTAATAATGCCACACCCAATTATAAAATAAATCAAATATCTTATTTACTTTAATTTAAATAAAATATGATAATTTCTCATTAATTCACATAGTCTTATAATTAATTTTCTCATTAATTATAAAATAATATTAGGCTTTTTAAATATTTTTTTTAATTCAATAAACTCACATAATTACATACTTTGAATAATAAAAATTCTCCACATTAATTTAATAAATATAACACATATAATTAAATTAATCTATCACAATTGCATCCATTAATTATTTAATCTAGTAATTAAATCATCGAAAATATTTATTTAATTTAATAAATATTAAAATTAAATTACAAAAATCTCGTTTGTCACATCTTTTCTCCCTTAAAAGGATTCTGTCACGACTCAATAAATTCGACCCGTTACATTCTCTCCCCTTACAAAGATTCTGTCCCCAGAATCACTTACACATAATTTAAGTAAATAAATGAGGGTAATTCTTCATCATATTCTCTTCGAGTTCCCACGTAGCTTCTTCAGCGTTGTGGTTCCTCCAAATTACCTTAACAGAATGTATTACTTTATTTCTGAGAACTTGTTCTTTTCTGTCGACAATCAGAACAGGAATTTCTTCGTAAGATAAGTCTTTTTCAAAATGTAGGGGTTCATATTCAATTACATGCTTGTAATCGGGTTTGTAGGGTCGTAATACAGAAATATGGAAGACGTTGTGGACATTCTCAAGTGCTGGAGGTAAGACTACCTCATACGCAACTTCTCCGATTCTTCGCAGTACTTCAAAGGGTCCAATGAATCTTGGGCTTAATTTTCCTTTCTTTCCGAACCTGATCTTTCCCTTCCAGGGTAAGACCTTCAAGAATACATAACTACCCGATTCAAACTCGATATTTTTACGATGTGGATCAACATATTTCTTCTGCTTATCTTGAGCTGCTACCAGTCTTGTTCGGATCACTTTGACTATTTTTGTTGTCTGCTATACTAATTCTGGGCCTAGTAATTGTCTTTCGCCAACTTCATCCCAGTAAAGCGGAGTTCTACACTTTCTGCCGTATAATGCTTCATAAGGCGGCTTGCCAATACTAGCGTGGTGACTGTTGTTATAGCCGAACTGTACGAGCGGTAGGTGATCATCCCAATTTCCTTTAAAGTCCATCACACAGGCTCTTAGCATATCTTCTAATGTCTGAATCGTTCTCTCACTCTGTCCATCTGTTTGAGGGTGGTATGTTGTACTCATCTTCAGCTGCGTACCCATGCATTCCTGTAGACGTTTCCAGAAGTTCGATGTAAAGCGCGGATCCCTATCGAAAATAATTGACACCGGAACTCCGTGTCGTGAAATAATCTCTTTCACATATAACCTCGCCAACTGATCTAAGTTGAATCTAATTTTGATCGGAAGGAAGTGTGCGGATTTCGTTAGTCGGTCAACGATAACCCATACTGTGTTATAGCCTTTTTGAGTCATCGGAAGGCTAACCACGAAGTCCATTGTAATATGTTCCCATTTCCATTCTGGGATCTCCAGCGGTTGTAGTAACCCACTCGGTCTCTGAAGTTCTGCTTTCACTTTCTGACAGGTTAGACATTTGGCAACACACTCTGCAACATCTCGTTTTAGATTAGGCCACCAGAAATGTTGTCGAAGATCTTGGTACATCTTGGTACTACCAGGTTGAATCGAATATCATGAGCTATGAGCCTCGCTCAAAATGCCTTCCTTAATCTCTAGTACTGGTGGTACCCAAATTCTACTCTCAAATCTCAGTATTCCTTCCTTGTCCATCTTGAATCTCGGTTTGGTTCCTTGGGATATCTTCCTTATCACCTTTTTGCATTCATCTTCCTGAAGTTGAGCCTCCTTAACTTTATCCAGTAGGGTTGTACCAGATTGCATCTGGAATAGCTTCTCGTCAATCTCCATAGGATACTTCACTTCCAACTCTAGTTTCTCCATTTCTGAAATTAGCTCCTCCTGAGCGGTCAATGTCATCAATTTCTCCCGACCCTTTCTACTTAAGGCGTCGACAACCATATTTGCCTTACCCGGATGGTATAAAATTTCACAATCGTAGTCCTTAATTAATTTCAACTACCTTCTTTGGCTCATATTCAATTCTTTCTGTGTAAAAATACATTTCAGACTCTTGTGGTCTGTATATATTTCACACTTCTCCCCGTAGAGATAGTGCCTCCAGATTTTCAAAGTAAAAACCACTGCAGCTAACTCCAAGTCGTGGGTCGGATACCCCTTCTTGTAATCTTTCAATTATCGTGACGCATACGTAATAACTCTGCCGTTTTGGATAAGCACACAACCAAGTCCTTTATGCGATGCATCACTATAAACCACAAAATTTCCCATATCATCTGGAAGAGATAACACAGGTGCCGTACTCAACCTCTTCTTAAGTTCCTGGAAACTTTTCTCACACTTCTCCGTCCAAACAAATTTCACAGCTTTTCGAGTCAAATTCGTTAACGGTGTTGCGATCTTGGAAAAGTCTTGAATGAATCTTCTGTAATATCCTACCAATCCAAGAAAACTTCGTACTTATGACGGCGTTCTCAGTTGATCCCAGTTTATCATAGCTTCGACTTTGGATCCACCGAAATTTTGTCTTTATCGATCACATGCCCAAGAAATTATACCCGCTCGATCCAAAATTCGCATTTCGAAAACTTGGCATACAACTTCTCCCTTCTTAAAGCCTCTAATGTTAACTTCAAATGCTCTTCATGTTCTTCCTTGGTCTTTGAATATACCAAAATGTCATCTATAAATACCACTACAAATTTGTCCAAAAACGGCTTGAACACACCATTCATTAAGCCCATAAATACTGCAGGAGCATTCGTTAGACCAAATGACATTACCAGAAATTCGTAGTGACCATATCGTGTTCTAAACGCTATCTTTGGTACATCCACTGGTCTCACCTTCAGTTGATGATAACCACTCCTCAAGTCTATCTTTGAAAAGTATCTTGCTCCCTTCAATTGATCAAACTGGTCGTCGATCCTCGGTAATGGATATCTATTCTTAATTGTGACCTTATTTAGTTCTCTATAATCGATGCAAAGCCGCATCGTTCTGTCCTTCTTTTTCACAAATAACACCGGCGCTTCCCACGACGATATGCTCGGTTGAATATACTTCTTGTCCAGTAATTCTTGTAGTTGTACCATCAATTCTTTCATTTCTACCGGCACCATTCGGTATGGTCCTTCGATATTGGAGCCGTTTCTGGTGTCAAATCGATCACAAATTCGACCTCTCTATCTGGCGAAAGTCCTGGCAAATTGTCTGGAAATACGTCGGCGAAGTCTCTCACTACTGGTATCTCCTCTACTTTTGGATTATCTTTATGACTATCGACTATGTAAGCTAAATATCCTACACATCCTTGTCGTAATAACTTCCTGGCCTGCATCATCGTCAGACAACTCGCTTGTCTAGGCGACTTGCTACCATAAAACATAACCTTTGACGGAGTCATAAGGTTAATACGCTTCTTTTGGCAATCAATTATTGCCCCGTAATTGAATAACCAGTCCATTCTCAAGATAACGTCAAATTCTCCAAGTCGAATAGGGATAAGATCTATGTTCATGATATTACCCTTAATATCCACTCTACAGTTCTTATGTACGTACTTAACAGGGATTATTTCTCTATTCGCGATTTCTATGTTCATGGGGTATTCTAACTCGTCCTTAGGCAATTCTAAATTCTTAACAAAGTTATCGGATATAAATGAACAAGTAGCACCTGAATCAAATAATACATAAGCATTAACTCTATTGGTTGGAATGATACCTGACACCACATCACACGACTGCACTGCATCCTGCATCGTCATGCTGAATGTCCTGGAGATCGGTCGGTTAGTTGTGGTTGGTCCTGTGATGGTTAGAGCGCTTCCATCGCTATTTCCCCGGTTTCCTCCTGATTCTACCCCTCCAGATCCCTTCTTAGGACAGTCTCTTGCCAGATGATCCTTTGAACCACAAGTGAAACAAACACCCTTCTTTGGGTTAGGATAGTTAGGTGCTATGTGGCCATCTTGACCACAATTGTAGCATACTCGTTTACCCTTCATGAAAACTCCCAGATGAGCTTTCCCGCAGGTCGGGCATGCTTCAATCCTTTTATTCTGACCTCCTTGTTAATTTCCAGATGATGAATTGTGAGACCACCTTCTCTTCTGATGATTACCACCTCCTGTGTTGCTCCCACTTGCCTTGTTAATTCCTTCACTTTCATTCTTCTTCTTTTTCTGATCCTGATTAGATTTGGTTACCGCATCGCTTCCACCTTCAGTGAGTATGGCTTTCTCTAGTACCCCGGCGAATGTCTTCAACTGAAACATCGATACCTTACTATACAACCAAGGCTTCAGTCCTTGTTCGAACCTTCTTGCTTTTCTTTCGTCCGTGTGCACTTGATATGTGGCGAACCTCGCCAACTCGTTGAATCTAGCCGTATAATCTGGTATGGACATATTCCCCTACTTCAACTCCAGAAACTGAGCCTCCAATTGGTTCTGCGAGCTGGTCGGGAAATACATCTCAAAAAATATCTCCTTGAACCTCTCCCAGGTAATCATACCTTCTCCTTCATAGACCTTGTTTGCTTGCCACCAATAACTGGCTTTAGATTTCAGCATAAACGTTACAAAAGCGGTCTTCTGGTCCTCTCTGACTCTTGCGACCTCAAAAACCTTTTCCATCTCCATAACCCAAATCTGAGCTTCGATCGGGTTCATGGAGCCTTTAAACTCTGGCGGTCCCACCGCCTTGAAATCTTTGAATGATGTATTCGGTGGAGCTTGAGGTTGATTATTCATTGCTCCAGCTAGTAAGTTCACTAATTGTTGGACGGGATTAGCATTGGTGTTATTGTTGTTATTCGTTGACTCTTCCTGAGCTACTTGACGGTTTTGTCTTCTTCTTGGCAGCATATTTCTGTTAAAATATACGCTTATTAGATCTTTATTAAATTCTCTAAATAGTTAAGGCTTAACTCAACAATTTAACATATTCACTTAGCACACTTTCTTAAACAAATTGATATATTAATTTAATCAAAAGTTTTAACATCAAATAATAGCATCACTGCTATTTACATCAACTATCCCGAGATTGGAATCTACAGGATTTAAAACATCAAAATACTCCTTCGTTCATAAACACATCAGAATTTACATCTAAATACCAGATAAGTTTTCACATAATTAAACAAATCATATCACTGCCTGTTAAGACGCTGAATAGCCCTGCTACGCTCCTCTTCCATGATGCGAGACATCGTTATGCGATCCAACATGTATGATGGTAGTTCTTCGAACTAGATTGGGTACCTCAAAACTCGATCCTGGGCCTCATCCATTGCATTATTAAGTGTAGAGTACATCTCCCCAAGCTTAGCCTTCTTTACACGACAATCCCTTTCTGCAAGATCAGCACGACGTGATTCTCTCACCCAGCCCTCCTCGGCTATGGTCAGCCTATCTGAGCTTTCCTTCAGTTCCTTCTTCAACTTCTCTATCTCTTTGTACTTTTCCTTGGTTTGACCCTTCTCGTTGACCAAATCCCATTCTACATTTCCTAGTCTTATGTGGAGAGTCACAACTTCCCTATCTTTCTGCTCAATGGTAATCTGCTGAATAATCGCTCGCTCAGTCAGATCCTGGACAGTGTCACGTAACTCTACGTTACGGTCATATAACTCACCGTACATCTCAGCATCGATGGAGTTCAGTGGAAACTCCTCTTCTACCTCTTCCTCCTCAAGATCCTCCTCTGGATCAGTCTCAGGCTCATGCTCCTGACCAACAACAGTGATCAACGGAGATGGCTCCCTCTGTACTAATTTCTCCCTGACAACATGAATGTCTCGGGGCTCCTCCTCCCCAGCTCGACTAGCTCCTCCAACATCCGACATCCTGACAACACAGTTTCAAGTTTTAGTTATTAAGTCGTACTAGTGAGCACATAATTTAACACATAAACACATAAAGTCTTTTATTATCTTCAATGAATTAAGAAATTCATCTCTTAGAACTCGATAAGAGTTTTCCATCACTATGTTCTTCCTATAAGGCTACAACCTAAGGTTGTTCCCCCACCTAAGGTTCATAACCTACGACTTTGATACCAACCTGTGACACCCCCAAATCCGATACTTAAATTTTCACATGATTTGTTGTTCACTATTCAAATATTATATATCTATCTACCCATAATAACTGAAAACATTAATAGATAGAAAACAATCCTTTCCTTAAGGAGTTACATCAACAGAATTAAATACATCAATCCCAGGTCATACTAACCTTAAATCTTAACTGTGGAAACATAAACAATTTATAGTCTTATACAACATCAACATAAGTCTTATCACATAAATTCAACATCACATAAAACAACAAATCTTCATTTACATCACTTGATAATCTTTCCCTTGCCCTTGCTAGTAGAAGGCTCGTCAGATCATTCGTTCTTAACTGCAATGTTATTATTACGCAAGAGTGAGCACGATTGCCCACAAGTATAATAATGAAATAACAATATAATAACATGCGAGTGAATCAAAGACTTCTGAAATAAACTTAACTTTTGAATTAAGAATGAATAATAAGAATCAAAAGAATTCTGAGGGTCATAAGACCTTGAACTATGTCCTAGGTATCAAGGGTTATACTTGAAAGATTTAAAAGTCATAAGACTATGGACTCTTCTTCTCGTACTTAGGGGGATCAGCCCTTAGTACAATACTGTGCACAATATCTTAACGCTAACACATAAGTAATCCCTATATAGGGTTGTTCACCTCAGTTTGACATTAGAGTCCTCACCGAAGGAAGTTTATTTTGGATAAATCAATAAGAGTTCTAAAATTTAGAACGTTCATCAACTATGGACTAGTTGAATCAATAAGGATTCGCTAGTCTAACAATGTTCAACAATAAATGATATTTAAATTGAATAACAATCTCAAGAGGTATACAATAGAACAATTATTGTATAATAGAATCATACTTTGAAAAGATAAATAATCTTTAACATAACAAATTGAACTTGATTAATAATAAAGAGAATTTACTCGACGAAATTTATAAACTTGAATAATGATAACAAGTAAGGTTAGGAAACTTGCCTCGTGCGTAGATTACACGTTAATTATACACGTTCTTCGATATAATCCTACATACCATTTCCATTCACAACTCTAGTTAATTATAATGTAAGTAGTCATCATAAGTTCATTCTTTTTGTCTAACTCGAATTATGACTATACTTAGTCAACTACTATACTCATTGCCACATAATTTACACTTCATGAACAATAAGCTAACTATGCATTCAATCATTCAATTCATACATAAATGTGTTATTGACATATTAAGAATTTATTCTAACACCTCATTATATGTCTAACATGTTTTTATGTTCATTAGATTAAGTTACTAACACGTTGCTAGACTTGAGTATTTAAAAAAATTCATTTTTGGACCATTCTGCTAAGTGGCGCTGCGGCGCCACTGTTATATTGGTTCTTGGCATTGCAGCACTGTGGCGCTGTTGCGCTGCGGCGCAAGAATTAAGCATGGAGTTGGCGCCGCGGTGCGAAACTCCAGTATTTAAATTTTCTGTTCGCGAAGAACACAGAATCAGGCGAAATTATCATTACATGATCATTAAATTCATCAAATTAAATATACCCACATACTAGAATTCGTACATAATCGTTACCCAGCCTTTATAGAGTGATTTTAACCAATTAAAACACATAATTACAAAATTAAAACATGCAATTTCACTGTTCTTGATGTTCTTGAAGGTTTTGAACACAAAACATAAAAATCAACACTACGAATTCGTTATAACACCGAATCCTTTCATTTAAAGTTTGGTCTCTTCGTTTTAATATATATAATTATATACGAGTGTGAATTTTACAAAACAATATATGTTTGACATATTAAATTTACATATAAGGGCCATATGGCCATATTTCTATACTCTGTAAATTTTGAAGCAATAATATACGTTATAATATTTTGAAACTGATGATATGGAACCATACAATATATAGTGAAACACATTATAACAACATCTTATCACATATATACACATAATCAATACTCTTTCCAATTACATGAATTTAACATAAACTTGAAAGCCAAAAACTTAAACCACGTAAGTTTGAGATTTGGGGAAGAAGAGATTATCCTATTACGAATGAATAAGAGTGACGTCCCTTTCTAGATTCTTCTTCAATCACAAAGTTTCTCCCACAATTCCTCTGAATTCTCTCTGAGCTCTCAACTTTTAATTAACTTAGCATACGTGAAAAGCAAAATAATACGCCTGATGCATATAAGAACTGGCGTGGTGGTGGTCAGTTACCTAGTCACGGGTTAACTGCTTCCAACCCCCACTAATGCCATGTTTGGCTAGCCTTAAAAAAGGCTTACACCCATTTAATTTAATAACTCTTTTTATCCTATGTTTTAATAATGTCACACCCAATTATAAAATAAATCAAATATCTTATTTACTTTAATTTAAATAAAATATGATAGTTTCTCATTAATTCACATAGTCTTATAATTAATTTTCTCATTAATTATAAAATAATATTAAGCTTATTAAATATTTCTTTTAATTCAATAAACTCACATAATTACATACTTTGAGTAATAAAAATTATCAACATTAATTTAATAAATATAACACATATAATTAAATTAATCTATCACAATTGCATCCATTAATTATTTAATCTAATAATTAAATCATCGAAAATATTTATTTAATTCAATAAATATTAAAATTAAATTACAAAAATCTCGTTTGTCACATGACATCAGCAAGGACACAGAGGTGGCGCTGTGGCGCGAGATATAGGCCAGGCTTTGGCGCCGCGGCGCGGCTACATGTAAAATGACCATTTTACCCCTGAATGCTAAAAAACACATGTAAAGCCCTGTAATACGTCGATTAAGCATAATAACACTATAATCATATAAAATTATATAAAATCTACGAGATCAGGCAACTATTTAAGTCATACAGTATCCAATTCGCGGGTATAAATCTCACTCATCAAATACCCCCAAACTTAAGTCTTTGCTTATCCTCGAGCAAACTATCTAATACAACACTGACAATAGTAAAACACACGCGAAAGAAAAATAAAACTGTATACTAATATCATGGCTTCTAAGCTCGATCATAGCTACTCCTAGAGAACATGGCAAACATATATATGAATAAGGGTTCATTCAATTACAAGCATAAGACTGTATTCGATCCATTCTATATGTGTGTGTGGAGACCAACCGTTCTAACTAATCATAGCTCAAATAAGTTCACACAGTCGATTGTTAATACTAATACGCACACTCCGCAACTTAAACATTCAACAAACATTAAGAATAAGACGCAAGTGCAGGAAAAGATCAAAAGACTCTAGCATGACGACAGTAAAATTTGACTCAGGCAGTCCTTAATTACCTTAGGGTGTTCAGAACTACCCATGAATGAGCTTTTGATCAGTGACTCCCAAGCTAGACGACTTTAGGGCACTTGGTGTAGAACACCCCTATGAATCTAATAACTCGAGCAGTAATGGCCACGTAATCAACATAAGCCAACTGAGACTTTACAAAAAAAAATGAAGATTATTTAGCAAGTGCATTTTATGCTCCATCTCGATATCGGTCCTGCGTTTATGGGTGAGTGCGTTTTACGCTCCATCTCGACCCACTACAAAACTTTCGATATTAAATCTTCTTTTCTACTTATTCTCTTTTCATTCATTTTTTTTATATGTCAACATGCCCGAATCCAAGATTCAAAACTGTATAAACGTCTAAGTCTTTTATTATCTTGTACAAATGAAAGTTTATAAGAGTAAACAAACTCTTAAAGCAATAAACACGCGAACTAAATTAAAAAAAAATAACTAGTTGACACAGTTGGTCGGTGCTTGATAAGAAGGATGGATCAATAACAGTCTAAACTTATCGATTGAACAAGCCCCTAGCTCATACATGCTTAACATGACTCTAAGAGATAGACATAATTACTTGGCGCTTGTCATCAGCCACAATAAAAAATTAATGGTAAATATAGCACCCTTGCTAAAAAGTAGCTCAAAATAGGGTAAAAAGGCCATTCACATGGCACAAGCATCTAAATCTGTATAAGCCCCAAAAAGATGGCTATAAACCACCAACATGCTAATAATAATCAAAGCATTAATAAATAAAAACCAAAAATAGTTCATGGCATCCATAATAATAAAAATCCAAAACATAATCCCGCAGTTCAAAATGACTGCACCAAAATACTGATAATAAAAACATAACAAAGTACTAAATATGGCAACCTAACATGGCAGTACAGAAATAAACAGATAATAGCCAAAACACCCCCAAATTTAAGGTGAGCAATGCCCTCATTGCTAAATAGATATCAATGTATACAAGAGGGCTTCCCTGAAGATCGATCACTAAGCAGTGACATCGTCCTCATCAGCTTTGGCGGGCGGTGATGGTGGAGGATATAGTGGGAAGATAGAAGGCTCTAGGAACTGGAATGGCATGAACTTAGCATCCTCTCCACTGTACATGGTGTATATGCTCTGTATCGTGTTGACCAGCTCAGCCTGGTACTGCATAGCAATGTGCTGCCTCTGTGCCACCGCTGCAATGTGCCTCTGCTGCCTCTGTGCCTCTACGTTGTGTTTCTGATGTAGCAGGGTGAGGGATGCCATGATGTCTGCCAGTAGTCCCTGTGCAGCTGGGCCTGCGCCTGAAGGCTGCGACTGCTCTAGCTCTGCTGTAGGAGGTGGTGCTGTAGGTGGTCCGTAGCCTTCGCCTCTGACATGAGACTCTGCCTCGTCCCACACATTAAAGCGTGAGATCGTCTGATAGTCAATGATGGACATGGGCGGCAGAGCTATCTCTTCAGGCCCCCAATAGATACCTGCCCTCTTGCACAACTGGGTGATCAGGGATGGATGTGGGAGTCCCGCAGCGACAGTGCTCTTGATTGCCTTCATAATGGACTCATGTATGAGAACACCGATGTCCACGTTCAGGCCCGTGACAATAGCAAATAAGAGAATCGCTCGATCCTTTGTCACATCGCTCAGGTGCCGAGTCGGGATCATGTTGGCACAAATGAAGCTGAACCACGCCTTCCCTTAACGACTGAGCGCTGAAGTCGGGAAACTGGTCTTTTAACCTGTGTAGTCATTTTTCTTCCATGTAGTCCCAGGCTTGCGGAGTCCTGGCTTCCAAATAATCCATTGCTTGGCTTCCAAAAGCCATTGATTTCCCCCTGACTAGGACAATAGAAGGACCCTCAGCACTAGCATTGGCATAGAACTCCTAAACTACAGAAACGACTGCCGATTCGGGTGACCTTGTAAAGTGGATCCACTGGCGTCCCGAAATCATGACCACCAACTCGCCATCCTTTTTGTTCGGCCTTAAACCCCGCTCGGGAATCAAATTTTGAGCGGCAAAAGAGCTTTTGTAACGTTTCCATGCCTCCTTGCTCACAAATTTTGTGTTGTCCCATGCCGTTGGTGCAGCGGATGAGGACCCCCCGACACTAAGGCGTTGCCTTTTTGAAGCCATGTTAGAAAATTTGTTGGTTTGAACAAAAATAGTCCCTAATTAGTGTAGAAGCAACCCTTGAAACAATGCACATCAAGTCCCCAATGAAAACCCACTAATTTTTTGCCAAAACAGTCAGATAACTCCCTCAGGCAATCTATCAAACACCTTGTATGCGCTCTTAAAACCCAATTGGACAGCCCTTTGTTTGTGATTACTCTAACCAGATTTTCGGTAGTGGAAATCACCCCAATTACACAACAAGAAATACACCAAGCACCAACCCACAATTCAATCAAAATCTTAGTGAATGACTGAAATCCAAATGAAATACCTTAAAGGGGGAAAAACCCTTGTTGTTGATGATCTCTTTTTGGATTCACTCTTGACTCGAGGTTGGTCTGATTCTGTGAAAGATGCCATGAATTGGTTATGCTTTGTAGAGGGTGGGGGGTTTTGTAGAGAAAAGGGATGGTTGGTTCGCTTGCAGCGGAATTGTGTCCAGAGAAAAGAGAGGAATGGCCTAAAATGCTGGCTTAAAACTGCTCTTAAAAAACAAAATCTCGCTGCTAGCACCGCGGCGCGGCCTATCCTTCCTTACTTGGCGCTACAGCGCGAGTTAGCAGTGTGATGGACTCGTTGATGGCATCGCGGCGCGACCTGCCCTTTGTTGATTGGCGCTACAACGTAAAATAGCAGTGGGTCATGCCATATGGTGGCGCCGCGGCGCGAGTTACAGAGGACTTGTTGGCGCTGCGGAGCGAGGACTACTTTCTGAGTTTTTCTGCACAAAAGCCATGTATTAGCTAACATATATTACACAGATATATATATATATGTCTATATTAAGCTACAAAATATCTAGCTTAATTATACTACCATATATAAAATATCAACACACAAGGAAGACATATATACTACCACATGCTTTCTGCATTCCATAGCCACAAAAACATGTATATGAGATTTTAATTAAACTGGCAGCAGTGTTAACACACTAAGAGGAAAAAAACACAGCAAACTAGACATAAGTAAAGGAAAACAGATAAAATTAATACTGAAATGGGGGTGCTTCCCCATCAAGTGCTTGTTTTAAAGTCATCAGCTTGACTGTACCGATGCCGCTCAATCCGGCTCATAAGCGAAAATGACCATTTCATGCTTCCTATTTGTCAACTCCTTTAAATTTTTGGCAGACATGGGTGGTTGATCATCCCCGTTTTCTTCACCCATTGGCACGAGTAATCTTTCACCACTGGAATTATCCACTAATTCACCTTTGTCATCAAGTTGAAAGCGTTCTTTGTGCTCTATTGGTCCCTCTTGGGTTTCCATAGTCGTGAGCATGGTTTCTAGTTGTTGATTAGTCTTGACTATACAACCACTGTTGATCCTCTCTTCTTCTAGTTCAACCTCCACAGGTTGGTCAATTTGCACTTTGACATTGCCCTTAACAACTTGGTGAGACTCATCGCTTTCTCCTCGCGTAACCACCGCGCACTGGTCTACTTCTTCATCGTTGAACTCAATTATGACCGGTAGAAAGTTTGGCGGTGGATTTGTAATTGCATTGACGAGTTGCCCCAATTGACTTTCGAGGCTCTGCAATGCGGCTTCTTGGCTTGCCATTCGAACCTCATTTCTCTCAATAAAGTTGGTGAGAAGCTGTTCAAGCCTGTTCTCTTCTTCTTGTGTTGAGTACTCAGAAAAGCTCTCATTGGGCTGAGATGTCAACTCATATTGCGGCGGGGACTGATATTCAACTTGATAGGCATAATTCGGATCATGATATTGCTCTTGACAGTAGTCCCAAGAGTTTGGATAACCCTGACAGTTTGGATGATAGGAGATCGGTTCAATGTCAGCTCGTTCCTGACAGTAGGCATTCTGAGTGGATTGACACTCAAGATTGTCAGAAAACCTCAAGACATTTGCAATTTGAGCTTCCAATTTCTTGAGTCCTTCTTCCGAGCTTGGTTGTGTTGTCCTCTCGTAAGGCCATTGGTAACATTGATCGTCCATAATCTGTAAACTTAAAAATAAAAGAAAGGAAGATCAAACCAATAAAAGAAATAAATATATACGTTCAAAGTAAGACTATATTGATTTAAATCAATATTGGACAATATTAGAATATTAGTTCCCAGCAGCGGCGCCAAAAACTTGTTGGTCGATTTCGCTATTGCTAAATCGTGCGCAAGCATACGTGGTCCACAAGTAATATATGATAAGTTGAGTGTCGAACCTATGAGGACAAAGTCTTAAGAGATAATCAAATACCAAGGTAAAGTCTTTACTACCTTATCTAAACAAGTGAAATAAGATGGCTGGTTAAGCTATGTGATTAAAATTACAAGAATAAGAGAAGTAGTTGTGCTAGGAAGTCAAGATAGGATTACAATTCCCTTAAAGCGTCGCCTAATGTCCTAACTCTCGACATTACAAACGAATTAAGAAATGGTCAACTGAGAACAATAAATACGCATAAGCTTCTATCGAAGGTCAAATGCACATCCCTAGCCAGATAAATCACAATATGTCTATTGGTGAAAATAACTAGGCTAAGGTCATTAAGCTAAGTCTCAAGGCTACACTAGGCAAATAGAGATATGTCTATCCTATTAGCAGTTTATGCACACATTCCATTGGCATGGTCATAATAGGTGTTGTTGTATTTAAAGGTTAGATAATAACATTCATTTTTCAATATCCATTAATATCAATACCAATAACTGTATCAAGAAATCAGTCAATAAGCAAGAAATACAACAACCCATTCCAAAATGATTCATTATATAAAATAGGAGAGAAAGTTAATTAAGCTAAATAAAAGGTTACATTGCAATCCTAAAAATGAAATTAGTTCATTAACATGGTACTAATATTCATTTTTAGTACATTCCACATTCCCAGTAATACACAAAAAAATGGGAGATTTGGAATAAGAAAACTCCTGTTTGGAAGTGTTCTGTCAACAAATCTTCTCTTTTCCGTGTAGCTGCTGAGCTCTTGTCGGATGCAATAACTCTTCCTCCTTTGACGCACAACTTCTTTCTTTTCTAAGAATACTGTAATAAATATCCTAGTCTAAGCTATTTTCTATCTCTGATGTATATCGTAGGCGGCTGCTGAGTATTAAGTATATCTCATCCTTTCTCTCTTTAGGTCATTTAAAGCCCTTTACTGCCTGGACACCGGAGCTCGTGCTGCGGCGCGAGCATTCAACTAGCAAGTGGCACTGCGGCGCCATGTAAGGTTAAAAACACCGGAGGTCGGCGTAACTCCATGAAGAGGCCTCGGCGCTACGGCGTGAGGATGACATCAGCTTCAAGACAGGCATGGAGCTGGGGCACGGAGTATGGCGCTGGGGCGTGGAGTATGATGCGGGGGCGCCGAATATGGCGCTGGGGTGTCAGTTTCCAGTATGTTCCAACATGGCCCGGTGTTGCGGCGCCAGTACAACAAAATTGCCCATTATGCCCCTGAAAGCTAGAAAAGATCTGAAAAGTCTTGCATGATAGAAATTAAACACAATAACAACAAAATATAAATAAAAGCTAACTAAATAACAGAAAACAGGCAAGATCTTAAGCCACAAAGGATCTGATTCGCAGTTATAAATCCTACTCATCAAATACCCCTAAACTTAAACTTTTGCTTGTCCTCAAGCAAACTATCAGACATCCATACCCCATTACTACAAGATACGAATGAAAACTAAACCTATAAGACTAAAACCATGGCCTCTAAGAACAATCATATACACCCTCTGAGAATAGGACAAATACGCATACGAACGAGGGCTTAATGTTTATTAATAAACATGAGACTGTAATCGATCCATTCTATATGTGTGTGAAGACCCAACATCTTAACTAGCCATAACCCAAATTAAGATCACACCATCGACTGTGATAACTAATAAGCTTACTATGCAACTCACGTAATTAACAAGCATTAAGAACAAGACGAAAAAATAAGAAAGGATCAAAAAGTTCTAGTATAATGAAGTAAATTTCGACTCAGACAGTACTTGATTACTTTTAGGCTAAACAGAGCACCCATTAGCAAGCTTTCGATCAATGACTCCCAAGCCAGATGACTTTAGGGCACTAGGTGTAGAACACTCCTAAGAATCTAATAACTCAAGTACAAAGGCCACACAATCAACATAAGCTAAAATAGATTTTACTAAGTCTGCGTTTATGGGCGAGTGTGTTTCCACGCTCCATCTCAACCCACCGCAAGACTATTATTATAATATAATTTTTTTAAAAAAAGAACTATAGACCCGAAAGTGTAAAAGCCTCTAAGTCTATTATCTTGAAATCAACAGAGTTTTAACAGCGTACAAATTTTTAAAACAATAAATAGACAACCTAAATCTGGACACATAACTAGAAAAGACAATTGGTCAGTGCTCGCTAAACGGATGGATCCAAAACAGTCTCTACTTATCCAATTACCACGTCCCTAGTTCACATAAATTTGACACTACTATAAGAAAATGATATAATTACTTGGCGCTTGTTATAAGCCAAAATCAAAACTTAAGCGCTAAAATACCCTAACCCAGCATATAAACAGTTACAGACCGGGGGTTAGAGTTAATCAAAATATAATAGGCACAAACTATAAAATATAAAGTACCCTTGTAAAAATAGAGGAAAACCATAACACATGGCATTAAGTATACCAATAATCAGTGTAAAACCCAAAAAGTATGGTTATCCACAAAAATAATATCTGATTTAATCACGATATCCCCAAATTTCACCTGGCAGGCAACTACAAAAACCCAAAAGATATACAACCTAAAGCATGCAAACATATATAAAAAAAAACTACTATGCAAAACAAGCATCCAAAATAAAACATTCACCATAAGCAAAACTTAACCACAATAATAATCACATAGATAAAACATAATTAATAAGTAGTCTGGGGCCATCCAGGCCAAATGAGTCACTCAAACCCTCACACAATAAACATAATTAAACTTAAACATCATAGCAGTTCAAATAATACTAGATTAACATAATTCATATGTAATTAAATAAAAGGAATTCTCCCCCGAACTTGAAATATGGCCAGTGTCCTCAATGGCCTCTAAACTTCAGCATCAAGCATCCGGAGCATCACCACCTTCATCACCGACCATCTCATCATCATCTTCATCACTGTCATCATCCACATTCACCAGCTCATCTTCGCGAGCCTCTTCAACAAGCAGAAATTACGGCGGATAAGGCGCATAAATTGGAGGTGCTGGAAATGGAAAGGGCATAAAATCAGCGTCATCTCCTCCCTGAGTAGCGTGGATGTTGGAAAGTGTATTTGCAAACTCGGCATGATAGTAGTTGAAATGACTCTGCCATTGGGCCACAGTGTCCACCTTGTAGTGAAGGAAGCTCAGGCTGTTCAAAATCTCCGTGAGGATCCTAGGCGGAATGGCCTCAGATGCTAGGGGCTCAGGCACTTGTGTGGAAGTACCCACTTCAGTGGATGGAGGCAGCTAAGGCACTGGCAAGAAGCCCTCTCCTCAGGAATGTGACAGTGCTCCTTCCCAGACTCCATAATGGCCTATGAGATGATGATCAATAACAACCATGGGAGGCAGGGTGACATCTTCCTTCTCCCACTGAACACCCTCTTTTTTGCATAGACGGGTAATTAGAGACGGGTGTGGGAGTCCTGACATAACATTGGTCCGAATGGTCTTCTTGATGCACTAATTGATAAGCACCCCCATATCAACTTTTAAACCCATGATAATTGCATAGAGCAGAACTGCTCTCTCCCGGGTCACATCACTCAAGTGACGTGTAGGCATGATATTAGCACAGATAAACGAGTACCAAGCCTTACCATAACGACTTAAGGCCTATTGGGGGAACGACATCTTTTCACTGTGATACTTATTTATCTTCCAAACAGTCCCAGGCTTGCAGAGTTTAGTAATGATCTCGTCTATATTGTAAGTCTGAAGCCCCGACTCCAAGTAGTCATGCCCGTCATAGTTTGGAGTCCCATACACTGCATTGATAGCCCGACTATAAAATTACCGGCACCGCAGAGGGGCCATCAGTAATGTCATTAGCGTAGAATTCTTTCACCACCGCGACAACTGCTGATTCAGGTGGCTTGGTGAAATGAACCCATTTCAATTTGATAATCATAGCCATCATCTGATCGTCTAACTTGTCATCAGGCCTAAGCCCTCTTTCGGGCACCAAACTCCTCGTCAAAAAATTTTAAGTGTATCGCTTCCACGCATCCTCTGTTGGGAATTTGACGGCATCCCATAGGGCAATAGGAGTTCTAGATGAGGATGGAGGAGGAGGACCAATACTGGTTCTTGGACGCTTAGATACCATGATTAGGAGAACAAAAGGCCAAATACTTGTACTCATTATAAGATTTATCACACCTAACTGACACAGAGAAGGAACATATATAAAATCCTTACCTCGCTCTGCTTATATAGAAATAGGCTTCAGAGAGGAGAGAAGAAACAACGGTCGGAACACTAACTGCACGACGGTTGGCCTTTGAACGGTAAGAAACTGACAGGCGTAACCGTTGGGCAGCCGAACGGCTCTTTGAAGAAGGGGGGACGGAGGAGATAAACTGTTGAAAGGAAAAGAAAAACTGCTACAAAATAACTGAACAAACGCGTCTTAAAAACAAAAAATCAGCCTTGGTGCTGCGACGCGGTTTATGGTGCTGCGGCGCGGACATGGGTTTGGACTTGGCGCTGCGGCACCGAGTATGGCACTGGGGCGCCAATTTATAATGGCGCTGCAGCGCGAACTTCTGTATGGGATTCGGCACAGGGGCGCGAGTTTCCAGTGGGTGCCCCCTTGAGATGGCGCTGCGGCGTGGAGGGCTGCTCATTAACTAGCGCCGCGGTGTTGATTTGTAGTATGCCCTCCTTGGTTCAGTGCTGCAGCATGAACATTGAAGCTGCAACATGGAGCTTGGCCCTACGACGTTAAGCAAAGGATAACACTGGCGCCGTGGCGCGTCATCTGAATTTTGAAACTGAGGCATAAATTCCTGCACAGGACAAACCTTATATCAGTAATCAACACAACAAACACAGCTAATACTGTATTCACAAGTTCTAACTACTGAAAGCCATTAAATATATACTAACATACATGCACTATACAGAACTAGTGGTTATACTAAGAAACACAGAGACTACTAATGACAACAAAAATAAGATTGAAGTGAATAAAAATAAAAGCAATTTATTTGATACTGAGATGGGAGTGCCTCCCCGTCAAGCGCTTGATTTAGAGTCGTCAACTTGACTTATACCCTGCCTTACACCGGGTCTCCCAATGTGATGGAGGTATTTTATCGGTCGACCTCGCCGCCCCAATAGTGCTTTAATCTCTGCCCATTAACCTTGAAGGTTTTGTCTGAATGAGGGTCCTCAACCTCAATAGCCCCATACGGATAGACCTTAGCAATCGTGAATGGCCTCGACCATCAGGACTTCAACTTCCTAGGAAATAATTTCAGACGGGAGTTGAAAAGAAGAACCTTCTGGCCCAGCTCGAAATTTCTTTCGACTATCTTCTTGTCGTGCCACCTCTTCTTCTTCTCCTTGTATAACTTAGCATTTTCATACGCTTGCAGATGAAACTCGTCTGATTCATTTAGTTGTAAAAGTCTATGCTCACCGGCTGCTTCTAAATTAAAATTTAGCTTTTTGATGGCCCAATACGCATTGTACTCCAAGTCCACCGGAAGATGACAAGCCTTTCCGTAAACAAGCATATAACATTCCGATAGGCATTTTATAGGTGGTGCGGTATGCCCACAAGGCATCATCCAGCTTCTTTGCCCAGCCCTTCCGATTGGGGTTAACTATCTTCTCCAAGATACGTTTTACTTTCTGATTTGAAATCTCCACCTGGCCACTTGTCTGTGGATGATAAGCAGCGGCTATCTTATGTGTCACCCCATACTTAGCTAAAAGGGCTTTGAAATATTAGTTACAAAAGTGCGACCCTTCATCACTGATTATTGCTCGAGGCGTACCAAAACGAGTGAAAATATTCTTTTTCAAGAAATTAAGCATCACCTTCACATCATTTGTCGGCAAGGCAACTGCTTCAACCCATTTAGAGACATAATCAACCGCTACAAGAATATAGAGATTATTGTAGGAAGACGGGAATGGACCCATGAAGTCGATACCCCATACATCAAATAATTCAACCTCAAGGATGTTCTATAGTGGCAATTCATGCCTTCTAGAGATGGTTCCTACCCTTTGGCATCTATCGCAGTGCGTGATATATATGTGCGCATCTTTAAAAAGGGTAGGCCAATAAAATCCCGATTGGACCACCTTTACCGCTGTTATTTGGCCCCCAAAATAACCTCCATAATTTGAGGAATGGCAGTGATAGAGCACACCTTTAATTTCCTCCTCTAGCAAGCATCTTCGTAGAATCTGATTTGAATATTGCTTGAATAAGAAGGGCTCATCCCACAAATACTATTTGGCAACCTTTAGGAATTTCTTCCTCTGTTGATAACTTAGGTTGGGAGGAAGCACTTGGCAAGCAACAAAGTTAGCAAAGTCCGCATACCACTGGGCTTTGCTTTGGATGAAAAATAGTTGCTCATCTGGGAAGAAGTAATTGATGGCTTTTTCAGCATCTCCCGAATTGGGGGGGGGGGGTTTCCCAACCTTGATAAGTGATCTGCTACCTAATTTTCTGTCCCCTTTTTTTGTCACAGATCTCTAGATCAAACTCCTGGAGAAGCAGAACCCACCTTATTAATCTCGGCTTATCATCTTTCTTTTTAATCAAATACTTGATTGCCAAGTGATCAGTGTATACGATCACCTTCGTTCCAATGAGGTAGGAACGAAACTTATCAAATGCATAGACCACTGCTAGTAGTTCCTTCTCAGTTGTGGTATAATTCAGCTGAGCATCAGTTAAAGTTTTGCTGGCATTGTATATTATATGGAATACCTTATCCCTTCTCTGGCCTAACACTGCCCCGATTGCAAAATCGCTGGCGTCACACATTAGCTCAAAAAGGAAGGTCCAATCAGGGGCTACCACAATAGGAGTAGAAATAAGTTTTTCTTTTATTAGATCAAAGGCTCTTAGGCAGGCTTCATCAAATTGAAAAGGCATGTCCTTTTCTAACTGCGTACACAGTGGTTTGGTTGTCCGTAAGAAATCCTGGGTAAACCTCCTGTAGAACCCCGCATGCCCAAGGAAACTCCTTACCCCTTTTACTGAGGTAGGCGGTGGGAGGTTATTAATGACATCAATCTTCGCCTTGTCAACCTCAATGTCGCCAACAGAAACCCGGTGGCCTAGAATAATGCCCTCCTTAACCATGAAGTGTCATTTCTCCTAATTCAAAATAAGATTAGTCTCCACACATCTGTGGAGAACGACAGTCAAATTTCTCATGCAATTATCAAATGAGCTCCCAAACACCGTAAAGTCGTCTATGAAGGCCTCGAGGGTCTTTTCAACCATATAAGAGAAAATCGACATCATACAACGCTGAAATGTTGCGGGAGCATTATATAGCCCGAAAGACATTTTTTGAAAGGCAAAGGTCCCATATGGGCATGTGAAAATAGTTTTCTCCTGATCTTCGGGAGAAATTGAGATCTGATTATACCTAGAGTAACCATCTAGCAGACAGTAAAATTTATGCCCAGCAAGCCTATCAAGCATCTGATCAATAAATGGAAGAGGGAAATGATCCTTACAGGTGGATTTATTCAATTTCCTATAATCCATACATACCCTCCGCCCAGTCACTGTTCTGGTAGGAATCAGCTCGTTGTTTTCATTGGGTACTACAGCCATACCGCCCTTCTTTGGCACGCATTGAATTGGACTGACCCAAGGACTATCAGAGATGGGGTAGATAATGCCCGCATCTAGCAATTTAATTATCTCCTTCCAGACCACCTCTTTCATGATGGGATTCAACCGCCTCTGATGCTCAATGGACGATTTAGACCCTTCCTCCAGTAAGATTTTGTGCATGTAAAGAGTCAGACTGATCCCTTTTATATCAGCAATTGACCACCCCAGGGCCATTTTGTATTGCTTGAGCACTTGCAGTAACTTCTCTTCCTAAGACTTATTTAAAGATGTAAAGAATATAACAGGTAAGGTGGATGATTCCCCTAAGTATGCATACCTCAGGTGATTAGGCTAGGTCTTTAAATCGAGGACAGGAGGTTCTATGATTGATGGCATGGCTTTAGAAGTGCATGCTTTGTTATCATTCAGAGATTCAAACTCTCTTTGGAACTGCTGAGATCTCTGAGGCACATCCAGCCACTTGGCATTTTCAACATGAGTAGGCTCTTCCGTAGTACTGGCACCTGTCAGTGTAGCTTCTAAAGGGTCTGTCGTGCATGTTTCTGAGAATACTTCCCTGACTATATCATCAATAACCTTAATCTGAAAGCAGTCTTTAGGGGTGTTTGGATATTTCATTGACCTGAACATATTAAAGGTTACTTCCTGATCCTGTACTCTCTTTGTCAGTTCCCCTTTCTGTACATCTATCAAGGCCCTCCTAGTTGCTAAGGATGGTCTGCCCAAAATTATAAGAACCTCCCTGTCTTCCTCAAAATCTAGGACAATGAAGTATGCTGGGAAGATGAACTTGTCCACTTTTACAAGCACATCCTCTACTATCCCCTTCGGGTATGTAAGAGATCTGTTAGCCAATTGTAAAGTGACACTTGAAGGTTTGGCTTCTTTTAACTCCAGCTTCTTATAAATAGACAGAGGCATCAAGTTGATGCTAGCCCTTAGATCACATAAAGCCTTGCCAATGAATTGGTCCCCGATAGTGCAAGGAATTGTGAAACTTCCAAGATCTTTTAGCTTCGGTGGAAGCTTATTTTGTAGAATGGCACTGCACTCCTCTGTCAGAGCCACTATTTTATAATCCCCCATTTTCCTCTTCTTAGATAGTATGTCTTTCATAAACTTGACATAACTTGGAATTTGCTCCAATGCCTCCGCGAATGGGATGTTTATGTGAAGCTTCTTGAACACCTCTAGGAATTTAGAAAATTGCTTATCCAGCTTTTGTTTCTACAAACGTTGGGGGAAAGGCAACTGCAGGAGAGGAGGACTGGCTTTGTTAATAGTAGGGGTTGGTGTTGGTGTTGGTTCCTATTGAATAATTTCTTCACCCCCAGACTTTTCTTCATTCTGTTCCACACTAACAGTAGGATCCTCAACAGTAACTTCATCTTCCACAGTAGAACTCTCTCCACCTTGTTCATTTGTAGTTCTCCCACTCCTGAGTGTCACTGCTTTGCATTGTTCTTTGCCTTCCCATTTTGGGTTGACATAAGTGTCACCAGGTAATGTACCTTGTGGATGACTGTTTAAAGTTGTGACCAATTGTCCCGTTTGGACTTCAAGATTTTGAATGGAAGCTTCTTTATTGTTACTTCTTATTTCATTCTGGGCAATATAACGTGACAGGAGATCCTCCAAACTAGGTTTTCTTTCCTATTGAGGAGGTGGACGGTGGAACTAATTTTGAGAACTCTGTGGTTGTTGACTGTACTGATTTTGAGAACTTTGCGGATACTGGTTTTGAGCTTCGAGCCCCAGAGGGTTTGAAAAATTTGGCCTGGTGGATGAAGATTGTGCTTGATTTGTTGTTGTTGTTGTTGCCCCAAGATAAATTAGGATGATTCCTCAAGCCTGGGTGGTAATGAGTGGGGAGATTAGCTATTTGCCGCCACCCATAGTTGGAAACAAATTGAACTGACTCAGGGCTTATGGCACATTGATCAGTCGGGTGGCTCCCTTGACATAATTCACACGACACTTTGAACATTTTACATAGCTTGCACTCCCATAGTGTCTAGTCTTTTAGTTAGCATTGCAACTTGAGCTGCTAATTGCGTGACTGAGTAAATCTCATATACCCCTGCTGGTCTTCTAGGGGCTTGCCTATCATTTGGCCATTGATAATTATTGGCCGCCATTGTTTCCACCAATTCGTACCCCGCTGTGTGATGTTTAGACATGAAGGCCCCTCTAGAAGTCGCACCTATACTCGAACGAGTAAATCCGAATAACCCATTATAAAATGTCTGGATGGGAAGCCATTTTGGCAGTCCATGGTGGGGGCATTTTCTCAGAAGATCCTTGAATCGTGCCCATGAGTCATACAAAGATTCTGAATCAAACTGAATAAATGAGGTAATTTCATGCCTGAGTTTAGCGGTTTTGGCGGGCGGAAAGAACTTCGCCATGAACTTTTAAGCCAAGTCAGCCCATGTGGTGATGGAGCCTGACGAAAGTGAATGCAGCCAGCTCTTGGCTTTGTCCCTCAAGGTGAATGGAAACAATCGGAGTCTGATGGCATCGTTAGTCACTCCATTGCACTTAAAAGTATCGCAGATCTCCACGAAGTTTATCAAATGATCATTCGGGTCATCATTTGGCAATCCCCCTAATTGAATGTTAGTGCACATTTGAATGGTGCTCAGCTTTATCTCAAAGTTATTTGCTTGGATTGTGGGCCTGAGAATGCTTTCCTGGAGATCGTCGATTTGAGGCATGGCATACTCCCTTAGCGATTTCTGAAGTTCCTCAACCAGTCTAACATGAGTAGGTCTGTCTCGAGAATTTTCTCTTCGCAGTCGTCTGTATGTTCTATCAACCTTAAGATCAAGAGGTATTATAATTCGTCCCCTTCGAGGTGGCATAAACAGTGAAGACTACCTGAAAAGAGAGTTAAACAGATAAATCAGTTTAAATTAAGATTGTATTGACTTAGTGTTAATATTGATAAACAAATAATACTAAGTCCCCGACAGCGGCGCCAAAAACTTGTTGGTCAGAAAATCGATCACTAAACACGCGCAAGTATACGCGGTCTAACAAGTAATACAGTGATAAGTAGAGTGTCGTACCCACGAGGAACTGTGACTAATATTTACCAAGTACCGACTATGTATCGCTAAAGTCTTATTCGAACAACAATAAATGAAAATGTGATAAATTTAGTTAAAAGTAATTAACAAAGCAAGTAAATGGATAACGAATGGTAATCGAAGGAAATACAAGCTAAGGTTATAACTTCACTCCACTCGGGCATTCTGTCGAACACCTGCGTGTTATGCTTCATCAAACTACCTACCCTTCTCTCTTTGGTCTTAATGGTCACAACAATTTATCGACCGAGAACACACATGTGCTTATGCACCTCTGTCGAGGTATGTACAAACATATCCTCTCCAAATCCATCCAAAAGGGAATAGAATAGAAAAGAACGTCCAAGCTAGATATAATCCTACACATGTCTATGCGAATTAATCATAACAAGGATTTAGGCATAAGTTCTCAATTAGGTCACACGTGGCGCACATATATATGTCTATTCTACCACAACTTATGCAGTCGAAACCTACAATCACATGCCAATATATTTAGGTGTAAATCTACATTTCTTCTGTCGACATCATGTAGATTACCAAAATCATCACTAATTTCTTGGTAAGAATCATTAAGCATAAATATATTAAACCAAATCATATGGTGCCAACCAAAGAGATAAGACAGTCAATTTAAATAACAAAGAGTTCCATTATAACCTTAGAGCCAATATTCAGTTCATAACTATTGAACAAAATACAAGTAGCAACAAAGATAACATTTATGGATTACAAAATTAGAGGAAATAAATGGATAAGAAGGAACTCTGTTAAAGCCCTTCGGTCTCCAAGCAATCCGCTCCTCTTAATCTTTCCAGTCCGTGTAGCTCACTGCTCTTGATGCTCCAAGGAAATGCCAGACTTCTCCCTAATCTACCTAATCTATATTTACAGATATTATCTAAGAGAAAGAAAGAGAAATTACAGAAGAAAAACTCTCTTAAGCTAAACAATACTAAACTATATGATATAAGATGTCTGATATATATCCGAGATATGTTCGCAGAGGCTCCTTTGTGTTATATATGCCTTCCTCCTTCAATCTAGGTCAAAATCAGTCGTTTCTACCTGGGCACCGGAGCTCGCACTGCGGTGCGGGCAATAGACCTATGGGTGGCGTTGCGGCACTATGTAAGTTCAAAAAAACTGGAGCTCGCGCTACAGCGCGAGCCCATAAAGGATAAGTGGCGCTGCGGCGCGAAGGTGACATTAGCAAGGACACGGAGGTGGCACCGTGGTGCGAGATATAAGCTAGGCTTTGGCGCCACGGCGCGACTATATATAAAATGATCGTTTTACCCCTGAATACTAAAAAACACCTGTAAAGCCCTGTAATACGTCGATTAAGCATAATAACACTATAATCATATAAAATTATATAAAATCTATAAGATTAGGCAACTATTTAAGTCATACAGTATCCGATTCGTGGGTATAAATTTCATTCATCACTTACCCTGCTGGTAGTTAACTACGCTGACATTGCTAACTATTTCGGTTCCCACTCAAACCGTGTTATCACTGAACTGTCCTGATGTTACATTAAATTGATGTCAATGGTTTAGAATACTAGATCTTCCGATACCTTCGCTGAAGTAATATTCTAATGTTTGCTTCACCAGACTTTGCCTGATGTTACGCTGGATTGATGACAACCACCAGATGTCTACGACAAAGTTTTTCTCTAATCTAGGCATTTAACTTGCACTCATATTTAAATCTACTAGAGATACATGCTAAACCTTGATAGAGATGTACGTTGATGTAGCGTATTTGCACATGTGCAGATCATGAATGATGTGATGATCTAGATTTATCCTTAGGAGTCTATTGTCTGGCATAGAATTTTACCTCACCCTTTTTGAGGTGATTTGGAGTTTCCTTTTGCTGTTGGGTGCTTGTGCCCCATTTCCTTGAGCGTTTGATTCGCAACCCGACTGAACTGATGACCTGAATGCCGCTGACATCCCTGGAGGGTGAAACTCTTTCTTTCTCTGCCCATATTTGAACTTTGGTGTAGAGGCCTCGACTTGTAAGGACTCAACGCCGGTTGACACATTTAATGATGAGGATTTCATTCGCTAGACCTTTTGTCATTGGGCTTTTGCTATTAAGTTAAGGACTTTCTTAAGAATTTTCCCCATCTTTTATAGGGGCAAAAGCTTATGTCGCCATGATTTCTTTTAAGAGTTCTCCCCTTTCTTTTGATGAGAGGCTTGATCTCGCCTTAAACTTCTTCCCTTTCTTGGAATCGAAAAATGCCCCAGTCTTTTCGCATGTTGTTGCCATGGATTCATATGAGAAACTCTCTTATTGTTGACCAAGTCGTGAGTGAGTAATATCCTCACATGTAGATTATTCAATCTAAGAAAAATATGATTGGAAAAGACCAAATGATCATATCGAATCGCCAGTGAGATGATGTGAGGGAAGCTCTGATGATGATGTACCATGCTAATGGTGCTGATTGGTGCATTTTCCTCTTTAGGATAGTTGATAAATACCCCAGTGTTGAGTTGTCACTATTTTTGAGATTGCCCCAATCTTGTTATAAGGGTCTCAATATCGGTTTGTTGCTAATTTTGAAATTAGCCCAAACTTGCTTGTCCTATAGGATAATTGCTTTAATAAATGGGCTGATAAGATGCCAAGATCGTAAGAGGCTTTTACCTCTGTACCATATAGTGAACAAGTAGTGGACTTGGGCTTTGATGCCCTCAATAATTGTTCCTAACTTGTATATGCAATCGATCTTGATAATTTTCTTCTAATTTGATAAAGGCTTGTGACTGAGGGTGTTGGCTCTTGAAGGTCCTTACTGATGATCATGCTTGATATATCGTTGTGTTGTTGTTACAACTTTGATGATTGATGTCGAGAGGATTTCAGACTACACTAAATTGACCCCAAAGATCTCAGTTTGGTTGGTGATGACTTTACCCAAGTTTGATTTGATCTGCAAGGTTTGATTTGTTATCTTGATATGGGGGAATATGTCGTTAAGTATGAGATAGAATTTGCCAGGACGGTTGCCCATATATTATTAGAGGTCAAAAGAGATCAAGTCATCTCGCACTTCAGGAGCTATGAGTTGTTGACGAGTTGTATCTTATGATGATGGCCATTTCATCCCTATTGCTGGTTATCTTGGGATTGATCTTTGGGTTTGGATATTTCTTTTGAGGGTCCGATCGCACCACTGATGGCTGCCTACGTACTCCTGTATGTGCGGAAGATCAGGTCTGCGTAGTTCCTGCTTGAGAAGATAAACGGTTTGAGAAGTGTTTGTTTGGATTTTTTGGGTTTTTGTTTAGCTTGACCGCACCATAAATGGTTGCCTACGTACTCCCGTTGATGAGGGGAGATCAGGTCTTTCGTAGTTCAATCTAAATGGCTAAGACTTGATTGACTTGATTTTGACTTTTTATTTTTTTTTGTTTTGTTTTGCTTTGTTTTTTTGTTTTTTTTTTGTTATTTTTATTTTTTTTGTTTATTTACATGCAGGGAAAATAAAAGGCATACTATGAAGAAAGTGATACTGTCCCAATATCTCCTAGAACTCCCCACTTTATCCTCTAGATCTACATCTTCTTGGCTAGCTCAGGCCTGATAGTCCAGTTGTCAGTGGTTATGTTGCTTTCAAGTCTCGCGATAGAGGTTACCTCTTGGTTCTGAATATCTTCACTTATGGCCATAATTTGATCGCTTCCTGATTCAATACATTCCTCAGGGACACTTAAATTGGACCCATCGCAAAAAGGTATGAACTCCTGATTCTTCGATGGGTTGGTTTCCCCGACAACCTCACCATCTTTTCCTTCATCTGTTCCTTCTCCTTTTTCCTGGGCTTGAGAGGATTCAACCATGAAATCTCCCTCAAACTGTTGTGGCATTTCTTGCAAGGAACTTTTTGTTTTGGGTTTTTCTTCCTTGGAAAGGATTAATATTTCCTCCTCATCATCCAATATGATAAAATCAGGAACGTGGTTGACAAGATGTTTGATGATAGCGGAGGAATCTCCTTTGGGGATTCTCTTGTCTCATCTGTCATTCCCTGCATTAGGATTAGTCCACCTGTGTTCTGCAAGAATTGGTGCTCATAGCCTTCAACTTCTTTTAACTGCATGCCTCGAGTGGTCAGCTTAAGCCTTTTATTTCCTTTTCGCCTTTTCTGGTCATCGGGGATTCTATCTTCAACTCTCCATTTTCAATAAGATCCTGGATTTTATGTCGCAAAGATCAACATTTCTCAGTCGTATGTCCAGGTGAGTTAGAATGGTAGAGACATATCTTGGTGGAATCATAACTCTTTATCTTGGAATTTATAGGAGGTAGCAACTCAGTAATCTTTCCTTCGCTTATCAAAAAGTGTAGCATTTGTTCATTTGATTTGCTCAAAGGGGTGAATTTTCAGACTCTTTTGGAGGTTGTTTGATTTTTCTTTGAGAATTCGCATTCCTTCGAGCAATTTTTTCGTTGGCAAGATCTTCTAGCAATTTTATCATCCCCCTTTTCTTGTACTTTCAGTCTGCTTTGATCTTCTTCATTTAGCTGGCTCATCATGGAGAGATATGGGCTTGCATTATGGTTAACCTCCTTTTTCTCTTGGCATTATGATAATTGAGTGAAAAACTACCTCGTATCCTGATGTTGGCGCACTATCAGCCTAGCTAGCAGATTTACTTGATTCTGAATCATCTCTAATTTTTGCATTACGGACATACCCTCCTCCGAGTTTTCCCACTCTAGGACATTTGTTTTGTGCCTTTGGGGGTATTCCTCCATCCTTCGTATGTACTTACAAATTGGATACATTTCAGCGCTTCCTGACCCAATCAGGTTTACTTCCTCCGTATTATGCTGCAACGGAAGGTTGGTGTTGAAATTTTGTTGGTCGGGTCATTGGACCACAATACTGCCACTTTCGATTAGATTTAGAATTTTATGCTTTAAAGACCAACAATCTTATGTATCGTGGCCCGGAGACCCTGAGTGGTAAGCACATCTCTGGCTTGGATTGTATCTTTTGCTCCCTGGTTCCAGAAGTGGAGCCAGTTCGGTAATTTTCTTGTGATCCATTAATATCGCCAATACATTTTCAAGGGAATCGTCCAGTGGAGTGAACACTTGATTTTTCGCTCTTTCAAATTTTCTTTTCCTCTCTTGGCATTGGTTGAATGCAGCTTGTTGTTAAAATGGTAGATTTTCTTGCTTTTTCTAAATGGGGGGACTGTAGGTTGGTCTCATAGCTTGCTCCTGTGAAACAAGGGATACATCTTCCTTGCCTTTATCGAGTGCCCTCATGGGATCGCTCGCATACTTGCCAGTCTGTATATGCTCGGCGACTGCTTCCAAGGCAGTGAAGTCTTTAGTCTTGCCTGCCTTCAGGCCCATCTCTGCCATTTTGCTGTGTTTGATCATTTCTGAGAATGACTTTCCTATGCCTGCTAGGATTCTCTCATAGTAAGGTGCCTCTTGAATGTCTATGAAAGTCATCACCATTTCAGTTTCTGTCATTGATGGAATGACTTGCACTGCCAAATGTCTCCACCTTTAGGCATATTCTCGGAAAGACTCAGTACTTTACTTTTTGACTTTAGTCACTTGGTATCGATCCGGTGCCATTTGTGACTAAAAACTGTATCGATTGAGAAAGGCGTGGGCCAATTCTTCCTAGTTATGGATTTTGGCATTGTCAAGTCGGGCATACCAGGTTTTAGCCTCTCCAGTGAGGCTCTTTTGAAAAAGTTGCATTCTGAGGCTTTCATCTTCAGCATAAGACCGTAATTCGCCAATGTACACTTTTAGGTGCGTATATTGCCTGCCCCATTGTACTTTTCAAACTCTGGGATTTTGAATTTGTCAAGATATCGAGCCCCTAGGAATATGCAGAGATCTGAATAAGTGACACTTCCATAGTTTCTAGTCCCTTTGATTGATAGGATGGTTTCTTCCATTTGTTGGACTTTCTTTCTTATATCCCTAGTTTCTCGATCACCCTTGAGTTTTGTGATTTCAGGGGTTTTGTTGATTCCTTTATTAGAATGAGGTTTAGGCATTTGGGTTCCATCTTTCTGTTAATATCCTGACTGACCCCTTGAGTGAATGACTCTGATTGAGTAGGCATTGTCTGGGCACTAGTGTTTTTACTTTGTTCTTTTAGAAAGACAGACAATTCTGATATTTGATTTCTTAATCCTTCGAACTCCTCACGAAAAACAGGAGTAGGATCAGGCTGGGCACTTGTATCCATGTCTGACGGTGGGCTTAGTGTCTTTTTGGACTTTGAACGGGTAACTGGACCAATTGTTTCCCTACAAAAAGACTTATGTAGTTTAGTCTTAGGGAGATGTGGAAATGTTACAAGCTATATAACGTGTCTGTTGTTTAGGAGTATTATCCTGCAAAATGGATCTCAATTGTTTTAATGACATGATATCATGATAGGTTTCTATATGAAAAGGAATGCATGTTCACATAATCCTTTATATTTTCCATTACATTGAGATTGTCATGGAAATGAAATTACAAGTAATTGAAATTACAGGTAATTGAAATGGGAAGGTATGAAGAGACTTCCCTCCGCGTTTGGATTTATCAGAGGCTGACCTATCTTAGGGTACTTTCGCGGCTTTTTGGCATGAAGGTTCCCAAATCATCGCAATTTACTTGACGGGAAGTTAATCCGGTCTTTCAACTTGAGCGAATCTGGGTGGTGCCTTTCCAGAGCCTCGTTGGAATTAGTCTCTCTACGAGTCCATTAATCAAACACCAACAGGATAGCCTTCTGGTGGAGGGACCACACAACATACATTCACATACATCGCATCTCACCGTATGTAAATGATGACATGTGCGAAGCACTAATATCATAGGCAGATATAGTGCGAAGCACTAAATGCAGTAAGTAAATGCATTAGTACACATTCATTCAAATGTAAATGCAACATCCACATACAAGCAGATAAATGTTTTGAAAAGCTTTTAATAGCGGCTTAAACCCTCTTATTGGATGTCCCCAGCAGAGTCGCCACCTGTCGATGTCGAGATTTTTATTTGTCCCTTTTCTGTTCTTGCCTTTTGGTGTTCTCATGTTAGGTGAGATTTGTTTGAAAAAACAAGTTGTGAAAAGCAGGTCCGATATGTATATGTCGACGAATGGACTGTAAGAGTCGCTAGTTGGCATTTTTAAATGGTTGAACCAACTCAACTGAGAAAAGGTTTGCACATAGACCTAGTGATGTGTCACTATTTGACTGGTCTTTGATACTAAGATTCATTACGGTCCGGGGGCTTGATTATGCGGAGGGAAGGTGTTAGGCTCCCTCCGACATCCGTGGTAACACGGTGACCGCCACTTTTCAGTTTAAACTTTTATCTGATATGTGTGTGTGTGTGGGTCTATGTGCAATTGTCTGGAAGTAGTGCTATACCTAGTTTGCACCTATATACAAAGGGTTTGAATTTTGTATAAAAGTTCAAATTTAACTAGATATGGCAGTGATCTTTTGTAAAACAGGTTTTTCAAACCCTTGTGCTCAATAGTAATTGAGGCCTTTGATACTTCCATTTTATTATGTGTTCGACTTGATTGCTTTTAATATTTTCGAGATGCGAAACATCTTCGAGAAAATAAGATATATAGCTGTGCCGAACTCCTTGTGGGCATGAAAGCCATTTAAGGAAATTCAGACACCGTGAATAATTTACAAGCTGGTTGCAGCTAAAAATGTCCATCACGGGAACTGAATCTAGATTCAGGAACTGAATCTGTGATCACATGATTTCTAGGCTCACATGATGATACAGTATGCACAAAAGTTGTAAATAGTTATATATATATAAAAGCTGTAAATATATATATATGAACAATAAGCTGCCATATATATATATATATATATATATATATATATATATATATATATATATATATATATGAACAATCAACTGCCACGAAGTGAACTCCAAGCAAGACGTGAAATGTAAATATATATACATAAAAGCTGTAAATGGCCACGAAGTAATCTCCAGACCAGAATGATATATATATATATATATATATATATATATATATATATATATGCAATAAAAACCATGGATCGACGATCCGGGTATACGCACACAACATGACTCTCAACGTGAATAACTGTATGTGAATGAAAGTGGAGAAAGGCTTTAAGAAATTTGAGATGTCTTACAGTGGACTGCCAAGAAGACTTCAGATAGCTTTAAATGAATAAATACTCGGTTTCCACCAATAAAATATAGCAAAACACAAGCTCACAGGTGTTTGGAAAGAGAAAGCACTTAGTTTATAGTGTGTGCAAAGCAAAATGGACAGGGCTTCCTCACCTTTTCTCTCTTGAAAATGGCTACCCCAAGCCCTCTATTTATAGAGGGGGAGCCGCAAGTGTACCTGCGGCAGCCGCGGGTCTACCTGCGGTAGCCCTGGGTGCCCTGGGCCATGTGGGTCCTGCCGTCTCGAAGTACGTGCACTCGGACAACACGCTATTTACTCGAACCTTCATAACTTTCAATTCGGGAGTCCGATGGAAGTGGACCATACCATTCCGGAAAGCTCTTTTCGAGAGCTGCGCAATGACATAAGATTTTCCCTTTTTTGAATCCGGGAAGATGGGTCCATGACTAAAATAGCATTTTCGGGTCTCCGTCAGGTAGTCCGTTGAGCTATTTTTGCGTAGTTTACGCTCAGAAGTTAAGATATGGTTCTTGTTGTACTTCTTTTGAGGAAGTTTGAGTTGAAATGAGTTGATTTAATTTGAGTTGAGTTTGAGTTGGAAAAATGACCATTTTGCCCCTCCCGAGGTTATTTTTGACTTTAGCGAAGTTGTAGCGGTCTTTTCCCAGGGTTATCTCTGAGATTGTCATGTTGTTGACTCTGAATATCCTTAGGGTTATCTCTGAGGTTGGCTTGACCTCCCGGGGTTGACTGCGGGAATTAAACTTGATCTCTCGGGGTTATCTCTGGGGTTGGAACTGATTTTTCGGGGTTATCTCCAGGGTTGTAAACTGGATCTCCCAGGGCTATCTCTGGGATTGAAATTGATGTTGTGGTCCTTCAGAGTTATCTCGGGAGTGTGAAAAATACGCTTTTGTCCTCCTGCATTGTTAGTAACAGGAAAACGAAACTTCAAGTGTCTACAATATGGAATGTTAAATTATATATGAAATGTATATGAGATATGTATGAAATGAATTATGCTATGCCATGAAATGTGAAAATGTCTATGAGATATGTATGAGATTGAAAGTCAATCTACGATTATATATTTTATAAGTTAATCTCTATACTCGTTATGTGAGAAGCAGCACACATATGTGTTTAAATGCTTATGATTTTATAAAATGAGTATGATCATATGTGTTATGTGATGCATAAAAACTTTTAGAATTGCTTGGCTGTTGAGCTCACCCTTGCAAATAACCACTTTTACAGGTTAAGGACTCACGGTAAAGTTACGTGTTACTTGATTGATAGAGTTCAATAGTATCACAAGAAGATTGTTTTGTTACTTGAAGTTAAAATCTAGAACCATGTTTTAGGTTTTAAGTGATGTACTTGATAGTTGTTTAACTCTTGTAGAGTTGTAAAGTCGTACTATTTGACACATAAAGAAAATCGAATTAAGATGTAAATTTTATAATGTAACTCTAATGAATTAAAACATAAAATAAATTTGATTCAGAGATATGTAAATGATGAAGGTTGCGATCCAGGGAAACGGATAAAGAATTCAGAAATGTTTTAATTATTTTGCATCTTATTAAGTATAACATTGAATAATATGTAAAAACAAGAATGGTTAATGATCAAGATCGGGAATTAACTTAAAAAGGTTTTGGGATCGATTCATAGATCCTAGAAATAGAAAGGAATGAATATATTAATTAGTATCAAAGTTAAGTTGTATTCATTAAATTATGAATGTAAGTTGTTAATAATTAGACGAAGATAGTATCATGACGCACCACGTCCGAGGTAACGGATACCCAGATTTGGGGGTGTTAAAATTTCTATAACTCATGCACTTCAAATATTTCCTAACCAGATATAACAAACAACATATATAAGATGGTTTTAAACTTGTCCATCAACAACAAGCTTTAAAGATTATTTTAAATTTGTGCATCAACAACTCGTTCTTCGTTTGTTCTTCAATTTTTAATCATTATTTTAATTACAATTTCAATTTATACATGCATATTAGTATTTTAAATCCATTAATTCTTCCTTATTTCTCTAGATCGTTCATATGATTCATTCAAATCATTCACTACCAACAAGCACGTCATAATAATATGAAAGCTTAAAAATTTTTGATGAAAATAAATTCAAGTTCTTATTACTTCCTTATTTCTATAGATAAACCATATCAATAATCATTTTCTACCATCTTTCACTTCCATTTTATTAAGCTATATGATTTTACTTATGAAACTTAAAGAAGCATGGATTACAAACTAGGTTTTATTACCTTTATTCTTTGTTCTTCTCCTTTATTTACAAAGCTTGCAAGATTGCTAGCTTTTCTATTCCTTTTCTTTCTTCAATCCGAGCACTCTAGCTTTCTCTCTCAATTTATGAAAAGTTCTTACTCTTGGTTTTGATTTTGGTGAAGAAATGAATCAAATGCTTGCATATATCAAATTTGCAAGACTTGGGGTAGTTTGGTCATTTGCCATCTAATATCTTGACTTTTTACCATTTTACCCAAGCATATTCTTGGCATATTCCTTTCTTAACACTTAAGTTTCCTTAATCTAACCACACCTAACTAACCGTGGTTAAATAATTAACTAGGATGGTTAGTTGGTAGGAAAGTAAAATGGTTAATTATGTTTAATTAGCCTAACTTAATCATTCTTGCTTAATTTGGTTAATTAAACCAATACCTAACCACTTTTGTTGATTTTGACTTTCATATTTCTATAGTTAAATTTTCATATTATTCGTGTATTATACTGCATATTATTTTTGTATTATACGTCGTTTTATTCTTCGTATTTTACTCGTATAATAATTCGTACTATACTCGTATTCTTTTCATTTAACTTACAGAATTCATTACGCAGGCTAAGAACCGCATTTTTCGTTCTCAAATTTTATTTGACATTTCATATTTCCTCGTCATATTAATGTTTATGTGTTCTTCAAAAAATTGAAAAACTACAAAAGCGTTTTCAGGTGAATAGTATTTTTACGTCTTTTTCCCCAAAAAAATTTATTTTCTCGTACGATTTCAGATTCATAAACCCTAACATTCAAACACATCATAGGTCATAAAATCGACCTTTAAATACATAACACATAAGATTATCAATAAAAACTTATTTTATTTAATAATATTCTTTAACCTTGATTTATAAGATTATCCAATTTTTCATGTTGTCACATTCTTCCCCCTTATAAGGATTCCATCCCCGAAATCACTATTACAAAAATATGTCCTACTCTGATGACTTCTTCTTACAACCTTTATCAAAGATTTAATCTTACATATTCATATACTTAGCAAGTGTTGATTTTGCACTGCTCTTTTCACTTGTCCCTTTCCTCGGACAATTCTTCTTTTGGCGATCCCCCGATCCACAAGTATAGCATTCATTCTGCTTTGAATTATGAAAATCAAGAGAAATATGTCCCTCTTGCCCACAATTAAAACACATTCTCTTAGCTTTTCTACGTACATCCATATGACCCTTTTCTTCATATCTCCTTAGTTAATTTAGAACCATTATTCCTCTTTCGTTTATAGCTTTCCTCAGCTTTATCTCCTTCTTTCTCTTTCTTAATTTGTCATTTTTAACCGAAATTGCTTATTGCCTTATTTCCTCCTTCAGCTACCATAGCCTTCTCTAAAATTATACCAAATGAATCTATCTGAAACACTGACAACTTCTCGTAAAGTGAAGGCTTCAAACCTTGTTCAAACCCACACACCTTTTTATCCTTAATGTCCATTTGATGTGAAGCAAATCTCGCCAGTTCGTTGAACTTGGTTGTGTACTAGGGTTCTGACATGTCCCCTTGCTTTAATTCTAGAAATTTTATTTCCATCATGCTCTTCATACCTTTTAGGAAATAGTTCTCAAAAAATAGCTCCTTGAACCGTTCCCATGCTACTACATCTTCTTCAACCTTGTTCTAGTTGGACTCCCACCAGAAGTTAGCTTCACCATTTAATATATAAGTAGAAAAAGCCATCTTTTACTCCTCTTCTACCTTGGCAACTATAAATGCCTTCTCAATTTTTTTAATCCATGATTGAGCCTTTATAGGCTCAGTGGTCCCTTGAAACTCAATTTTAAAATCCTTAAAATTTGCCATCGGTATAGCTTAAGGATTACTTACTCCAGTGAGGTTTCTATTCTATCAGTCCTGGACATCACTTCGGGGCCTTTTATAGCTTATATATACATATAATTGTTTATAACTTCTGTACATACTGTATCATCATGTTAGCCTAGGAATCATGTGATCACAGATTTAGTTCCTGAATCTTGATTCGGTTCCCGTGATGGACATTTTCAACTGCAGCCAGCTTGTAAATTATTCACGGTGTCTAAATTTCCTTAGATGGCTTTCATGCCCACAAGGAGTTTGGCACTGCTATGTATCTTATTTTCTCGAAGATGCCTCGCATCTTGAAAATAATAAAAGCAATCCAGCCGAACACATAATAAAATGGAAGTATCAAAGGCCTTAATTACTATTGAGCACAAGTGTTTGAAAAACCTATTTTGCAAAACATCATTGCCATATCTCATTAAAATTAAACTTTTATACAAAATTCAAACCCTTTGTATATAGGTGCAAACGAGGCATAACATTACTTACAGATAATTGCACATTGACCTACACACACATACACATTCAGATAAAAGTTTAAATTGAAAAGTGGCGGTAACCGTGTCACCACGGAAGTCGGGGGGTGCCTAACACCTTCTCTCCCCTTAATCAAGCCCCCAGACCCTAACGAATCTCGATTTCACAGACCAGTTAAACAGTGTTACATCACTAGGTCTTTGTGCAAACCTTTTCTCAGTTGAGTTGGTGCAACCATTTAAAAATACCAACTGGCGACTCTTACAGTTTAATCGTCGACATATACATGTCGGACCTTTTCAAAATTATTTTTTCAAACAAATCTCACCTAACATGAGAACACCAAAAGAGAAGAAAAGAAAGGGATAAATAAAAATCCCGACATCGACAGGTGACGACTTCGCTGGGGACATCTAGTAAAGAGGGCTTAAGCGCTATTAAAAGCTTTTTAAAACTTTTATCTGCTTGTGTGTGGATGTTGCATTTACATTTGAATGAATGTGTACTAATGCATTTACTTACTACATTTAGTGCTTCGCACTATATCTGCCTGTGATATTAGTGCTTCACACATGTTATCATTTCCATACGGTGAGACGCGATGTATGTGAATGTATGTTGTGTGGTCCCTTCACCAGGAGGCTATCCTGTCAGTGTTTGATTACTGGACTCGTAGGGAGACTAATTCCAACGAGGCTCAGGAAAGGCACCACCCATATTCGCTCAAGTTGAAAGACCAGATTAACTTCTCGTCGAGTAAATTGCGATGAACTGGGGACCTTCAAGCCAAAAAGCGGTGTGAGTAGCCTAAGATAGGTCAGTCTCTAATAAACCAATCGTGGAGGAAAGTCTCTTCATACCTTCCCATTTTAATTACCTGTAATTTCAATTATTTGTAATTTTATTACCATGTCAATCTCAATGTAATGGAAAATATAAAGGAATATTTTCATATCAAACCCTGTCATGCTATCTTGTCATTTAAACAGCTGACATTCGTTTTGCAGGATAACACTCCTAAAAATGGACACATTACATAGCATGTAACATTTCTACATTTCCTTAAGACTAAACTACATAAGTATTTTGTAGGGAAGCAATTGGTTATGTTACTCGTTCAAAGTCCAAAAGGCAATAAGCCTACAGCCAAACATGGCTACATCTGGCCAGTCTAATCCTACTCTTGTCTCTCGTGAGGAGTTTGAAGGGTTAAGAATTATATTACAGAGTTGGCTATTCTGCTGAAAGAATTACACATATCAACTCAAGGTCCACAAATACCCATCCACACAGAATCCCTTACACATGGAGGAACCAAGGGTCCGGACAAAGAAGTTTCAGCACCTGAGTCTCATTTTGATAAGACCAACAAAACCCCTAAAATCACCCATCTCAAAGAAGATCAAGACACCTATGACATTAGGAAGAAAGTTCTACAAATGGAAGAGACCATTCAGTCCATCAAAGGGATTGGAGCACACGGGAGTGTTTCATATTCAGACCTTTGCATCTTCCCCGGGGTTCATTATCTGAAAAAATTCAAGACTCCCGATTTTGAAAAATATGATGGATTGGGAGATCCTTACACCTATTTAAAGGTATTCATTTGAGAGCTCGAATTTTATGCCGAGGATGAAAAGGTCAGAATGCAACTATTTCAGAAAAGTTTGACTGAAGAAGTCAGAATATGGTACACCAGATTAGACAACTCCAAAATTCATAGTCAATACAGTTTTCAAACTCAGATGGCTCCAGACCGGTATCTAATTACTAAGGTCAAGAAACAAGTCAATGAGTCTTTTAAAGACCTAAAGATGGAGGCATCTGGCTGCTCAAGTTATTCCATCTATGACTGAGTCTGAAATGGTGATGATCTTCATAGACATTCAAAAAGCTCCCTTTTATGAGAGGGTCTTAGCTGACATAGGCAAGCTGTAACACCCCCTTTCCGAAATAGAAAAGAGATTACTCAAAACACAACAAAACTAATGAATTCAATAGCAATGGTCAAAGCCACAAAAGAATAATCTTAATATCTGATTAATACCAGAAGTCAACCATAATAAATGTCAAACTGACTCAAACCACAATCTAAAATAATTATTACAACTCCAAATAAACTATTCGATCACAATTTAAACAAAATATCTAAACCATTTGGGTAAAAGGAAGCTCTCGTCACACTTGCCCTTGATCCCCTTGATTACCTGTCGAAAGAAAAAACACAGCATGAGCCAAATGCTCAGTATGGATATAGAATACAAATAATGAACCGAAATAACTAACTCAATTTAATGAACTGAACTGAAACGAGCAAAACTAACACAACAAAATAGTAGGCTGAAGCAAATGGCTGGGGTTATTTCATACCGAGCTCAAAATAAAATAGAAATATACCTTGCCACACAAGTAAGTCAAATATTGCCACACATGCAAATCAAATAATGCCACATAGGCAAGTCACACACATTGGACCGCGAATCTAATGTAAGAACCCGAATTTTTAGAAATTATTAAAATAAGGATTTAGTAAATAAAATTCTTAAAGCATGAGATGTGTTCGAACAAGAATATATATGTGATACGAGGTGTGTAGTATTATGTTACATAGCGTAATATGAGCTATGTAATAAGTGATGTTATGTTTAATAAATATATATATCATTATTATATATTTGCTATAAATTGTAGAGATGAATTAGTAAGAAGATGGATAAGATTTATCTATCGACATTAAATATTTTATAGAATTATTTTATCATAGTGAGTTGGTGACATTAAATCTCTTTGATGGATAATCACCATTTTCTTAAATATATATACTAGTAACTAGCATGATGAAATATGAGTTTTAGTTAGTGCTTAAGCTATATTGAGATAGTAAAGCATAAATTAGTTAATTATGAGAATTAACTAACAAGTAGAAATATTGGTTAATTTATATTAAAGTGAAAGTTATATTATGGAATAATATAATTTGAAGGGGTTTAAGAATCACTTAAGTAAATAGTGAATATGTGATTATAGTGGGTGCTTTATATTTGAGTTTTGTGGTTAGAAACCCGTAAAGGGGATTTCATAGTTGGTTAAACTATTAAAGGAAATAGAGTTTGAACTTGAAGTTAATCTCTAAATCATTGAAGAAGGTTGTGATAGATGTTAGTAACTGGTATAACAAGTTAGTAATTTAAAAGCATGAAGTAATTATTGTAACGACCCCAAAAATTATACAATTAAATTCTCGATTTCAGTCGTTAATAATACATTCAACCTCAAATTTTACATCATTAAATGATAATACAACCATTGAAAATTTGCGGAATAATTAAAATTTCTATTACAAACTATCCTCGTTCCCAAAACCTTCAACCTTTACATCTAAATATCTCAGAATCAATTTAATACTACAATAGTTTACATCGCAAAACTATATTACAATTCAACATTAATACATCATTCGGAACCTTAAACATGGTTCAAATAATAATAACACAACCAAAGTGTATAAATACTCAAGTACCACATCGGATTCATATCTTTCAGGTAACACATAACTTTACCTTGAAATCTTGACCTGCAAAAATGGTTATTTGCAAGGTTGAGCTCGACAACCCAACAAAATCTAACAGTTTTCATGCATCACATAACAAATAATAACATGCTCAACATATATTTCATAAACATTGGACTAACATAACATACATGCTACAGTTCATATAACAAGTATAAAGATTGAGTTCCTTACTCAATCAGCATGCTTTACTAAATCAACGTAGTCATACGTTGACTTTGATGTTTCATGCTTTCAGCATAAATATAACACATCATGTTATTTGAAATAAAGATTAAAAATAGTTAATCATCAAGTTCACATAGCAAATAGGAACTGAAAGACTTGCCTTGATCGTTGTTTACCAATAACAGTTTAACAGCTTACAATTATCCGCACTTCACGTGCCCTACACAATTATATAATCATACACATCAACTATTAGTACATATAGTAGTTGTAATGTAAACTTTACTCTACATCTCATAATTCTTCCTATTATCAATACACAATGTTCAATTTGATTGTGTTAACTTTTAACTTATATGTCACTATATTTTATACTCAAAGTTCATTCAAGTGCTTAAGTCTTGCTATGAATCATTATTGGTTTTATATTAACCCTATTCCATATCTTATAATATTCATTTCAGAATCACAAGTGTACAATTCACAACACTTATTCATTCTTCATTAAGTTTCTTAAATCATACATATCATTTTCACAACTTACTAACTTAACATTTTAGAGTTACTAACCACATGATACTATTCTGTTTTAACCTTGTCATTACACTTTTGACACATTAACATTACATTAAGCTATGTTACAATGAATGTCCATAGCCTGCATAATTAGCAGAGTTCACTGTCTGTGACAGAGTACTGGCGCGGCCGCGCCCGTTTTATACTGGATTGCAGCGCGCCCGCGCAATGCATCGGTTTCAGTTTTGCAGAACGTGATTTGACACAGTTTTTTAGGCCAACTAACACAAATTTCACCCACAAAACAGTGAAACCAACATCTACAATTGATATAACACTATCACAAACATGATTGCTATCATATTCAACTAATTAGAAAAATTTAACAACAACTAAAACTATTTTAATTTCTCAAATTTCATATTTTCATATAAAAACTCTATTTTTGACATCTCTTGCAAAAATCATCACTGTAATCTCTATACTTGGCCAAATTGCTTCGTTCAAATTACTTTATGCTTGTTTCTGAATGAACTAGCATAATCAAGCTTCAATGTATAGTTTAACATACAAATTAACCACTAATTTTGGTACTTACATAAGCCATATAAGAAAATATCCATAAAACATACACTGTCGTTATTTTTTCTACTTTTAACTGTAATTAACATAGCAAATTTTTGTTTACATCAAACTCAACCATCACAACACGTAAAATCACAAGTAACCAATTGTATAACAACAATTCAAAAAGATGAAATTCACATAACATGAAATTTTTTCCGTAAACCAGTTAATACCTATAACGTATATGTTATATTATATTTATTATTTAATTTATTTTATTATAAACTAAAAATTAAAAACCCAAAAGCTATAAGGCTCCGTTTGGCAAAACTCTTTAAAATTAAAGACTTAATATACTTAAGTCTTGCTTGGGTAAACTCAATTAAAACTTCTTTAATTTATTTTAATACTTCTTATAATATAGTTATTTGTCACACTATATTTAATTAAGTTTTCATACTTAATTAATTAATTCAAATACCAATTTATTAAATAAATCATTTAATCACATAACTCAATACGAATAATTAACCATCAAATTGAAATATCAATATAATAATAATTTTCTTAACTCATTAATTATTTATTTAACAAATAATTAACCAAATAAAATTAAATCAATTAAACAAATATTTATTCAACGATAAACACATCCATTAAATATTTATATAATTCAATAAATATTTAATATTACAATTAAAATTCTGGAATGTTATAATTATGAATTAAAGCTAAGGTTCTGCTCAAGCAGAACTTGTCTGCCTCTAAATTTGAGGTGGCGCAACTGCGCCACTTCCAAGCATAAGACTAGCGCAGTTACGCCGGTCTGTAGAAAATTTTGAGTAAGTTTGTGGAATTTAAATTTTAAGAAATGAATACTAGGGACTCATATAAAGGTCATAAATGGTGATTAAATTGTCCATGAATGAATTAGGATAGCCAAGCGTGAATGGAATAAATATTTATTATAGAAGTTTATTAACCTAGAATGAATGTTGGTTAATCAAGTTATATTATAGAATATAACATTATAGAGCTTTGCGTGGTAGTGGAATGATATTAAATTGAATAGAAAGAGTTAATTCACTTACATAAGATAGTGAATTAGTATATGTGTTAACATAAAGAAAATGGAATGAATATGTAAATTAAAAAGGAATTTTAATATATTACATAGTGCAATAATATATGAAAAGATTTGATAGATGAGATATGTTAGAGATGTAATGTTAAGAATAATATTATTTTGTGAGATTACGTTATAAGCTTGTGGACTATTAATTACTAAGTTCACATAATTATGTATTGTGTGACATAACTAGGGAAGTCAAATCAAAAGGGGATTTAATGTGAAGTATTAAAAGAAAATAAATGGTGAGTTCATAAATAATTGATATTAATTATCATTCTGATAATTGGGTATATTTGAGATGATAAATTTTATGGAAAACAATATTGGTACCCAACTATGTTATATTCTAGTCTAATGTAAATATTATTTGGAATAATCAAATGTACATGGATTATATAATTCTATGTGAGTGGGTGTATATGTATGCACATTTGGGGAAAAATATCAAATAAACCTAAGTATGCTAATAATAATATGGAATGCTGAGTTTTAAGGGTGATGTCCCAATTTGTGTGTCATATCTCCATTCACGTGAAATACAAAAGGCAAGCTAGCTAGCTTGCTTCTTCTTCTCCAAAATCCATAGCTTCTAAATAATGAAGAGGGGAGTGGGTTGATTTGATTTTTTTTCACCAACTCCTTGACCAACATCTTCTTCTTCTTCCTCTTGGTTTAAATTGTTGGGCAAAATCATTGTATGGACAAGGATTTCTCTATAAATGGGGACTCCTCCTTCTTATTTCCATTTACTGAGATATTATGTTAAGCTTCCTATTAAGAGTGAGTTGCCATTAGTGAGAGCAATCTGAGATTGGAAGATTGAAGAGCAATAGTTAGCCAATCAAGCATTAAGAAGGTAACATCCCTCAATGTGTTCTTAAATTCAAGTTTTACAAAGTTCTTAGAAAAGTGCTAAAATACTTATTTTGAGTTGAAAAGTTTATGGTTAAAGCATGATAGAATCTGTCAATTGATGCTAGACATCATTAATATGGTTGAATACGAAATCAACGAAAGTTAAACGAACTAATTTGGTTTAGAAACGAATTCGTAGTAAATGAATTCGCTAAATTTGTCAAAACATGAACATTTAGTATGAACATGAGTTTTAGATTAATATTTGGGTTAGTTAATATTTATGTTAATTGTTGGGTATTTGGTATGTTGTTGTTTTATGAGTTACAAACCCATAGAATTGAAAACGGACAAATTTGGATGAGTATAACTCATGTTATGAAAATCGGAAGGAGTATGGGTCTGTAAAATCGCGAAGAGCAGAGCCCGTAGACACCTTCTGTGACCTGGGGCGCAGCTGCACTGCCCCCAAGGTCATTTGGGGCGCAGCTGTGCCGGACATCAGTGTCAGGTAGACTACTTTGACCTGCTGTAGTAAATTAGGTATAACATTTTCATACAAACTCCGATTGAGGTGATTCAAGATGATCCAGAGCGAGGACGAATAGACCTACAACTTTTGTTCTTTAAGGTTTTCAATTTGAGGTCGTTAGAAGGGGTAAATATAGTCATCTTTGTGACTGTTACGTATTTGGACACAATCGGAGGGCGTCGAACGAGCACATTCACAAGTATAGTGCTCCTGACGATGGAATATATTATTCTAAGTGATAAAACATAAATATTCATGATAATAGACATGGCATAAAGGTTGAAGTTGTTTCATATGCGCTAAATTGCTTTGATTCGGTTTAAAACGATTTCAAATCCAAACTAAGATACTTTTGCAAACTACGTTTTATAAGCATGGAGATGTTATATTTTGACCTTATAAGTGTGTGTAAAAACATGTACAAACAGGTATGACATGTGAGTTAAAGTTGTCTTAAATGATTAGTTTAGTATGACATTGATTTTCAGAATAAAATTTAGAAGTTTTGAAACTAAGATGGACGAACATTAAGTACTTGTGTTCTGATCTTGTGTGCAAGCATGATAGGACTTTTATGCCTGTAGGCATGATGGGTATGTGCACTCTACCAGATAAACATAATATGAACTACGCATATCTTAACGTAAGATTTCAAGTGATAAATCATGATACTCATGTGATTACATGTAAGCATGTGTATTCAAAGTTGTTTAACCTCATTAGTGGACATATAGTTAGACCTTTGTTGCATGAACTTACTTAGCCGTGAAATAAATGACAATAAAGCTATAAATTGTAAAACAACTTAAGGTAAATACAAGAGGCACCAAACTTGGGCTAAGACCTCTTAACATGTGGGTTAGTTATGTGTTAACAGTCATGCATGCTAAGGACTCAGATGAAACTAAAAAATAAATATCCAACTTTAGTTTGGCCAGGGGATGGCGCAGCTGCACCCGTCCTAAGCCAAATTGCAGCGCAGTTGCGCCACAGGGCAGTGATGCCTGATTATTTTTAACTTTGATCTTAACCTTAAAGCGTATGTGTAATAAATGTCTAAAGCTATAATATTTGACATAGATGATGTTTTAACCATAAGAGCATGTAATGGTTATATAAAACACAGAGTTGTTAAATTTTTATTAAGATTTGCAAAATGCAAGAACTTTGTGAATCATGCATCTATGAGTTTGAAATGTGTAACGAACACATAGCGAGTCAAGTGTGTATATATATATATATATATATATATATATATATATATATATATGTTGATGTCAAGTACGAGTGGTTAAGGTATATCTATACATACCTAGCTATTCTAAGAGTATGATAGGTTTTATAAACCTTGTTAGGAAACAATGTAACATTACTATTATATTAAGAATGTATGAAATATATGACTGATGGATATGAATCCATTATTACATAAATGTGTAGGAATACACGCAGTGCAGATAAGCTTTAAGCAGTTAAGTCGTAGTTGATAAACTACGAATCATGCAAGTCTTTCAGTTCTTATTTGATATATGAATTTGATAACTGTTAGTTGAGCAATATTATGCTATGAGAATGTTGAAGTATATATATGAAATGTATATGAGATATGTATGAAATTTGAAAGTTGATCTTAGATGATATGCTTGTAAAGTAAATCTCTATGCATGCTATGTGAGAAGTAACATGGTAGTAAATATTCATTGATTATAAATGCATGAACTGAGTATGTTATTATATGCTATGTGTTGCATGAAAACTATTAGAATTGTTGGGCTGTCAAGCTCACCCTTGCAAATAACCACTTTTGCAGATTAAGGACTCATGGTAAAGTTACGTGCTACTTGATTGATAAAGTTCAATAGCATCAAAGGAGATTGATTTATTTATTTAAATATATGCTCTAGAACCATGTTTAGGTTCTAGGAGATGTACATAATTATAGTTTACAATGAGTAATACATGTTAAGTTGTACTATGTGATACATAGAGGAATCCGAATCGAGATGTAAAAATTTATACAGTAATTGAATAGAATGATTCATAGCATAATTTGATTCAAGAATTTGTAATCAATTCAAGTTAGGAAATTAATAAAAGATTTGTTTTCAAATGAGATTAAAAAAGTTTAAATTATTCCGCATATTTTATAACATCAAATATGATATAATACAGGAATGGTAAATGACCAAGATTTGAAACTTATAAAAGTTTGGGGTCATTACACAGATCTTGGAAATGGAATGAATTTATATTCTAAATTGTAACAAGCAAAGTTATATTCATTAAGTTATGAATAAAAGATATAAATAGTTGACGATATTAGTATTGTGGCGGACTGGATCTGAGGTTCGAAGGGACCTAGATTTGGGGGCGTCACATCCAATGCATGTAAAATTGGAAGGTGTGTTTGGGACAAATATCACCACTCCAAAGAACAGAAAACTAGGGTCGACCCATACGCCTCCCACAACAAATCACCAAATGGCCAACTCCCATCGGAGCACAAAACGGAGACGTCGTGAATTGATCACACCGCCACGGAAGGTGTCATGCCTCGGTGCCAGGAGGACATGTCTGTGGTACCCCCCACAGGTGGTTATAGCTCAGGTATACCCTACGGTATACTCTAACAAAAATACTATGTCACAACACATGTAATGCCCCAAAAAATCAATCCTTTGGTAAATACTTTTAATATTGAATAAAATAAAATTATTTGTTAGTAAGATTAATGTCGTTCTATAACCTAGAAATGTCAAAATGTCAAAATGTCGTAGTATTTTAACTACGTGAGAGAATTAAAGTGTTTGAATTTCCAAGACGAAAATAAAAGTTTTCTGAATTTTTTTCTAAAAAACACTATTCATCGTTTTCCGCTCGGGAATTATTTTTGAACTTTCGAGAAATACGTAATGTTATAATATCGAGGTGAGGTGGATTATGGAATAATAATTTAAGTATGGAAAACGTAATTTTTCGCATGCGGACATAATTTGAGAACGATAAGAATTAAGAAATAAATGAAATGAATTAGTGTAATCTTGTGTGAAGTGTAAAGTCCAATAACATTAAGGGGTAATCCCAATGTGTAAACCATGTAGAGGTAATAATTAAGCCCAATTGTTTATCTATGTAAAGTCCAAAGCAAATTAAAGAGAAGCCCAAAGTATAAGTTAAGTTAATTAACATTAAGCCCAAAGTTTTGATCCATTGAACAAGGGGGATCCATGGGGCAACCCATGGGTGATCTTGGTACCCAAGTTTTGGATATGTTTTGTGGAGACCAAGTAACAAGTGTAATGGCCAAGTAAAGAGAGTAGCTAGCAAGTTTACTTAGTTGTTAAGCAAATGAATAGTAAGGAGGTTTAGTAAGGAGGTGGGATGTCTTAATGACTAGAATGCCCTAACCTTAGCCCTTCTATAAATAGCAAGATACCAATTCATTTGTTGGTTGTTATTTCATCCAACAAACTTTCTTTACAAAGCAACTTAATTGGTAGAGAGAATAAACACTTATAAGTCCAACCTTCCATTATTAGATTTCCAAAAGAAGAAGAAGTTAGCCTTCAAAGGTAATGATCTCAAGATCTAATATTCTTACATCTCTACCATACTAGCTTGATAGGAGAAGTATAACTTGATGGTCACGTATGCTAAGAACATATGAGAAGTGAATAATCAATGAACTTAAGCCGAATAAGTCATAAATAAGTAACTTAAACTTAAATAAGTTATGAACTTATGGAATACATATATGGACTTGTCATATGATTAACTTGGGAAGTTGTATGATGGGTAAGATGTAAGAATGTTTCTTAAATGACTTATTTAAGAATAAGTCGTAAGTAAATGAAAATCATGTATTGAAGAAATCGTTAAGTTATGAACTTAAAAGAAATAAGCCATAACCTAATGTGAAAATAAGTTATTGTAATATTTAGGTTGAGATGTTTATTCAATGAAATGAAACTATTTAGAATGATGAACAAATTATTAGTAATGAAGTTTTGCCAGAATTCACACGATTGGACGATAATCGTCGAATTCGTTAAATTCTCGGAATCGAATTCGGATTTTGTGTTTGAACTCGAAAACTTTGGTTTTTGATGGAGACAAGTCATATTTGGCATTATAGAGTTATGGACTCGAAAATGACCGGAGTCCGACTTAGAACGAAGAAACGAGCGCTGAACGTTCATTAACGTTTATCATTTTCGTTAAAAATGGACTAATAGGTGAATTTTTAGTTAACATTGTCAAACAGATAAAATTCTTGCAATAATACGTATAGTATGTGATTTGTGAACTGTAGGCTCTTGAACGAGCCAATTCGGACTTATAACGAAGAAGTTATGTGTCCGGGAATTTTGCAAAGTTGAAAATCTGTCAAAGCTATCTGAGGCACAGAGTTGGCGCTGCGGCGCCAACCCCAGGCTTATTGATGGCACTACAGTGCCAAACACAGGGTCATAACCTTCTGTAGTTTCACATCGCAGCGCGGATGTTAGCACATAAACTCACTCCGCAGCGCTGTGTCCGGTCCTTAGCCACTACAGAGTGGCGCCGCCGCGCTGCATAGAGAAGAAAAGGCGGCGCCTCAGCTCCAGCCCTAGGATTTTGACAGAGAAGAAAGTTTACAAGTATACATGAAGGGTAACTCATTAGTAATGAACTAAGGAACTTAATGAAGCATTATAAGGTATTGTTAAACCGTAATTATGTTGCCTAAAGGTTGAAGATAAGTAATCAAACATGAACATAATGGGAAGGTAAGATCGATGTAACGAAAAACCGGAACCAATAATAACAAATCTAAGTTATAATTAGATTGAGAAGAAGGGTAAGATTAATTAGGAACCATGTATGTTTATTCATGACCTAATGTGCTATGTGATGTTACCATTTACTGTAGAGACTTAAGGACTTAAACGAGAACGTGTTATAACGGTAGCAGACGTTAAAGGCAAGTACTCTAACCCTTGTTCCTGTTTAATCTGGACAAGTATTTGTGATTCATGTATTCTTCGCATGAGTTAATGTCTGATGAAGTCAAAGCCACTTATTTTGGATAGATTTATTCTATGTTGGATTTCTTATAATCTATCAAGTATTGACAAGAATTTACTAAACTAATATTGTTATAGTTTTCAAACTAAGACTGAGTATGCTAAAAATATTTTGTCGTCAAACGACAGGCACGTGAGGTTGCCACAACTTAAACGTATACACGTTTAATGAATGTATTGTTAATCAACATAGAGTACTATAGGCTGATCACCTAGACGTGCTCGTAAGCTATGCCGGACTTACGGACTTAGTGTCGGGACGTCCTTTTCAAAGTACTAATGAAATGCTCATGGTCTTGGACCGGAATTGATGTTTTACTGAATATTGTTGTTGTAAAACATTTTGAATGAAAAGAAGTGTTATGTTGAATCATCAATAGTACTTCATAACTATTGTCCAGTTATTGAAGATATACGACTCCTATGTTTCAAGCATGCTAGTTTTACTAAAATTGTTGTGCTTGCTGAGCTAGTTAGGCTCACTCTTGCTTGAACCATATGAATGCAGCTAAGACCGAACGGACCGATGGATCCGGCAAGGATAAAGGGAAGGCTAAGGCGAAACCGTAGATTACTTATGTAATAGTATATGTTTTGTTATCATAATATTTTATATTATGAGAAGAACAAATGTAATGGTTATAAAGAACTTGGGGAATATTAATATTATTTTGAATATATATAAGACATATTCGTTCTTTTGAGACATTTCAATTGAATGTTTGTGTAAACTGTAGCACCGTGGAGCACTATCTGTCGGGTTGAAAGATACCCGAATCTGGTCCAAGGAGTCAATGATGTCACTTTTTATGTCAGTATTGGATAGAAACATCCACTACTGTCAGGAGGTTAAGGAGCTGAAAGCAAAGCTCCAGACTGTTATAGAGGATAAGATGGATGTGGAGTCCATGTGGGAGCAGGAGCATGATGAGAGGATTTTGGCTAAGGACAAAGTCCACGAGTTGAAACATGAGGTCTTTGAGCTCAGAGGTGAGCTAAAGGCCAAGAAACAGAAGATAGGGAGAATGTCCTATATCCATAGGAGTTCTCATGCGGACTTCCAGTTGCAGGTAGTAGGTTATCCCATAGAGGTAGGGCAGACGCGGCATACTATCAACCGTGATATTATCGCCGGTCTTGCCAAGGCGGATTTTGAGAATGCCTTAAGGCAGATGTGATCTAGTAGTGGCTAGAGTAGTTTAGATATGTAAATATTTGGTATCTAGTAGTGACATAAAACCTTCTTTTGTATAGCAAAGGGTAATCTTTTGTAAATCCCAATCTTTGAAAAGCAATTGTGTGAAAATAATGTAATCAGCTTAGGATGTGTAATGTAACTGATGTAGTATTATACTACATTGAATCAATATAAGTTTTCTTTTTTGAATCATGTTGAGTAATGAATGTTGGAGTTATTGTTTAAAATTGAATAATAACTAACTAATAGGATGAATAATAATGAAATGTGTTGTTTATTGTAATAGCAAAATGCCGCCAAGAAGAGTACCACGTAATTAAGGCGGGAACGTAAATCAACCAGAGGGAGGTCTGGTTTACCCCATGCAGGAGTTTGTAAACCTTTTAACCGCAACGTTTAATAGAACCGGGGCTAACATCCCCATAAATCCTGGAATAGTACGAGCTACTACGTTTAAGGATTTTAAAAGCGTGGGTCCATCGGAGTTCAAAGGAACTACATACCCTATCGAAGCCCAAACGTGGGTGAAGGAAATTAAGAAGGCATTTGTCATTGCAAATGTCGACGAGGGCCAAAAGGTTGCCTTTGTAACCTACATGATGAAGGGAGATGCCAACTTTTGGTGGGAGGCCAACCAGGCTAGGGCCGGGATTGAAAATTTAACATGGGCGAGATTCAAAGAGATATTTTTCGAGAACTACTTTCCCACGAGCATGCAGGGAAGAATGGAGATGCGGTTTTTGGAATTGAAGCAAGGGGACATGACGGTTCCCCAATACGCCGCCAAGTTTAATGAATTAGTGATGTTCGCTCCACACCAAGTGGACACTGAGGTTAGGAAGGCGAGACGATTCGAGCAGGGCTTGAAACCCTAGCTCTATAACCGTATTTATGTGTTCTAGAGTACTTTGTTTGGGACCATTTTAGAGAAGGCGATAATCGCCGAAGGTGGTAGTGAGGCTTTGAGCCAATACCACAAAGATAAGAAGAACAAGGGGAAAGTGGATGGTGGAGTGAAGGTCGAAGGAGCCAGTGGTAGTGGTGAGGGATAAAAGAGGAAAACGTTCAGCTCAGGGAATACCGGAGTGAAATTAAGAGACTTAAAGAAGAGGATGGAGGCTTGTAAGACCTGTGGGAAGACTCATTTAGGAGTCTGTCTCAAGGGTAAGGCCGTGTGTTATAATTGTGGACAAGAAGGCCATATCGTGCCTAACTGTCCAAGTCCGAAGAAGAATCATGGATGCTTTGTGTGTGGGTCAACTGACCACATGGCAAAGAACTGCCCAAAGAAGGGGACGAACGGGCTTAAAGGCGCCAATAGTGGTAAGTTAACTATTGGGGGTCTAGCGCAGCCGGTTAGGCCGATGGCCCGAACCTTTAATATGACCGTCCAAGACTCGATGGCTTCATGGGACGTAGTCACGGGTATTATTCCGATCAACGACCTAAATGCATATGTGCTGTTTGATCGGGTGCTACTTGTTCGTTTATCGCATGTGATTTTGCTAGACGATTAGGATTACTTCCCAAAAAGTTGCCAATACCTTTAAATATTAAGGTAGCAAACGAAGAGATAATTCTTGTTGAAGATATACATAGGAGTTGTTGTGTAGACATACGAGTTTGTAATTTATCGGTAGATTTGATACCGATAAAGTTAGGAGAATTCGACGTAATTCTCGAAATGGATTGGTTGGTTAATCATGGGGCAATTATAGATTGTCAAAAGAAATGAGTAAATATTAGAACCTTAAGACAACCTCATGTAATATTTTATGGAAATAAATCGCCGGGACGTTCGTGTTGTCTTACCATAACACAAACTAGGAAACTATTAAGGAAGGGGTGTGTAGGTATTTGTGCCATGTAGTTGATACCTAGAGAGTGGGAGCGACCATGGAACAAATAACTATAGTGAGTGAATCCATGGATGTATTTCCAAGTGAATTGTAGGGTCTTCCGCCGGATAGGGAGACCGAGTTCGTGATAGACATTGTGCCAGGAGCGACACCAGTTTCCAGGGCACCATATCGTATGGTGCCAGTGGAAATGAAAGAGGTAGTTGCAAGAACTGTTGGACAGGAAGTACATACAACTGAGTGTTTCGCCGTGGGGAGCACCAGTACTTTTTGTCAAGAAGAAGGACGGATCGTTAAGACTTTGTATCGACTATCGAGAGTTGAATAAGTTAACGATAAAGAATAAGTACCCATTGCCCAGGATCGATGATCTGTTTGATCAATTGAAAGGGGAAAAGTATTTTTCTAAAATAGATTTACAGACGGAATATCATCAGCTGAAGGTTAAGAATGAAGACGTGCCAAAGACAACATTCAGGACTCGTTATGGTCATTACGAGTTTTTGGTGATGTCATTTGGGTTGACTAATGCACCAGCTGCATTTATGGATATGATGAATAGGGTGTTCAAACAATATTTGGACAAGTTCGTCATGGTGTTTATCGATGATATTCTAGTCTATTCTAAGACGCCAGAAGATCATGCTGAACACCTAAGGATAGTGCTAGAAACACTAAGGAATGAGAGGTTATATGCAAAGTTCACTAAGTGTGAATTTTGGCTACAGAGGGTACAATTTTTAGGACATGTCATTGACTATGAGGAAATTTCAGTAGATCCAACAAAAGTGGAAGTCGTGATGAATTGGGAACAACCGAAAATGCCGACTGAGGTGCAGAATTTTCTAGGTTTAGCGGATTACTATCGGAGATTCATCCAAGATTTTTTGAAGATAGCTACTCCATTGACGAACTTGACAAGGAAGACAGTGAAATATGAGTTGACCGAGAAATGTGAGGACAATTTTCAAAAACTGAAGAAGAGATTGAGTAAAGTGCCTGTTTTGTCATTACCCGATGACACAGGAAATTTCATAGTTTATAGCGATGCTTCACATAGAAGACTTGGTTGCGTGCTCATACAGCATGGCAAGGTCATTGCGAATGCATCTAGGCAGTTGAAGGATTATGAGAAAGTTTACCCTACTCATGATCTGGAACTGGCCGCTGTAGTTTTTTCCTTAAAGATATGGTGACATTATCTTTACGGGAAAAAATGCGAGATATACACGGCCCACAAGAGTCTAAAATATATCTTCACACAGAAGGAGTTGAATATGAGGCAGAGGAGATGGCTAGAGTTGATAAAGGATTACGACTATGAAATCCTGTATCATCCTGGCAAAGCCAATGTAGTGGCTGACGCCTTAAGTAGGAAGGGTCGGGAAAAGTTGTATATGTTAATGGCTCAGACTGAGTTAATAACAGAGATGGCTAGGATGGAGATAGAGGTGAAGTTACCAAGTGAAGCTGGACAAAGACTGTTTGCGACGGAGATCCAATCTACAATCGTAGAGAGAGTTAAGGAGGTGCAACTCAAAACTGATGAGTGTGACCAAATGAAGAAGCGGTTAACCAATGAAAAAGATATTAAATACAGTCTTGATAATGAGGGATTATTAATATTTGAGAGAAGAATTTGGGTTCCAAATGAGATAGAATTAAAGGAGCAAGTGTTACAAGAGGTTCACAGTTCAAGGTACTCGATTCATCCTGGTAGCACCAAGATGTATTAAGACCTTCGACAGAGTTTTTGGTGGTCGAACATGAAGAGAGAAATAGCTGAATATGTGAGTAGGTGCTTGACTTGTCAGAAAGTTAAGGCCGAACATCAACGACCAAGTGGCTTGTTATAGTCATTAGAGATTTTGGAGTGGAAATGGGAGCATATCACGATGGACTTTGTGGTGGGACTTCTGACTACTCAGAAGGGGTATGATGCGATTTGGGTAATAGTACACCAGTTGACAAAGTTAACTCACTTTTTGCCAATTCGGGTCAAGTATAACTTAGATCAGTTAGCTAAACTTTATGTTAAGGAAATTATTTCCAGACATGGAGCACTAGTTTCGATTGTGGCAGATCGTGATCCACGACTCACATCGAACTTTTGGAGAAGTCTGCAAGAGCAGTTGGGAATGCAGTTGAAGTTAAGTACGACATATCATCCACAAACCGATGGACAGAGGAAGAGGACAATTCAGACGTTAGAAGATATGCTAAGATCTTGCGTCATGGATTTCAAGGGTAGTTGGGATGATCATCTACCATTAGTAGAGTTTGCGTATAATAACAGTTATCATGCAAGCATAGGTATGTCGCCTTACGAAGCTTTGTATGGAAGAAAATGCAGAACACCATTGTATTGGGATGAATTGGGAGAACGCCGGATGCTAGGACCAGAATTGGTGCAACAAATAGTGGATATTGTTAAGCTAATACTAATGCGATTGGTAGCAGCTCAAGATAGACAAAGGAAGTTTACAGATTCACATCGAATAAATAGGGAATTCGAGGTAGGCTCGTATGTATTTCTAAAGGTATCTCCCTGGAAAGGAAAGATACGCTTCGGAAAGAAAGGAAAATTAAGTCTCAGGTTTATAGAACCTTTTGAAATATTAGAAAAGGTGGGAGGGGTAGCTTACGTGGTAGCATTAACTCCAGACCTAGAACGAATACATAACGTATTTCACGTATCTGTATTATGACCCTAGAAGCCTAATTACAAACACGTAATAGAGTATGAACCGATTCATATCGAGAAGGACTTAACATATGAGGAGATGCCAATTCAAATGATCGATCGAAAAGAGCAAGTTCTGCGGAACAAAGTTAAACCGTCTGTAAAGGTGTTATGGAAGAACCACGATGTCGAAGAAGCAACGTGGGAATTGGAAGAAAAGATGAGAAAGAATTAACCTCATTTGTTTGTGTAATTTTTTTTTTGCGAGATTCTAGGGACAGAATCCTTATAAAGGGGAGAGAGTGTAACGCCCCGGATCACCTAGGAACGTCGGAACGCCGTAGTATTTTAACTACGTAAGAGAATTAAAGTGTTTGAATTTCTAAGACAAAAATAAAAGTTTTTCGAGAAACTTTTCAGAAAAACACTATTCATCATTTTCCGCTCGAGAATTATTTTTGTACTTCCGAGAAATACGTAACGTTATAATATCGAGGCGAGATGGATTATGGAATAATAATTCAAGTATGGAAAATGTAATTTTTTGCATGCGGACGTAATTTGAGAACGATAAGAATTAAGAATAAATGAAATGAATTAGTGTAATCTTGTGTGAAGTGTAAAGTCCAATAACATTAAGGGGTAAGCCCAATGTGTAAACCATGTGGAGGTAATAATTAAGCCCAAGGGTTTATCTATGTAAAGTCCAAAGCAAATTAAAGAGAAGCCCAAAGTATAAGTTAAGTTAATTAACATTAAGCCCAAGGTTTTTGATCCATTAAACAAGGAGGATCCATGGGGCAACCCATGGGTGATCTTGGTACCCAAGTTTTGGATATGTTTTGTGGAGACCAAGTAATAAGTGTAATAGCCAAGTAAAGAGAGTAGCTAGCAAGTTTACTTAGTTGTTAAGCAAATGAATAGTAAGGAGGTTTAGTAAGGAGGTGGGATGTCTTAATGACTAGAGTGCCCTAACCTTAGCCCTTCTATAAATAGCAAGCTCCCAATTCATTTGTTGGTTGTTATTTCATCCAACAAACTTTCTTTACAAAGCAACTTAATTGGTAGAGAGAATAAGCACTTATAAGTCTAACCTTCCATTATTAGATTTCCAAAAGAAGAAGAAGTTAGCCTTCAAAGGTAATGATCTCAAGATCTAATATTATTACATCTCTACCATACTAGCTTGATAGGAGAAGTATAACTTGATGGTCATGTATGCTAAGAACATATGAGAAGTGAATAATCAATGAACTTAAGCCGAATAAGTCATAAATAAGTAACTTAAACTTAAATAAGTTATGAACTTATGGAATACATATATGGACTTGTCATATGATTAACTTGGGAAGTTGTATGATGGATAAGATGTAAGAATGTTGCTTAAATGACTTATTTAAGAATAAGTCATAAGTAAATGAAAATCATGTATTGAAGAAATCGTTAAGTTATGAACTTATAAGAAATAAACCATAACCTAATGTGAAAATAAGTTATTGTAATATTTAGGTTGAGATGCTTATTCAATGAAATGAATCCATTTAGAATGATGAACAAATTGTTAGTAATGAAGTTTTGTCGGAATTCACACAATTGGACGATAATCGTCGAATTCGTGAAATTCTCGGAATCTAAGTTAGATTTTGTGTTTGAACTCGAAAACGTTGGTTTTCGATGGAGACAAGTCGTATTTGGCATTATAGAGTTGCGAACTCGAAAATGACCGGAGTCCGACTTAGAACGAAGAAACGAGCGTTGAACGTTCACGAACGTTTATCATTTTCGTTAAAAATGGACTAATAGGTGAATTTTTAGTTAACGTAGTCAAATAGATAAAATTCTTGCATGAATACGTAGAGTATGTGATTTGTGAACCGTAGGCTCTTGAACGAGCCAATTCGGACTTATAACGAAGAAGTTATGCGTCCGGAAATTTCACAAAGTTGAAAATCTGTCAAAGCTATCTGAGGCTCAGAGTTGGCGCCGCGACGCCAACCCCAGGCTTATTGATGGCACTGCAACGCCAGGCACAGGCTCATAACCTTCTGTAGTTTAACGCCGCAGTGCAGATGTTAGCACACAAACTCACGTTACAGCGCCGTGTCCGGTCCTTAGCCACTGCAGAGTGGCGCCGCCACGCGGCATAGAGAAGAAAAGGCGGCGCCGCAGCGCCAGCCCTAGGATTTTGACAGAGAAGAAAGTTTACAAGTATAACATGAAGGGTAACTCATTAGTAATGAACTAAGGAACTTAATGAAGCATTATAAGGTATTGTTAAACTGTAATTATGTTGCCTAAAGGTTGAAGATAAGTAATAAAACATGAACATAATGGGATGGTAAGATCGATGTAACGAAAAGCCGGAACCAATAATAACAAATCTAAGTTATAATTAGATTGAGAAGAAGGGTAAGATTAATTAGGAACCATGTATGTTTATTCATGACCTAATGTGTTATGTGATGTTACCATTTACTGTACAGACTTAAGTACTTAAATGAGAACGTGTTATAACGGTAGCAGACGCTAAAGGCAAGTACTCTAACCCTTGTTCCTGTTTAATCTGGACAAGTATTTGTGATTCATGTATTCTTCACATGAGTTAATGTTTGATGAAGTCAAAGCCACTTATTTTGGCTAGATTTATTCAATGTTGGATTTCTTATGATCTATCAAGTATTAACAAGAATTTACCAAACTAATATTGTTATGGTTTTCAAACGAAGACTGAGTATGCTAAAAATGTTTTGTCTTCAAACGACAGGCACGCGAGGTTGCCACAACTTAAACGTATACACATTTAATGAATGTAGTGTTGATCAACATAAAGTACTATAGTCTGATCACCTAGACGTGCTCGTAAGCTATGCCGGACTTACGGACTTAGTGCCGAGACGTCCTTTTCAAAGTGTTAATGAAATGCTCATGGTCTTGGACCGGAATTGATGTTTTATTGAATATTGTTGTTGTAAAATGTTTTGAAGGAAAAGAAGTGTTATGTTGAATCATCAATAGTACTTCATAACTATTGTCCAGTTATTGAAGATATACAGTTCGTATGTTTCAAGCATGCTAGTTTTACTAAAATTGTTGTGCTTGCTGAGCTAGTTAGGCTCACTCTTGCTTGAACCATATGAATGCAGCTAAGACCGAACGGACCGATGGATCCGACAAGGATAAAGGGAAGGCTAAGGCGAACCCGTACATTACTTATGTAATAGTATATGTTTTGTAATCATAATATTTTATATTATGAGAGGAACAAATGTAATGGTTATAAAGAACTTGGGGAATATTAATATTATTTTGAATATATATAAGACATATTCGTTCTTTTGAGACATTTCAATTGAATGTTTGTGTGAACTGTAGCACCGTGGAGCACCATCTGTCGGGTTGGAAGATACCCGGATTTGGGGGCGTCACAACACATGTGACACAATATCAACCTAAAGGGGTTCTAACGTGTACATGTTAAATCGAACAAATCATCAACAAACGTCTCCAAAAATATACTAACATGTACATCACTACGAAATCGAAAAAAATATTAAACAATAATAAACGAGTTCAAAGAGTACAAGTTAGGATATTCTAAAGAACAAAATAAACTATCATATGAACTTCACTAAGATCAAGGTATCGAGACAATATCCAAAATTAAAACGATAAGCAAAACGAACAAACTAAAATTAAAGAGTATCGCTGAATGATTACGGAATCCGTACCTGGATTAAGCAATGTAATACCCAAAATTTATATTCCAAATATACTTCTTAAATTTCCTCCGTCTAATCTAATAAAATAATAATAATAATACAATTATAAGTCACTTATTAATTAAAATTTATATTAATATGAAATTAATTCCTCCAATTACATCTATTTTATAAGACAACCCAAATTAAATTATAATTTATCTTCTAATCATTTTTTCCTTTTATATTTTAACAAATCAGAACCTTAATATATATATATATATATATATATATATATATATATATATATATATATATATATATATATATATATATTTAAAATGCATGTGAATTAGGATGACAACTATATTGTCAGGAACTGAACCATCAAGTTTCTTTAATAAAGTAAAAGACATATACAATACTATAGTGCCAAATCCCAGCCAACTTCAGCCACATATGTGATTCTCTTTGCCCAAAATAATTGATTACATTAATATACATAAAATAAATTTACATACCTTCAGTTCGCTTTCTTTCTTTTTCTCCCTTCCGTAATACGGCTGCGCTTCTTCTTTTTCTCTTTTTTTTCCCAGTCAGTTATCAGTACGTGAGATAGATTAGGGTTTAAATATTTATTTATATAACTGATGAACTCCCCTAAATTAAATAGAATTTAATTTGACCCAAATATAAATTAAATCAAATTAGTTTTAAGGCCCAATTTTATCAACTTAATTTATTCATCATTTATTAATATTTATTAGCTCAAAAGTAAATGAATAGTTTGACCCAAATAAAAGACAAAGTCCAAGTAAAATATATATAAATAAATAAATAAAATTATTTGTTGTTTAATAATATTATTTTTTTTTTCTGGGTATTACACAAGCCATTCTTTGAAATGATCAAACACGGAGAAATGACTTAAATGGGATTGAAATCAGGGAAGATTCAAGACCTTGCCGCTCTAAAAGCTGTAGCTGAGCACATCCAATTTGGAAGTTATGGAAATAGCCCTCGGAGGGTCTATAAGAAGAAAGAGGAGGATGTTTCCTTGATACTAAAAGGACAAAAAGGCAATCAAAACATGCCTATTCAGAGGAGAAACAATTACCCTTTCCAAGCACAGTCTTCAAACCCTCCATTGCCAAAAAGTAGAGAAGTCAGACGTACAAGAGTGTTCACACCCTTAGGGGACTCACTTGAAAACATTCTCAAACTTCTGACAGCTCAGAAGAAAATTACTCATCTCCTTCCACCAGCCAGCCCGAGTGGAAAGGGTTTCAATGCAAGCAGGAAGTGTGCTTACCATGCTGGAGCTCCAGCCCATGACACGCAGGATTGTTGGGCCCTTAAGCATAAGATCCAGGATTTAATTGACAATGGTGAGATCGTGATGACCAAGCCCGACGAATCCCCATGTTCAAGACAACCTTCTCCCTTAACACAAGGAAGAGGAAGTTAATATGATCAATAGAGGCAATGGAGAAACCTCTAAGTACCTCAAGTATGTGGGTGGATCATCCCAAACCAACAAAGATACTTCTGACAAATGGGATTATGCACAGTTCCAGTTTATGATGGAATGGGAGATAAATGCTCTTGGCGAACAAGTCAATCAATTGACAGAACTGGTGGTACATCAGCACCAAGTCACACGTCAATTATTCAGTCAGGAGCATGCTAGCATTCTTTCTCTTATTACAAGTACTTTACCACTTGCTCCAGAAAGTGAAACACTGGAGGATAAGATTGAAAAAAGAGCAAAAGCTAAAGCCCATCAGGATATCACCAACAAAAGGGAATTCACCTATTTAGGTCAACCGATGGAAGAGATATTGCAGATGCTGATTAATGAGGGAAAAATCACAGCACTACTACCTCAAGTCAACCCACGCTCAAAGAGGTTTGATGCTAATAGAGTATGTCAATACCATTCCCACTCTCACGGTCATAACACTGAAGAATTATGGGCACTCTGCCATCTTATTCAGAATATGATTGACAGCGGTGACCTGTAGATGGCAGACAATGACGTTGTATTACTTGAAAGTGGGGACACATTTCCTCTAAGATGGAAGGAAGTAGTAGTAGTTATATCCTCTAAGGGAGACTTGGTTTCCACACCACTTACAATACATCTAATTCAGCTCAAAGGTGTTGAAAACCCTTTGAAAGTGGCTGGTATCCTGTTGTCAGCCTACAAAAAATGCCATGGAATTATAGAGAGGCTGAAGGATCTACATCCAATACAACTGCTGCAGTGTCAAAAGAAAATCTACTGTATCTTCCTCAACGGGTGATGAAGCCTATCATCAGACCTAAAAGGAAAGTGCCATGGAGAAGATTGAAGAATTCCTCCGTACTATAGGAAACAATGAAGCCAAAGTGATTTTAAGCTTGAAAGAAGCTCCACAATAGATTTCTATTCTGGACTTAATTTTCTCTTCAGAAGATCAACGGAAGGTTTTACTGAAAGTATTAGAAGAAGCCCACTTGCTAAAATAAGTGGATGTTGAAAAGTTCCATCATCTGGTTGATCACATCTTCAACAGTAATATGATATCCTTCACCGATGATGATATACCTCCCGAAGGGATGGGTCATTGCAAACCATTGCACATAGCGGTCATGTCTTTCGGATATGTGGTGGGAGGAGTTCTGATAGATAGAAAATCATCTTTAAACATCTGCCCCTACGCCACCTTGGAGAAAATGAACATCAATCTTAACAGGATTCGAAGGAACCATACCATCATCAAAGCTTTTGATGGATCCCGACAAAATGCTGTTGGAGAGATTGAACTACATGTAGAGATTGGTCCATATACATTCTGCGTATCCTTTCATGTGCTAAAGATAGCTACCTGATACAATCTACTTTTTGGAAGACGGTGGTTCATATGGCTGGAGTCGTCCCATCCACTCTCCACCAGCTGCTCAAATACATCATTAACAGTAGCCTGGTCACTATTAATGCTGAGCCAGAATGTCCTGTACAAAGTGAAATACCAATCATCAGTTTCAATGCAGAAGTTGAGCATATCAGCTTCCAGGCCCTTAAGGTAAGCAACACTCACTATTAACCCATTGGGGTGCCACCTCTGATACCTAGAGTTTCTGCTGAGGTAATGCCGACAAGTCAATAGATGATATCCTTGGGCTGGTCACTATTAATGCTGAGCCAGAATGTCCTGTACAAAGTGAAATACCAATCATCAGTTTCAATGCAGAAGTTGAGCATATCAGCTTCCAGGCCTTTAAGGTGAGCAACACTCACTATTAACCCATTGGGGTGCCACCTCTGATACCTAAAGTTTCTGCTGAGGTAATGCCGACAAGTCAATAGATGATATCCTTGGGTTTTCAACCTGGACAAGGGTTAAGAAAGGAAGAAAGGATCATCAGGGAATTAAATTCCCAATTCAAGTTCCTAGTCAGACAGGGACAGCTGGACTAGGCTATTCTCCTAGGTCCAGTCACAGGAACCCTCACAAGCATAAATAGGTTCCTTCATCTTCAAGGCGATTGCCTAAACCTACAGAGGCTAAGCCTGTACGGCCTTCATTAAAGGTTCATGCCTCTGTAGTAGCTATGTTGTTTCCTATGTCGATACCGGTCAAAGGAAAGGAAGTCTTGATTCCAGACCCAGAAGTGGAAGAAAGAAAACTAAGGCGCAAACAAGAGATTGCTAGACATCTATCAAACATGCGCGTCCTAGTCCATACATAGGGTATGAACAGAGACATCCCGGATGATGATTGTCCAGACATCATGGTCATCATTCAAGAGAAGGAGGATGACAACAACCTCTTCATCACTACTGTCCACCAGGACTTCACCCTTGGCAATTGGAGCAGCACTCCTTGTATTTGCCGACAAGGGTAAAAAGGGCAGAAACTCCCTCTGCCCTGTAGATAGCGATAACTTCTTACTTTTGTTGTACGGTATTAGCAGTTATATTTTGTCATTCCATACTAACACTTTGTATGATTGAATAGTTTAATATATTAAGTGAAAGCATTTTGTTTCAGGACTCTAAAGTTAGATGTGCCTAAACTTGCTGATTAGGTGCCTATTCTTCACAAGGACTGTAACTTTGATGTAAAGTTGGACTCAGACTTGATGGAGATTAAACAAGAGGACTGTGAGATACCTCAGGAGATTAAAGAATTGGTCGATGACAAACCTAATCCAAATCTTGATCAAACCACTTCTTTTAACCTTGGAACCTCAGAAAACCCCAAACAAATCCAGATTGGTACAGACCTTACTCCAAATCAAAGGAATGACATGGTTACTCTATTGACCCAATTCTAGGATGTGTTTGCATGGTCTCATGAAGAAATGGTCGGTTTGTCCACTGACATCGTTATTCATTGCCTTCCCATCAAAGAGGGATTCAAGCCAGTCAGGTAAAAACTCAGGTGATTAAAACCTGAGTGGAGTTTAAAAGTTAAAGAAGAAATTATGAAACAATTTTAAGTCGACATCATCATGGTGTCAACATACCCTGAGCGGCTATCCAATATAGTCCCCGTGCCTAAACCTGGAGGAAAGGTGCGAGTTTAGGTGGATTACAGGGATATGAACAATGTTTGTCTCAAAGATAGCTTTCTCGTGCCATTCATCCACATACTCATTTACAATACATCTCAGTATGACATGTGCTCCTTTGCTAACTGTTTCGCGGGGTACCATCAAATCATGGTTGCTGAAGAGGATCATGAGAAAACTGCATTTATCACTCCTTGGAGAACCTTTTGCTACAGACGGTTGTCATTCGGCCTCATTAATGCCGGAACTACCTATCAGCAAGCCATGATGACCCTTTTCCACGATCTAATGCATAAAGAGATAGAAATCTATGTGGATGACATCATTGTCAAGTCCCGAAGGGAGGAAGACCACCTAGATCATCTCAAAAAGCTCTTCAGCATGTTGCGTAAGTACAACTTGAAGTTGAATCCAGCCAAGTGCGCCTTTGGTGTTAAATCAGGTAAGTTGTTAGGATTCCTAGTCAGCCACAAAGGGATTGAGCTAGATCCTACAAAAATCTAGGCCATTACGAAAATGCCCATACCTCGGACAGAGAAGGAAATACGAGAATTTTTGGGAAGAATTAACTTTATTGGCCGGTTCATCTCCCAACTCACAGCAACCTGTGAGCCTATCTTCAAGTTGCTAAGGAAGAAATTCTCCATGAAATGGAATAATGAGTGTCAGAAAGCCTTCCTTCTTATTAAAGAGCAGCTAATCAAAGCTCCTGTTTTGGTACCTCCCAGGGATGGTGTACCCCTATTCATGTACCTGCAATGACCGTGAATTTTTAAACTCATTATTTATTAAATATATGATTTAAATTTTTATGAGTTAGTTTTGTGAGTCTATTTAAACCTTATGTGGTTATGTGAATTTATGAAATAATTAAAGGGAGTCAATAATAGTTATTTAAATTAGTGGACTAACCCTAAGAGTTTGATATCAAGGAATTGATATGATTATTAATAATTAAATATTCAATTTATTTGAATATAGTGGCAGAATGTGAACATATTGATTAATTGCAATTATGGGAAATTTATTGATAAGGTGCCAATTAATAATTATTATGAATAAATAATAATTAATGTGTAAGAGAGTAATAAATATAATATGATTATATATTTACTTGATTAATTGGTGCAAGCATACAATATAGTAAACCTTTATCATATGGTAGTTAACTACATTTTCATATAGTACAAGGTGACACATTAATATGTCTATATATTATATATAGACTATATAGTAAGAGTTATTTGCATTCATGTGAGTTGCATAATAATATTGTTATATGAATTGAATTGTGTATACATATTTTATAACCAAAGGTTATATTATGTGTATGTATGGTATAAGCCAATTGTAGATTTCATTTTGTGCAAGTGCTGAGTTTTGCTCCTTGTCCCAAATTTAGTGTCACCAAGTACATGAATAGTAACATGAAGCTAATTTACGTATTTTCCAAAACGCTAGTCATCCTACTCTATATTCATCTTAAAATCAACCAACCTAGATCAATAAGTGGATGGGGAGTGGGATTCATGAGTGGAATCACCAACTCTCACCAACCTCCTCTTATCCATATTGCATTCTTGAAATTTTTTAGTTTGATTTGGGAGGTAATGACATTATCTATGTAACCATTCTCCTATAAATGAGACCTTCACCTTCCTCATTACAATTTCTGAGAATTAATTACTAAGGAGCTTGTAAGGGGTGAGTGTATTGCAGCTAAATTGATTCAAGAGGTATAAAATCTAAATTTTTGTTCTTAGTTTGAGTTTTGCTAAATTCTTGCAATTCTCAAGAATTCTCTGTTAATTGATGTAGAATAACATGTCATTGTGTTGTCTGAGGTTGTTTGCATGCTTAAAAGCATTGTAGTTGGTTTGGTTACAGATTTAGCATGGTTTGGGTTAAGGCTCTGCAAATGCAGAGCCATTATTTTTCATACTGCTCGAAGTGGCGCGGTCGTGCCACTTCTATAGTACATGACCGCGTGGCCGCGCCTGCTGGTAGTCATGTGTACTAATTTTTGTGATCATGTTCCATTTTGGGCATGTTACTTTGGTTATTATATGCTTATAAACAACCTTAACTTGTGGACTGAGATTTGCTATGTATAAAGAAGCCACGTTAGTTGATTTAAGTATAAGCGTTCAAAGAAGTATAAGGATTTAGAAACTAAATTTTTATAAACTTTTTACAATACATGTTCTAAACATGGATGTGAGTGTGTTACATTCTGATATGTCTTGACTTATGTCAATATGTTGGTTATATGGTTAAAGGTAAAATAAGATATTCAAGCATGATTAAAAAGAGAAATTTTAAGAAAAAGGACTATATTGGCTATGTATAAGAGAACTATGTATACACTATGTTTTGAACTTACAAATATGCTCATGTGATCTATTATGTGATTATGAAAGCATGATTTAGACTATGCAAACTCATCTTGTATGCTTGAAGAAGTTTTACTAATAGAGACTTAAAGTTTTGAAAATGAACTTGATAAACTATATACATTAAGTTGAGAACTTGTAAGTATGTTTTTGATGTCTAACATGTATGTATATGAAAGTATGATGTGTGATAGGTAAAGTGGCTTGCATGATTGTTAGCTTAACATGTGAAGTCTTGATTAAATGAAAACGAATAGTGATTCACATCACAACATGTGTGTTGTGCATGATTATTCATATTTGTGCAAGGCGGGAAAACACTGACCTTCTACAGAATTAGCCACGTCTTGGTTTGTACCAGGAGCAGCGTGGCCGCGCCACTCCTTAGTTCAAACCAAGCGCGGCCGCGCCGTCCTACAGTGATGTCTGAGTTCTGTAAATAAATTGAGAACTGATGCATGCTTATATGATTACTTTAATCTGTAATACTTGTCTAGTATAGTATGCATGTGATAATAAGCATGTTATTGAGAGAATTCTATGATGAATTAGTGTTTACAACTTTAAAGTCAATATTGATTTCAACTATGACATAGTGTGTTAGAAACTAATAGGTTAATGTAATGACACATGTATAGAAGAATACTATGTGATGATTTGATTCTTGTAAGTGTAGACTCATACTAGTTTACACATACTAATTGAAAAGACCGACTTGTTAATGTTAGGTCGTTTCAACGCAAGTTAACTAAAGCTAGAATTAAAATGTAGCTGAGCAAACAGGCAAGTTCCTAAACTCTTATTCGTTTACTTGAGCAAGTATCCAAACCCTACTTTTATTGTGCAAGTTCCTTGAACTTCACTATGTGATTGTGCAAGTTCCTTAATTCTTACTCTTTTACTTGAGCAAGCTTACTAACTTACACAACTTTGAGTTTTGGGAAAGTTTCATATCCTTCTCATATTGCATTGAGCAGGTTATTGTTGAATTGAAAGTTATTCATTTAATCTTGAAATTTATTTCTAAGCACGCTATTAAGTGGTTTAATTACCTTACAATTATTCCACATCGATATTATTGATATTCGCACTTAGTGCACTTGAGTTCGTACAGTCTTGGACTTGTACATCATTTAATGTTCTATAATTTTTGAACTGTGTTAGATAGAGTCTGAACCTTTGTTCGGTCAGACAAGTGTATGAAGTTTTATAAAAGCTATCCAAACCAATTGATGGTAAGGATTCTTAGACTGAAAGAACACCCCATTTTGATAGGGGAGTACCCCAGGTATCTAATATAAGATATAAAGAGCAGATTTAAATGTTATGCATATACATGGTGTACGTGAGGATGACCCCCTCAAGTACTTATTCTGTAGCCAGTAACCAAATGGTCAATTAGCTATTGATTCCATTGGAGTGTTATAGTTCAAAGTCTACTTCTCTAGCAGTTATTCTAAAAGCAATCATTACCTTTGCTTCTAATATTCATATTGTTGATTCCTTCAAATATTCATATTGTTGAATTCATTGTCAGATACTTCCCATTCATCATGATATATCTTTATTGTTGTATTTAAACTTGTGGAGCAAAGTTATTGCTCATCCTTGCTATATCATGAATTATTGCAGCTATGCCCGAGACCTCAGGAAAGAACAACGGTAAAGGAAAGATGTAGGATAGTTGCAAGGAGCAAAATTTATCTTATGCTTAGTTTAAATTACTGTTGTGTAATATGAACCCTAATGATTACTTTAGGGTATGTTTGTAAGATGATATTAAGGTAATCGAATCTTGGGACTAGTAACACCTTTTGAATGAACAACGTATGTTTATTATATTCCGCATTTTAGTTATTATATGTTGTTTAGAGGTGGATGTTTGTATTTTATCGTGATGACTGAACCGGGGTCAGAGGACTCAGTTTTGGGGGCGTCACAGTACCTGTCAATCAATAACAATGCCATGGGCTGCATGCTGGGACAGAAAGATGATAGAGGCCAAGAAAGAGCTATTTATTATCTCAACAAAAGATTCAGCAACAGTGAACACAAGTACACTCTAATTGAGAAAACTTGTTGTCCTTTAGCATGGGCTTCCATGAGGTTACAACATTACCTCCATGGTCACACAACCCATCTCATATCCCGTGTGGATCCTCTCAAGTACGTGTTCTACAAACCCATGTTGAATTGTCGACTGTCCAAATGTTAGTTGATCCTACAATAATTTGACATTGTTTACGTGACGCAAAAGTTCATAAAAGATCAAGGAATTGCGGATCAACTGGCCGTCGTACCTTCAGTTGATTTCAAGCCCTTGGAGACATACTTCACCAATTAAGGGGTAATGAAAGTTTAGCAACACCATTAGAACGATACACACCAACTATGAAAGATGTAATTTGATGGAGCTATAAACATGGAAGGTTCTGGAGCTGGAGCATTTCTGGTATCCATTACGGGGGAGCAGTATCCCGTCGCTGTCAAATTATAGTTTCCCAGCACCAATAATATAGCTGAGTATGAAGGCTGTATCATGGGGTTAAAACTAGCCCAATCCCTAGGTATTAGACGGTCAACTGTCTTTGGAAATGCCGAATTGGTAATCGGACAATCCACTAGGATCTATCACACCAAAGAGCTACATTTGCTGCCTTACCATCGGCATGTTATACAGATGGCTTTAGAGTTTGAAGAAATATCCTTCCTCCACATTCCTCAGAATAGGAATGACTTTGTGGATGCGCTAGCAACTTTGGCCTCCTTAATCAATATACTTGGGAAGGAAGACATGCCTAATATCACATTTGCCTGGCAAAAGGCTACAGCCTACGGGAACTACATTGGAGAAGTACCAGATGAACTGCCTCCCATCTAACACCCTTGGTATCAGCATATCAAGGAGTATCTACGAGATGGATCTATACCCACTGAGGTGAGTTAGGCTGAGAGAAAGCGGATCCATCGAATGGCTATGAAATTCTACCTGAGCGGAGACACACTCTACAAAAGAGATGCAAGACTAGGTCTTCTTAGATGTCTAGACAAAGACCAAGCTCAGAGGCTCATGGATGAAATCCATGGTGGAGTATGCGGTCCACACATGAGCGGCCCTCTACTTGTCAAGAAAATCCTAAGAACAGGGCATTACTGGCTCTCTCTCAAGGCTGACTGTGATGATCACGTCAATAGATGTTAGCAATGCCAAATTCATGGTATTGCTATTCACGGCCCTCCAAGGGAGCTCCACAGTATAAGTTCACCCTGGCCCTTCTCCATGTGGGGAATGGACGTGATCGGGCCCATCGAGCCCAAAGCCAGTAACGGGCATCGATTTATCTTCACCGTGATCGACTACTTAACCAAGTGGGTAGAAGAAGCCTCTTCCCCTAAGGTTACTAAAGAAGTTATCATTGGTTTCCTCAGAAACAATGTCATTTGTCGATATGGACAACCAGAGGTGATTGTGTCAGACAATGCTAAAAACCTCAACAACCAAATGATGGAGGAGTTATACAACAAATTTCACATCAAACATCTCAACTCCGTCATCTACCATCCTAAGATGAATGGTGTTGTTGAAGCGCCTAATAAGAATATCAAAAAATCGTGCAAAAGATGTCTGTTAATCACAAAGGATGGCCTGACCTGTTGCCTCTAACTCTATTAGCCTACAAAACGTTAATGCGCACCCCCTTACTCATTAACCTATGGAATGGAAGCAGTGCTCCCCATAGAAGTGGAAATGGAATCCCTCAGAGTGTTGATAGACGCTCAGCTGGATGAAGACCAATGGGTACAAGATAGGTACCACCAATTGTCTCTAATAGATGAAAGGCAGGTCGCAACTATCTTCCATGGTCAGTTATACCAACAAAGGATCGTTCGATCCTATAACAGAAAAGTCCGGCTACGGCAATTCAAGGAGCATGACTTGGTTTTCAAGAAAATTCTTGACAACCAAGATCAATCCAAAGGAAAATTCACCCCAAACTGGGAAGGCCCGTTTGTTGTCAAGGAGGTACTGACAGGAGGAGCCCTCAAATTACAATAAATGGATGGCGATTAATTTCCACAACTCATCAACTAGGACACCGTGAAATGGTACTATGTCTGAAGTTACCAACAGACCAACATCCTGGGTTTGGATCACTAGATCTCTAGTCAATTCAAGCTTTCAAAACCTTTTTCACTACATACAACCTTTCTTCACATCCGTTTTCCCCATCAGGGACGAACACACCTTCCAACCAGTAGCCTGGTTCCGGATCATCAGATCCATCACTAAACTCAGGTTTTTCAAAACCTTTCACACTTTCAGTTTTTGTGACGCCCCCAAAATCAGGTATACATCACCCATCTTGGGTCGCCAGATATATGGTACAGAATTCAAATACAACTTACTAATATAACTGTCGTGTACAATACGACAAAACATAAACTGTGAGTTTGAATACAAATATTATCTTCTAGAGAGTATCCATACTCAAAAGGAGTCCTCATTACAATTATTATCACACTATTACATAGAATAGTGAGGACTACTAATGCTATCATCTGGTCCATCACTCCGTTTTCCGACTCGTCCCAGCTATATTCTCATTTCCTGAAGAGAACCGTGAAAGAAAGGGTGAGCTCAACTAGCCCAGTAAGAAATATTATGACTAAGATAATGCAGAATAAATTATCATTAGTCTTCAACAATGTTAAACTGATAAAATACAATAGACATCAAGTTTAACTGCAGCGGATCAAGCAATCCATTAAAAGAGTAAAGTAGAGAATAAAATCTACTATCTTTTATGATTTAAAAGGTTTTTCATGACTTTTATCGCTGGGAGTCAGCTTAACAAATAATCCACATCATCGAATCACCCCTGCACTACGGCCAATGATATTCTTTAGTATCACGACCACAAATTATCCATGCACTACGGCTAAAGATAATCATGTTTTCATCAACGGTCCTGATCATTCCATAAAATAATTCATCTCTGCACTACGGCCAAAGAGAATCCATAGCCATAATCATACCAAAAACTGTCTATCAATGCACTACGGGCCAATGAGGACTTTTTTCACATCATTTGTAATATTACGGTCATGATTACACCGATTAATCCCTGGTCATAATCATACCAACTCCATCTATGCACTACATGCCATAGATGACTTTCAACAAAATATAAACATGAGGATGATGACAATGATATAAGAATTCAATAAAACAAGTTCAAGAATTAATTTATCCAGGAACTGATAACGTCCAAATTGTCAACATGATACTGCTTTGTAGAGTAAAATTCAAGAATACTCAGAAGAATATTTACATGAAAAGATATTGGATGAAGCGCAAATATCAAGGATATTCCACTAATTTCAGGGAGTATAGAAGTCAAAGTTTTAACCAACTGAGTATAATAAAGAATGGAATAACAAAAGAAATCACCATGCATGCGATAGACCGCACAGATAGGTTATTCCAACAGAATAATAAATAATGGAACCAGGTCCGGTGTAAAACGCACAGACAGGATATTCCAACAGAATAATAATAAAAATAGAACCAGGTCCGGTGTAAAACACACAGACAGGATGCTCCAACAGAATAATAATAAAGACGGAACCAGGTCCGGTGTAAAACACACAGACATGATATTCCAACAGAATAATAATAAAGACGGAACTAGGTCCGGTGTAAAACACACAGACAGGATATTCCGACAGAATAATAAAGAACAAAATAATAGAAGAAATTCACCATGTATGCGGTACTTCGCATAAACAGGTTATTCCAACATAATAATAAAGAATGGAATAACTGAAGAATTTTATCAAGTATAGGGTAGTCCGCGTATACAGGTTATTCCAACAGAATAATAAAGAATGGAATAACAGAAGTTCTCTTCATGAATACAAAAGAAATAATATCCCTTACGGGTACAACAAATAATATCCCTTACCTTTGAAAGAAGAGTATTCCGACTGGTAGGGTGAGAATATACTCGAAGAAACTTGTACTACGTTCAAAGCTTTCTTAAACTCTAAAGAAATACGCTCAAGATTATAGAAGAAAAACTCTCTATAGTTTCTCTCTCTAGAGTTTCAGTAAATTCGTAAGAAAATAATGAAGGAATGAGCTTCTATTTATAGGAAAATGGAATCCATAGTAACTAATCCATGAACGGTCCAGATTGATTTACTTTAATCTGACGATCCATATTTAAAGAAAAATCTTTTAAATAAAATATAATATATTCTATTTATAGAATAACGTTAATAAAGTATTATGTTTTATATAAAAATATGTTTCTGTTTTATTACGTTAATAATACGAATAAAAAAAAACTTCATTATCGCTAAATAATTCATAATATTAATTGACAATAATTGAATCAAACTAAGTGACTTCTCACATAAGCATTAATAATCAATACCGTGTGCTACTATGTAACCACACGTATTACTGTACTTTTACTACCGAGTAGTTCAACAGTATCAACGGTAAAACTTCTGCCGTTATTTTTAATAAAATATTTTTGTCATTTTCTCAATCCGATAATAATTCCGTTGCTGGGTCCACCAATGATTGTGCCGTCGTACGGATATTCCCCGACAAAAAGAATATTCCCCGACCAAACGAATATTATATAACAACTTGCATACTTTGCAAAATTTATAAATACCACCCACAACTATAACATTATATCAAATCCACACCATAATATAAAAAAAATTATTTTGAGAAAATTAAATCTTATTCGTAAAATTTGGAATTTTACAATTTCCCCTCCCTATGAAATTTCGCCCTCAAAATTTACGTACGTACCTAGTATGCTGAACAGGTGAGGATTCCTTGACATCATTTCAGATTCTAACTCTGGAGGTATAACCTTTAAGTGTTGAATACGATTCTTCTTATCCAAAATTTTAACACGTATCTCCTCAAACGTTAAATCATCCGCTATCTTGTCCGGTTCTAAATTAATAATGTGGTTCGGGTCGTCCACATATTTACGTAACATCGATATGTTAAAAACGTTATGAACACGCGACATACTTGACGGTAAAACGAGTCTATAGGCTACAGTTCCTACTCGATCGAGGATTTCAAATGGGCCAATTAAATCGGGGGTTGAGATTTTCTCTCTTCAGCAACTCTTGCTTTTAAAATAACGCCCTCTTGAACCTTCTTCTTAGTATTCATCAGCTCCGGGTCCGTAGCTTGCACAGCTTTAACTTTATCGATTAAAGTGATTCTAATCGTATATTCGTTATCTTCACGTGGGTCCCTAGAATCTTTAACTCTATCTTCATCATTTGTAGGTTATACGAAATGGGTCTTTGTGTTAACAACATCTCACTTACGTACGATCTTTTACTCAACGCGTCAGCTATCACGTTCGCACTTCCACGATGATATAGAATGGTACGATCGTAATCTTCAACAACTCGACCCACGTCTTTGGCGCATAATACGTTCGTTTTAGTTGAAAAAAAATAATTGAGGGTTTAAGAAATGGGTTTTGTACTGGGGTCAATATAAAATTCGATTTCATGCTCTGGGGTAGGCTAAGAAGTCTTCAAGAATACGTCAGGAAATTTATTAACAATAGAAATATCATTCAAAATTGTGACCCTCATCCAAGACTTGGATAACACGTCACATTGATACCTATAAACTTGCCATCGTCATTTACAACGTCTCCTACGGAAAGTCTGGCTTCGGTGCATTCCACACTAGGAAGTCAACAACGAAAGGAACGGGGATCTTTACTTATGGCTTGATATGACAATGATTGACTTTAGTGGTTTGGTTACTTGAATTCGCATAATAGGTTGGTTAGGAATATGAATGCTAACAACCTTACTAAAAGCATGATGAGCAGTTAACCAATCGTTTCCAAAAATCACATCAATACAAGTATTTTCAAAGAGATAAGATCGACAGGTAACGTGAAAGTGTTGATTTGAACAAGATTTATAAATAGTGGAGGTAACGAAGGTTTCTCCCAACTAAGTTTAAACAGATATATCAAAGTCTAACTTCTCCGGAGTTAAGTTCAAACATTGAACACAACTAGGTGAAATAAAAGAGTGAGTAGAATCGGTATCTAACACGGTATAGACTTCGCAAGAGTTTATGACTAACATACCCGTTATAATTTTATTCAGGTTCCTAGTCACGAAAAAAAACGCTCTCTCTTAAACTACCGGCTTTGGCTTGTCTGGGACATCCTTTAACATCACTATCCCAGCTGGACTTGAATTCACCATACGACAAAATCGAGCTAGGTGACCTTCTCTTCCGTAATTAAAACACGCTTTGGATTACTGCGTACAGTTTGGACGGATGTGTCCCTCCTGTCCGCATTTGAAACATACGACTGGTGGTCATTCTTCTTCCTTTGAAATGGGCGCTAGTACCGACGTCTTCACGTCATTATTGAACCTTCTCTTCTTGAAATGTCCATTCTTATTGTTTTGGCCATGATTACCACCGAAGTGGTTACCATTTCTGGCATGTTGATTCCCTCCATGCTTATTGTCACCGCTTTGATAACTGTTATCATCAGTATTATCATTTTATCGATTACTCTCTCTTGGTTGCGTTGACTCGTTATCGCGCTCTACTAACTGAGCCCTCTTTACAACATCTGAATACAAACACAATTTATGAGAAATCAGATATTGACGTATCTCCGGCTTCAAACCTCTTAAAAACATCCGCGTCATTCTTTCTTCATTATCAACCAAGTGGGACGTAAATCGGGACAACTCGGCAAACTTGGCTTCGTACTGCGACACGGTCATGTTGTTTTGCTCCAACTTGATAAATTCCACCTCCTTCATGTGACGAATGCTTTCGGGAAAGTACTTATCGTTGAACAGCTCCTGGAATTTCTCCCAAGACATCTTGAGTGCGTCAGGCTGGGTACGTTTTACATATTCCCACCAGTGATCTGCCTCTTCACGCAACATAAAGGTGGCAAAGAGAACCTTTTGCTCCTCGAAGCATCCCAAGACATCAAATATCTTGGTGATCTACTTTAACCACGTCTCCGCCTTAAGTGGTTCTGGCTTTCTCAAAAATTCCGGTGGTCCCAGATCCTTGAATTGCTTAGCGGTGACCAACCGTGGGTTGCCATTGTTTCCTCCTGCATTATGAACAGGAGCTGCCTTCGCCAGATGTTGCATGAATTCTAAAAAGCTCTTAAACGTACTGTCGTTCGTCAATTGATCAATGGTGTTGTTTACAGGAGGATTATCTCCATCCTGTTGCACATTGTCCTGATTATTGATCTGTGGAGACTCAACGGTTTGCTGTGCTCCATTGCTTATCTCAACATTTTTAGATGCCATTTTCAAATACTGTTACAAAATAAAGGTTAATTAACATATCACATATTATCTCTATAACCTGACCGACCAATTAAATAACTAGTAAACTTAGGTAGGTCATACTAGCGAAGGAATTCCCCGTCTCTCCCTTCCTAATTCTATTCTCACATCCTAGCCAGGGATCATATCCCTAAGCTCTGATGCCAACTGTGATGCCCCCAAAATCAGGTATACATCACCCATCTTGGGTCGCCAGATACACGGTACAGAATTCAAATACAACTTACTAATACAACTGTCGTGTACAATACGACAAAACATAAACTGTGAGTTTGAATACAAATATTATCTTCTAGAGAGTATCCATACTCAAAAGGAGTCCTCATTACAATTATTATCACACTATTACATAGAATAGTGAGGACTACTAATGCTATCATCTGGTCCGTCATTCCGTTTCCCGACTCGTCCCAACTATATTCTCATTTCCTGAAGAGAACCGTGAAAAAAAGGGTCAGCTCAACTAGCCCAGTAAGAAATATTATGACTCAAATAATGCAGAATAAATTATTATTAGTCTTCAACAATGTTAAACTGATAAAATATAATAGACATCAAGTTTAACTGCAGCGGATAAAGCAATCCATTAAAAGAGTCAAGTAGAGAATAAAATCTACTATCTTTTATGATTTAAAAGGTTTTTCATGACTTTTATCGTTGGGACTCAGCTTAATAAATAATCCACATCATCGAATCACCCCTGCACTACGGCCAAGGATATTCTTTAATATCACGATCACAAATTATCCATGCACTACGGCTAAAGATAATCATGTTTTCATCAACGGTCCTGATCATGCCATAAAATAATTCATCTCTGCACTACGGCCAAAGAGAATCCATAGCCATAATCATACCAAAAACTGTCCATCAATGCACTACGGGCCAATAAGGACTTTTTTCACATCATTTGTAATATTACGGTCATGATTACACCGATTAATCTCTGGTCATAATCATACCAACTCCATCTATGCACTACAGGCCATAGATGACTTTCAACAAAATATAAACATGAGGATGATGACAATGATATAAGAATTTAATAAAACAAGTTCAAGAATTAATTTATCCAGGAACTGATAACGTCCAAATTGTCAACATGATATTGCTTTGTAGAGTAAAATTCAAGAATGCTCAGAAGAATATTTACATGAAAAGATACTGGATGAAGCGCAAATATCAAGGATATTCCACTAATTTCAGGGAGTATAGAAGTCAAAGTTTTAACCAACTGAGTATAATAAAGAATGGAATAACAAAAGAAATCATCATGCATGCGATAGACCGCACAGATAGGTTATTCTAACAGAATAATAAATAATAGAACCAGGTCCGGCGTAAAACACATAGACAGGATATTCTAACAGAATAATAATAAAAACGGAACCAGGTCCGGTGTAAAACACACAGACAAGATGTTGCAACAGAATAATAATAAAGACGGAACCAGGTCCGGTGTAAAACACATAGACATGATGTTTCAACAGAATAATAATAAAGACGAAACCAGGTCCGGTGTAAAACACACAGACATGATATTCCGACAGAATAATAAATAACAAAATAATAGAAGAAATTCACCATGTATGCGGTACTTCGCATAAACAGGTTATTCCAACATAATAATAAAGAATGGAATAACATAAGAATTTCACCAAGTATAGGGTAGTCCGCGTATACAGGTTATTCCAACAGAATAATAAAGAATGGAATAACAGAAGTTCTCTTCATGAATACAAAAGAAATAATATCCCTTACGGGTACAACAAATAATATCCCTTACCTTTGAAAGAAGAGTATTCCGACTGGTAGGGCGAGAATATACTCAAAGAAACTTGTACTACGCTCAAAGCTTTCTTAAACTCTAAAGAAATACGCTCAAGATTATAGAAGAAGAACTCTCTCTATAGTTTCTCTATCTATAGTTTCTCTCTCTAGAGTTTCAGTAAATTCGTAAGAAAATAATGAAAGAATGAGCTTCTATTTATAGGAAAATAGAATGCATAGTAACTAATCCATAAATTGTCCAGATTGATTTACTTTAATCTGACGGTCCATATTTAAAGAAAAATCTTTTAAATAAAATATAATATATTCTATTTATAGAATAACTTTAATATAAAGTATTCTGTTTTATATAAAAAGATGTTTCTGCTTTATTACGTTAATAATACGAATAAAACAAAACTTCATTATCGCTAAATAATTCATATTATTAATTGACAATAATTGAATCAAACTGAGTGACTTCTCACATAAGCATTAATAATCAACACCGTGTGCTACTATGCAATCACACGTATTACTGTACTTTTACTACCGAGTAGTTCAACAGTATCAACGGTAAAACTTCCGCCGTTATTTTTAATAAAATATTTTTATTATTTTCTCAATCCAACAATAATTCAGTTGCGGGGTCCACCAATGATTGTGCCGTCGTACGGATATTTCCCGACAAAAAGAATATTCCCCGACCAAACGAATTTTATATAACAACTTGCATACTTTGCAAAATTTATAAATACCACCCACAACTATAACATTATATCAAATCCACACCATAATATAAAAAACTATTTTGAGAAAATTAAATCTTATTCGTAAAATTTGGGATTTTACAGTTTTGTCCCACTAGGGATTAAACATTTCACACCTTTAGTTTGTCCCACCAGGGATCAAACTTTTCATCTCTGCAGTCTGCCCTATACACGGGGCAAACTACGCAGACCTGATCTCCCCAATACACGGGAGTACGTAGGTAGCCATTTTTATGGTCCGGTCTCACCACAAAAAAATAACAAAAATATCTCTACACCATTTTCGCCACAAACAACTTTGAACTTGTTCACGCTAAGTTCAAACTATGCAGACCTGATCTCCACTTCTCAATGGGAGTACGTAGGCAGCCATTCATGGTTCGGTCTTACCCCCTACCAAAACATAAAAACTTGTCAAACGGTACTGGGATCATCTTTTAAACCACACTTCATCGGCTTAGATTAAAGGGATGGAACTACCTGGTCTCCCCACACATTTGGGAGAATCGACGACCATCTAAGCTGTGATGGATAGCTCAAAGAGAAACACCAATACATAAGAGATGGAACTACCTAGGCTCCCCCATACAAAGAAATACCGGTGACCATCTGTAGTACGGTCAACCTTAGAGAGGAAAGCAACACTCCTCTCCATAACTACATACAGAAACCAGTCCCAAGACACCAAAGGGTAGGGAATACACACAGATCAACAAACCATTCTGAAAGATCCTGAGACATCTCAATGTCCATCCATCAAGGGGGAGTTCAGAATACATCGAGAACACAAGCCCTGGAGAAACAGGCAGATATCAAGCAAGTAACAAGGAATAACTAAAAGGGAAATGAATCAAAATATATTTCCCTGCCATATATAATATTATTTGATATATACAATATGTACTGTACATGACAAAAATGGCTAAGCTAGTCTGTGCAGGAAAATCCAAGCCCATCTACAAATCAGTGTATATGCGCGCTATCAAATCTAAGATGGCATCCCTCTCAGAAGAAGGGGGTAACTCTGTGAGCTCCTTCCCTATGGTATCAACATGAGCCAAGAGATCCACAGCCATCTGCATGGTGACACTATGCTCATCAATAAACATGCTCATCTCTGCAATGATATCAGTAGTGTGGGACCTCAATGCAGTACTATTTGTGATAGTGGCATCTCGGGCAGATATAGCGCCATCCTGCTCAACAACCACTAAATCTCTAGATGATCTAGCCTCATCCCGCTTAGCAACAGCGGTGTCTTTGTGAGCTAAGGCATCATCTCTCTCAACTAGAGTGGCATCTCTACCAGCAAGAGCTATCAACATCAAGGCTCTAACCTGATCTCTCTCAAATGTCATCAGATGCAAACTCTGCTCTAAATACTCTGCCGAGTGTGGAGTCACAGTAACAGTTATACTGGGAGAATCAATCAGAGCTGCTGTCAACCCAGCGAATAGCTCATCCTCGGTGGGAGATTCATCGTCCTCCATGGGCTCCCCACCATTAGAATCAATCCCTGGCTCGGTGGATACAACCCCAGCCGATGTAATCTCTGCCTCCATCCACGCATAATACTCTATAGAATGGCCCGAATGGCTAATAGAAAACGTAGCCCTCTCACATTGGGCCTAACAAGCATAAACCCTGGATCTATCCTCTGTTGACAAATGCCGAGAAGACAAACACTGACCCAATGCCCCCTCAAAAGGATAAATATCTTGAAACTGGTCGAACTGTGCCATCACAGCCAGTGGGTGATACGTGGTCATGCCCCTCAAACCAGCCAGAGGGAGATAATCCATGCTAGATGTATGAGTAATGAAGTTGTAGGGAGAACTAAGCCCTGAACACAACAAAATATCAAATGAATCCTCGATCCCTGCAAAGAACACCGACCCGGATGCAGCATCCGTACACTCCGCTGACCGAAAGGAGTAAGACATGGCTTTCTCATGGGAAAATTAATACCCATGGCGTCGGAAGATGCCAATAGGTCTTAGGTATGACATAAACAACACATACAGTAAGATCGAGCTGCCCGTGAATACCCCTACAGAATGGGTGTGACAATACGTGGCTGACCTCAATGTCTCTGCCACAATCATCGGTACAATGGTATGTCCCTCCGGAAGAGCCTGCACTGCCATGACTACACTAATGTCTAAATGATCCATATACACTGGCATGTACAGATAAGCCACTACACACATCATGAGTATATCTACACTGGCAACACGCCACTCATCCTCCGACGTGGTGAAATCCCCGGAGTGCTGCGCATAACTATCCAATGAGCCAAATTTGTCTATCTAAAAATGCAGGGACACTACATGCCTGAAGGTGATCTCATCATGGGCTACTCTACGCCTCAACATGGTGAGGGTTATGTAACGCCCCAAAAAAATTAGTTTTTATGAGAATTAAATTTTTATTTGATTATGTGGATTAAATGAATTTAATTAATTATTTATGGGAGTAAGCTAATTGAAGGTCGTTCTATGACCTAGATATGTCGGAACGTCGTAGTATTTTGGCTACGTGATAGAATTAAAGTATTTAAATTTCTAACACTATTCACACATTTCTGCTCGGGAATTATTTTTAAACTTTCGAGAAATACGTAACGATAGAATATCGAGGTGAGATGGAATATCCAATAATAATTCAGTTATAGAAAACGCAATTTTTTGCCTGCGGACTTAAAACTTAATGGTTAGGAAAAGTGATTTTTGAGAAGAAATTGAAATGCGACTAATGAATTAAAGAGTTGATCGTATAATACGTAGGTATTATACGAAGTTATGAATACGAGTATGATACGAGGTATTATATGAGTATGCATGAATGATTGTATGTCATATATGTTGAATAAATATACGAGTTAGAATACGAGATTAATACGTAAACTATACATTATAAGGCTTTAAGCCAAATGAAATGGACTTATTGATTTGTGTAGGGAGTGTAAGTCTAATAAGGATTAATGTGCAAACCCAAATCATATGTAAGTTAATTAAACCTTAAGCCCAAGCTATTAATTCATGGGTTAGGGTGACCCATGGGGCAACCCATGATCACATGGTTGAATGTGGTGACCAAGTAAAGTACTTGGTGGCTAAGCAAAGGATAAGTTAAGTAAACTTAAAGGCTAAGTATAGTGCTTATAAGTAATGGGAAAGTAAACTTAAAGGCTAAGTAAAGTGCTTATAAGTAATGGGCAAGTAAATTTAATAGCTAAGTAAGGTGCTTATGCTTAAGGGCTAAGTTAAGTATTGACCAAGTAACTTAATGGCTAAGTAAATGTGGAGGCCAAGTTAACTTAATAGCTAGGTATTGAATAGTAAGGAGGTGGAATGGCTTATTGACCATTAAGCCCTCACTTTGAGATTTCTATAAATAGGAAGCTTGCTAGCTCATTTGTTAGTTGTTAGATTTTCCACCAATAACTTATAGCTTATTGAGTAGAGAGAAAAGCAAGAAAAGTAAGAGCTAGTCTTTCATAATTCAAGAAGCAAGAGGAAGAACAAAGATTAATCAAGTGATCTTCAAGGGTAAGATCCTAAGCTATGAATCTCTTTCTCTTCATTTGTTAGAGGAGTGGGTAATGGTAGATCATGTATGATAGGAAGAAGTAGGAACGATTAATCAAAGGACTTAAGTCTTAATAAGCTGTGAATAAGCACGTTGTTCATATATAAGTTATGAACCAAGGAAGAACTTGTAGGAACTTGTCCTATGTTTATAATAATGAAGTTGTATGATAATAAGAAGCAAGGATGGTGGTTAAAAGATTTAGACCATAAGAAATCATGAGAAATGGATTCATAAGTAGTTTATACTTTTATAAGTTATAAACTCACAAAGAACAATCAAGAACTTATCATGTATATAAGTTAATGAAATATGTATGTCAAGATGTTAGTATGATGAATTGAATCCATTTCAAATGAAGAACAAATCATAAGAAACGAAGTTAAGGCGGAATTCACAAGTTTGGATGATAATCGTTGAATTTGTGAAATTCTCAGAATGGAAGTCAAATTTTGATATTGAGCTCAGGAATGTTGGTTTTCAATGGAGAATAGTCTCATTTGGCATTATAGAGTTGCAGACTCGAAAATGACCAAATTCTAACTTAGAACGAAGAAACGAGCGTTGAACGTTCACGAACGTTTATCGTTTACGTTAAAATGAACTAAAAGGTGAATTTTGAGTTAACGGATTCAAAATTGTAAAATTCTTATATGAACACGTAGTGTATAAAATTTGTGAGCTAATAGCTTTTGAACGAGCCAATTCGAACTTGAAATGATCAAATTTGGAGTTCGAGAAGTTCACAAAGTTAAAAATCTGTCAAAATTTTCTAAGGCACAAAGTCCACGCCACAGCGCGGCTCAAGGAATAAAGACCGGCGCCGCAGCGTGGCTAATATCGAAGGAGATGGCACTGCAGCACTGGGATCGAGTCCAAGGTACAGAACACTAGCGTCGCAGCGCGAGTTGTAGAGCAAAAACTGGCGCCGCAGCGCTAGCACTAAATAAAGCATAAAGAGAAATGTTTTTGAAGATAAAGAGAAAGCTGGTAAATTATATCCATGCTAAACCTAAAGTAATATCATTTAAGATATTGAAGACCTTATGATTAATGATTAAAGGTTAAAGGACAGATTAATTGAACGTAAGTTATTAATACTGAAATGATCAACGATAATAAGCCGTAAGGGCAGATAAATACTTGAAATAAGTTTCATTAATGAAATAAATACGATTAAGTATACGAAAGGAAAGATAATTAATTGATGATGAATTAATTAACTTAAAGTAGTATCTTCGATGATGACAATAACGTTGAGAGTTACAACTAAAAGGTGTTGAATATTACGTGAACGGGAACGGTATGCAATAAGTGTACTTGACCAATGACGATCGAGTTTCGATTAAATAATGTAAGGACGTTAGTAAGCCACGAGGAAGGTGATTAACTCGAAACGAGTTGTATTAATAAAAAAATTTCAGTTAAGTTATAGCAGAGAAAGAAGTTGGTAAGAACGATGTAAAAGAACGATGGCAAGCTGGAACTAATAATAACAAATCTAATACACGATTAGATTGAGAAGATGGGTAATATTCATTAGGAACCATGTATGTTCATTCATGACCTAATATGGTATGTTATGTGGTTATATGTTGTAGAGACCGTAAAGACTCAAAGGAAAAATAATTTTACTGTAGCAGATGCTGAAGGCAAGTTTTTTGCAAATGCTTGTCTAACCTTCGTGTTAGCCAAGTTTTCAATGATTCATGTTATGAGATGCATGAATTGTTTTACGAAAAGGTCGATGCCAGCTTTAACTCGGCTTGACTAATCTTAAAATTTTGATTGATTTATTTACAAGTCTTTCAATATAGAATTGATAATTTTATCCTACGCCAATTGTTTGGTACGGATTCAAGGTAAGCCTGAGTATGAATAAACAAATGTATTTTACATCGATTATTCGATGGGCTCGCGAGGTTGCCAAAACTTAAACGTACATACGTTTAAAGGATATAGTGTTAATCACCGTAGAGTACTATAGGCTGAACACCTAGAAGTGCTTGTAAGCTATGTCGGACTTACGAACTTAGTGCCGGGTTGTCCTTTTCAAAGAATTTATAAAATACTCATGGTCTTGGACTAGAATTGATGTTTTACTGAATATTGTCATGGTAAAACATTTTGAAGGAAAAGAAATGCTATTTTGAATTATTGATAGTACTTCGTAACTATTATCCAGATATTGAACATATACGATTCCTATGTTTCAAGCATGTTGTTTAAAAGAAATTGTTGTACTTACTGAGCTTGTTATGCTCACTCTTGCTTGAACCATATGAATGTAGCTAAGACCGAACTGACCGAAGGATCTGGCAAGGATAAAGGGAAGGCTAAGGCGAACCTGTAGATTACCTATGTAATAGCATAGGTTTGTAATGATAATATTTGATATTATGACAAGAACAAATGTAACGGTTATAAAGAACTTGGAGAATGGTAGTATTGTTTTGGAATATTTATAAGACATATTCGTTCTTTTGAGGCATTTCAATTGAATGTTTGTGTAAACTGTAGCACCGTGTAGCACCATATGTCGGGTTGAAAGAGATCCAGATTTGGGGGCGTCACAGGTCATAAACTGACGGCTTATATCGTCGATAGCCATCTGAGCGCAAGGCCTGTCCAAAGGCAAAGCTGTTAAACGCTCATACTCTTCTAAAGTAGGGGTTAACTCCTGGGTCTCAAACCGGAGCACCTGCCTCTCTGGTACCCAGTGTTCCAGCATGCCCTCTACAAAACCCACAAGAACCTAGAGCATCAGGAGGGTCATAGAGTGCTACAACAGCTGATCTATGGTCACCCGATCTGGAGGTGACAATATATCATACCATGATCTCAAACATAAGGCTACCAATACTAGTGGGGTGTGATCAATGCGGCTAACTGTCGAGGAAGACATCTGTGTGGGCCATGTCATAAGACCATCCAGGGGTCAATGTTGAACATCTCTGGACATACATATGCATAACATAATACATGAATGATAAACAATATATAACAATATGATGTAGGGAATGGAAAACAGTATATATACATTCCTAAGTACATCATCATCTAATACATCATCTCTATATACAGCTGGAAAATATAGGGAAATGGGGCACAACCGCCGAACAACTAACAGAGGCCTATAAAAAGATATAATGAGAATGGACCACAGCCACCCAGTATCTAATAGAGGCCTATCAAAAGATATAGCGAGAAATACATCAAAATAAGTCAATAGTATTGATGTCTACATCATCTATCCTATCCATCTGATGTAACTCCTCATGAGTCATTGGATCTCAACCAAGAGGGATATCAGGGCGATACAATGGAGGATCTGCACTAGCAAAACCATATGGGCCACCTGAAGGGCCAACCCCTAAGTTGGAAGGATCAAAAGTATCTGCCTCAGAAGGATCTCTGCCCAAATGTCAGATGAAAAAATGCGCCCGGTCCAACTGCATGGTCAAGCTATCAATCTGTGTCAAATGAGTAGACTCTCGGACGCAGGCCATCCAATCCGTCATCATTACGGATCTAGGAACCATATCCCCCATGAACTGAGTGGCGTGGGTGCGGGCTCCAATGGTACAAGGGGACCACCAGCAGTAGAATACCTCTTGAGTGAATGGACCCTCTGACAAAGTAAAGCCGTCAACTCCCATTAACAGGATATCACTGATCAACGACTGTGACATAGGCCAATAATGCCTGGTAGGAGGACAGATCGGTATATGAATCTCTCTTGTAATGCTCCTGATAGCACGCTCTCCCAAATAGAGCTCCCATCCTCTATCTGTGAAGAGTGGAATCCGACGGGTGGACATCACATGCTTGACACCAGTCGAGAACCCATCCTCAAAGCCAACTGTCAAATGGTCCCTATAATAGGGAACCCATGTAATGACATCGGCTGTCAATAACTCTAACTGTAACGTGGAGTGATGTCATCGCCGTCCCCATGGGTAGGTGTCTAAACATGCACGCTAATAGGAAGCAGACATGGAAGCCTCTCATAGGCCCAAAACTGCTAATACAAGATCAAACATCTGCTGTCAGTCGACACTCTTAACCCGTACATGGGAAATTAAAAGAGAAATACTCATTAGCATAAATGGGTAAAATCCTAGTCAAGCCTCTATTAAGCCCTACGTACGTATGCGCACGCCCCTGAGGAAATAGGCGAAGGTACATGAGCCCCAATCATACTCTCCAATATTGTCCACCTCTCGTGTGGCGCTGACCAAAGTGAACAACACCGTGGAAGAGTTATCCGCTACAAAACAACCCTGGAGGATAACTAGGAACAATCACCGAAGAATGAGATCCCTGACTCTCACATCATCGGGCATGTGCTCACTCAACGCCCCACTCATAGCATCTACACTCAAAGGACCATTGCGAACTGTCCTACTTTTGATCGCCTCAGTCGGGACTCCTAGCAAGGATTTGATGGCAGTCGGGGTATTATTCACCGCACAAGGCACTGACGCCCCTCCAAACTTCATACCGGTGATAAACCACCAATCCATCGGCATCATCATCACCTCGCAGTCCAGCAAATGGAGAGACTGAGTCTGGTGAAACCAGTGCTCAGACAAAGCCCTGAGGTAACCCCAGGGATAACGACGGGGGAGGATGGAAAAGAACGCCTCAAAGCCCCAACCATGCACAATCTCTCGATACTCTGGATGAAGAGTCTAATATAGAGAGTGTATGTTAAACCAGTTTCCTTGAAGCTGCGTAGAGCCGTGAACCTACATCACAAAAGCAAATCAACATCAGAACCTTTGCTCCTTATTAACAAGAAAAAGAAAGATCAAACCCAGCATTTACCTCGTTAGCATGCAAGTAGACCGAGGGGTGACAACTGAAATCATCCAGAAGCTTAAGAATCGTCACATTAATGCATGGAAGATCCTTGCGGGGAGTATGAGCAGCAGGGGAGTATGAGCAATAGGAGAGGGAGCCGCAACTGGTACATCCTCCTCCTCCTCCTCAACATTCAGTACCTCAACCCGGATACGACGAATCACTGCCTTTGTGACGCCCCCAAATTCGGGTCCCTTCAAACCTCAGATCCAGTCCGCCACGGTACTACTATCGTCAAACTATTTATATCTTTTATTCATAACTTAATAAATATAACTTTACTTATTACAATTTAGAATATAAATTCTTTCCATTTCCAAGATCTATGTAATGACCCCAAACTTTTATAAGTTTTAAATCTTGGTCATTTACCATTCCTGTATTACATCACATTCAATGTTATAAAAATATGCAGAATAATTTAAACTTTTTCAATCTCCTTTAAAAATAAATCTTTTATTGATGTCTTAACTTAAATCAATTACATATCCTTGAATCAAATTATGTTATGATTATTCTATTGGAATTACTGTATAAACTTTTACATCTCGATTCGAATTCCTCTATATACCACATAGTACAACTTTACAACTCAATATATTTTACACATCGTAAACCACTATCATACATATTTCCTAGAACCTAAACATGGTTCAAGAGCATATATTTAAATAAATAAATCAATCTCCATCGATACTATTGAACTCTATCAATCAAGTAGCACGTAATCTTTACCGTGAGTCCTTAACCTACAAAAGTGGTTATTTGCAAGGGTGAGCTCGACAGCCCAACAATTCTAACAGTTTTCATGAAGCACATAACATATAATAGCATACTCAACTCATACATTCATAATCCATTAATATTTACTACGCATGTTATTTCTCATATAATAGGCATATAGGTTTACTTCACAAGCATATCATCAAAGATTAACTTTTAAATTTCATACATATCTCATATGCATTTCATATATATACATCAACATTCTCATGGTATAATATAGCTCAATTAACAGTTATCAAATTCATATAATAAATAGGAACTGAAAGACTTGCCTGATTCATAGTTTATCAACTACGACTTAACTTCTTAAAGCTTATCTGTACTTCGTGTATTCCTACACAGTTATATAATCATGGATTCATATCCGTTAGTCATATATTTCGTACATTCTTAATATAAGAACAAATATTATTTCCTAACTTGGTTTCATTTTTACTTGAACTTAGGATAACCATGAGACTAGCTCATTCTACTATCATATTTATCTAAACAATCTTGTTTCATATCTTGTAGTCCTTAGGGACAATATATAAACATAACTTAAGACCATGCAGTTAACAAACTGCTCTTGGTCACTCTGCAGAACGGCGCAGTCGCGCTGCATTTAAGCTTGGGAGTGGCGTGGTCGCGTTACTCCCTGCCAAAACCAGAACTGACATTTTCAAAAATTTAGTTCTCTTGCTAGCACCTTAATATTTTTGAACACAGTACCAACACATAAAGATATGGTTTAAAACAAATTTCGTTTCCCACACTTGTTAACATTGATGTTAACTTCTAAAACTTTTAGTTTCTTTGAACTCATTTTCTCAACTAGGATTAACATATCCAATAGTCTATCGACCCAATTGAACACCTTCTTAGATATCTAAAACAACTTTGAGATAAAACTTGAATCAAGCACAAAACTTTCTCTTTCCAAAACTCTTTTATCGAGGCTAAATAGGTTATTCCAACAAGGAACTCGCTATGTTAATTCATATAACGATACTAAACAATCCTTAATACGCATGCTTTTGTGTATCAAACTCACTTACACATAATTAGTATAGTTCTTACTTTTAAAACATGCTTAAATAACTTATGTCATGCTTAACTAATTGAGTGCACTTATCATTCATGCTTAAAGGTATAAAAAACCCTATCATGCTTGCTTATAAGGTTATAATGCAAGTAATACAATGCTCATCAACATTAGTTTCTAAAACTTTTAAATTTCTATTTCAAACACATACTAAATCGAGCTTGACAACCTTTTATGTGCAATGTATCTTGAAATTACATTCCTTACTCATTCGCGCACATAACTAGGCCACATTCACATGTTCCCAACGTCGGAACTTAAAACATATAAGGTTCGTCAAGTTTCATTTTCAAAACTTCAAGTTTTCTTTTAAAAACTCATGCTAAACCCAATTAGTATACAAAGTAACTTTGAATCATAACTTATACTCATTTGTATATTTAACTAAGCCATATATGCATGCTCATATGTATACTACTCATTTACACCAAGGTTGAATAGTTTAACACTTGAAATCTCATCATAAATCATGCTTGAAAAGTTTACATCATGCTTAGCTAGATGGTGATCATATCCGTCATGTCTAGAAGCATAAGATACCCTAGCATACATGCTTGAAAGGTCAGAACTTAAACGATATAAGGTCCATCATGTTTTGCTTTATAAAACTTCAAGTTTTCTATTTTAAAACCATTATAATCCAACTAATACAACTCATTATTGTAAAGCAACATTAAATTACATGCTAGGTCCCTTTACATACTTAGTTAAGTCAAACTAACATGCATAGAATACCAAAAAGCAACAAAACTGGAATTCAAGAGTGGTTTATGGCGCGGGCGCGCCAGGATTGTACTGGGAAGTGGCGCGGCCGCACCCCTACGGCACCAACCCAGACTTGGCCGCTGCTTCTGTAGATTCTAGCCCAAACAACCAATACACTTTCATTTAGCATTCTTAGAACAATACATTAATATCATATCGAACATAAAATTTTGATAATACCATGACATTCCATTTAACACTAATTATCAAGAAATCCATTCTAATTCTCAGGAAATCTTCAAACTTAAACTTTAGAACATGATTTAAGAATTATATATTTATAAAGCTTAAATGACTAAACATTGTCCCTTAGACTTCTAATTATAGCTGAAATTCAGCAACCTCACTCTCTCTATGCAATAACAACAATCTCAGCAATTTATCAGCCTTGAGAATGAAAGGGAAGGCTTCCTTATATAGCCAAAGTATTGTCCAATTGGGAGTTTTTCCCAAGAAATTAAACCAACGGGAAGAAGGGGAAGCCATCAGTTAAGAGATAGTTGGTGGAAAGTAATTTCAACTCTCATCATCAGTCTTCTTGTGTTCAGCAGCACACTAGGCTAGGCCAATGGCCTATTCACGTGATGAATGAGATGAGACTCACAAAATGGAACAAGTTTATATCCCAGCAACTAGCTTAGTTTAGTTACTTTAATTTCCCAAAATGAAATCTTAACGTACAATAGTTACTATATTAGAAAAATTAAGGATTATTTATGTACTCACATCGTATAATTCATGTACATTAGTCCACATAATTTAATATTTATAACATGTGTGGACTTAATTTAATTGCTCACTAATAACTTAATATCTTCTTTTACTATTGACTTACACATCAGTATTGAAATAAGTATTTTAATAACACATATTTATTTACTTCCATCTTTTAGAGGACACATATAATTGTCTCATCACATAGGATGAGATGAACAAACTTATTTAAATCAACTTTACGATTTAATTACTTTTACTCTATATTTTTGTATATCATTAACCACAATTAACTATCACACCTCCTTTAATCTTAAGCAGTAGGTAATTATATGATACTTCTACTCACATTTTTCCCATTTTACACATTATTTAATATAAAGTTTGTGTGACACACTTCACCTCAATGCTAAATTATTTAGCTTACCTTACACTTGTAATAAGTACAACCTTTACTCTTAAAATAATTAATATATACTCTATTAATTATTTAAATTATATACTATACATATAATTATTCGATTGTCCCATGACAACTTCTTCCATCTCTAACCAATAATTATTTATAACTATATTGGTCATGTTCTTTTATTAATTACTTATCTTTCAAATATTACAATACTATATAATATATTTAAAATATCAAATTAACATATTCCTTCCATTTTCTTTATGCAACACATAATCCTTAATTCACCATTTTACTTGAGTGAATTACCCCTTCCATTAGATTTACTATCACGCCACTAACACATAAGGCTTTAATATTAAAATTATATTTTTCCATAATATAATTTTCCACTTAATTTAAGTTAACAAATATTTATTCTTGTTTAGTTAATTTCCATAACTAACTCTCATTCGATTCATGTTTTGCTATCTCAATTCATTCATGGACACTATAAATATGAAATATGATCCATATGATAACATATTAGCCACTAATATACAATTCCTGTAGTTTAGATTACACAACTCATCAGATTTTACAAACTTATCTTGAATTGTCTATAGACCGACGCGGCCGCACTGGTCTTAGGCTTGAGAGTGGTGTGGCCGCGACACCTCAAGTTAGGACGCAGACATGTTATGCTTCAAACGAAACAGAACTTAACTCGCAAATCCTTTAACATGCTCCCTACATGTTATCTTATTATACTAACCAAAATAAATCTATAATGACTACGTTCTTCAATAACTTAGAGATTAAACTTCAAGTTCAACTCTTTTTTCTTTAATCTATACATTTAACCATATTCCCATATTAGTCAATAAATCTCTAACCAAAATTTATCTAAAGATATATCGACTTTATTCTCTCATCAACAATGTACATATATACAAGTCCAAACCTAGCACACATCGAGTCTTTAATGGTATTCAATATAGTACACTGAGTGGTTTCCCACAAACAACTAACAAATTAGTTTCCGTCTCGTCTACACTGTTTTCACAGTGAGTTAGATCGGAAACTAATTCGTATATACCTCCGCTCTCTGAAGGAATTGTTTAGCCCAGCTCCTATACATCCACCATTAAAGGGTACGGTTGCACTGCCTTAGACTTGATACATACTCATACATATACTCAAGAAATTGGTGATTATCAAAGATATTTAATGTCACCAACTTACTATTATAAAATAATTTCACATAAATTATTTAATATTGATAGATAAATTTCTATCCATCTTCTTTAATTCAAATAACTCACTTCTTCAATAAACAACAAATATATAATAATAATATACTTATTAAACACAGAATTCACTTATTGCATAGTTTATATTATCCTATACAACACCACACCACATACCTCACAACACACACACACACACACACACACACATATATATATATATATATATATATATATATATATATATATATATATATATATATATATATATATCTTATTTGAACCCTTCTCATGTCTTAAGAATTTTATTTACTAAATTCTTATTTTAATATTTTCTGAAAATTCGGGTTCTTACATCCTCCACCAAACGACGAGGCTGTCGAACTGCGCGAGACCGAGGCAAGTCTCCAAATCAGCTCAGAAAGGGTGTTGTAAAATCTAACCTGGAGCTTTTCAAACGTATTTATGTATATATGCATGCATGTATTCCTTTAACATACGACTACAGTAGAGTTACATGTTTATTCAATGCCTAGACTCTTGGAAAAATTTCGCCATAGTCTCCTTTGTAAAAAGGACTATCCACATGCACGTAGGCATGACTAGAAGGGCCATTCAGTAGCACACCAAACCAAAGTCATAAACATCCTATATGCATAAAAATATCAAAGTCATAATCCGTAAGGGTAGCTTAATTACCATGCTTACTTTGCTTTATAACCTTTGCTCATTTGTCCTCATATAGGATAAGAAATAGCAGAAAAAAGGTGCTAATTTGACTGTTTCAAAAGTCAAATTTTTTCACATCAATATGTTCAGCATAGTTAAATCCTAACATGTACTATGTTGAATAATTTTTATTAAGTCATATGAGCATGCATAGTCACTACTATATGTTTAGAAGCATTTCATGTGATAACTCATTTTTCAACAGAAAAAAACTGGAAAAGAAGACATGCATACATTACCAGGATAGTGAAAAACACTTGTACAGTGACAGATTTTGCAGAAAGCAGCCCAACTCAGTAGATCTGAAGAAGAACTCACAGATTCTCTGTGTGGCGCAACTTAAAAATGACTTGTGAAAGGGAAAGGCCAGCTCAAATACACCCACAGATGGTCGCAGGTGTACCTGCGGCTGCCGCAGGTGGGTCCCACCCCTCTGGCTAGGTCCAATTTTAGTTGCAAAGGATGTCTCACAAGCTAAAAAGTTAAATCAGGAAAAAAGACGCTACACGATTAAGCGGAAAAGCTTGAAATCCTGATTTTCAAAAACAAAACTGCGGGTCTACATATCACTCATTGGTATTAACCCAGACATAGGGTTCACAGCACCGATTATCATAGCTATTGCAAACTATACTCGTCAATACCTCACAAATGTTTGATGCCATCAACTTGGGGTTGTAATTCTAATTGCAACCTCTCCCCAACGAAAACTTCATACAACATCAACCGTTGAAGTATATTTAAACGAAGGTCAAGTAACCTTGACGTTATCAGCCATTGGCAAGTAAATCCAGCGAAGCATCGGAGGTGGTTCGATGATGTTCAGTCGTTGAAGCACATTTTAGCGAAGGTCAAGCAACACTAACGTTATTCAACCGTTGACAATTAAACCCAACGAAGCATCAGAGATGATCCGATGATGTTTAATTGTTGAAGTACATTTCAACCAAGGTCAAGCAACCTTGACGTTATTAGTCGTTGGCAAGTAAATCCAACAAAGCATCAGAAGTGGTCCGATGATCTCATCATCCGTTGAAGCACATTTCAGCGAAGGTCAAGTAACCTTGACGTCCTTCAACCATTGGCAAGTAAATCCAACGAAGCATCGGAGGTGGTCCGATAATCTCAGCCATTGAAGCACATTTCAGCGAAGGTAAAACAGACTTGACATTAGTAGTGTGACGCCCCCAAATTTGGGTATCTTCTAACCCGACAAAGGGTGCTCCGCGATACTACAATTTATACAATCATTCCATTGAAATAACAACAAAATGAGTGTAATTACTATCTTTGTATTATATTTGTAATAAATCCTTTCCCAGGTTCATAACCGAATACATTCGTTGTTCTTCATAAGTACATTACATATGAATATACTAGTCTATTACAAGACGATTAATTGTCCATCTTATCTTTGCCTTTATCTCTCTTAGAACGCTCAGTTCGTTCGACTTTAGCTGCAAACATATGGTTCAAGCAAGAATGAGCATAACTAGCTCAGCAAGTCTTAACAACAAATCATATCATATGAATATCACATCAACAATTACATGTTTTATTTTCCATATCTGAACAATTATCTACGAAGCATTATGAAACGTTTGATTAATACTTCTCATACAACAATTCCAGAGTATATAGTATAGCTTAGGAATGATGAACCGGTCAATAGACCATGAACATACTCTCTTTGTTTTCATACTTGAAAAGGACATCCGGCACTAAGGCCATCCATCAATCTTTTCTTACGAGCACATCTAGGTGATCAGCCTATTGTACTATATGTTGATCAACACTCTTCCGTTAAACGTATTTACGTTCAACATTTGGCAACCTCACGTGCCCATCGAATAATCGATGAAAAATACTTTTATTTGTACATAGACAAACTTATCTTCTCATCCTTACCAAATACTTGTCATATGATAGCGTTAATAGTTCTATATCGAAAGACTTGTAAACAAATCAATCCATTCTTCAATACCAGTCTAGCCGAGTTAAACCAGGCATCGACTCTTTCATTAGAACCATTCATGCATTTCAAAACATGCATCATATAAAACTTGGTTAACACGGAGGTTAGACAAGAGTTAAAAAAGACTTGCCTTCAAGCGTCTTCGAATTTATAATTCAACTATTCAACAATTCTCAGCCTTTACAGGATCTACATGATATATTCACATAGTACACTGTAATTAGTTATCAACAAACTAACTTTATCATCCCTAACCAACTTCTTTCTCTTTTATGTCTTACGTGAATTACTTCGTTAATAAAGTTAACTTAACTTTTTATGCTTCGTTACGGCTAGTTAACGTTCTTATGTTTATTAGCCGATATTCGATCATCATTGGTGAAATACCAATGTTGAACATCCTTCACGGTTTACTTATTACGTTCTCGCGTTCTTCATTTAATTCTTATTAAACCATATTAAATCTTCGTTTAATGATTTAAGGCTAGTCTTATTATGTACATTAAGTACCTTTAATATCTTACCTTAGGTCTACATTCAAATGGAACAAAAAAACCTAACTTGGTCAACATTTTTACACTACCGGCGCTGCGGCGCGACACCCTATGTATTCTAGTGGCGCTACGGCGTCACTCTCCAGAGGTTTTGCCTGGACTCGGCGCTACGGCGCGAGTCCATGTAAAAACTTTCGCGCTGCGACGTGAAACTTCAGTAGGTTTTGGCTTTCCCTCGACAGTGCTTGGCGCTGCGGCGTGACCATTAACACTAGGTTTGGCGCTGCGGCGCCGCCCCTGTGCACCAGTTGGTCAAACCAGTTTATTTTTCTAACGAAACTCCTGGCTTCCTAATTTGTTCGTTTTACATTCGAATTGACCCATTTGAATTCCAACAAGTCACAAATTACATTCTTTATGTGTTCATATAAGAATTTCATACTTTCGAATTCGTTAACTCAGAATTCATCTTTGAGTTCATTTTTGAGCGTTCGTTTAACTTTTTCGTCCGTTAAATACTCGTTTTCTTCGTTATAAGTCGGAATGCGATGATTCTTTTGCCCACGACTCTTAATTACCTTATCTCACGTGTTGACATTGGAAACCAACGTTTTCAAGTCACACGACAATTTTTGACCTTTAATCTGGAATTTTACGTTTTCGACGTTTAACGTCTATTTCCGTAAAATTCGCCATAATTTTGTTACTAATGTTCTCTAAGCCAAATAACATGGAATACTCCATGGACTTCATATCTACATCCTAACCAAGCAAGATGCACATATTAACATAATGATGGAGTTCAATTGTTTATCAACAATCAATCTCAACAGTCAATAATTTCATGATTTTAAGCTATATCAAACCTTATGATTTCTATGATCTCATGACTTGTAGAGATTGAATCTATGGTAAGTCACTCTCATTCCACTATACAAGCCATACCCCACCCATTTATGACTCTCCGTGATAAAAGAAAACCAAAAGAGATGGAATTAGAATTGAAGAGTATTACCTTAAGAACTCTTAGTGTCCTTGTTGAACTTCTAATGAAAAAGCTTCAAGGTAGAAGAATGGTTTAAGTCTAGCTCTCTTTCTCTCTCAAATATGTTGGTTGAGTCTTGAAAAAAACATCAAATGGCCAACTCTAGCTTTCTATTTATAAGCAATTGAAACGGAGGGCAAAATAGGGATTAAACCCCCACCTCCTTACTATTCAACATTTTGTCACCAAGAAAAATACTTGGTGACCAAGTGATACACTTGCCTTGCACACCAAGTGGCTAACCCACTCCTTTGTGGATCACCCTATGGGTTGCCCCATGGGTTTTAGCCATCTCATGACCCACCGGTTCGACCCACGGTTTAATTCTTTGAATTGGGCTTGACTTTAATAAACGTTGGGCTTTAACTTGGGCTTTCTCATATAATTCACTGGGCTTGCTATTGGTTTAAGTCCAATTAAGTTATACCAACCTTTAACTCATACTCCATTAATACGACTTGTATTCTACGCGTATTACTTCTGTATCCTCTTCGTCTAGTACTCATACGATATTCGTATTATACGTCTTACTATTCTTCATACCATACTCATATTTATACTAATATAATACTCGTACTCCATACGTATAATAATCGAAACGACTATACGCATTGCATTTCCCTTTCAGAAATCTCTTTCACAAACCCTTAGGTTTTAAGTCCGCAAGCGAAAACTTCGTTTTCTTCATAACTGAAATATTATCACATATTCCATCTTGTTTTCCTATTCTATCGTTACGTATTTCTCAGAATTTCAAACCTAAGCTCCGAACGAAATCGAATGAATAGTGTTTTTATGCAAACATTCTCGGAAAACCTTCGTTCTCGTCTTGATAATTCACAACAATTAATCCTAGCACAAAGCCAGAATACTAACCACATTCATATATTCTAGGTCATAGAACGACCTTCGAACATCTTACTCACATAATAAATCAATTAAATTCATTTAATTCGCATAATCAAATAAAAATTTAATTCATTGACAATTCGAAATTCTCGGGTGTTACATTCTTCCCTCCTTATAAGGATTATGTCCCCAGAATCTCGCTATTCTTACATAAACAAATGAGGAAACTTTTCCTTCATTTTACTTTAGAGCTCCCACGTTGCTTCTTCAGCATCGTGATTACTCCAAATTACCTTTACTGAAGGTATTACTTTATTTCTCAAGACTTGTTCCTTCCTATCAATAATCTGAATCGGAAGTTCTTTATACGTTAAGTCTTTTTCTACTTGAATAGATTCATATTCTATTACGTGCTTGTAGTCCAGTTTATAAGGATGCAACATAGTCACGTGAAGCACATTGTGTATTCTTTCCATTTCTGGAGGTAAGGCTACTTCATAAGCTACCTCTCCTACCCTTCTTAAAATTTCAAAAGGTCCTACAAACCTTGGACTTAATTTCCCTTTCTTTCCAAAATGTATCTTCCCTTTCCAGGGAGACACCTTTAGAAAAACATATGAACCTACTTCAAACTCCCTCTTCTCTCGATGAGGATCTGCATACTTCTGTTGTCTATCTTGAGCCGCTACTAATCGAGCTCTTATCAGCTTCACCATGTCTGTCGTTTGTTGTACCATCTTCGGTCCCAACATTCGACATTCACCTACTTCATCCCAACAAAGTGTTGTCCTACACTTCCTTCCATACAACGCTTCGTAAGACGGCATGCCTATACTAGCGTGAAAACTATTGTTGTAAGCGAATTATACCAAAGGTAGATGTTCGTCCCAACTCCCCTTGAAATCCATAACGCAAGATCTAAATATATCTTCTAGCGTTTGAATTGTTCGTTCACTTTGTCCATCCGTCTGTGGATGACATGCCGTATTCAATCTCAAATGCGTTCCCATTTGCTCTTGCAAACTCCTCCAAAAGTTTGATGTGAATCGTGGATCACGATCGGACACAATCGAAATAGGTACTCCATGTCTGGAAATAATTTCTTTGACATAAAGCTTAGCTAACTGCTCTAGGTTATACCTAACTCCTATTGGTAGAAAATGAGCCAATTTGGTTAACCGATCCACTATTACCCAAATAGCATCGTAACCTTTCCTCGTTGTTGGAAGTCCCACCACAAAGTCCATGGTGATATGCTCCCATTTCTACTCTGGAATCTCCAGTGGATGCAATACCCCACTCGGTCGTTGGTGTACAGCCTTAACTTTCTGACAAGTTAAGCACTTACTAACAGACTCTGCGATCTCCCTCTTCATATTCGGCCACCAAAAGTTCTGTCGAAGGTCTTGATACATCTAAATACTACCAGGAAGTATCGAATACCTCGAACTATGGGCCTCATACAAAATATCTTCTTTCAACTCAGAATTATGTGGAACCCAAATTCTTCCTTCAAAACAAAGTAAACCTTCTTTATTAAAGTTATACTTAGTCTTCACATCTTCCCTCATTATCTTTCTCATTCGCTCACATTTTTTCGTATTTATCTGTACTTCCTTAACCCGTTCCACTATCGTTGGTCGAGTCTCTATTGCGAATAACATTTCCATCGTTTCACTTGGTAATTTAACTTCTAACTCCATCCTTGCCATCTCTGTTATTAACTCGTTTTGAGTCGTTAACATTGACAGCTTTTCTCTATCCTTCCGACTCAATGCGTCGGCTACTACACTCGCTTTCCCCGGATGATATAAGATATTGCAGTCATAATCATTTATCAACTCTAACCACCTTCTCTGCCTCATATTCAACTCCTTCTGTGTGAAGATATATTTCAGACTCTTATGGTCCGTGTATATCTCACATTTCTCCCTGTATAAATAATGTCTCCATATTTTTAAGGCAAACACTACAGCTGCCAATTCTAGGTCATGAGTAGGATAGACCTTCTCATAATCCTTTAACTGACGTGACGAGTACGCAATGACCTTGCCATGCTGCATGAGCACGCATCCAAGTCCCATATGCGAAGCATCGCTATACACCACAAAATTCCCAGTATCATCTGGTAAGGATAATACAGGTGCCTCACTTAACCTCCTTTTTAGTTCTTGAAAACTATTTTCACACTTTTCTGTCCACACATACTTCACCGACTTCCTTGTCAGATTTGTCAACGGAGTAGCTATTTTAGAAAAGTCATGAATAAGCCTTCTATAGTATCCCGCTAACCCCAGAAAACTCCTAACCTCGATTGGCATCTTCGGTTGCTCCCACTCATTTACTGCTTCCACCTTCGCTGGATCTACGGATATGCCATCTTTATCTATAACATGTCCTAGAAACTGCACTCGTTTGAGCCAAAATTCACACTTAGTGAATTTCACATACAACTTCTCCCTCCGTAGTGTTTCCAACACTATTCTTAAATGTTCAGCATGATCTTCTGGCGTCTTAGAATAGACTAGAATATCATCAATGAACATTATGACAAACTTGTCCAAATATGGTTTGAACACTCTATTCATCATATCCATGAATGCAGCTGGTGCATTCGTCAATCCGAATGACATAACCAGAAACTCGTAATGCCCATAACGAGTTCTGAACGTCGTCTTAGGTACATCCTCCTTCCTCACTTTCAGTTGATGGTACCCCGTACACAAATCTATTTTAGAAAAATACTTTGCCCCTTTCATCTGATCAAATCGATCATCGATCCTGGGCAACGGGTATTTATTCTTAATCGTTAACTTGATTAACTCTCGATAGTCGATACAAAGTCGTAACGATCCGTCCTTTTTCTTTACAAATAATATCGGCGCTCCCCAAGGAGACACACTCGGTTGAATATATTTTCTATCTAATAGTTCTTGTAATTGAACCATTAACTCCTTCATCTCTACCGGCGCCATTCTATATGGTGCCTTTGAAACTAGTGTCGTACCTGGCAACAAATCAATCACAAATTCTACATCCCTATCTGGCGGAATACCGGGTAACTCCTCCAGAAACACATCCGCGAATTCTTGAACTACCGTTATCTGTTCCAATGATGTTCCTACTCTTTGGGTATCCACCACATGACACAGATAACCCTTACACCCCTTCTTCAGCATCTTCCTAGCTTATGTCATGGTTAGACAACAAGAACATCCCGGTGATTTATTGCCATAAAGCACCACCTCAGGTTTCTTCGAAAGCCTTAGGTTCACACTCTTTCTATGACAATCTATTATTGCTCTATGATTAATTAGCCAATCCATACCGAGAATTACATCAAATTCTCTTAACCTTATCGGTAAAAGATCTACTGATAATCTGTTTCCTCTGATATCTACGAAACAATTCCTATGAATGTGTTCAATGGGAATTATCTCTTCGTTTACTACCTTAACGTCTAAAGGTATTTCTAATTTTTCAGGATTTAATCCCAATTGCTTAGCAAATCCACATGCTATAAAAGAACAAGCAGCACCTGAGTCAAATAACACGTAAGCATTTATTTCGTTGACTAGAATGATACATGCTACTACATTCGTTGATGCAACCGCATCTTGGACGGTCATATTAAACATTCGGGCTGAGGGTCTACCCAGTGATGGTGTTGGTCCAATAATAGGTAAAGTACAACTACCAGAACCCTTACTACCCTCCGCCCCCTTCTTCGGGCAATTTCTTGCCATGTGGTCTACCGACCCACAAACAAAACATCCCCGACTTTTCTTAGGATTAGGACAGTTAGGAGATATGTGACCTTCCCGTCCACAGTTATAGCAACCTGTTTTCCCTTTTAAACATACTCCCAGATGAGTCTTGCCACATATCTTGCATGCCTCCATCCTAAGTTTAGGATCCCCTTGTTTTGCCCCAGTATTCTCAGGGTTAAAGTTCTTCCTCTTAGGCATATTGCCACTTCCACTGGCGACGTTTGCCTTATTTCCTCCCTCTCCCTTACTCTTATTCTTTCTATCCTTGTGGTATTGGGTCAACGCCTCACTACCACCTTCCGCTATTATCACCTTCTCCAGAATGGTCCTGTAGGAAGCACTCTGAAAAATTGATATCCTAGTATAGAGCCAGGGTTTTAGGCCCTGCTCAAACCTACGAGCCTTCCTCTCCTTCGTGTCCACTTGGTGTGGAGCAAACCTTACCAATTCATTGAATTTGGCCACATATTGGGGAACCGTCTTGTCCCCCTACTTAAGTTCTAGAAACTTAATCTCCATTCGACCTTACATGCTAGTAGGGAAATAGTTCTCGAAGAATACCTTCTTGAACTGTTCCCATGTAACAGCTTCCGCTCCAGCCCCACCCTGGTGAGCCTCCCACCAGTAGTTGGCTTCCCCCTTCATCATATAGGTCGCAAAAGAAGTCTTTTGCGCCTCAGCTACGTTTGTAATAACAAACGCCTTCTCAATTTCCTTGACCCATGTCTGGGCCTCCATTGGGTTCGTTGTTCCCTTAAATTTGGGTGGACCTACACTCTTAAATTCCTTAAAGGTAGTAGTTCGGACTACCCTAGGTACTGCGGGTGCTCTTCCCCCGGCTTGGTTAAATGCAGCCGTTAATAAATTAACAAACTCTTGCATTGGGTTATTAGGACCCCCCCTCATTCTCATTATGCGATTCTGCCTCTTAGTTACGTTGTCTTCTTCTTGGCGGAATTTCTGATTAATTAAATAAATAATGTTCGCTTATTACTTATTTGCTCACTTCATTATTAATCGTTAAACAACTGAATAATAACTCATACACAACAAAGCACACTAAGATAAAAACTTCCTTATATTAAAATGCTTCTTCATAGTTCAAAACTATTTACAACTTACTTTCCATAGACAAAAGCTATTACATACATATCCCACGATTGACTTTCACAAAAATTGGAATTTACAAAAAAAACTACCCTTTAAATATACAAAAAGGGTTTTACGTCAATACACAAAAGTATCTACCATACTACTCCTAATACTGCCTAACAGCATTCTCATGCTTCTGGTTCGCTAGAATCGACACAATATCTCGACTTATAGTATGTCGAGTCTGTCCCGACTCAATAGAATAACAAGCTATCTTAAGCTTGAAATCCTCGTGCGCACTATCATTTATATATGACATTCGTGTTATCTTTTGGTCTTTCTCAACCAGTTTCTTGCGAAGTTCTATGACCTCGTTCTTATAATCCTGGGCCTTTTCAGTCATGAGCACTTTTTCATCATGCTCTATCTCATAGTCTGACTCTGCAGACTCCTTTGCCTCATAGAGATCACTGATCTCTTCCTTCTGGTGCTGCACCATATTGTGCAATTGCACGTTACGGTCTAGCACTGAGAGGTACATTGCCCTCATAGTCTCTATAGGTGTTGACTCTAAGGCAGACATCACCGTATTAATCGATGTCACCTCCATGTCATCCTCCACATCAATCATCATATTCAAATATGATGCTACCCCCATGGTCTCCTCAGAATAGTCCTCCTCCGAGTAATATTCCTCGGGCTCTGACTCCTCTAGAATCACTACAGGTATGTCTGCTATAGGCACAGGTACTGGTTCAACTCTGTTCACGGACTCCTCGCTGACCACATGTATTTTCCTATACATCAAGCTATCGACCGACATCTACAATACACATAACAGATTGATTAGTGCATAATACACAATAATATAAGCACAAATCACATTTAATCCATTTAGGGTTACTATTCATCTTTTAAATCATTCAGTACTGGGTTTCCTCAATACTTTATTAACTCATTCGACTCGAGTTAACTTTCTTCGAACCTTTCCTTTCCTACGAGGTTATTAGCCTAAGGTTTTCCCCCCTTAAGTTTTATAACCTAATGCTCTGATACCAACCTGTGACGCCCCCAAATCCGTGTATCTTCCAACCCGACAGATGGTGCTCCACGATACTACAATTCATATAATCATTCCATTGAAATAACAACAAAATGAGTGTAATTACTATCTTTGTATTACATTTGTAATAAATCCTTTCCTAGGTTCACAACCGAATACATTTGTTGTTCTTCATAAGTACATTACATACGAATATACTAGTCTATTACAGGACGATTAATTGTCCATCTTAGCTTTGCCTTTATCTCTCTTAGAACGCTCAGTTCGTTCGGCTTTAGCTGCAAACATATGGTTTAAGCAAGAATGAGCATAACTAGCTCAGCAAGTCTTAACAACGAATCATATCATATGAATATCACATCAACAATTACATGCTTTATTTTCTATAACTGAACAATTATCTACTAAGCATTATGAAACATTTGATTAATACTTCTCATACAACAATTCCAGAGTATATAGCATAGCTTAGGAATGATGAACCGATCAATAGACCATGAACATACTCTCTTCGTTTTCATACTTGAAAAGGACATCCGGTACTAAGGTCATCCATCCATCTTTACTTACGAGCACTTCTAGGTGATCAGCCTATTGTACTCTATGTTGATCAACACTCTTCCATTAAACGTATTTACGTTCAACATTTGGCAGCCTCGCGTGCCCATCGAATAATCGATGAAAAATACTTTTGTTTGTACATAAACAAACTAACCTTCTCATCCTTACCAAATACTTGGCATATGATAGCATTAACAATTCTATATCGAAAGACTTGTAAACAAATCAATCCATTCTTCAATGCCAGTCTAGTCGATTTAAAACAGGCATCGACTCTTTCTTTAGAACCATTCATGCATTTCAAAACATGCATCATATAAAACTTGGCTAACATGGAGGTTAGACAAGCGTTAAGAAAGAATTGCCTTCAAGCGTCTTCGAATTTATAATTCAACTATTCAACAAGTCGAAGCCTTTACAGGATCTACATGATATATTCACATAGTACACTGTAATTAGTTATCAACAAACTAACTTTATCGTCCCTAACCAACTTCTTTCTCTTTTATGTCTTACGTGAATTACTTCGTTAATAAAGTTAACTTAACTTTTTATGCTTCGCTACGGCTAGTTAACGTTCTTATGTTTATTAGCCGATATTCGATCATCATTGGTGAAATACCAATGTTGAACATCCTTCACGGCTTACTTATTACGTTCTCGCGTTCTTCGTTTAATTCTTATTAAACCATATTAAATCTTCTAGCGTTATCACTTAATTAGTGATTTAAGGTCAGTCTTATTATGTACATTAAGTACCTTCAATAACTTACCTTAGGTCTACATTCAAATGGAACAAAAAACCTAACTTGGTCAACATTTTTACACTACCGGCGCTGCGGCGCGACACCCTATGTATTCTAGTGGCGCTACGGCGTCACTCTCCAGTGGTTTTTCCCGGACTCCGCGCTGCGGCGCGAGTCCATGTACAAACTTCCGCATTGCGACGTAAAACTTTAGTAGGTTTTGGCTTTCTCTCGACAGTGCTTAGCGCTGCGGTGTGACCATTAACACTAGGTTTGGCGCTGCGCCGCCGCCCCAGTGCACCAGTTGGTCAAACCAGTTTGTTTTTTTAACGAAACTCCTGGCTTCCTAATTTGTTTGTTTTACATCCAAATTGACCCATTCGAATTCCAACAAGTCACAAATTAAATTATTTACGTTTTCGTGTAAGAATTTCATACTTTCGAATCCATTAACTCGGAATTCATCTTTGAGTTCATTTTTGAGCGTTTGCTTAACTTTTTCGTCCGTTAAATACTCGTTTTCTTCGTTATAAGTCGGAATGCGATGATTCTTTCGCCCATGACTCTTAATTACCTTATCTCAAGTGCTGACATTGGAAACCAATGTTTTCAAGTCACACGGCAACTTTTGACCTTTAATATGGACTTTTACGTTTTCGACGTTTAACGTCTATTTCCGTAAAATTCGCCATAACTTCGTTACTAATGTTTTCTAAGCCAAATCACATGGAATACTCCATGGACTTCATATCTACATCCTAACCAAGCAAGATGCACATATTAACGTATTGATGGAGTTTAATTGTTTATCAAAAATCAATCTCAACAATCAACAATTTCATGGTTTTAAGCTATATCAAACCTTATGATTTCTATGATCTCATGACTTATAGAGATTGAATCTATGGTAAGTCACTCTCATTCCACCATACAAGCCATATCCCGCCCATTTATAATTCTCCATGATAAAAGAAAACCAAAAGAGATGGAATTAGAATTGAAGAGTATTACCTTAAGAACTCTTAGTGTCCTTGTTGAACTTCTAATGAAAAAGCTTTAAGGTAGAAGAATGGTTTAAGTCTAGCTCTCTTTCTCTCTCAAATATATTCATCGAGTCTTGAAAAAAACATCAAATGGCCAACTCTAGCTTTCTATTTATAAGCAATTGAAATTGAGGGAAAAATAGGCATTAAACCCCCACCTCCTTACTATTCAACACTTTGTCACCAAGCAAAATATTTGGTGACCAAGTGATACACTTGCCTTGCACACCAAGTGGCCAGCCCACTCCTTTGTGGATCACCCCATGGGTTGCCCCGTGGGTTTTACCCATCTCATGACCCACCGGTTTGACCCACGGTTTAATTCTTTGAATTGGGCTTGACTTTAATAAACGTTGGGCTTTAACTCGAGCTTTCTCATATAATTCATTGGGCTTGCTATTGGTTTAAGTCCAATTAAGTTATACCAACCTTTAACTCATACTCCATTAATACGACTTGTATTATACGCGTATTACTTCTATATCCTCTTCGTCAAGTACTCATACGATATTTGTATTATATGTCTTACTATTCTTCATACCATACTCATATTTATACTAATATAATACTCATATTTATACTAATATAATACTCGTACTCTATACGTATAATAATCAAAACGACTATACGCATTGCATTTTCCTTTTGGAAATCTCTTTCACAAACCCTTAGGTTTTAAGTCCGCAGGCGAAAACTTCATTTTCGTCATAACTGAAATATTATCACATATTCCATCTTGTCTTCCTATTCCATCGTTAAACATTTCTCGGAATTTCAAACCTAAGCTCCGAACGTAATCGGATGAATAGTGTTTTTACGCAAACATTCTCAAAAAACCTTCATTCTCGTCTTGATAATTCACAACAATTAATCCTAGCACAAAGCCAGAATACTAACCACATTCACATATTCTAGGTCATAGAACGACCTTCGAACATCTTACTCACATAATAACTCAATGAAATTCATTTAATCCACATAATCAAATAAAAATTTAATTCATTGAAAATTTGAAATTCTCGGGTGTTATAATTAGTCATTGGCAATTAAACCCAGCGAAGTATCGGAGATGGTCTGGTGATGGTATCCGTTGAAGTACATTTCAATGAGGGTCAGGCAGCCCTGACAACACCAACTGTTGACAATAACTCCGAAAAAACACTAGAAAGACCTGGCGATACAAACTAGGGAAAACTATCCTCATCAAGGAGGATCGATGATGTAATATGTTATATATATCTCATTAGATAGAACAAAACTCCCCACGAGTCTCTCGTACATAAGAGGTGCATCCTCAGTGGGAAGTCTGTACTCAAGATTAAGAACTTTGGTGATAACCTCAATGTCAACATCCTGGAAGTTCCGGTAAGCTTTGGAGTAGACATCCAAGCAGTTTATTAAAATCCTCAGTGATAACTCCAGTCCTCAATAGAATGCGTGGGAGTAGGTAGCAATCACATCCCGTTGGAAAATGGTCCAACAAACCATATTCATCACACATTTACATCATGATACATTACATTGCGTCATGATTATCCTATCACATTTCAAGTGTCTAGCATTCTTTATCCTATCCAGGCCATTACATTGCATGAATATGATAAAGAGGGGCATCTGTAGACACTCGAAATTTTGTATTCATGTTACTAACCTTGCAGGAGGGCAAAATTATCTTCCGGAGATAACCCTAGAAGTCAAATCAGCTCAATCCCGAAGATAACCCCGGGATACTCAATTTTCCATCTCAGAGACAACCCCGAGATACTCAGTTCTAACCCCGGAGATAACCCTGGGGGATTCAGTTCCAACCCTGAGAGATACAGTTCCAGTTCTGGAGATAACCCCAGAGTAGTCAATTTTAACCTTAGAGACAACCCTGAGGCACTCAGTTCCAACCTCGGAGATAACCTTGGGAGGTCAGGCACACCTTAGAGATAACCCTGAGGACATTCAGTACCTACAGTAGCCCAATCTCAGAGATAACCTTGAGCAACGACTGCTAAATCAGCTCAGAGCCAGAGATAACCCTGGTGAGGGGTAAAATTGTCATTATGCCACCTTGATCCCATATTCACATCATCTTAACATCATTTCATACAACATTCTACACAGAAGTGTCCCACAAGAGCCATAACTCAAAATCTAGAGTGACTACTACGCAAGATAACACACCAGATAGAATTTGAAGACCTGAAGATCTGGTCATGGACCTATCTTCCCGGCTTTGTACAACCTCTTATCACATGTCATTGTATAGCTCTCGACAATAGCATTCTGGAAAGGTATTATACACCTCAATCGGATGCCCAAATTGAAAGTTATGAAGGTTCGAGCGGATAACGCGTTGCATGCATGCACGTACTTCGAGACAGCAGGACCCACAGAGCTCGGGTTGTGGCTGCCGTAGGTAGACCTGCGGCTCCCCCCCTTTATAAATAGAGGGCTTGGGTGGCCATTTTAAGAAGACAAAAGGTGAGGAAGACCTGTCCATTTTGCTTTGTACACACTTTAAACTGAGTGCTTTCTTTTTCCAAACACCTGCGAGCTTGTGTTTTGCTATATTTTACCAGTGGAAACCTAGTATTCATTCATTTAAAGCTATCTGAAGTCTTCTTCGCAGCCCACTGTAAGACATCTCAAACTTCTTTAAATCTTTCTTCACTTCCATTCACACACACTTATTCACGTTGAGAGTCGTGTTGTATGTGTATGCCCGGATCGTCGATCTGTGGTTTTTATTGCTTTTATATATATATATATATATATATATATATATATATATATATATATATATATATATATATATATATATATAAGCAGTAAACGCTCCGGAGGTATATCTAGGCTCAATCAAACAGAGTTTGAATCATCAAACTCTGTTTAATTGAACCTGGATTTACATCTGATGCGTTTGCCGCTTTTATATATATATACTGTTATCGAACTATGTTCGATTGAGCCTGGGTGTGATATTCGGTGCGTTTATATATATATATATATATATATATATATATATATATATATATATATATATATATATATATATATATATTTGTTTACAGCTTCTGTACATACTGCATCATCATGTGAGCCTAGAAATCATGTGATCACAGATTCAGTTCCTTAATCTAGATTCGGTTCCCGTGATGGACATTTTCAGCTGCAGCCAACTTGTAAATTATTCACGGTGTTTAAATTTCCTTAGATGGCTTTCATGCCCACAAGGAGTTCAGCACTACTATGTATCTTATTTTCTCAAAGATGCCTCGCATCTCGAAAATAATAAAAGCAATCCAGCCGAACACATAATAAAATAGAAGTATCAAAGGCTTCAATTACTATTGAGCACAAGGGTTTGAAAAACCTGTTTTACAAAATATCATTGTCATATTTCGTTAAAATTGAACTTTTATACAAAATTCAAACCCTTTGTATATAGGTGCAAATGAGGCATAGCATTACTTCCAGATACTTGCACATTGACCTACACACATACACATTGAGATAAAAGTTTAAATTGAAAAGTGGTGGTAACCGTGTCACCACAGAAGTCGGGAGGTGCCTAACACCTTCCATCCACTTAATCAAGCCCCCGGACCCTAACGAATCTAGGTTTCACAGACCAGTTAAAAAGTGTCAAATCACTAAGTCTTTGTGCAAACCTTTTCTTGGTTTGAGTTGCTGCAACTATTTAAAATTACCAACTAGCGACTCTTACAGTCTAATCGTCAAGATATACATGACGGACCTTTTCAAACTTATTTTTTCAAACAAATCTCACCTAACATGAGAACACCAAAAGACAAGAACCGAAAGGGACAAATAAAAATCCCGACATCGACACTGGGGAATAACTATTGTTGGTTATTCACAATACTATTGTTGATTTCAAATAGTGCAGTTAATTTCTGTCTATTATTGAACAGTTTTTGTGCTATGTCTTAGCTAATTATTTTGGCTAGACAAATATTTGTTAAAACTTTATATGTTCTAGTATTTGAACTCAATTGTTATTGAAGGATCAATGCCAATTATTTCGGCTAGATCGATATAGGTATTAGAGGTTGAAATCATAATATTTTTTTAAATCCGAACTATATTGTTGCGATACGAACTCTTGATGTAAGACAGATAAAAAACCTTATATAAAGGGGACTTTGTGGTCGTATATCCGGCCGTTGAGCGAACTTGAGTATTATGCATAATAATAGGTATAATGAAGCTGATCACTTTATGTACTTGTGGAAGGGTATGATTTAATCTTTACGGTTATCTGATACACCTGAGTAATTTCAGCATTAAATAACTGTTAATTACTCGATCGGTTCAAGATCCATTGTGATCACTCAGCATAAAATCTGGGTATATTCCACTTTGTTATTACGTAGTATTATCTCTTGATAATCGATTGAATATTATTGAAACTTCGAAAGCGTTTTACTCTTTCATCATTGAATTATTATTTAGCATGAAATTCGGTAAAGTCTTGTTACTGATAAATGATTTGTTCAGCTAATTCAAAGTCCTTTGAACTTTAGTAAAATTCTATCGAATCGATAGTCTATTATTCTTGATTCACAGCTTTTATTGTATGTTTTAACTTGCAGAGAAAACTCGCTGCTCACCCTTGCTTAAATATAACACTTCAGCTAAGAACGAAGTAGCAGAACGGTCAGAGAAGGATAAGGGCAAAGACAAATTACAGGAGTAGTTAATATGAACTTTAATTGTTGTATTAGTATGTGTAACCCTTTTTGTATATCTGAGGGTATGTTTGTTATGTTAAGGTTAGAAAACCTGGGATATTGTATTAAGGATATTACTTAATGATATGTATGATGTTATTCATAAATGAATGTGTAGTTAGATGTTATTTATATGATCGATCGTGAGCATCAAACCTGGGGGTCAGGTAACCCAGATTTGGGGGCGTCACAAGTCATCGGTTTATCTTCACCATGATCGACTACTTCACCAAGTGGGTAGAAGCAGCTTCTTCCCCCAGGGTTACTAAGGATGTGATCATTGGTTTCATCAAAAAAAATGTCATTTGTCAATACGGACAATTAGAGGTGATTGTATCAGACAATGCCAAAAACCTCAATAACCAAATAATGGAGGAATTGTGCATTAAATTCCACATCAAGCATCTCAACTCTCTCATCTATCATCCAAAGATGAATGGTGTTGTTGAAGCGGCTAATAAGAATATTAAAATGATCATGCAAAAGATTCCTGCTAATTACAAAGGATGGCCTGACCTATTGCCTCTGACTCTATTAGCATACAGAACATTAATGTGCACTTCCACTGGGGCAACCCCCTACTCATTAACATATTGCATGGAAACAGCTATAACGCCCCGAAATTCGGCCTATCTTCACACCCGGATTCTGTGCGTCACTAGTACATCATTCATCCAACATACATCATTATATACTGAAATATAACAACATACATTATCAAATCTCAAGTTCTAAAAACCCTATAACCCCTTTCATTACAAATAATGATAAATACATTATTCATTTCGTCTTACAAGAGTGACTTTTATCCGCCACCAAGGATGCATAACAGTTCATTAAACTAGTCTATAGTTCAATTTCATCTTTCTACATTACAAGTCTTCACTTGATCTTCTCGCTCATTCACATTCTGAATGACACTTCATCTGGATACCGTCAGCTTGATCTTTACGGGATCCTTAAGTTCTTCTAACACCATTCGCTGAAAATGTTTTTCATTTAAAGCAAGTGTGAGCATTCAATTGCCCAGCAAGTCATAACAGTTGAACAAACTGTGATAACCCGGGATTTCGAATATTCAAAATTTCATGAATAAATTTTTTTTTATTTAATATTGACATTGACTGTTAATATTGTACTGTGTATCGCTGATACGAGTCTCGAGAAGGTCAATTTGTGTATTGATTAATAATATAGAGTAGAATTGTGCTTAACAAGCTTTAGAAACCCTAATCCTAATTTCTAGATAGGGATTCGGTAGAAAATATAATTAATATAATTATATTAATGAGTATGTGTTCGTACCGAAGAGATTTATTAATCAATGATTGATCGGATAAGATTTGTAATTAATAAACCCTAATAAGGGATTAGAACCCCTAATCTCAGATTTAGAAAATCAATTGTATAGTTGAAAACCCTAATTGTACGCCGGGAAACCCTAATTTCATATTCGGGAATCCTAAATCCTAAATTAGGAAACCCTAATCCTAATTGACAAGCCTAAGGTATTTATTAAACTTTAATATGATTAGAAAACCCTAATTATATTTTAGTATCTTAAATTTCTAGTTTTCAAACCCTAATTGTAATTTAGAAATTTTTTTAATTTAAAACCCTAATTTGAAATTATAGAAACTAGTGTTGTAAAACCTAAGGGTTAGAACCCTAAGGGTTAAACCCTAAGGGTTTGGAAATTATCTTGTATGCCATTAAAAACAAAATACAATTGACCAAAGTGCCCTTTTTGAATAATTTAGTAAGCTAACTTGTAGAAATTGCCAATACTTTAGCAGGTGGCTAACTTAGTTGACTATGTGACATTAAATCTCAGCATTTCAGTCTCCAATTTGACAACACATCAGATCTAGCAACATTATATCACATTATATTTAGATTTGGGAGAGAGAAAAAGTCACAAAAGTTGTCATTTTTCACATAAGCTCTCACCAACTCTCTCTCACTCAAGACTCCGAAATTTCTAAAGTAATTCGGTCCCAATTTCAGTTCCTAGATCATCTAATAACATATTGGAGAGCTTAGATCAAGATTTGAAAGCTATAAGGTATAAACCTAATTTTATTTTTGATCCATGTTGCTAAGAAAATTTATATGTTTTTGTGTTTAGAATCTTGCTAATGGATGCTTTATGAAGATCTATGATGATCTATCATGAATCCATAGCATCAAAGTGCCTTAAAATGATGTTTTTCAAAATATGTTCTTGAACATTTTCAGTGGTCTGACAAGAAATGTCAGTCGCTCTAGATCTTTCTGTGTTTACGATTTTTGATGTTTTATTGTTTGGATCTGTAACTTATTATGTTGTCTTTAATCTGGAAGTGGTAGTACAACCAGCTGATGTCTAGATTTGTAGTTATTCATGTGTAGACACTCGAAATTTTCTGTACACATGTCACTAACATTGCAGGAGATCAGATTCGTCTTTTATGAGGGAACCCTGAAAGACGATCTATATCCATGCCGGATACTACCGAAAGTTCAGCATCAACCCCGGATCGCAATCTGGGAGTAACAATTCCAATCTCGGAGATAACCCCGAGGCATGCAGATACATTATCGGAACACACACCGGAGAAGACCAATTAATCTCGGAGATAACCCCGAGGTATCCAGTCTCAGTCCCAACCATGGGAATAGCCACCAACCTTGGTGATAACCCCAAGGAATGCAATTTCGGCGATAACCCCAGAAATGCTTGTTACAAATGCAACCAGCTTCAATCTCGGCGCTCACAACGAGATCCACTGTACCAGCCCGGTGATAACATCGGGAAGACAGACACACCTCAAAGATGATAATGAGGACCTTCAACAAATTGCAGCAGTCCAATCTCAGGGACGTTGAGCAACGCCTGCTTTATCAGCCCAATCCGGCGATAACACTGGTGAGGGGAAACATCGTCATCTGACCAACACGATGTCACGCCATGTCGTCTTAACATAGCTACGCAATAATGTCCCACAAGACTAACCAATCCCGAGTGACTATTATGCGGGGTAACGGATGAAAGTTGAAGCTTAAAGACCGGAGGGCATCGTCCCATCTTCAATGACTTCTCACAAACTTTAATCCCATGCCATCGTATAACTCTCGTCCACGGCGGTCCGAAATATGTCCTTTATACCTCAAACGGATGCCCGGATTTCACTTTTGAAAGTTCGAGTGGACATTACAGTGCCTGAGTGCACGTACTTCGAGATGACCTTAGCTGAAAAACCCGGGCCCACCCAGGTTGCCTCTGGTACAACTACGGCTCAGTCGTAGGTACACCTGTGGCTCCACCCTCTATAAATAGAGGGCTTGGGGTGGCCATTTTGTAAGAGAAAACGGCGAGGAAGCCCTGCCCAATTTGCTCTACACTCATCCCAGACAGTGTACTTTCCCCTTTTAAACACCTGTGAACTCATATATAGCCCTTTTGTACCTACAAAAGTCTGTGTTTACTCACTCTAAAGATATAGAAGTCTTCTTTGGCAGCCCACTGTAAGCCTTCTCACACACTTTAGAGTTCTTTCTCTTCATCTTTGCACACACCCTTCCACACGTTGAGAGTCGTGTTGTATATTTTGACAGGACTTCGGTCCGTGGTTTAGTTTTAGTTTGTATATACATGTATATTTATATATATGGACTAACATTATCGAGTTATGCCTCGATTGAGCCTAGACTTCGGTCTGGAGCATTTATTTGCTTTCCTATATATATATATATATATTTATATATATGAACTGCATGTCGAACTTTGTTCGATGAGCCTAGACTTCGGTCTGGAGCGTTTACTACTTTAGTATATATATACTTATCTATATTAACTGTGTGTCGAACTTTGTTCGATGAGCCTAAACTTTGGTTTGGTGCGTTTACTTGCTTTCCTATATATATATACTTATATATATTAACTGTGTGTTGAACTCTGTTCGATGAGCCTGGATTTTACATCCGGTGCGTTTATATGCTTATATATATATATATATATTTCGTCCCACCTGGAGTTTACTTCGTGGTGGTTGACCGTTTTTACAGCTTTCTGTACATTTCGTCCCACCTGGAGTTTACTTCGTGGTGGTTGATCGTTTTTACAGCTTTCTGTACATTTCGTCCCACCTGGAGTTTACTTCGTGGTGGTTGATCGTTTTTACAGCTTTCTGTACATTTTGTCCCGCCTGGAGTTTACTTCATGGTGGTTGATCGTTTTTACAGCTTTCTGTACATTTTGTCCCGCCTGGAGTTTCCTCCGTGGCGGTTGATAGCTTTTACAGCTTTATTTACATTTCTGATCCCCCGTGGAGGTACTTCGTGGTTGGTGATCATGTCTGTATATATATATATATATATATATATATATATATATATATATATATATATATACCTGCTTACTGCATTTATATCAATTGCGGCATCATGTGAGCCTAGGAATCATGTGATCACAGATTCATCCCATTAGATCTAGATTCGGTTCCCGTGATGGACATTTTCAGCTGTAAGCAGCTTGTAAATTATATCTGTGATGTTTGGATTTCCTTAGATGGTTTTCATACCCACGAGGAATTCAACACCTTTTTGTAAAGTATTTTCGTACGGATGCTTCGCATCTGTCAAATAAAATCAACCAAGCCGAATATGGAATAAAATGGGAGTGTAAAAGGTATCAATTACTATTGAGCATCAGGGTTTGAAAAACCTCTTTTATAAAACATCACTGCCATATCTTGCTAAAATTGAATTTTTACATAAATTCAAACCCTGTGTATATAGGTGTGAACGAGGCCTCGTACTACTTCCAAATAACAGCACATTGACCCACACACACACATTTAGATAACAGTTTCTTGAAAAGAGGCGGTCACCGAGGTAACACGGATGTCGGGGGATGCCAAATACCTTCCCTCCGCATAACCAAGTCTCAGACCCTAATGAATCTCGGTTTCACCGACCCGTTTAGCAGTGTCACATCACTGGGTCAATGTGCAAACTTTTTATCGGTTGTGTTGGTTCAACCATTTAAAAAACCAACTGGCGACTCTTAACAGTCCATCGTCGACATTATACATGTCGGACCTTTTTCACTTGTTTTTTCAAACAAATCTCACCTAAAATGAGAACACCAAAGAACAAGTAACGGAAAGAGACATTTAAAAATCCTGACGTCGACAGGTGGCGACTCTGCTGGGGACTCCAGTAAGAGGACTTAAGCCGCTATTACAATTTTTTCAAAATTGTTATCTGCTTGTGTGTGGATGTTGCATTTACATTTTATGATGAATGTGTACGAATGCATTTCCTTAGTTAGTGCTTCGCACTATAAAACTGCCTGTGATATTAGTGATTCGCACTATAAAATTACCTGTGATATTAGTGTTTCGCACTATAAACTTCTTGTGATATTAGTGCTTCGCACATGTCATCATTTTCATACGGTAAGACGCGATGTATGTGAATGTATGTTGTGTGGTCCCTCCACCAGGAGGCTATCCCGTCGGTGTTTGATTACTGGACTCATGAGAAGCTTGATTCTTCGAGGCTCAGGAAAGGCTCCACCCAAATTCGCTCCAGTTGAAAGACCGGATTAACTTCCCGTCAAGTAGATTGCGATGATTTGGGAACCTTCATGCCAAAAAGCCGCGAGAGTAACCTAAGATAGGTCAGCCTCTAATAAACCCAAAATGGAGGAAAGTCTATTCATGCTCTCATTTCAAATACTTGTAATTATCTTCCATATCTATCTCCATGTAATGAGAAATATGAAGAAATGTGTACACATACATGCTATAAACAGCTGACATCCGTTTTACAGGATAAAATTCCTAAAATGGACACATCGCATTACATGTTATTATCCACCCTAAAGACTAAACTATGCAAGTCTTTTGCAGGGAATCAATCGGACCTATCACCCGTTCAAAGTCCAAAAAGGCAACAACTCTACTGTCAATCATGTCGTCATCCGACTAGACTGAACTTAATCCAGTTTCTCGCAAAGAATTTGACAGATTAAGCAAACAGATTACAGACTTGGTTGTTCTACTAAAAGAATTACACCAGTCTACGCAGGGTCAGAAAATACCCGTACATGCTGAATCCTCCACACAAGGAGGAACCCAGGTCGTTACAATACCTGAACTGCAGTTGGATCCGACCAACAAAACTCATGATGCTGCCCATCCCACTGGAGACCCAGACACTAGTGACATCAAAAAGAAAGTCCTCCAAATGGAAGAGACTCTTCGCACTATCAAAGGAATTGGAACACACGGGAGTGTTTTATATGCTGATTTGTGTATTTTCCCTGGTATTCATTATTTAGAAAAATTTAAGACTCCTGACTTTGAAAAATATGATGGGTTAGGAGATCCTTACACACATCTAAAGGTGTTTATTGGAGAACTTGGATCTTGTGCAGAGGATGAAAAACTCAGAATGCAACTGTTCCAAAAAAGTCTAACTGGAGAAACCCGTTCGTGGCACACAAGATTAGACAATTCAAAGATCCATAGTTGGGAAGAGCTAGCACACGCTTTCCTTATCCAATACAACTTTCAATCTCAAATGGCTCCTAATCGGTATCAAATTACCAAGATCAAGAAACAGTTTAATGAGTCTTTCAAAGAGTATGCTCAGAGGTGGAGACGTCTGGCTGCCCAAGTTAGTCCTTCCATGACAAAATCAGAGATGGTCATGACTTTCATAGACATACAAGAAGCACCTTTCTATGAAAGAGTTTTAGTCGGCATCGGCAAACCATTTTTTGAAATGGTCAAACATGGGGAGATGGCTGAAATGGGATTGAAATCCGAAAAGATTCAAGACCTAGCTGCACTCAAAGCGGTTGCTGATCACATCTAATCTGGAAATTATGGGAACAACCCCCGGAGGGTCCATAAAAAGAAAGAAGAGGATGTTTCCCTGATACTACAGGGTCAAAAAGGCAGTCAAAACATGCCTATCCAGAGGAGACATTACACTCCCTTTCAAGCACAGTCTTCAAACCCTCCAGTACCAAAAGGTGGAGAAGCCAAACGACCTCGAGTATTCACACCCTTAGGGGACACCCTCGAGAACATTCTCAATCTTCTAACAACACAGAAGAAAATCACAAATCTTCTTCCACCAGCCAGCCCTAATGGTCGGGGTTTTAATGCTGCTCAGAAATGTGCTTATCATGCCGGGGCACCTGGACATGATACTCATGATTGTTGGGCCTTGAAACAAAAAATCCAAGACCTGATAGACAACGGTGAAATCGTGGTCACCAAACTTGATCGGCCTCACGTTCAAGACAACCCTCTTCCTCAACACAAAGAAGAAGAGGTCAATATGATCAATTGGAGTAGTGGACAAAGTTCCAATTTCAGCTGTGAATCCTCCCAGACCCCCAAAGATGGTGATGACAGATGGGATTATGCCAAGTTTCAATTCACAATGGAACGAAAGATGAAAGCTCTTTGTAAACAAATTGAGCAATTGGCGGAACTGGTAACTTATCAACATCAAGTGACTCGTCAGCTAATCAGCCAGGAGCCTGCCAGTCTCCTACCTATTGTCATGAATATTCCCTCTTCACTTTCAAAAAATAAAATGCTGGAAGACAAAGTAACGAAGAGAACGAATGCTAAGGCTCGTCGGGATTTTGCCAACAAAAGGAAATTCACATATTTGGGGATGAAATCCTTCATATGTTAATCAATGAAGGAAGGATTAGTTCCCTTCTACCTCCAATCAATCCCCGTTCAGGACGATACAACTCTGAGGGAGTATGTCAATATCATTCCCAATCTCGCGGTCACATCACAGAAGAATGCTGGGCACTCCACCACCATATTCAAAATTTAATCGACAGTGGCGTACTACGTCTGGCAGATAACGACACTGTGTTACGGGCAAGTGAGGATTCGTGTCCTACTAAGTGGAAGAGTGTAGTAGCAGTCATATCCACTGAAAGTGATGGGGTTAATAAATCACTTGTAATGCCAGTAATTCAACTCAAGGGAATCAACAATCCTTTGAAAGTGGCCGCTCCTGAGCCCATCAACTTGTCGTGCAGAGCACAATATCCTATTGTTAGCTTGCGCGCAGTTCTGTGGAATTATGGAGAAGGTGCAGGATCTACCTCACATACAACTACTGCAGTGTCGAAGGAAAATCCATTGTATCTTCCCCAACGGGTAATAAAGCATGTCATCAAGTCTAAGGGGAAAGTACCCATTGAGAAGATTGAAAATTTCCTCCGCACTATGGGTCATAACGAAGCTAAGGTGGTTTTAAGCTTGAAAGAAACTCCACAACAGATATCAATCTTGGACTTGATCTTGACTTCCGAGAATCACCGGAAGGTCTTATTAAAGGTTTTAGAAGAAGCCTATCTACCGACATCAGTTGATACGAAAAAGTTTCAACATCTAGTTGATCACATTTTCAACAACAATGTGATATCCTTCACTGATGATGACATACCGCCCGAAGGGACTAGTCATTGCAAACCGTTGCACATTACGGTTGTAAACACTCAAAATTTTTTGTACTACTGACACTAACATTGCAGGAAGGCATATTCGTCTTTTATGAGAGAACCCTGAAAGACAATCCACAACCATACCGGAGACTACCGGAGGTTCAGCATCAACCCCAGATCGCAATCTGGGAGTAATCGTTCCAATCTTGGAGAACCCCGAGGCATATAGATCAATACTGGAACACACACTAGAGAAGACCGATTAATCTCGGAGATAGCCCCGAGGTATCCAATCTCATCCCTAAACATGGGAATTGCCTCCAACCTTGGTGATAGCCCCAAGGAAAGCAATTTCGGCATTAACCCCGGAAATGCTTGTTACAAGTGCAACCAGCTTCAATGTCGGTGCTCACAACGAGATACACTGTATCAGCCCGGCGATGACATCAGGAAGACAGACACACCTCAAAGATGACAATGAGGACTTTCAATCAATTGCAGCAGTCCAATCCCAGCGAAGCTGAGCAACGTCTGCTTTATCGACCCAACCCGACAATAACACCGGTAAGGGGAAACATCGTCATCTGACCAACACGATACCACGCCAAGTCATCTCAACACATCTACGTAACAACGGCCCACAAGGCTAACCAATCCCGAGTTACTATTGTGCAGGGTAATGGATGAAAGTTGAAGCTTGAAGACCGGAGGGCACCGTCCCATCTTCAAAGACTTCGTACAAACTCTAATCCCATGCCATCGTACAAACTCTCGACAACGGCGGTCCAAAATAGGTCCTATATACCTCAAACGGATGCCCGAATTGCACTTCAGAAAAACCGAGTGGACATTACAGTGCCCGCGTGCACGTACTTCGAGACGACCTGACCCGACCAAACTAGGCCGACCCGACCCGCCTCTGGTACACCTGCGCCTGAGCCACATGTACACCTGCAGCTGAGCCGCAGGTACACCTGCGGCACCTTTTGCCTATAAATAAGAGGCTTGAGGTGCTGATTTTTAAGAGAAAAAAGACGGGGAAACCCTGCAGAATTCGCTCTACACTTGCCATACAGTGTATTTTTTCCACTTTCAACACCTGTGAGCTCATATATAGCCCTCTTTTGTACCTCCAAAAGCCAGTGTTTACCCACTCTAAAGATATAGAAGTCTTCTTTGGCAGCCCATTGTAAGCCTTCTCACATACTTTAGAGTCTTTCTCTTCAATTTTGCACACACCCTTCTACACGTTGAGAGTCGTGTTGCTTTCTTTTGCCTGGACTTCGGTCCGTGGTTTCATTTCAGTCTATATATATATATATATATATATATATATATATATATATATATTCACTAACATTACCGAGTTATGCCTCGGTTGAGCCTAGACTTCGGTCTGGAGCGTTTATTTGCTTTTCTATATATATATTTTTATATATATATGAACTGTGTATCAGACTTTGTTCGATTGAGCCTAAACTTCGGTTTGGTGTGTTTATTGCTTTAATATATATATATATACTTATATATATTAACTGTGTGTCGGACTTTGTTCGATGAGCCTAAACTTCGGTTTGGTGCGTTTAATTGCTTTCTTATATATATACTTATATATATAAACTGTGGTCGAACTCGTTTCGATGAGCCTGGATTTTACATCCGGTGCGTTTACTCGCTTATATATATATATATATATATATATATATATATATATATATATATATATATATATATATATATATATATATACATTTTGTCCCACCTGGAGTTTACTTCGTGGTGGTTGACCGTTTTTACAGCTTTATCTACGTTTTGTCCCGCCTGGAGTTTCCTCCGTGGCGGTTGATAGCTTTTAACAGCATTCTTTACATTTCTGATCCCCCATGTAGCTACCTCGTGGTTGGTGATCATGTCTGTATATATATAGATTTACGGCTTTTATATATATATACCTTCTTACTGCTTTCATATAAATTACGATATCATGTGAGCCTAGGAATCATGTGATCATAGATTTATCCTATTGGATCTAGATTCAGTTCCCGTGATGGACATTTTCAGCTGTAAGCAGCTTGTAAATTATTCTACGGTGTCTGAATTTCCTCAGATGGTTTCCATACCCACGAGGAAGTCGGCATTATTTTGTACATTATTTTTGTACGGATGCTTCGCAGCCGTCAAATAAAATCAACCAAGCCGCGCATTTAACAAAAATGGGAGTGCAAAAGGCCTCAATTATTATTGAGCGTCAGGGTTTGAAAAACCTCTTTTATAAAACATCACTGCCATATCTTGCTAAAATTGAATTTTTAAATAAATTCAAACCCTGCGTATATAGGTGCAAACGAGGCCTCGTACAACTTTCAAATAACAGCACATTGACTCACACACATACACACGCACATTCAGATAATAGTTTCTTGAAAAGAGGCGGTCACCGTGGTAACACGGATGTCAGGGGGTGCCTAACACCTCCCCCCCGCATAACCAAGTCCCCGGACCCTAAATGAATCTCGGTTTCACCGACCCGTATAGCAGTGTCACATCACTGGGTCAATGTGCAAACCTTTTCTCGGTTGTGTTGGTACAACCATTTAAAAAACCAACTGGCGACTCTTAACAGTCCATCGTCGACATTATACATGTCGGACCTTTTTCACTTGTTTTTTCAAACAAATCTCACCTAAAATGAGAACACCAAAGAACAAGTAACGGAAAGGGACATCTAAAAATCCCGACGTCGACAGGTGGCGACTCTGCTGGGGACTCCAGTAAGAGGACTTAAGCCGCTATTTCAATCTTTTCAAAATTGTTATCTGCTTGTGTGTGGATGTTGCATTTACATTGGATGAATGTGTACTAATGCATGTCTTGTTTATTTAGTGCCTCGCACTATAAACTGCATGTGATGTTAGTGCCTCACACTATAAACTGTCTGTGATGTTAGTGCCTCGCACTATAAACTGCTTATGATATTAGTGCTTCGCACATGTCATCATTTCATACAGTGAGACGCGATGTATGTGAATTTATGTTGTGTGGTCCCTCCACTAGGAGGCTATCCCGTCGGTGTTTGATTACTGGACTCGTGAGAAGCCTGATTCTCTGAGGCTCAGGAAAGGCACCACCCAAATTCGCTCCAGTTGAAAGACCGGATTAACTTCCCATCAAGTAAATTGCGATGATTTGGGAACCTTCATGCCAAAAAGCCGCGAGAGTAACCTAAGATAGGTCAGCCTCTGATAAACCCAAAACGGAGGAAAGTCTCTTCATGCTCTCATTTTAAATTACACAATATCATGATATATCTATCTCCATGTAATGAGAAATATGAAGGAATGTGTACACATATACATACATGCTACAAACAGCTGACATCCGTTTTTCTAGGATAAAATTCCTAAAATGGACTCATCACATTGCATATTAATATTCACCTTCCCTAAGGACTAAACTATGCAAGTCTTTCGTAGGGAGTCAATCGGGCCTACTATCCGTTCAAAGTCCAAAAAGGCAACAGGCCTACAGTCAATTATGTCGTCATCCGACCAGACTGAACTTAATCTAGTTTCTCGCAAAGAATTCGACGGATTAAGCAAACAAATTACAGATTTGGCTATTCTGTTCAAAGAATTACACCAGTCTACAAAGGGTCAGAAAATACCCGTATATGTTGAATCCTCCATACAAGGAGGAGCCCAGGTCATTACCATACCTGAATTGCACTTGGATCAGACCAACAAAACTCATGATGCTGCCCATCCCACTGGAGATCCAGACACTGGTGACATCAAAAAGAAAGTCCTCCAAATGGAAGAGACCCTTCGTACTATCAAAGGAATTGGAACACACGAGAGTGTTTCATATGCTGATCTATGTATTTTTCCTGGTGTTCATTACCCAGAAAAATTTAAAACTTCTGACTTTGAAAAATATGATGGGTTAGGAGATCCTTATACACACTTAAAGGTATTTATTGGAGAACTTGGATCTTATGCAGAGGATGAAAATCTCAGAATGCAATTATTCCAAAAGAGTCTAACTAGAGAAGCCCGTTCATGGTACACCAGATTAGACAACTCCAAAATCCACAGTTGGGAAGAGCTAGCATATGCCTTCCTCACTCAATACAGCTTTCAAACTCAAATGGCTCCTGATCGGTATCAAATTACCAATATCAAGAAAAAGTCTAACGAGTCTTTCAGAGAGTATGCCCAGAGGTGGAGACGCCTGGCTGCCCAAGTGAATCCTTCCATGACCGAATCAGAAATGGTTATGACGTTTATAGACATACAAGAAGCTCCCTTTTATGAGAGAGTTTTAGCCTGCATCGGCAAACCGTTTTCTGAAATGGTTAAACATGGGGAGATGGCTGAGATGGGATTGAAATTCGGAAAGATTCAAGACCTAGCTGCACTCAAAGCCGTTGCTGATCACATCCAATCTGGAAATTATGGGAACAACCCCAGGAGGGTCCATAAAAAGAAAGAGGTAGATGTTTCCCTGATACTACAGGGTCAAAAAGGCAGTCAAAATATGCCTGTTTAGAGGAGAAACTATACTCCCTTTCCAGCACAATCTGTAAGCCCTCCAATACCAAAAGGTGGAGAAGCCAAACGCCCTCGAGTGTTCACACCCTTAGGGGATACCCTCAAGAATATCCTTAATCTTCTGACAACACAAAAGAAGATTACACATCTACTTCCACCAGCCAGCCCAAATGGAAGGGGTTTTAACGCTGCTCAAAAATGTGCTTATCATGCCTGGGCACCTGGACATGATACTCAGGATTGTTGGGCCTTGAAACACAAGATCCAAGACCTGATAGACAACAGTGAGATCGTGGTCACTAAACCAGATCAACCTAACATTCAAGACAACCCTCTTCCTCAGCACAAAGAAGAAGAGGTCAACATGATTAATTGGAGCAGTGGATAGAGTTCCAACTTCAGCTGTGATTCTTCCCAAACCATCAAAGACGGTGATAACAGGTGGGATTATGCCAAGTTCCAGTTCACAATGGAACGGAAAATGAAAGCTCTATGCAAACAAATTGAGCAATTGGCGGAACTGGTGACTTATCAGCATCAAGTGACTCGTCAGCTAATCAGCCAGGAGCATGCCAGTCTCCTGCCCATTGTCATGAAAAGAAGTATTGACGGGATCACCCGATCCATGGTCAGTTATATCAGCAAAGGATCACCCGATCCTACAATAAAAAAGTCTGGCTACGGCAATTTAAACAATATGACTTGGTTTTGAAGAAAATCCTGGACAACAAAGATCAATCTAAGGGAAAATTCGCTCCTAACTAGGAAGGCCCGTTTATTGTCAAAGAAGTATTGACGGGAGGCGCTCTCAGATTGCAAGAAATGGACGGTGATGAATTTCCACAACTCATCAACTCAGATGCCGTGAAACGGTACTATGTCTGAAGTAACTCGCAAATACCCTGGTGTGAAACCATCAGATCACCAGTCATTCCGGTTTTTAACCCTTTACCACATACAACTTTTCTGCACTTTGCCCCTCAGGGAAATATACTTTTCAAGCCAGTAGCCTGGCTTTCCTTTGCGCTCATACAACTTAGGTCATCCCACCGTGGATCGAACCTCTTACGTTTACAGTTTGGCTACCGATACCTGGGATTAAACTTTTCCTCTACAGTTTATCCTCAACTTAGGATTAAACTTTCTCATCCCCGCACTCTGACCTGCACATGGGATTACGCTTCTCTTCTCGCCCTGAAGGGTGAACTACGTCGACCTGATCTCCTCTTCAATAGGAGTACGTAGGCAACCATTTCATATGGCCCGTTCGCAAGAAAACAAAAGCAACAAAAATATTTCTACCCTTCTATCCTCACAAAAAACAACAAAAATATTCCTACACCATTTCTGCCACATACAGCGTTGAACCTCTTACACCAGGTTCGAACTATGCAGACCTGATCTCCTTTTTAATAGGAGTACGTAGGCAGCCATTCATGGTGTGGTCTCACCCCCTACCAAAACACAAACCCTTGTCAGTTGGTACTGGGATCAAACATCAATCCACTATGTTTCATTCGGCTTCAGACCAAAGGGATGGAATTACCCAACCTCTCCTCCTAAATAGGAGATTCGGCGACCATCTAAGCTGCGGTCATACCTTGAAGAATAACGCCAATACATAAGAGATGGAATTAACTATGCTTCTCCTGAATAGAAGTGCTGGCAACCATCTGTGGTGCGGTCAATCTCAGAGAGGAAAGCCATACTCCTCTCCACATTTCCATATAGAAACCAGTCCCAAGACACCAAAAGATGGTAGGGATACACAGACCGATGATCCATTCTGAACTATCCAGAGACAACTCAATGTCCATCCACCTAGGAGGAATTCAGAATACATCAAGATCACAAGCCCTGAAGCAGTAGGCAAAATATCAAACAAATAGCAAGGTGTATCTAAAAGGGAAGTGATCCAAAAATATATTTCCCTGTCATATATAATGATGTTTGATATACATGATGTAAATTATACATGACAAAATGGCTAAGCTAGTCTGTGCAGGTAAGTACAAGCTAATCTATGAGTCAGGATACACGCGAGCTAGCAAGCCCAACATAACAACCCTCTCAGAAGAAGGAGGTAAAGTTGTGGTCTCCTGTTTGAGAGTATCCACACGACCCAATAGATCAGAAGTCGTCTGCATGATGACCATATGCTCATCAATATATACGCTCATCTCTACGATTATGTCAGTGGTAAGGGACGTCGCTGCAGTACTGTCTATGACGGCTACATCCCGGACAGATATGGCACTATCCCGCTCAACTATCACTGCATCTCTGGCTAATCTGGCCTCATCCCGCTCAACAATAGCGACATCCCTACGAGCTAAGGCCTCATCTCTCTCCAACAGAGCGGCCTCCCTCATATCCAGAGCAGTCGAACCTGATCTCTCTCAAAGGTCATCAGCTGAAGACTCTGCTCTAAGTACTGTGCCGAGTGCTGAATCGCAACAGTGCTGGTACTAGGAGAATCCGGAAGAAATGCTGGCAACATCGTCAAACGTGCATACTTCTCCAGAGTAGGAGTCAACTCATAGGTGCCAAAGCGGAATACCTGCCTGTCAGATCGCCAATGCTCTAGCATCCCATCTACGAATCATGCAGGAACCTGAAATGCCAAAAGAGTCATGGTATGCTGCAGTAATATATCTACGGTCACCCTGTCTGATGGTGACATACTATCATACCACGATCGCATACCCGATGCCACCACTAATGGTGGGGTATGATATATACGGCTAAATGTCGAAGAAGACATCTGTGAGGGCCGTGTCATAAGACCATCCAGGGGTCAATGCCGAGTATCTCTGGACATACATATATATGCATAACATGATACATGCATAACAGATAATGGATAACAATATGATATAGGGAATGGAAAAGATTGTGCATACATTCCTAAGTATATCATCATCTAATACATCAGCTCTGTACAGCTATAAATACAGGAAAATGGGGCACAGACGCCCTACTACTAACAGGCCTATCAAAAGATATAGCGAGAATGGGGAACAGCCACCCAATATCTAACAGAGGCCTATCAAAAGATATAATGAGAATACATCAGAAAAAGACAATGGTGTCGATATCCACATCATCAATCATGTCCACCTGATGTAACTCCTCCTGAGTCACTGGATCTCTATCAACAGGGATGTCAGGCCTATAAAGAGGAGGATCTACGCCGGCAAAACCAAATGGGTCGTCCGAAGGGCCAGCGCCTGAGCTAGAAGGAACAAATGACTCCGCCTCTATTGGATCTCTGCCCAAGTGCCGAATAAATATATGTGCATGGTCCAACTGACAGATCAAGCTATCAATCTAGGTCACATGCGTCGGATCTCGGACACAAGCTATCCAATCCATCATCATCAAGGATCCAGGAACCATGTCCCCCATAAACTGTGTGGCCCGAGACTGGGCTCCAATAGTACGAGGAAGCCACCAACGCTAGAATATCTCCTGAGTACATGGACCCTCTGATAATGCAAATTCGTCAACACCCAACAACGGGATATCAATGGCGGGTGACTGCGATACAGGCCAGTGACGCCTGACAGGAGGTAAGATCGGTATACGAATCTCCCCTGTGGTGCTCCTGATAGCACGCTCTCCTAGATAGAGCTCCCAACCGCCATCTGTGAAGAGTGGAACTTTCCTAGTGGAAATAAAATACTCGACCCCAGTCGGGTATCCATCCTCAAAACCCACTGTCAAGTGTTCCCCAAAATAGGGAAGCCAAGTGATGGTGTCGGCCGACAGCAACTCCAGCTGCATACGGCAATGAGTGAATCCCTCTGCTATAGGGACCTCGGGCAGAATCGAATGATGCCATCTTTGTCCTCGTGGATAGGTATCTAAACCTAACACACTCACGGGACGCAAACAGGGAAGCCTCTCATAGGCCCAAAACTGTCAACACAATGGCAAGACATCTGCTATCAGTAAACACTCTTACCCTATAAATGGGAAAAGATAAGAGAAATACTCACCAGCAGAAATGGGTAAAATCCTAGCCAAGCCTCGGTCAAGCCCTGTGAGCGCATACCCATGCCCCGGAGGAAATAGGCAAAGGTATAGAAGCCCCAATCGTACTCTCTAATACGGTCCACGTCACGCGTAGCGCTGACCAAAGCAAAAGATACCGTGGAAGAGTTATATGCTATGAAGCAGCCTCGAATGATCATCAGGACCTGATCTTGACATCATCAGGCATGGGCTCACTCAATAGCCCGCTCACAGCATCCACGTTCAAATGACCTGAACGGACGGTCCTGCCTTTGAGCGCCGCCGCCGGAACTCCTAACAAGGATCTGACGGCAGTAGGGGTAATATTCGCCATGCAAGGCACTGGCTCCCCTCCAAACCCCACGTCGGTGATAAATCGCCAATCCATCGGCGTCATCATCAACTCGCAATCCAGCAGGTGGAGTGACTGAGTCTAGTGAAACCACCGCTCAAACAATGCCCTGAGGTAACCCCAGGGACAACGACGGGGAAGGATGGAGAAGAATGCCCCAAATCCCCACTCATGCACTACTGCTCTATAATCAGGATGAAGCGCCTGGTACATGGAGTGGATGCTAAACCAGTTCCCTCGAGGCTGTGTAAAACCTGGAACCTGCATGAAATGTAGATCTACGTCAGAACCCTTTAATCCTCATCAATAGCAAAGAAGGAAAAGTAAAGTCTAACGCCATACCTCGTTAACATGTAACTACATCGATGGATGTCTGCCCAAATCACCCAGCAACTCTGGGTTCGCCACCTGAATGCTCGGAAGCTCCCTACGAGGGACAGGTACAGCAGGAGCGGGATCCTCTATTGGAATATTCGCCTCCTTGTCCGCAACGTCTGGAACACCTATCTGGACAGTACGTATCACGGCCTCCACCAATCGTCGAGGCTGTCTGACAGAACGGGGACGAGGAACTTCAGAAGCCCTCCGCCGTACGCCAGAAAAGGTCCTATAGGAACTGCTCGACTGATCCGGATCCATAATATCTGGACAACAAGTCTCCAAATCACCTCAGAAAGGGTGTGATATTTCCTTACCTGGAGCTTTCTCTAATGCATTTATGATTATATGCATGCATGCATTTACTTTAACAAACAATAGAGTTAAAATGCATGACTACCCAATGCCTACCTTTTGAAAATTTTTGCCATAGTCCCCTTTGAAAATAGGACTATCCACATGCACTCAGGCATGTTTAGGTGGCCATTCAGTAGCACACCTGCCCCAAAGTCATATACACAATATATGCATTAAAAATCAAAAGCATCATGCATAAGGCCAACCTCAATGCTAGGAGTACTTTGCCTTTCTACCTTTTTGCTCATTGGACCTCAAATAGGACAAAAAAATAGCAGAAAAAGGTGCCAATTTGACTGTCTCAAAAGTCAAATCTTTTCACATCATTATGTTCAGCATGGTTTAAGACTAACATTTACTATGTTGAATATTTTTTATCAAGTCATTTGTGTATACATAACCACTACTATGTGTTTAGATGCATTTTGTGCGATAACTCACAATCTAACGGACAGAAACTAGAGAAAATACAGGCATACGTTACCAGGATAGTGTGGAACACTTGCACGGTGACAGAGTTTGCAGAAAGCAACCTGAACTCAGCAGATCTGAAGATGGCTCGCGATTTTCTCTAAGCGAAACAAGTTGAAAGTGACTTGTTAATGCTGCTGGCTGATGGATATATGATCCACGCCTGGCCGCAGGCCTATCTACGGCTGCAGCAGGTACACCTACGGCACCCCCATGTGGGTCCCATCCCTCTGGCTCAGTCCAGTTCGAGTTACAAAGGAGGTTCTACGAATTAAAAAGGTCAAATCGAGAATAAAAACACCACGCGATTGAGCAAAACTGCATACAATCCTGGTCTTCTCTGATGAGACTTTGAATCGGTACATCACGCATTGGTATTCGCCCACACACAGGGTACACTATACCAGTAATCTCAAATGATCTCAGTAAAGCTCGGCAATACCGTATGTAGGTCCAATGCCGCTTTCTCAGGATCATCATCCTTGTCAACCTAGGTCCCCGACGGGGGTTACAACGTCAGTCCCCGACGGGGGTTACAACGTGATTCCCTGACGAGGGTTACAACGTAGATCCCCAGCGGGGGTTATAACGTGTGTTCATCCGTTGACACACAAATCAACGAAGGTCAAGCAGCCTTGACATTATCTCAACCGATGGCAAGTAAACCCATCAGAGCATACACAGTTGTTCGATCAATGCATACGTCCCTAGTAGATCTCTCGAGGGGTTTGCAATGTGAATTCACGGCAGGGGATTACCATGTACATTCAAGCCATTGACACACACATCAACGAAGGTCAAGCAACCTTGACATCATTCCAGCCGATAGAGGGTTAGACCTATCAGAGCTCTGGAGCCATTCGGGGTTCTTACCACCCGATTACCTATATTCCCCGGCGAGGGGGTCACAACGTAATGTTCCGTTGATCTACACGACAGCATAAGTCAAGAAACATTGACAGTATATCCCACAAGATTTTTTAGCCGTTAATTCACATATCGGTGAAATACACGTCAACGAAGGTCAGGCATTCCTGATAGCATTTGCTATTGGCAGTAACTCCAACAGAACCCTGACATGTCCTGACGATACAAACCAGGAGATTGTCATCAAGGAGGATGGATGATGGAATATGTTATACACATTCTCAAACAGATCAAGCTTTATCCCCACATATCTCTTACACATAAGAGGTATCTCTGTAGGATCAAGTCCTTATCCAGGAATTTGATGATAACCCCAACATCAACATCCTGACAGATTCAGATTATACATCAAATCTGGTCATCATTGCCAATCCCTAGTTGAAGCAACAAGGAGCCAGCAATTATCCTCAGCGTGTTGGGCTACAACCCTATACACATGCATCATACATCATGTTGCCATCCACAGTACCATGTTCATTTTATTATATTTCAAGTGTCTAGGATTCTTTATCCTACCCATGCATCGCCATGCATGAGTATGATAAAGAGGGGCATCTGTAGACACTCAAAATTTTCTGTACTACTGACACTAACATTGCAGGAAGGCAGATTCGTCTTTTATGAGAGAACCCTGAAAGATAATCCACAACCATACCGGATACTACCGGAGGTTCAGCATTAACCCCAGATCGTAATCTGGGAGTAATCGTTCCAATCTTGGAGAACCTCGAGGCATGTAGATCAATACTGGAACACATACTAGAGAAGACCGATTGATCTCAGAGATAATCCCGAGGTATCTAGTCTCAGCCCTAAACATAGGAATAGCCTCCAACCTTGGTGATAGCCCCAAGGAAAGTAATTTTGGCATTAACCCCGGAAATGCTTGTTACAAGTGCAACCAGCTTTAATCTCAGTGCTCACAACGAGATACACTGTTTCAGCCCGGCGATGACATTGGGAAGACAGACACACCTCAAAGATGACAATGAGGACTTTCAATCAATTGCAACAGTCCAATCCCAGCGAAGTTGAGCAACGTTTGCTTTATAGACCCAACCCGGCAATAGCACCGGAAAGGGGCAATATCGTCATCTGACCAACACGATGCCACGCCAAGTCCTCTCAACACATCTACGTAATAACGACCCACAAGGCTAACCAATCCCGAGTTGCTATTGTGCGGGGCAACGGATGAAAGTTGAAGCTTGAAGACCAGAGGGCACCGTCTCATCTTCAAAGACTTCGTACAAACTCTAATCCCATGCCATCGTATAAACTCTTGACAACGGTGGTCCGAAATAGGTCCTGTATACCTCAAACTGATGCCGGATTGTACTTCAGAAAAACTGAGTGGACATTATAGTGCCCGCGTGCACGTACTTCGAGACGACCCGACCCGACCCGCCTCTGGTACACCTACGGCTGAGCCGCAGGTATAAATAAGAGGCTTGGGGTGCTGATTTTTAAGAGAAAAAAGACGGGGAAACCCTGCAGAATTCGCTCTACACTTGCCATACAGTGTATTTTTTCCACTTTCAACACCTGTGAGCTCATATATAGCCCTCTTTTGTACCTCCAAAAGCCAGTGTTTACCCACTCTAAAGATATAGAAGTCTTCTTTGGCAGCCCATTGTAAGCCTTCTCACATACTTTAGAGTCTTTCTCTTCAATTTTGCACACACCCTTCTACACGTTGAGAGTCGTGTTGCTTTCTTTTGCCCGGACTTCGGTCCGTGGTTTCATTTCAGTCTATATATATATATATATATATATATATATATATATATATATATATATATATATATATATATATATATATATATTGACTAACATTACCGAGTTATGCCTCGGTTGAGCCTAGACTTCGGTCTGGAGCGTTTATTTTCTTTTCTATATATATATTTATATATATATATATGAACTGTGTATCAGACTTTGTTCGATTGAGCCTAAACTTCGATTTGGTGCGTTTCTTGCTTTAATATATATATATATATATATATATATATATATATATATATATATATATTATATATATATATATATATATATATATATATGCTTATATATATTAATTGTGTGTCGAACTTTGTTCGATGAGCCTAAACTTCGGTTTGGTGCGTTTAATTGTTTTCTTATATATATATATATATATATATATATATATATATATATATATATATATATATATATATATATATATATATATATATATATACTTATATATGCAAACTGTGGTCGTACTCTGTTCGATGAGCCTGGATTTTACATCCGGTGCGTTTACTCGCTTTTATATATATTTGTTTATATATATATGAACTGCTATCGAACTCTGTTCGGTGAGCCTGAATTTTATATCTGGTGCGTTTACATGCTTTTATATATATATATTTACATTTTGTCCCACCAGGAGTTTACTTCGTGGTGGTTGACCGTTTTTACAGCTTTATCTACGTTTTGTCCCGCCTGGAGTTTCTTGCGTGGCGGTTGATAGCTTTTAACAGCTTTATTTACATTTCTGATCCCCCATGTAGCTACCTCGTGGTTGGTGATCATGTCTGTATATATATATATATATATATATATATATATATATATATATATATATATATATATATATATATATATATATATATATATATATATATATATATATTTACGGCTTTTATATATATATACCTGCTTACTGCTTTCATACAAATTACGATATCATGTGAGCCTAGGAATCATGTGATCATAGATTCATCCCATTAGATCTAGATTCGGTTCCCGTGATGGACATTTTCAGCTGTAAGTAGCTTGTAAATTATTCTGCGGTGTCTGAATTTCCTCAGATGGTTTCCATACCCACGAGGAAGTCGGCATTATTTTGTACATTATTTTCGTACGGATGCTTCGCAGCCGTCAAATAAAATCAACTAAGCCGCACATTTAATAAAAATGGGAGTGCAAAAGGCCTCAATTATTATTGAGCGTCAGGGTTTGAAAAACCTCTTTTATAAAACATCACTGCCATATCTTGCTAAAATTGAATTTTTACATAAATTCAAACCCTACGTATATAGGTGCGAACGAGGCCTTGTACCACTTTCAAATAACAGCACATTGACTCACACACACACACACATTCAGATAATAGTTTCTTGAAAAGAGGCGGTCACCATGGTAACACGGATGTCGGGGGGTGCCTAGCACCTTCCCCCCGCATAACCAAGTCCCCGGACCCTAAATGAATCTCGGTTTCACCTACCCGTATAGGTGTGTCACATCACTGGGTCAATGGGCAAACCTTTTCACGGTTGTATTGGTACAACCATTTAAAAAACCAACTGGAGTCTCTTAACAGTCCATCGCCGACATTATACATGTCGGACCTTTTTTACTTGTTTTTTCAAACAAATATCACCTAAAACGAGAACACCAAAGAACAAGTAACGGAAAGGGACATCTAAAAATCCTGACATCGACAGCGGTCTTCTCCTCCGGATATATGGTGGCGGGTGTTTTAATAGATGGAGGTTCCTCTCTAAATATCTGTCCATACGCTACCTTGGTGAAGATGAATATCAATCCCAATCGAATTCGGAGTAGCCATACCATCATCAAAGCTTTTGATGGAGCCCGCCGTAACTCGGTTGGAGTAGTTGAGCTGCCAATTGAGATTTGTCGTCATATATTCTACGTATCCTTCCATGTGCTCAAGATAGATTCGGGATACAACCTGCTCTTGGGACGACTATGGATTCACGTGGTAGGGGCAATCCCCTCCACTCTTCACCAACAGTTGAAATACATCATCAACAATAGCCTGGTCACAGTCAACGCTGAACCAGAGATTCCTCAGCATGGGGACATGCCGCTCATCAATTCCAATAAGGATGCTGAGCCAATTAGTTTTCATGCTTTGGAAATAAGCAATACCCAATACCATGTTATTGGAACGCCATTGCCCGAACCCCAGATTTCTGCCGAGGTAATGTCGGCCATGCAAGAAATGATATCGTTGGGTCATAAACTGGGACAAGGGTTGGGTAAATATTGCCAGGGTGTCAAATACCCTATTCGCTTAACCCAGCAAATTGGGACAGCTAGACTAGGCTATTCTGCCAGCTCTAGTCACAGGTATCCTCATAAGCATCAGCAGATTCCTGCATCTTCAACCATACGGTGTTTAGCTTCGCCTTCAATCTCTGAGTCCGCACAACCTCCCGTAAAGGTACCAGCCAATATAATGGCGATGTTATTTCCCAAACCGGTACCGGTGAAGGAGAAAGAAATCTTTGTTCCAGATCCCGCAGTGGAGGAAGAGGAATGAAGAATCAAGCAAGACGTCATCAGGATGATGTCCGACATACGCATCATCGTTCATGATGAGCATACCAACAGATACACCCCAGACGATGATTGCCCAGACGTAATGGCTATCATTCGGGACAGGGAGTATGATGATAATCCCTCTATCACTGCGGTTCACCCGGAATTTGCTCTTGCCAATTGGAACATCATTCCTTGCATTGGTCGTCAAGGGTAAAGTGGGTAGAAACTCTTTCTGCCCTGTAGATATAATAACTGCTTACTTTTCAGTACAATATTAGCGGTTTATTTTGCCAGTATATGCTAACACTGTGTATGATCAACACATTTCATATATACTAAGTGAAAGCATATTTTATTTCAGGACTCTGAATTTAGATGTGCCTGTGCTTGCTGATACGGTGCCTCTTCTCCACAAGGATTGTACCTTTGATGTAGAGATGAATTTAGCCTTGGTGGATATACCGGATGACATTGAGGTGCCTCCAGAAAATCAAGAATGGGTCAAAGACAAACCCAAACACAACCTTGATCAAACCACTCCTTTCAATCTTGGAACCTTAGAAAACCCTAAGTTAATCCAGATTGGTTCAGACCTTACCCCAAACTAACGGAATGACATGGTTACGCTACTAACCCAGTTCCAGGATGTGTTTGCATGGTCTCATAAAGATATGGTGGGTTTGTCCACTGACATTGTCCTTCATCGTATTCCCATCAATGAGGGATTCAAGCCAGTCAAGCAAAAGCTCAGATGATTGAAACCTGAATGGAGTTTAAAGGTGAAAGAAGAAATTGTGAAACAATTTCAAGCCGGCATCATAATGGTGTCTACGTATTCTGAGTGGATATCCAACATCGTGCCCGTACCTAAACCTGGAGGAAAGGTGCGAGTTTGTGTGGACTACCGGGACTTGAACAAAGCTTGCTTAAAGGATAGCTTTCCCGTGCCATTTATCCACATTATCATTGATAATACTGCGCAATACGACATGTACTCCTTTGCAGATTGCTTTGTGGGGTATCATTAGATCATGGTTGCCGAGGAAGATCATGAAAAAACTGCTTTCATCACTCCTTGGGGAACTTTTTACTATAGACGGTTGTCATTCGGCCTCATCAATGCTGGAGCTACCTATCAACGAGCTATGATGGCTCTTTTCCACGACTTAATGCATAAAGAGATCGAGGTCTACGTGGATGACATTATTGTTAAGTCCCGGAAGGAGGATGACCATATAGACCATCTCAGGAAGTTGTTCAATAGGTTGCGTAAGTATTACTTGAAGTTGAATCTAGCTAAGTGCACCTTTGGCGTTAAATCAGGCAAGTTGCTAGGATTTCTAGTCAGCCACAAAGGCATAGAGCTGAATCCTACCAAAATCCAAGCCATAACGGAAATGCCCATTCCTCAGACAGAAAAGGAAATACGGGGATTTTTGGGAAGAATCAACTTCATTAGCAGGTTTATCTCTCAACTCACAGTAACCTGTGAGCCAATCTTCAACCTATTAAGGAAGAACTCCTCCATGAAATGGAATAAGGAGTGCCAAAATTCCTTCCTTACAATCAAGAAACAGCTAATCAAAGCTCCCATCTTGGTACCACCCAGGGATGATGTTCCCATGTTTATGTATCTGTCCGTAAGTGACAATGCCATGGGCTGCCTGCTGGGACAGAAGGACGATAGAGGCCTAGAACGAGCTATCTATTACCTCAGCAAAAGATTCAGCAGCAATGAACACAAGTACACTCTGATCGAAAAGACGTGTTGTGCTTTAGCATGGGCTGCCATGAGGTTACAACATTACCTCCATAGTCACACAACCCATCTCATATCCCGCGTGAATCCTCTCAAGTATGTGTTCGATAAACCCATACTGAATTGTCGACTGTCCAGATGGCAGTTGATCCTACAACAATTTAACATCTTATATATGTGACTCAAAAGTCCATCAAAGGTCAAAGAATTGCGGATCAACTGGTCGACGCACCATTAGGGGATTTCAAACCCTTAGAGACATATTTTCCCGATGAAGGAGTAATGACAATTCAGCAACACCATCAGTACGATACACGCCAAACGTGGAAGATGTATTTCGATGGAGCTGTTAATATGGAAGGTTCTGGAGCTGGAGCAGTTCTAGTATCTGATACGGGGGAGTAGTATCCCGTCGTCGACAAATTAAAGTTTGTCAGCACCAACAATACGGCTGAGTATGAAGGCTATCTTACGGGGCTAAAACTTGCCCATTCAATGGGCATCAGGTGGTTAACTGTCCTTAGAGATTCGGAGTTGGTAATCAGACAATCCATCAGAATTTATCAAACCAAGGAACTACATTTGCTGCCTTACCATCGGCAGGTTTTAAAGATAACTTTTGTATTCGAAGAAATATCCTTTCTCCACATTCCTCATAATAGGAATGATTTCGCAGACGCGTTAGCAATTTTGGCATCCTTGATTCGCATATCAGACAAGGAACACTTGCCAAGCGTCACAATTTCCCTGTATAAGGCCCCAGCCTATGGGAATTACGTTGGAGAAGTATCGGATGAGCTACCTCCCATCCAACATCCTTGGTATCAGCATATCAAGGAATATCTACGATATGGATCTACACCCGCTGAGGCGAGCCCGACTGAGAAAAGGTGGATCCACCGACTGGCTATGAAATTCTACCTGAGTAGAGATGCGCTCTATAAAAGAGATGTTTAGACAAAGATCAAGCCCAAAGGCTTATGGATGAAATCCATGGCGGAGTCTGTGGCCCCCACATGAGTGGCCCCCTCCTCGTTAAGAAAGTCCTCAGGACGGGACACTATTGGCTATCTCTCAAAACTGATTGCAATGACCACGTCAGGAGATGCTATCAGTGCCAGATATATGGGAATGCTATACACGCCCCTCCACGGGAACTTCACAATATGAGTTCACCTTGGCCTTTCTCAATGTGGGGAATGGACGTTATCAGGCCCATTGAGCCTAAAGCCAGTAATGGTCATCGATTTATCTTTACCATGATCGACTACTTCACCAAGTGGGTAGAAGCAACCTCCTTCCCCTGGGTTACTAAAGAAGTCATCATTACTTTCATCAAAAACAATGTCATTTGTCGATATGGACAACCAGAGGTGATTGTGTCCGACAATGCCAAGAACCTTAACAACAAAATGATGGGGGAATTATGCATTAAATTCCACATCAAACACCTCAACTCAGTCATCTATCGTCCGAAGATGAATGGTGCTGTTGAAGTGGCAAACAAAAACATCAGAAAGATTATGCAAAAGATGTCCGCCAATCACAAAAATTGTCCTGACCTATTGCCTTTGACTTTGTTAGCCTACAGAACCTCAATGCACACTTCCACTGGGGCAACCCCCTATGCCTTAACCTATGGGATGGAAGCTGTGCTCCCCATAGAAGTTGAGATGGAATCCCTCAGAGTATTGATAGACGCTCAGTTGGATGAAGACCAATGGGTACAAGATAGGTATCACTAATTGTCTCTAATAGACGAAAGGCAAACCGCGGCTATCTTCTATGGTCAGTTATATCAGCAAAGGATCGCCCGATCCTACAACAAAAAAGTCTGACTACGGCAATTCAGACAACATGACTTGGTTTTGAAGAAAATACTGGACAACCAAGATCAGTCTAAGGGAAAATTTGCTCCTAACTAGGAAGGCCCGTTTATTGTTAACGAAGTATTAACAGGAGGCGCTCTCAGATTGCAAGAAATGGACGGCGATAAATTTTTGCAACTCATCAACTCAGACGCCGTGAAAAGGTACTATGTCTGAAGCTACCCTTATGTAAGCATCCTGGTAGTAGACCATCAGGTCACCAGTCATTCCGGTTCTTTAAACCTTTACCACAAATAACTTTTCTACACTTTGCCCTCAGGGAAACATACCTTTCAAGCCAGCAACCTGGCTTTCTCCTTTGTATTCCTGTAACTTAGGTCATCCCACCGTGGATTGAACCTCTTACGTATACAGTTTGGCTACCCATACATGGGATCAAACTTTTCACCTGCAGTTTATCCTCAACCTAGGATTAAACTCTCTCCTCCCCACACTCTGACCTGCACATGGGATTACGCTTTTCATCTCGCCCTGAGGGGCGAACTACGTCGACCTGATCTCCTCTTTAATAGGAGTACGTAGGCAACCATTTCATATGGCCTTGTCGAAATAAAACAAAAAAAACAAAAACATTCCCACACCATTCCTGCCACATATAGCGTTGAACCTCTTACACCAGGTTCAAACTACGTAGACCTGATCCCCTCTTTAATAGGAGTACGTAGGAAGCCATTCATGGTGCGGTCTCACCCCCTACCAAAACACAAACTCTTGTCAGTTGGTATTGGGATCATCCTTCAATCCACTACATTTCATTCGGCTTTAGACCAAAGGGATGGAATTACCTGAACTCCTCCCAAATAGGAGATTCGGCAACCATCTAAGCGGCGGTTGTACCTCGAAGAGTAACACCAATCCATAAGAGATGGAATTAACTAGGCTTCTCCTGAATAGAAGTGCTGGCGACCATCTGTGGTGCGGTCAATCTCAAAGAGGAAAGCCACACTCCTCTCCTCATTTCCATACAGAAACCAGTCCCAAGACACCGAGAGATGGTAGGGATACATACAGATCGATGATCCATTCTGAACTATCCAGAGACAACTTAATGCCCATCCACCGAGAAGGAATTTAGAATACATCACGATCACAAGCCCTGAAGCAGCAGGGAAAATATCAAGCAAACAGCAAGGCATATCTAAAAGGGAAGTGATCAAAAAAATATTTCCCTGTCACATATATATAATGATGTTTGATATACACAATGTAAACACTACATGACAAAATGGTTAAGCTAGTCTGTTCAGGAAAATACAAGATCACCTACGAGTCAGGGTATATATGAGCTAACAAGCCCAACATGGCGTTCCTCTCAGAAGATGGAGGTAAAGCTGTGGTGTAAGACCCCGAATTTTATGAAATAAAAGCATTCAATTTTTCTTATAATTACAATTCAGTAAATGGTTAAATTGATAAAAAGTTAAAGTTATGGGTGAAATGTGAAAATTTTTCAAAATAAACAAGTTGTTATAAAATAATCATTGTTGTCGGAGAATATTTGTTGGTCGTGAAATATTCTTTCTGTCGGAGAATATTCGTACGACGGCGCAGCTATTTGTGGGCCCCATAACGGAAAACGGTCGGATGAAAATAACGATAAAAATTGAGTTTTTATAATTAACGGCGTAGTTATTACCGTTAACACTGTTGGAATACCTGGTGGTTAAAATACAGTAATACGCGTAGTTGCACAGTAGCACAATATCAGTTGCACAGTAGCACACGATATTGCATAGTATTTTTGAATTATTGATTCTTACGTGAGAAGACACTACTCAATAATTGTTACAGTAATTACTGTTCAATATTTTATTTTATTGATTCAATAATTTCTGCGTTGATATTTTATATTATTGTTGTTTCAATAATTGTCACTGCACAGTATATCCATTATCAGATCAATAATTCATATTATTTGAATAATATTATTAGATAACATTATTGGCAATGTTTAGAAAGTTCTGTCAAAGAGAGGTTTGGTCACCTAATTGCGCGTCAGTAAGGAGAAATCCTTATCGGAAAGCCCCCTCTTTCTTGGAAACTGCCTGGTTGTCATTATTGTAATTCTGTAACATTATTTGTGAATAATTAATTATTAATTTATATGATAAGGAAATATTTATTTGATGTGGATATAAATGATGGATTTATTTATGTGGTTATAAATGAAAGAATTAATGTTGAGGTATTTTATCAGTATTTTATAGGATTGGAGGTATTAAAAGATCAAATCAGTGTTCTTACAGCTTTATTATGTGAGTTATAATTTTTAATCTGACCGTTGGATCGTTGTGATTTTTGGATATGTTATACATATATAAGTTGAGTATATGTCCATAAATTTTGAACCGTTAAAAATGAGCGTATAATTTGTTATGAATTTTAAGAGGTAACTAATTCAGAAATTAGGTTTTGGTGAAAAATTCTAGAATTGAGTGGGCCCCACTCTTAGTTGTTGGGGAAGATGGCAGATTTTTGGTGGGTGGAATAGTAGCAAGTAAAGCCATCAGGTAGCAGGTCAAGTCTGCTTCGGCGTGCTAACATTTTCCTATAAATAGAGGGCTAAGTTAGAATTGAAAATCACACCAGAATTCATAAGTTTTTTCTCTTTTTCTCTCTAGATTATTGAGTGTATTTTATGAGTATTTAGATACTTGGTGAGTTGATATTCATCAGTGCAAGTTTCCTTCAGCGTCATATCCGATATCCAGTCAAAAGTGCTGCTCTTTTGAGGTAAGGGATAGTAAGAGATTTTATAGCTTGATAATCCTATATGAGGTATATGCAGATTTTTTATGAGGGTTTTGGTTATTGGTGATGAAAACTTATGAATTTGGCATTTTAGGATGATTAAATGCATTATTTAGTAAAGTGTAAACAATTAAAATAAATTGTTTATAAGTTTAAGAAATGTTATTCTTTCAATATCATTATACCGAAATATTTGTATGAATTTTATTGTGAAATTTTTACCTTCTTGAGTCGGGGTTACTATTCACGAGTTACTATTCACGAGTTACTATTCATGAGTTACTATTCATGAGTTACTATTCACGAAATTACTATTCATGGGTTACTATTTACGAGTTACTATTCATGACAAAATTGGTTTATTTTTCTAACCAAATTATAGTTGAGTTATGAATATTACTCTTGAAATTAAATCTATATGTTGATCATATTATTTTTATTATCATAAATAACATTTTTATAACCCTAATGATGATATTTCTCTTTGACTTGAGTGTAAAGATGGGTAAATTTTTGGTATGATCATGACTATGGGTTCTCTTTGGCCAATAGTGCAAAGTTAAATTGTTAACTAGTATGATCATGACCATTGAATTTATAATTGAATATCTTTAGCTTAAGTGCAAAGGTGAATTGATCAACATGGTTATAATTATTATATATATAAATTATGAAATGATTATATATTTTTTTGAGATAATAATATATTTGGCTTGTAGAGCAAATATGAATTGTTGATGAATATATTTGGTCTGTAGTGCAAATATGAACTGTTGAGGAATATCTTTGGCCTGTAGTGCAAAGATGAATTGTTGGTGAATATCTTTGGCCAGTAATGCAAAGATGAATTGTTGATGAATATCTTTGGCCCGTAGTGCAAAGATGACATGTTGTTGAATATCTTTGGCCAGTAGTGCAAAGATGAACAGATGTTGAGATGAACATGACCAACTGGTGATACAAATAAATATCTTTGGCCGTAGTGTAAAGATGACGTTATTAGTATGATTATGATCAGGAAATGTAATTTGGTGTAACCATGATCTTTGATGTTTCAGGTAAAGATAGGTGATGAAAATTATCTTCGTCCTTGATGAGAAGAGGAATTTAGAACTACAATTATGATTATGAGTTATTCATATGATTGTGGACCAGAATTGTTGATTGATGTTACATGGATAAAATATTGTTGGTGAATTTTTAACATGGAGAAGATAATAGACTTTATAGTCTATTTGACTCTTCTAATGGATTGCTCGTTCCGCTGCAACTATGGTTGAATTTTTTTTATCATCTACCATATGTTCTAAATCTCTGATTTATTATTGATGAAGGCTATTGATAATTTAATTATCTTTAGTCATGATATTCTTTACTGAGCTAGTTGTGCTCACCCTTTTGCTTCACAATTCCTTTCAGGTAATAAAAGTGTAGCTGGGTCGAGTGGGGGATAATAGGAAAATAGAACGGTGGTCTATAGCTGTTGAGGGTGAGGCGAACCCAACGTTGGAAGGCTGTTTTGTCACTATCATACAAGATGGCTAATGACATACAACCTCGTATCATCATAAGACAGGGATGTGCTCATCCACTTGCTGAGTATATATACGAGCACTACCTATATAATCTTGGTGTTTGTTTGAAGTATAATTCTCAATTAGAGATAGTGGAGATAATGATAAGTCAAGAGAAGACTCACCATTGGGAAGATTATGATAGTAATCTTCTCGTTTTTCTTTGGGGTCTATTAGGTTAACCAAGGATAATTCTGTGGCCATATGATATCTATCATAACCTAGAAGCATGGCCTCCCATGTACGAAGGTTTCCTTGAGCACTTCCCAAAGATTCTAATTTCTAAAACAGTTGTTGACTATACCTTTATGTAAGATGTCATTGTGAGGTGCTGTCCATGGTTGGGACATAAGTCACATTTGGTAAATATTTGTATCCAAACTCACAGCATATGTGTTGTTGTATTTTGCACGACAATTGTTGTAATAAAGTTGTAGTTATTTTATGTACCATGTATTTGGCGACTCAGAATAGGTTGGATGGAATGGACCTATTTTGGGGTTGTCACATGTGGTCTCCTGTATGAGAATATCCACACGACCCAACAGATCTGTAGCCATCTGCATGGTGACCATATGATCATCAATATATGCGCTCATCTCTGCGATCATGCCAGTGGTAAGGGACCTCACTGCAGTACTATCTGTGACGGCTACATCCCGGGCAGATATGGTGATATCCCGCTCAACTATCACTGCATCTCTGGCTGATACAGCCTCATCTCGCTCAATGACGGCGGCATCTCTACGAGCCAAGGCCTCGTCTCTCTCCAATAGAGCGGCCTCCCTCCCATCAAGAGCAGTCGACATCATAGATCGAATCTGATCTCTCTCAAAGGTCATCAGATGAAGACTCTGCTCTAAGTACTGTGCCGAATAATGAATCACAACAGTACTGGTACTAGGAGAATCCGGAAGAAATGCTGGCAACCCAGTAGTAGGCTCCTCCTCGATGTAGGTATCAATTTCTTCCATGGGCTCTACATCATCTAACTCACTCTCCGGGACTACAAATACTGCTGCAGCCGATAAAATCTCTGTCTCCATCCACGCGAAATACTCTGCGGAATAACCAGGATGACTGACAAAAAAAGCTGCTATCTCACGTCGATCCCAGCAGGCATATACCCGAGATCGGTCCTCTGTTGAGAGGTACCGAGAAGCTGAATGCTGACCTGTCGCCCCCTCAAAAGGATGAAAATCCTGGAACTGGTCGAACTGCGACATCACGGTCAATGGGTGATAAGTGGTCACTCCCCTCAAACCAGCCAGAGGGAGATAGTCCATGCCCGGAGCATGAGTAATGAAGCTGTATGGTGAGCTAAGCCCCGAACACAGCAGTATACTGAATGGATCTCTGATATCTGCCAAGAATGTGGACCAGGACAGAGCATCTATACACTCTGATGGCTGAAAAGAGTATGACATAGCTACATCATGGGTGAAGCAGTACCCATGCAGTCTAAAAGTGCCAATCGGTCTCAAGTGTGACATGAACCACACATATAGAATGATTGAGCTACCTGTGAACACTCTTGTAGGATACGTGCAACAATATGATGCCGACCGCAGGGTCTCTGCTACAATCATAGGTACAATGGTACGACCCTCCCTAAGAGCTCTCACGGCCATGACAACGCCTATATCTATCTCATCCATATATCGCGGCATATACACATATGACAATACACATAGCATCAGTACGTCAACTCTGGCCAAGCGCCAATGAGCCTCCGGTGTGGTGAAATCCCCGGAATGTCGTGAATAGATATCCTCCGAGACAAATCTGTCGTACAGAAAACGCTGGGATATCACATGGCCAGATGTCAACTCATCATGTACCACTCTGTGCCTCAATCCTGTGAGAGTCATGAATCGTCTGCTCATATGAATCGTCTGCTCATGTCTCCCAAAGCCAGATGCACGCAAGGTCTGTCTAGAGGCAGCATCGTCAATCGTGCATACTCCTCCAGAGTAGAAGTCAACTCATGGGTGCCGAATCGGAATACCTGCCTATCCGGTAGCCAATGCTCTATCATCCCATCCACAAATCTTGCGGGAACCTGAAAAGTCAAAAAGGTCATGGTATGCTGCAATAAATGATCTACAGTCACCCTATCTGGTGGTGACATGCTATCATACCATGATCTCATACCCGATGCCACCACTGATGGTGGGGTATAATCTATGCGGTTAACTGTCGAAGAAGACATTTGTGCGGGCCGTGTCATAAGACCATCCAGGAGTCAATGCCGAATATCTCTAGACATACATACATATGCATAACATGATACATGCATAATAGATAATAGATGGCAATATGATATAGGGAATGAAAAAAATAGTGTATACATTCCTAAGTATATCATCATCTAATACATCATCTCTGTACAGCTACAAATATAGGGAAATGGGGCACAACCACCCAATATCTAACAAAGGCCTATCAAAAGGTATAGCGAGAATGGGGCACAGCCACCCAATATCTAACAGAGGCCTATCAAAAGATATAACAAGAATATACATCAGAAGAAGACAATGGTGTCGATGTCCACATCATCAATCCTGTCCACCTGATGTAACTCCTCCTGAGTCACTGGATCTCTATCAATAGGGATATCAGGCCTATATAGAGGAGGATCTGCACCGGCAAAACCGAATGGGTCACTTGAGGGGCCAGCGCCTGAGCTGATAGGATCAAATGAAGCCGCCTCTCTCGGATCTCTGCCCAAATGCTGGATAAATATATGTGTCTGGTCCAACTGTCGGGTCAAACTATCAATCTGGGTCATATGAGTCGGATCTCGGACACAAGCTATCCAATCCGTCATCACCAAAGATCCTGGAACCATATCCCCCATAAACTGTGTGGCGCGGGACTGAGCTCCAATAGTGCGAGGGGACCACCACCGATGGAACGTCTCCTGAGTACATGGACCCTCTAACAATACAAAATCGTCAACCCCCAACAATGGGATATCAATGGCGGGTGACTGCGATACAGGCCAATAATGCCTGGCAGGAGGCAAGATCGGTATACGAATCGTGGTGCTCCTAATAGCACGCTCTCCTAAATAGAGCTCCCAGCCTCCATCTGTGAAGAGAGGAACTCTCCTAGTGGAAATCACATACTCGACTCCAGTCGGGTATCCATCCTCAAAACCCACGGTCAGGTGTTCCCCGGAATAGGGAAGCCATGTGATGGTATCAGCCGTTAGCAACTCCAGCTGCATACGGCAATGAGTGAATCCCTCAGCTACAGGGACCTCTGGCAGAATCGAGTGATGCCATCGTCGTCCTCGTGGATAGGTGTCTAAACCTAACACACTCACGGGACGCAAGCATGGAAGCCTCTCATAGGCCCAGAACTGCCAACACAAAGGCAAACATCTGCTGTCAGTTAACACTCTTAACCTATACATGGTAAATGACAAGAGAAATACTCACCAGCAGAAATGGGTAAAATCCTAGCCAAGCCTCGGTCAAACCCTGTGAGCGCATACGCATGACCCAGAGGAAATAGGCAAAGGTGTAGGAGCCCCAATCATACTCTCCAATATGGTCCACAACACGTGTAGCGCTGATCAAAGCGAAAGATACCGTTGAAGAGTTGTATGCTATGAAGCAGCCTCGAATGGTCATCAGAAACAATCGCCGCAGAACGCGATCCCTGATTCTGACATCATCAGGCATAGGCTCACTCAATAGCCCGCTCATAGCATCTACGCTCAAAGGACCTGAACGGATAATCCTGCCTTTGAGCGCCGCCGTCGAAACTCCTAATAAGGATCTAACGGCAGTAGGGGTAATATTTGTCATGCAAGGCACTGGCTCCCCTTCAAACTCCATACCTGTGATAAATCGCCAATCCATAGGCGTCATCATTACCTCACAATCTAGCAGATGGAGTGACTGAGTCTGATGGAACCATCGCTAAGACAATGCCCTGAGATAACCCCAGGGACAACAACGGGGAAGGATGGAGAAAAATGCCCCAAATCCCTACTCATGCACTACCGCTCTATAGTCAGGATGAAGCGCCTGATACATGGAGTGAATGCTGAACCAGTTCCCTCGAGGCTGTGTAAAACCAGGAACCTGCATTAAATGCACATCAACATCAAAACCCTTTAATCCTCATCAATAGGAAAGAAGGAAGATCAAAGTCTAACGCCATACCTCATTAGCATGCAAATACATCGATGGATGTCTGCCCAAATCACCCAGCAATTCTGGGTTCACCACCTAAATGCTCGGAAGCTCCCTGCGAGGGATATTTACAGCAGGAGCGGGATCCTCTATAGGAATATCCGCCTCCTCATCCTCAACGTCGGGAACATCTACCTGGACAGGATGTATCATGACCTCCACCAACCGTCGAGGCTGTCTGACAGAACGGGGACGAGGTACTTCAGAAGGCCTCTACCGTACACCAGAAGTGGTCCTATAGGAATTGCTCGGCTGATCCGGATCCATAGTATCTGGACAACAAGTCTCCAAATCACCTCAGAAAGGGTGTGATATTTCCTTACCTGGAGCTTTCTAGAATGCATTTTATGACTATATGCATGCATGCATTTACTTTAACGTACAATAGAGTTAAAATGCATGACTACCCAATGGCTACATTTGAAAAATTTTAGCCATAGTCCCCTTTGAAAATAGGACTATCCACATGCATACAGGCATGTTTAGGTGGCCATTCAGTAGCACACCTGCCCCAAAGTCATATACATAATATATACATTAAAAAATTAAAATCATCATGCATCAAGCCAACCTCAATATCAGGAGTATTTTGCCTTGCTACCTTATGCTCAATGGACCTCAAATAGGACAAAAAATAGCAGAAAAAGGTGCCAATTTGACTGTCTCAAAAGTCAACTTTTTTCACATCATTATGTTCAGCATTGTTTAATACTAACATTTACTATGTTGAATATTTTTTATCTAGTCGTTTATGCATACATAATCACTACTATGTGTTTAGATGCATCTCATGCGATAACTCAAGATCCAACGGACAGAAATGAGAGAAAATACAGGCATATATTACCAGGATAGTGTAGAACACTCGTACGGTGACAGAATTTGCAAAAAGCAACCCGAACTCAACAGATCTGAAGATGGCTCACATATTTTCCTTCGCGCAACAAGTTAAAAGTGACTTATGAAACCAACCTGCTGGAATTTATCATCCACGGTTGGCCGCAGGCCCATATACGGCTACAGCAGGTGCACCTGCGACACCTCCATGCGGGTCCCATCCCTCTGGCTCGGTCTAGTTCGAGTTGCAAAGGAGTTCTTACAAGCTGAAAAGGCCAAACCCGGGATAAAAATGCTACGCGATTGAGCAGAATAGCCTGAAACCTTGGTTTTTCTGGATCCAACTGTGGCTTTCTTTTCATCCATTGGTATTCGACCGAACACAGGGTTTACTATACCAATGATTCAAGTTTTTGCATACCGCATGCGACAATACCGTACAGAGGTCCGATGCCGTCAGCATAAGGTTGTCACCCCAATCTTTTCACACAAGCTAATCTCCGACGGGGGTTATAACGTGAAATCCCCAGCGGGGGTTACAACGCATGCTCATCCGTTGACACACAAATCAACGAAGGTCAAGCAACCTTGATGTTGTTTCAGCTGATGGCAAGTGAACCCATCGAAGCATGGAAAGTTGTCCAATCATTGCGCACGTTTGTATTCATCACTCCCCAGTGGATCCCCGACGGGGGTTACAACGCATGCTCATCCATTGACACACAAATCAACGAAGGTCAAACAGCCTTGGCATTATTGCAGCTGATAGCGATTTAAACCTATCAGAGCTCTAGAGGTATTCAAGGTTTTCACACCCGACCACTCAGAACCCTGACGGGGGTTGCAACGCAATGTTCCGTTGATTCACACGTCAGCGGAGGTCAAGCAGCCTTGACAGTATATCCTACAGGATTTTTCAGTCGTTGATTCACATGTTGGTGAAGTACATGTCAACGAAGGTCAGGCATCCCTGACAGCATTTGCTGTTAGAAGTAAACCCAATAGAATCTTGGCATATTCTAGCGATACTAACTAGGAGAGGTCAATGTCATCAAAGAGGAAAGATGATGTAATATGTTATACACATCCTCAAGCAGATCAAGCTTTATCCCCAGAGATCTCTTACACATAAGAGGTACATATGCAGGATCAAGTCATTATCCAGGAAATTGGTGATAACTCCAACATCAACGTCCTAACAGATTCGGATTACACATCAAATCTGGTCATCGTTGCTAATCCCCAGTTGAAGCAATATGGAGCCAACAATTATCCCCAGCGTGTTGGGCCACAACCCCGTACACATGCATCATTGCATTTGCATCATGTTGCTATCCATAATATCATGTTTTTCTTGTTACATTTCAAGCGTCTAGGATTCTTTATCCTACCCATGCATCGCCATGCATGAGTATAATAAAGAGGGGCATCTATAGACACTCAAAATTTTTTGTACACCTGTCACTAACATTGCAAGAGATCATATTCATCTTTTAAGAGGGAACCCTGAAAGACGATCTATATCCATGCCGGATACAACCGGAAGTTCAGCATCAACCACGGATCGCAATATGGGAGTAACAATTCTAATCTCGAAGATAACCCCGAGACATGCAGATACAATACCGAAACACACACCGAAGAAGACCGATTAATCTCAGAGATAACCCCGAGGTATCCAGTCTCAGTCCCAACCATGGGAATAGCCACCAACCTTGGTGATAACCCCAAGGAATGCAATTTCAGCGATAACCCCAGAAATGCTTGTTACAAATGCAACCAGCTTCAATCTCGGCACTCACAACGAGATCTACTGTACCAGCCCAGCGATAACATCAGAAAGACATACACACCTCAAAGATGACAATGAGGACCTTCAACAAATTGCAGCAGTCCAATCTCAGCGAATCTGAGCAACGCCTGCTTTATCAGCCCAATCCGGTAATAACACCGGTGAGGGGCAACATCGTCATCTGACCAACACGATGTCACGCCACATCATCTCAACATAGCTACGCAACAATGTCCCATAAGACTAACCAATCCCGAGTGACTATTATGCGGGGTAACGGATGAAAGTTAAAGCTTGAAGACCGGAGGGCACCATCCCATCTTCAATGACTTCTCATAAACTCTAATCCCATGTCATTGTACAACTCTCGACAACGACGGTCCGAAATAGGTCCTGTATACCTCAAACGGATCTCCGGATTGCACTTCTGAAAGTTCGAGTGGACATTATAGTGCCTGAGTGCACGTACTTCGAGACGACCCGAGCTAAAAAACCTGAGCCCACCCGGGTTGCCTCTGGTACACCTACGGCCACCCTCTATAAATAGAGGGCTTTGGGTGGCCATTTTGTAAGAGAAAACGGCGAGGAAGCCCTGCCCCATTTGCTCTGCACTTATCCCAGGCAGTGTACTTTCCCCTTTTAAACACATGTGAGCTCATATATAGCCCTTTTGTACCTACAAAAGTCTGTGTTTACTCACTCTAAAGATATAAAAGTCTTCTTTGGCAGCCCACTGCAAGCCTTCTCACACACTTTAGAGTTCTTTCTCTTCATCTTTGCACACACCCTTCCACACGTTGAGAGTCGTGTTGCATATTTTGCCCGGACTTCGGTCCATGATTTATTTTTAGTTTTTCTATACATATATATTTATATATATATATATATATATATATATATATGGATTAACATTATCGAGTTATGCCTCGATTGAGCCTAGATTTCGGTCTGGAGTGTTTATTTGCTTCCTATATATATATATATATATATATATATATATATATATATATATATATATATATATATATATATATATGAACTGCGTGTCGAACTTTGTTCGATGAGCCTAAATTTCGGTCTGGAGCATTTACTGCTTTAGTATATATATACTTATATATATTAACTGTGTGTCGAACTTTGTTCGATGACCCTAAACTTCGGTTTGGTGCGTTTACTTGCTTTCCTATATATATATATATATATATATATATATATATATATATATATATATATATATATATATATATATATATATATATATTTACATTTCGTCCCACCTGGAGTTTACTTCGTGGTGGTTGACCGTTTTTACAGCTTTCTGTACATTTCGTCCGACCTGGAGTTTACTTCGTGGTGGTTGATCATTTTTACAGCTTTCTGTACATTTTGTCCCGCCTGGAGTTTCCTCCGTGGCGGTTGATAGCTTTTACAGCTTTATTTACATTTCTGATCCCCCGTGGAGGTACTTCGTGGTTGGTGATCATGTCTGTATATATATATATATATTTACAGCTTTTATATATATACCTGCTTACTGCATTTATATCAATTGCGGCATCATGTGAGCCTAGGAATCATGTGATCACAGATTCATCCCATTGGATCTAGATTCGGTTCCCGTGATGGACATTTTCAGCTATAAGCAGCTGGTAAATTATATCTGTGATGTTTGGATTTTCTCAGATGGTTTTCATACCCACGAGGAATTCAACACCTTTTTGTAAAGTATTTTCGTATGGATGTTTCTCATCTGTCAAATAAAATCAACCAAGCCGAATATAGAATAAAATGGGAGTCTAAAAGGTCTCAATTACTATTGAGCATCAGGGTTTGAAAAACCTCTTTTATAAAACATCACTACCATATCTTGCTAAAATTGAATTTTTACATAAATTCAAACCCTGTGTATATAGGTGCGAACGAGGCCTCGTACTACTTCCAAATAACAGCACATTGACCCACACACACACATTCAGATAACAGTTTCTTGAAAAGAGGCGGTCACCGTGGTAACATGGATGTCGGGGGGTGCCTAATACCTTCCCTCCGCATAACCAAGTCCCCGGACCCTAATGAATCTCGGTTTCACCGACCCGTTTAGCAGTGTCACATCACTGGGTCAATGTGCAAACCTTTTCTCGGTTGTGTTGGTACAACCATTTAAAAAACCAACTGGCGACTGTTAACAGTCCATCGTCGACATTATACATGTCGAACCTTTTTCACTTGTTTTTTCAAACAAATCTCACCTAAAATGAGAACACCAAAGAACAAGTTACGGAAATGGACAATTAAAAATCCCGACGTCGACATCATGGTCAAAACCAGTTGATCGGGCATGACCATGAACTTTCTGGGTAACCTAGAAAGCCTTTTACAGCGTCTGGCAACTTGTTGGGAGGTCTAGATCTGTCGTGTTGTAAGTGTTTTGGTGATGTTATTGTATACTGGTTATAGCCTGTTGTATGTATTCTATATCCATGGTTTTAGTTTCCAAAAATAGATAATATATCGAGTGTAATTAATGGTCAAAGTAGACCATTTGATCACGGATGCATTTTCTGGGAAACCCAGAATCGGTTTGAACAAAAATTTCTGACAAGCTTTGACTGTTTCATAACTTGTGAATCTGTTGTTGTTAAACTTCTGTGTTGATATGGTAATGTTCCTTGTCATGTATACTATAGATTTCAACCATTAACCAACTTGAATCATGACTGGAACCTATATTAAATGGAGCTTGAAAGTGTCCACTCAGATTGTCTGGGTTTCTGGAAAACCCAGAAATCGTCTGACATGTATTTTGAAGGCACAGATCTAATTGTTTGTTTGTTATATGACCATGATTTTGATTGGATATTGTAGAGTTACATTTCCTCTACATGATCCGTGTCTAAGTTAGCCTAAATCATGTGTAGATTAAGATTAACAGTTGATCAAACAGAGACCCTTGAAAGCTGGGCTGTCAGTGTTCTTGAGCTCAAGAACACCAACAGCGACGCTTTGTGTCGCTAAAGGCCTACAGCAACGGTTTTTAATATTTTTATTTTCTGAATATTTTGAAAATTATTTAAAAATAGAAATAAATTATAATAATTACTAAAAATTATTTTAAAAATTATTTTAAATTCTGAAAAATAACTTTTAATTATTTGAGACATTTTTCTTTAATAATTATAATTATTTGAATAAAAATGATATTTAATTTATTTAATTAGTATATTAAATAAATTAGAGAAAACTGATTTAATATTATGAAAAATTATTTTAAATAAGAATAATGTATTTAAAAATATTTTGAGTTATAAAATATAACTTTTAATATTTTTAGAGAATTTTTATTAATAAATTAATATTAATGGTATTAAATTTATTTAATTGTTAAATTAAATAAATAAGATAAAAATGATTTTATTTATTTAAAAATTGTTTTAAATGAGAATAAAGTGTTAGAAAGTATTTGTAATTATAAAATATTATTTTCAATATTTTTGGAGAATTCCCATTAATAAATTAATATTAATGATATTAGATTTATTTAATTGTTATATTAAGTAAATGAATTAAAAGTGATTTTATTGATTTAAAAAAAATCATTTAAAAATGAGAAAAATATTTTAAAAATATTTTAAGTTATAATTAATGACTTTTAATATTTTGATAATAATTACATTAATATTTAAATATTAATGGTGATAATTTAAAAATGATTTTAATTACTTTAAAATTCATTTAAGTAGAATATTAATGATTTAAGAATATTTTAAGTTATTAATAATAACTTTAATATTTTGACAGGTATAACATTAATATTTTTATATGATTAAATATTAATAATAATATGATTATTTGATAATTAAATCATTTAAAAATGATTTAAGTGTTTGAAAAATTATTATAAATTATAATAATTATTTAAAGCTTCCAAAAAATATTGTTAATTATAATTGATTTATCTAAATTAATATTGAAGCTTAGAGACCAAGATTAAATTGACAATCAATATGTAAATTATCGGATAAGGTGAATAGAATGTCGAGAATGGATCGAAGTCCAACCAGACCGAAATAGTTGGACTTGATAAGTGTTTATATAAGTTATAAACACTGATGTGGCTTTGTGATAATGTGCCTAGGAGAAGTTTGACTGTGAATTACAGTGTAACGTATTATGAAATATTGTGCTAATTGTGAGACTGATATTATTAGTTATAAGTCTTTCAAAAGTAGATAAGTTTATTATGTAGCTGTAATCAACGCGGAAGGCAAGTTTTCTAACTCAACCTTGAGTTATATTCATTCGAATATTATAGTGGTTAATTATTGCTAATTATACCATGTCCAGGGAATTTATTGTTGATTATTCGCAGTTAGTGCATGTTTAATAATTCAAATTGAATTATTGATTTAGAAAATATACATTAGCAGAATAACTGTTGTTGGATATTCATATCCATAGAAGATAGAATTGACAGTACAGATAATTCTTGTTTATTATCGAATTATGTTGAGAAATATCTTAGCTAATCATTCTGGCTAGATGAACATTTGTTAGAACTTGATAGATTCAAGAAAAGAATTCAATTATTATTGACAGATCGATGCCAATTATTTTGGCTAGATCGAGAAGTAATTAGAAATTGAAATCACAGTATTTCGTTGTTAAATCAAAATCTTGATTCTGAGACTGAGAAGAACAACCTTTTATATAAAGGGAATATTTTAAGTCGTATATTCGACCATTGCGCGCGACCTATAAGTATTATGCATAATATAGGGTACAAGGAGTTGGCCGGCTCTAAGTATTTACAGAGGAGTATGATTTAATCTTTATGGTTATCTGATACACCTGGGTATATCAAAGTCCAACCTTTGATAGTTACTCGAGAAGAGAAGTTCAAGATCCAACGGATCGCTCAGCATAAATCTGGAAAACATTCCACTTTTCTATTTCGTAGAATTAATTCTTGATTATTCATTTGAATATCGTAGAAAACCTTAAAAGTGTTGTACCCTTTCATTATCGAATTATTGTTGCGTAGAATATGAGAAGGTTTGATATTGATTCCTATATCTTTATTGTATGTCTTAACTTGCGGGGCAAGCTTGTTGCTCACCCTTGCTAAATAAAACTTTTCAGCTAGGGATGAAGTTGCAGAAGGTGCTGCGAAGAAGAACAAAGAAAAAGGCATAGTGATAAATTAATATAATGAACATTATTATGATTATGTTGTATTGTAAACCCTTGTTGTATATCTAAGGGGTATGTTTGTAATGTTAAGGTTAGTAGACCTGGGATTAATGTATTAATAACCTATGTTAATGACTTATGTAATACTATTTCTATATGAATGGGTAGTTAGATATTATTATATTGTGAATTGTGAACACCAAACTCGTGGGTCAGGTAACCCGGATTTGGGGGCGTCACACAAACAACTTCAAGAATTCAAACATTCTCTTAGAACTTCGATAACCGAACAAAGGTTATGAAACAGCTTGAATAATAGGAATAATCTCGATTCCTATCATTTTAAAACATTAGTCACATACACTGTAAGACCCCGAATTTTATGAAATAAAAGTATTCAATTTTTCTTATAATTACGATTCAGTAAATGGTTAAATTGATAAAAAGTTAAAGTTAAGGGTGATATATGAATTTTTTTTTCAAAATACGCAAGTGGTTATAAAATATTCATTGTTATCGGGGAATATTCATTTGGACGTGAAATATTCTTGCTGTCGGGGAATATTAGTACGACGGCGCAGTCATTTGTGGGCCCTACAACAGAATAACTGTCGGATGAAGAAAATGACAAATTTGAGTTTTATAAATAACGACGTAGTTGTTACCGTTAACACTGTTGGAATACCTGGTGGTTAAAATACAGTAATACGCGTAGTTGTACAGTAGCACACGGTATTGCACAGTATTTTTTTAATTATTGATTCTTACGTGAGAAGGCACTACTCAATAATTGTTACAGTAATTTCTGTTCAATATTTTATTTTATTGAATCAATAATTGCTGCGTTGATATTTTATATTATTGTTGTTTCAATAATTGTCACTGCACAGTATCTCCATTATCAGATCAATAATTCATATTATTTGAATAATATTATTAGATAGCATTATTGGTAATGTCTAAAAAGTTCTGTCAAGGAGAGGTTTGGTCACCTAATTACGCGCCAGTAAGGAGAAATCCTTATCGAAAAGTCCCCTTCTTTTCTGGGAACTGTCTGGTTGTCATTATTGTGATTCTGTAATATTATTTGTGAATAATTAATTATTGATCCATATGATAATGAAATATTTATTTGATGTGGATATAAATGATGGATTTATTTATGTGGTTATAAATGAAGGAATTAAAGTTGAGGTATTTTATCAGTATTTTGTCGGATTGGATGTATTAAAAGATCAAATCAGTGTTCTTACAGCTTTATTGTGTGAGTTATAATTTTTAATTCGACCGTTGGATCGTTGTGATTTTTGGATATGTTATACATATATAAATTGAGTATATGTTCACAAATTTTGAACCGTTAAAAATGAACGAATGATTTGTTATGAATTTTAAGAGGTGATTGATTCGAAAATTAGGTTTATAAAAAATTTTGGTAGAAAATTCTAGAAATGGGTGGGCCCCACTTTTGGTTGTTGGGGAAGATGTCTAATTTTTGGTGGGTGGAATAGTAGCAGGTAAAGCCATCAGATAGCAGGTCAAGTCTGCTTCGGCGTGCTAACATTTTCCTATAAATAGAGGGCTAAGTTAGAATTAAAAACACACCAGAATTCATAAGTTTTCTGTCTTTTTTTCTCTAGATTATCAAGTGTATTTTGTGAGTATTTAGATACTTGGTGAGTTGCTATTCATCAGTGCAAATTTTCTTTAGCGTCATATCTGATATCCAGTCAGAAGTGCTACTCTTTTGAGGTAAGGGATTTTAAGGGTTGGAAGGGTGTTTTGCCACTATCATACAAGATGTCTAATGTCATACAACCTCGTGTCATTATAAGACAGGGTTGTGCACATTCACTTGCTGATTATATTTATGAGCACTACCTATATAATCTTGGTGTTTGTTTGAAGTATAATTCACGATTAAAGACAGTGGAGATAATGATATGTCAAGAGAAGACTCACCATTGGAAAGAATATGATAGTAATCTTCTTGTTTTTCTTTGGGGTCTATTAGGTCAATCAAGGATAATTCTGTGGACATATGATATCTATCATAACCTGAAAGCATGGCCTCCCATGTACGAAGGTTTCCTTGAGCACTTCCCAAAGATTCTAATTTCTAAAACAGTTTTTGACTATACCTTTATGTAGGCATCACTGTGAGGTGTTGTCCACTGATGGGACATTTGTCACATTACGGTTGGGACACGAGTCACAGTTGGTATATATTTGTATCCAAACTCACAGCATATGTGTTGTTGTATTCTGCACGAAAATTGTTGTAATAAAGTTGTAGTTGTTTTCCGTACCATGTATTTGGTGACTCAGAATAGGTTGGGTGAAATGGACCTATTTTGGGGTTGTCACATACACTTTGAAATACTTTCATTCTTCTAACTTTTTTCCATACACATACTCTCTGGCTAGAATCAGTAGCACAGACTTAACAATAACAGTTAATGTATAAACAGAACATACTTGTATTGAATAGCTCAATCACAAAACAGTTCATCTTAAATAAACACTGAAGTGTTCAAATTATTGCACAAGGCCTCATACATACTACTAACTTGCACATATCTCGCACATATGCACATAGACAAGACTTTTCAAGTTCAATATCTGAGAAGTTTAAGAAACTAGCATTCATTAAAATATGAATGAAGTTAGGAAACTTGCCTTACACACAGCTACAGTTTACACTAAACTGCTCATTCCAATTCCTATATAACTCATAAGGAAAAACATAAGCACCAATTAGTCATTTATTTGACTTACACATTGGTTTACTTAACTTTACTTCTTAGGGTTCACATTCTTGCAACCTAAGTTTACGCGATAACTTTCATTACCGGTTTAGGGCTTCATGACATACGGAGATGTCTTACTCAAAATGTTCATCATCTTTGATGATTTACGTTCTTATCTTCTTCTTATAACTTCTCTAAGACTTATCACACATCGCTTCTCTACTAGTAGTCCATATGGTACTCTGAGTGGTTTTCCACAAATAACCAACAAATAAGTTCCCGTCTCATCTACACTGCTATCACAGTGAGTTGATCAGTTGCCAGTTTCGTATATACTTTCTCTCTCTGAAGGAATTTTTTAGCCCAGCTCCCATATGTCAACCATCAAAGGTTACGATTGTACCACAACCTAACTTATCTTAACTTATCCGAACCAGTAAACTTTAACATTCATTAAGTCAATTTCTTATTCCTTATGGATTTATGGCAACTAAATATCATACCTCAGGATTCATTCTTTATCGTTCAAGTCAATCATTAACTCGGCTTCGTTACGTTATTCGTACTTGTCTTTAATTCAGCTTCTTCACCATTCATGGTTTAATCATTGGTCATTATTATCTTACGATCAAACCATACACGAGGTGTAGGTTCTACCTGTTTAATATTTACGTACACTCAACCTTCACGTCGGTTAAAGTGCTCAACGCTTACATTTCATTCTATCATTCTCTATCCGAATCACCATCAACTTCAATTAATCTTCTTACCGCTCGCTATGGCTTTCTTAATACCATTCGTTATTCTGCCTTAATGTCGAAGCCATACAGTTCATTGTATGCTAAGACCGATTGTTCATCGCAACAACGTTGCGTTCACAACGTTTAAACGCTTTACATTTATCTCTCGTTACCATGACATAACATCAAAATGTTATTCATTACCCTCGTCACTCAATGTCTAAGGATTCACAACCATAGCAATCCCCCACATTAGTTTATCGCGACTACGGTCCCCGGATATCAGTTTCGTAACCCGCGTTCACATTCCTTGTCTTTTAATCTCGTTTAATCTTTTAGTTCAACCTTTGCTAAAGGTTTAACTCACTTGCTTAAGTGTTATATTAGGTGAAATATATGTTCATGCCTCTTTCTTACACATCCCCCAATAATTGAGCGCTTAAAAGCTCATTACTGGGCCTTGCCTTGCACCGACGCTGCGGCGCCGGTTCCCTTCCTTCCTCTCGCACTGCGACGCGAGTCTTCAGTAACTACCTCCCTAGCCTGGCGTTGCGGCACTGAGTCCTTCACTAACTCTCGCGCTGCGACTCCATTTAACAGTGCATGGCATCCCGGGCTGGCACTGCGGCGCCGCCTCCCAAGGCTCAATTGGCGCTGCGGCGCTGAGCAAGAAACATAGAAAAATCTCTAAGTCTTTTACAAGCTTGAATCGCTTACTTCGAAATTTCATAATTTATTCGTTATAACTCAGAACGAGGTCGTTCTGAAGCCATTCTCATCCTTATCTTATGTACTTCAATTCCCCTCAGACAAAACTTCATTCTGAATCTGTTAACATTCCATTTGATTGGCTTAATCTTCACCCTTCGTTCATTTTTACGCTTTTAACGCTCTTCGTTCGTTCGTCCGTAATTTGGTCATCCGAACTCGAAACTCGTTCGTTCTTGAGTCCACGACTCACGTTTTCTACTTTCTCTTGCTTTCCTACTAAACCACACACATTCGGGTTCATTTACTAACTTTCAAATTCCCGTTCGTCTTTTACGAAATTTTCGCCATAACTTCGGTATAGCTCAATTTTAATTTGTTCTTCATGAATGTTTCTACCGTTCCTAACCAAGCATTAAGCATCTAACTTATACGCGATGGTTTTAAACTTATCCATCAACAACAATTACCCTATAATGGTTTTAAATTTGTTCATCAACAACATTCTTCGTGTTCTTCGCGTGTTCTTCGTGTTTTTCGTTCGTTCTTCATTTTTAATCGATATTTTGATTACGATTTTACTTTTTCTTGGAATTTGATGTTATAGAACACCATTCCTTACTTATTTCTCCTACACATTCATATAATCCACTCGGATCATTCTAATTCATTACGAATCTTATGCTTCCTTAAGAAATTTATTTACTAAACTTTAAATGCTTATTTCTTCTTTTCTCAATGATTTCAACCATATGAAATCATTACTAACATCATTTACTTCTTATTCTCATTAAGTTATGTTTTTGAACATAGAAACATAAAGAAAACTATATAAAAGTTAGGTTTCGGATTACCTTCCTTCTTTAATCTCCTTTCGTCGGACAAAGTTTGCTCACGAGCCAACTTCTCCTCTTCCTTTCCTCTTCTTCCTCCCAACTGAACCCTCTCTCTCTCTCTCAAGTTATAGGATTTTCAAAATCCTAAATAAATGAATTAAGCTTCCTATTTATAGAAAACCAAGGCTAGGGGCAAAATAGTCCTTTTGCCCCACAAACCTCCTTACTATTCACACCTCCATACTATTCCCACCTCCTCAATACACCTCCTTACTATTCACGAAACTTCCCCTGGAAGTTTCGTATTTCTGTCTTTCGGGTTTCGTCCGATAGTTTTAAAAACTGCGATTCTCGGAATCCAAATATTTTTGGATATTTCGTCTTTCCTTTACCGATTAACTTTTACGTATTCTTCGGATCTCCGAAAAACTAAAAAACACTTTTTGACGTTAAGCACTTTCCTTCACGTTTTCCGCTAACGTAGTTAAACGAGTGAAAAGTACATAGCAGTACTTTTCATCGTTTTTATTTCGTCCGATTTCTTTACGTTTTTCGAGAAAAACTTTTATCGACTTACTTAACTTTTCACGATATATTATCGTCAAATCTTTCGATAAAATGTCATTTCGACATACCGAACTCTCGAAAAGGCTTAGGTTATTCAAACCATAATCCTTAGGGTTTCGTCGAGTGAATAGTGCTTATTTCGTCTTTTTCCTCGAAAATATTTTGTTCCTGGAAAAATTTTATTTTCGTCTTGAAAATTCTTACTCATTTAGTCTAGCTCGTAGCCAAAATCCTCCCGATTTATAATCATCCTAGGTTATAGAATGATTAATAAACACATAGCACATAATATTATTAATAAAAAATTATTTTATTAATAACTAATTCTTTAAACTTAAATTCTGGACAATCTGGATTCTCCGGGTTGTTACAGAAGTGCTCCCCATAGAGGTGGAAATGGAATCCTTGAGAGTATTGATAGATGCTCAGATGGATGAAGACCAATGGTTACAAGATCGGTACCACCAATTTTCTTTGATAGATGAGAGGTGGGCCACAGCCATCTTCCATGGTCAATTATACCAACAGAGGATCGTTCGATCCTACAACAAGAAAGTCCGGCTACGGTAGTTCAAAGAAAATGACTTGGTCTTGAAGAAGGTCCTTGACAACAAAGATCAATCTAAAGGAAGCATGTTTGTTGTCAAGGAGGTATTGACAGGAGGAGCCCTCAGATTACAAGAGACGGATGGCTAGGAATTTCCCTAACTCATCAACTCGGACACTATGAAACGGTACTATGTCTGAAGTTACCTGCAAACCAGCATCCTTGTTCTGGATCATCAATCCATCATTCAATTCATGTTTTCAAAACCCTTTCATCACATCAGTTTGTCCCACCAGTGATGAACTACGCAGTCCTGATCTCCCCAATACACGGGAGTACGTAGGCAACCATTTTATGGTCTGGTCTAACCTTTATAAAAACAAAACTTTTCTAACCTTTACAAAAACAAAACCCTTTCATCACATCAGTTTGTCCCACCAGGGATGAACTACGCAGACCTAATCTCCCCAATACACGGGAGTACGTAGGTAGTCATTTTATGGTCCGGTCTAACCTTTACAAAAACAAAACCTTTCTAACCTTTATAAAAACAAGACCCTTTCATCACATCAGTTTGTCCCACCAGGGACGAACTATGCAGACCTGATCTCCCCAATACACAGGAGTACGTAGGCAGCCATTTTATGGTCCGGTCTAACTACAGAAAAAAAAACCCTCTTTACCACATACAACTTTCAACCTTTTAATGCTAGGTTGGAACTACGCAGACCTGATTTCCCCCTCATTAATGGGAGTACGTAAGCAACCATTCACGGTGCGGTCTCACCCCTACCAAAAACATAAAACCCTATCGACGGTACTGGGATCATCCTTTAACTTTCAAACCAAACCATAAGAGATGGAACTACCTGATCTCCCGAATACACGGGAATACATCGGCAATCATCTGTGGGGCAGTTAAACCACACCTCATCGGCTTAGACCACATGGATGGAACTACCTGGTCTCCCTACACAAATGGGAGAAAAAACTGGAGACCATCTAAGTTGTGGTTGAATCCTCAAAGAGAAACACCATTCCATAAAAGATGAAACTACCTGGTCTTCTTCATACAAGGGAGTACCGACGACCATCTGTGGTGCGGTCAACCTCAGAAAGGAAAGCCAAAATCCTCTCCATGACCACATTCTAAAACCAGTCCCAAGACACCAAAGGGTAGGGGAATAAAAAGATTGGCGATCCATTCTGAAAGATCTTGAGACATCTCAATGTCCATCCATTAAGGAGGAGTTCAGAATATATCAAGATCGTAAGCCCTGGAGAACAGGAAACTATCAAGCAAGTAACAAGGCATATCTAAAAAGGGAAGTGAATCAAAACATATTTCCTTGCCATATAATATTGTTTAATATATACAATATATCCTGTAAATGTAAAAAATGGCTAACCCAATCTATGCAGGAAAATCAAAGCTAATCTACAAACCAGTGGAGAAGTGAGCCATCAAGTCTAACATGGCATCCCTCTCAGTAGATGGAGGCAAATCTATGAGCTCCTGCCCTAGGGTATCCACACGAGCCAGGAGATCTATGGCCATCTACATGGTGCTACCGTGCTCATCAATGAATGCACTCATCTCTGCAATAATGTCAGCAGTATGAGATCTCAATGCAGTACTCTCTGTAGTGGCAGCATCTCGGGTTACTAGAGCCTCATCCCACTCAACAACAGCTATATCCTTAGATGATCGCGCCTCATCCCGCTCAACAACAATGGTATCTTTATGAGCTAAAGCATCATCTCTCTCAACCAGAGCGGCATCTCTATCAGAAAGAGATGGCAACAGCAAGGCCCTAGCATGATCCCTCTCAAACGTCATCAGATGTAAACTCTGCTCTAAATACTCTACAGAATGTGGAGTCACAGCAGCAGGAATACTAGGGAAATCAACCAAAGCTACTAACAAATCGGTAAATAGCTCATCTTCGATGGGAGAATCAGGGTACTCTATAGGCTCCCCATTATCAGAATAAATACCCGGCTATGGCTATCTCGTGGGAAAAATAGTACCCATAGCATCTGAAAGTGCTAATTGGTCTCAACTGTGTCATAAACCACATGTAAAATAAGACCGAACTACCTATAAACACCCCCACAGAATGGGTATGGCAATACGTGACCGACCTCAAGGTCTCTGCCAGAATCATCGGTAAAATGGTACGTCCCTCCCGGAGAGCACGGACTATCATGATCACACCGATATCTAGGTGGTCCATGTACAATGGCATGTACAGATAAGCCACTATGCACATCAAGAGTATGTCTATATGTGCAACATGCTAATCACCCTCAAAAAAGGTAAAGTCACTGGAGTATCACAGATAACTGTCCAACGACCCAAATCTGTCAATCAAGAAACTCATGGACACTACATGCCCTGAGGAAATCTCGTCCAGGGAAACTCCGCACCTCAAGCATGTTAAGGTCATAAACTGCTGGCTCATGTCATCGAAAGCCATCTGAACGCAAGGCCTATCCAATGGCAAGTCTGTAAGACGCTCATACTCCTCCAATGTGGGAGTCAACTCCTGGGTAGCAAATCTGAATACCTACCTATCTAGTACCCAATGCTCCAGCATGCCCTCTACAAAGCCCGGTGGAACCTAAAACGTCAAGAGTGTCATAAAGTGATGCAGTAGCTGATAAACTGTCACCCGATCCAGGGAGGACAAACTATCATACCACAATTTCAAGGAAGGTGCCACCAACACTAGTGGGGTATGCTCAATCCGGCTAACTGTTAATGAAGACATCTGTAGGGCCGTGTCATAAGACCATCTAGGGGTTAATGCTAAACTCATCTCTGGAAATACATGTCCATAACATAATGCATGCATAATAAACAACAGATGATAATATGATGTAGGGAATGGAAAACGGTATACATGCATTCCTAAGTACATCATCTCTATATAGAACTAAAAAATACAGTGAAATAGGGCACAGCCGCCCAATATCTAACAGAGGTCTATCAAAAGATATAGTGAGAAATGCATCAAAAGAAGTCCAAATTATTGATGTCCACATTATCCAACCTATCCATCTGATGTAACTCCTCCTGAGTCACTGAATCTCCGCCAGAAGGGATATCAGGCCGATAAAACGGAGGATCTGCGCTAGCAAAACCATCTAAATATGGGCCACCTGAAGGGCCAGCCCAAGAGCTGGAAGGATCAAAAGTGTCCGCCTCTAAAGGATCCCTGCCCAAATGTCAGATAAAGAAATGTGCCCAGTCCAACTGCTGGGTCAAATTATCAATCTGCATTAGATGAGTAGGTTCTCGGGTGCAAGCAATCCAATCCATCATCATGACTGAGCCAGGAACCATATCTCCCATAAACTGTATGGCGCGGGTCTGGGCTCCAATGGTGCGAGGGAACCACCAGCGGTAAAAAGCCTATTGAGTGAAAGGTCCCTCTGACAAAGTAAATCCATCAATACCCATTCATGGGACCTCAATGATCGGCTACAACAAAGGCCAATGATGCTTGGCAGGAGGAAAGATCGGAATGAAAATCTCTCGTGTGGTGCTCCTAATAGCACACTCCTAAATAGAGCTCCCAACCTCCGTCTGTAAAGAGAGGAATCTGACGGGTGGACAATACATACTCGACACCAGTAGGGAAACCACCCTCGAAGACAACTGTCAAATGGTCCTCAGAGTAAGGAACCCATGTAATGACATCAGATGTCAACAACTCCAACTATAAGCGCGAATGGGTGAAACCCTCAGCTACAGGAACCTCCGTTAAACTGAAGTGATGTTATTGTCATCCCCATGGATAGGTGTCTAAACCTAACAGGCTAACAGAACGAAGACATGGGAGCCTCTCGTAGGCCCAAAACTGCCAATATAAGATCAAATATCTGTGGTCAGTCAAACTCTCAACCCGAACAAGGGAAATCAAAAGAGGAAATACTCACCAGTGAGAATGGGTAAAACCCTAACCAAGCCTCCATCACGCCCTCTGAGCATAGGCGCATCCCCCTGAGGAAGTAGGCAAAGGTGTAGGAGCCCCAATCAAACTCTCCAATACAGTCCACCTCCCGTATGGCGCTAACTAAAGCGAATGACACTGTCAAAGAGTTATCAGTCAGGAAATAACCCTTGAGGATGACCATGAATAATCGTCAAAGGATGCGATCTCTAACCCTCTGATCATCGGGCAATGGCTCAGTCAAAGCCCCACTCACGACATCTATACTCAAAGGACCAGTACAAATCGTCCTACCTTTGAGCGTCGTAGACGGGACTCCCAACAAGGATCTGATGGCAGTCGGGGAAATATCAGCCACAAAAGGCAATGGCGCCCAGAAAAACTCTATCCCATTGATGAACCGCCAATCCATCGGTGTCATCATCACCTCGCAATCCAGCAAATAGAGAGACTGAGTCTGGTGAAACTAGCGCTCAGATAAAGCCCTGAGGTAACCTCATGGACAACGATGGGGGAGGATGGAAAAGAAAGCCTCGAAGCCCCAGGCATGCACAATCTCTCGGTACTCTGGATGAAGAGTCTGGTACAGAGAATGTATGCTGAACAAGTTCCCTCTGGGATGTGTAAAGTCGGGAACCTGCATCACAATGCAAAATTAGAACCGTTGACCCTACAAATGGGAAAAGAAAGATCAACACGACTTTTACCTCGTTCGCATGAAGATAAATCTAGGGGTGATGACTCAAATCATCCAGAAGCTCTGGAATCGTCACATTTATAGTTGGAAGCTCTTTGTGGGGAATGGAAGAAGAAGGAGCTGGATCCGCAACGGGTACATCCTTCTCCTCGTCCTCAACATCTGGTCTCTTAACCCGGATAGGACGAATCACTGACTCCATCAACCGATGAGGATGTCAAGTTGAAGATCTCCTCCTCACACCTGAAGAGGTCATATGGGAGCTACTCGACTGGTCTGGATCCATATATTTGGACAAAAGTCTCCACATCGCCTTAGAAAGGGTGTGATAAATTCTAACCTGGAGCTCATTAAATGCATTTCACAGCTATATGCATGCATGCATTACTTTAACATACGTCTATAGTGGAGTAAAAAATGTATGTTCATTCAATGCCTAGACTCATGAAAAAAAAATTGCCAAAGTCTCCTTTGTAAAAAGGACTATCCACATGCGCATAGTCATGACTAGGTGGCCATTCAGTAGCACACCAACTCAAAGTCATAAACATCCTATATGTATGAAAAATATCAAAGTTAAAATCCATAATGGTAGCCTAATTACCAGGATTACTTTGCTTCAAAACCTTTGCTCATTTGTCCTCAAATAGGATGAAAAAATAGCAAAAAAATGTGTCAAATCGACTATTTCAAAAGTTAATTTTTTCCACATCAATATGTTCAGCATGGTAAAATACTAACATTTACTGTGCTGAATAATTTTTATCAAGTCATATGAGCATCCATATTCACTACTATGTGTTTTGAATCATTTCATATGATATCTCACTTTCTAATGGTTAAAACTGGAAAAGAAAACATGTAAACATTATAAGGATAGTGCAAAACGATTGTACGGTGACGGATTTTGCATAAAATAGCCCGAACTCAGTGGATCTAAAGATGAAATCTCTAATTTTCTGTGTGGCTGCAAGTTGAAAATGACTTGTGAAAGGGAAAGGTAACTGAGATATAGCCCACAGGTGGCCGTAGGTATACTCGCGGCAGTCGTGGGTCTATCTGTGGCTACCCTAGGTGGTCCCCAACCCCTCCAGCTTGATCAAATTTGAGTTGCAAAGGAGGTCCCACAAGTTAAAAAAGTCAAATCAGGAAAAAAGATGCTACACGATTAAGCGAAAAAGCCTGAAATCCTGATTTTTGGAGACCAAACTGCAGGTCTACATATCAATCATTGGTATTTGCCCAAACACAGGGTTCCCAAAATTGATTATCAAAGCTATTGAAAGCTGCCCTTGGAAATACCTCGCGAAGGTCTGATGCCATCAACCTGGGTTTATAATTGCAATCAAAAGCATACATATCGTCAGAAATCCATCCCTAGAGGAGATTTCATACATCCTTAGCCGTTTGAAAGATATCTCAATGAGGGTCAGGCAGCCCTGACATTACCAACAGCTAGCAATAATTCAAACGAAGCATTGGATGTGGTCTGATGATTCCAGGCGTTGAAAGTCATCTCAACAAGTGTCAGGCAGCCCTGACATTACAAACTATTGGCAGTAACTCCAACGAAGTGTCAAAAAGACATGACGATGCAAACTGTGAAAAATCATCCTCATCGGGGAGGACTGATGATGGAATCTGTTATACAGATCCTCAGCAATAAAGACGCGATTCCCCAAAGAGTCACTCACACATGAGGAGAGCATCTTTAGTGGAAAGCCTGTAAGGAAGATTAAGGACTTTGGCGATAACCCTAATGTCAACATCATGTGGTCTCAATCATGGAGAAACCTCCATTACAAAGATTTTTGAAGACATCTTTGGAACTTGTCAACAAATTAGGCTCAAATAGCACTGATGGACAGTTCAAACTGTTGGCGATAACCCTAGCGTGGCATTAGGAGATTCCTATGATAAGAGCTTGGAAACTACCGATCATATAGACATCCAAGCAGTTCAACAAGGTCATCATTGACAACTCCATCCCCTGACAGAAGCAACGGGAGCATACAGTTCTCACATCCTGTTGGAAACTATTCCAACAAACAACACTCAGCATACATTCGCATCATGTTGCATCACATTTGCATCATAATTAACTTGTCATATTTAAAGTGTCTAGTGATCTTTATTATATCCATGCCATTGCATTGCATAAATATGATAAAGAGGGGCATCTTTAGACACTTGAAATTTTGCATTCCTGTTACTAATCCTGCAAGAGGGAAGAATCGTCTTCTAGAGATAACCCTGGAAGTCATCTCAATTTCAACTCTGGAGACAACCCTGGGAGATCCAGTTCTTAATCTTAGAGATAACCCCGATAAACTCAGTTTCAATCCTAGAGATAACCCCGGAAGATTCAGTTCTAACCTCAGAGATAACCCCGAGGAATCCAGTCCAAGTTCCAAAGATAACCCCGAAAAAGTCAATTCTAACCCCGGAGATAACCCCGAGATACTCAGTTCAACCCCGGAGATAACCCCGGGAGGTTAATACTGTAACGCCCCCAAAATTAGGTATACATCACCCATCTTGGGTCGTCAGATACATAGTACAGAATATAAATACAACTGTCGTGTACAATACGACAAAACATAAACTGTGAGTTTGAATACAAATATTATCTTCTAGAGAGTATTCATACTCAAAAGGAGTCCTCATTACATTTATTAACACACCATTACATAGAATAGTGAGGACTACTAACTAATACTATCATTCGGACCATCACTCCGTTCCCCGACTTGCCCCAGCTACGTTCTCATTTCCTGAAGAGAATAGTAAAAGAAAGGGTGAGCTCAACTAGCCCAGTAAGAAATATTATGACTAAGATAATGCAGAATAAATTATCATTAGCCTTCAACAATGTTAAACTGATAAAATATAATAGACATCAAGTTTAACTGTAGCGGAACAAGCAATCCATTAAAAGAGTCAAGTAGAAAATAAACTCTACTATCTTTTATGATTTAAAAGGTTTTTCAACACTGTGATCGCTGGGACTCAGTTTAATAAAATAATCCACATCATCGAATCACCCCTACACTACGGCCAAGGATATTCGTGTATTCATTAATGGTCATGATCATGCCAACAACTATCCATCAACGCACTACGGGCCAATGAGGACTTTTACCACATCATTTGTAACATTACGGTCATGATTATACCGAATAATCCCTGGTCATAATCATACCAAGTCCATCTATGCACTACAGACCATAGATGACTTTTAACATTTTATAAACATGAGGATGATGACAATGATATAAGAATTCAATAAAACAAGTTCAAGAATTAATTTATCCAAGAATTAACAACGTCCAAATTGTCAACATGATACTGCTTTGTGGAGTAGAATTCAAGAATGCTTAGAAGAATATTTTCATGAAAAGATACTGGATGAAACGCAATTATCAAGGATATTCCACAAATTTGATGGAGCATAGAAGTCAAAACTTAACCAACTGAGTATAATAAAGAATGGAATAACAAAAGAAATCACCATACATGCGATAGACCGCACAGACAGGTTATTCCCACAGAATAATAAATAATGGAACCAGGTCCGGCGTAAAACGCACAGACAGGATATTCCAACAGAATAATAATAAAGACGGAACCAGGTCCGGTGTAAAACACACAGACAGGATGTTCCAACAGAATAATAATAAAGACGGAACCAGGTCCAGTGTAAAACACACAGACAGGATGTTCTAACAGAATAATAATAAAGACGGAACCAGGTCCGGTGTAAAACACACAGACAGGATGTTCCAACAGAATAATAATAAAAACGGAACCAGGTCCGGTGTAAAACACACAGACACGATGTTCCAACAGAATAATAATAAAAACGGAACCAGGTCCGGTGTAAAACACACAGACAGGATGTTCCAACAGAATAATAGAAGAATGTCACCAAGTATAGGGTAGACCGCGTATACAGGTTATTCCAACAGAATAATAAAAAATGGAATAACAACAGTTCTCTTCATGAATAAGAAAGAATAACACCCCTTACCGTTTTAAAGAAGAGCTGAAATAAGGAAGTAGTTAAGTAGCAGAATACTCTTCTTCTCTCTCTCTATAGTTTCTCTCTATAGTTTCTCTCTCTAGAGTTCAGTGAATTCGTAAGAAATAATGAAGGAATGAGCTGCTATTTATAGAAAAATAGAATGCATAGTAACTAATCCATGAACGGTCCAGATTGATTACTTTAATCTGACGGTCCATATTTAAAGAAAAATCTTTTAAATAAAATATAATATATTCTATTTATAGAATAACTTTAATAAAGTATTTTATTTTATATAAAAAGATGTTTCTGTTTTATTACGTTAATAATACGAATAAAATAAAACGTCATTATCGCTAAATAATTCATATTATTAACTGACAATAATTGAATCAAACTGAGTGACTTCTCACATAAGCATTAATAATCAATACCGTGTGCTACTATGTAACCACACGTATTACTGTACTTTTACTACCGAGTAGTTCAACAGTATCAATGGTAAAACTTCCGCCGTTATTTTTAATAAAATATTTTTGTCGTTTTCTCAATCCGACAATAATTCCGTTGTGGGGTCCACCAATGATTGTGCCGTTGTACGAATATTCCCTGTTAAAACGAATATTCCCCGACCAATCGAATATTATATAACAACTTGCGTACTTTACAAAATTTATAAATATTACCCACAACTAAAACATTATATCATAATTAACTCCATAATATTCAAAAAAGATTTTTATAGAAAATTCATCTTTATTTATAAAACTTGGGGTCTTACAACCTCCCCTTCTTATGAAATTTCGCCCTCGAAATTAGGGTACGTACCTGGTATGTCGAAGAGGTAAGGATACCTTGATTTCATTTCAGATTCTAACTCCCAAGTCATTTCCTCAACATCGTGGTTTCTCCACAAAACTTTGACTTGAGGTATAACCTTGGAGCGTAGAATATGTTCCTTCTTATCCAAGATTTGAACAGGAACTTCTTCATACGTCAAATCCTCCGCTATTTCGTCCGGTTCTAACTCAATAATGTGGTTCGGGTCTTCCACATATTTGCGTAACATGGATATGTGAAAAACGTTATGAACACGAGACATACTTGGCGGTAAAGCGAGTCTATAAGCCACAGTTCCTACTCGATCGAGGATTAAAAATGGACCGATGAATCGAGGATTGAGCTTTCCTCTTTTTCCAAATCTCGTAACTCCTTTCCATGGAGCAACACGTAAGAACACATGATCTCCTATATCAAATTCCACGTCCTTTCGATGAAGATCAACATAACTCTTTTGTCGATCTTGTGAGGTTTTTATACGTTGTCGGATCGTTTGAATCTTTTCTGTAGTCATACGTACCAACTCCGGTCCCAACAACGTTGCTTCACCCACCTCATCCCAGCATACTGGAGAACGACATTTTCTTCCATACAATGCTTCGAATGGAGCCATGCCAATACTTGCTTGATAACTGTTGTTGTAGAAAAACTCCACCAATGGTAAGAACTTGTCCCAACTTCTCTTGAAGTCAAAGACACAGAGTCTTAATAAATCTTCTAGAGTTTGAATAGTCCTCTCTGATTGTCCGTCCGTCTGAGGATGATATGCCGAACTAAATCGTAAATCTGTGCCCATAGCTTTTTGTAAACTAACCCAAAATCGTGAAGTGAATCTTGGGTCTCGATCAGAAACTATGGATACTGGCATACCATGCAGTCTTACAATCTCGTTTATGTACATACGAGCAAGACGTTCAAGTGTATAAGTTTCTCGTATCGGTAAGAAATGAGCAGACTTGGTCAATCTATCAACAATGACCCAAATCGCATCTATACCTTGAGAAACCTTAGGAAGACCGGTAACGAAATCCATGGTAATGTGCTCCCACTTCCATTCTGGAATTTCAAGTGGTTGCAATGGACCTTTTGGTACTTGATGCTCCGCTTTGACTCGTTGACAAGTTAGACACCTTGAGATAAACAACGCTATCTCTCTCTTCATATTGCTCCACCAAAATGTATGACGAAGATCATGATACATTTTGGTACTTCCAGGATGGATTGCAAACGGTGTGTTGTGCGCCTCCATCATGATTTCATACTTTAAATCAGGGTTGTTAGGAACACAAAGTCTGGAGTTGACTCGAAGTATTCCTTCTTCATCGATTCTTGCTTCCGGCATAGCACCTTCTTGCACTTTCTTCCTCATACGCATCAGCTCCTGGTCTGTAGCTTGAGAGCTTTAACTTTATCGATTAAAGTTGGTTCTACTCGCATATTCGCCATCATCACATGGGTCCCTGGAGTCTTTAACTCTATCTCCATCCTTTGCAAGTCACACAAAATGGGCCTTTGTGTTGACAATATCGCACTCGTACTTGCATATGATCTTCTACTCAATGCGTCAGCTACCACGTTCGCTTTTCCAGGATGGTATTGAATGGTATGATCATAATCTTTCAACAGTTCAAGCCAACGTCGTTGTCGCATGTTGAGTTCCTTTTGAGTGAAAAAATATTTGAGGCTTTTATGATCCGTAAAGATCTCCACCTTCTCCCCATACAAGTAATGCCTCCAAATTTTAAGTGCAAAGACAACAGCTGCCAACTCTAGATCATGAGTAGGATAATTCCTCTCATATTCTTGAGTTGTCTTGATGCATAGGCTATGACTTTTCCATGTTGCATGAGAACGCATCCCAACCCTTTGCTCGAAGCATCACTGTAGATGACAAATTCCTCCGAGCCAGATGGTATTGTTAGAACAGGTGCTGAAATGAGTCTCCTCTTGAGTTCTTGAAAACTCTGCTCACATTCTTCGCTCCAACCGAACTTTGTATCTTTCCGAGTCAGCTGAGTTAATGGAGTAGCGATTCGAGAAAATCCTTCCACGAATCTCCGATAATAACCAGCTAAACCAAGAAAGCTACGTACTTCGGTCACTGATTTAGGTTGCTCCCAGCTTTGAATAGCTTCAATCTTTGCCGGGTCAACCGATATTCCACGACTTGATACTACGTGCCCAAGGAATGCTACCTCCTCCAGCCAGAACTCGCATTTCTTCAACTTGGCATAAAGCTTGTATTCACGAAGCTTTTGGAGTACCAGCCTCAAGTGTTGCTCATGATCTTCACGACTTTTGGAATAAATAAGGATGTCATCAATAAAGACGACCACAAAATGATCCAAATATTCCTTGAATACCCGGTTCATCATATCCATGAAGGCAGCAGGAGCATTAGTCAATCCAAAGGACATGACTAGGAATTCATAATGCCCGTACCGAGTTCTAAAAGCCGTCTTTGGAATATCCTCAGTTCTAACCTTCAGCTGATGATATCCAGAACGAAGATCGATCTTTGAAAAGAATTGTGCTCCTTGCAACTGGTCAAACAGGTCATCAATACGTGGCAATGGGTACCTATTTTTGATGGTGACATGATTCAACTCCCTATAATCAATACAAAGTCGCATACTTCCATCTTTCTTCTTCACGAATAGCACAGGAGCACCCCAAGGAGAAGTACTAGGACGAATAAAGCCAATGTCTAACAATTCCTGCAGTTGGATCTTTAACTCCTGAAGTTCAATAGGAGGCATTCGATATGGGGCTTTGGAAATGGGTTTTGTACCGGGTTCAAGGTCGATACAAAATTCAATTTCACACTCTTGGGGTAGGCCAGGAAGTTCTTCAGGGAATACGTCAGGGAATTTATTAACAATAGAAATATCATTCAAAACTGACGTATTTTTGTTTAGATCCGTGACATGAGCTAAGAAAGCTTGACATCTGTTTTTCAATAAACGAATAGCTTTATGGCTTGAGATGACAGCGATTGATTTTAATGGTTTGGTTGCTTGAATTCGCATAATAGGTCGATTAGGAATACGAAAGTTAACAACCTTACGAAAACAATCAATTTTTGCATGATGAGTAGTTAACCAATCAATCCCTAGAATCACGTCAAATGCAAGTATTTTTAATGAAATCAGATCAACAGGTAATGTGTGGGTACCAACTTGAACCAAACAAGACTTATAAACCGTGGATGTAATGAAGGTTTCTCCCAATGGAGTTTCAATAGATAAATCAAAGTCTAATTTCTCCGGAGTCAAATTTAATCGATGAGCGCAAGTAGGAGAAATAAAAGAATGGGTAGAACCGGTATCAAATAAAGTATAGACTTCTTTAGAGTTTATGATAAGCTTACCTGTGATGACCTCATTCGGGTTTCTTGCTTTCTGGGAGGTCACAACAAACGCTCTCCCTTGCACTACCGGTTTTGACTTTTCTGGGACGGCCTTTGGTGTCTCCATCTTGGCTGAACTTGTTTTCGGTAAACGACAAAATCGAGCTAAATGACCTTCTCTTCCACAATTATAACATGCTTTAGACGGCATCGCGCAGTTTGGACTGATGTGACCCTCCCCTCCGTATTTGAAACATATGATAGGTGGTCGTTCTCCTTTCTTAACAACGGGTGCTGGTGCTGACGTCTTTCCATCATTGTTAAATCTCCTCTTCTTAAAATGACCATTCTTATTATTTTGGCCCTGATTACCACCGAAGTGGTTACCATTTCTGGCATGTTAATTCCCTCCACGCTTGTTGTCACCGCTTCGATGACTGCTCTCACTGGTATTATCATTTTGCCGACTGCTCTCTTTTGGTTGCGTTAACTCGTTATCGCGCTCCACTAACTAAGCCCTATTCACAACATCTGAATACAAACAAAATTTATGAGAAATAAGATGTTGACGTATCTCAGGTTTCAAACCTCGTAAAAACATTCGCGTCATTCGCTCTTCATTATCCACCAAGTGGGATGCAAACCGGGATAACTCAGCAAATTTAGCCTCATACTGTGACACGGTCATATTATTCTGCTCCAATTTGATGAACTCCACCTCCTTCATATGACGAACACTTTCGGGAAAGTATTTGTCACTGAACAGCTCTTGGAACTTCTCCCAAGACATCTTCAGTGCTGTAGGTTGAGTACGCTTAATCGATTCCCACCAGTAATCTGCCTCTCCTCGCAACATAAAGGCGACAAAGGGAACCTTTTGCTCCTCAGAGCATCCCAAGACATCAAATATCTTGGTAATCTGCTTTATCCATGTTTCTGCTATAAGTGGTTTTGGCTCTCCCTTAAACTCTGGTGGTCCCAGCTCCTTGAACTGTTTAGCGGTGACCGTCCGAGAGTTTTCAGTGTTTCCACCTATATTTTGGACAGGAGCCGCTCTCGCCTGCTGTTGCATGAACTGCATAAAGTTTCTGAACATTCCATCATTCATCATCTGGTCAGTGTTGTTGTTTGCATGAGGATTGTCACCTTCCTGATGCACATTATCCTGATTATTGATATGTGGTGAATCAACAGTCGCCTGTGCTCCATTGCTATTCTCAACATTCTCAGATGCCATTTTCAGATACTGCCACAAAATAAAAGTTAATTGATATGTCATATATTATCCTTATATTATGACCGACCAATTAAATACCATGCAAATAAACTTAGGTAGGTCATACTAGCGAATGAATTCCCCGTCTCTCCCCTCCTAGTTCTATTCTCACATCTTAGCCAGGGATCATATCCCTAAGCTCTGATACCAACTGTGACGCCCCCAAAATTAGGTATACATCACCCATCTTGGGTCGTCAGATACATAGTACAGAATACAAATACAACTTACTAATACAATTGTCGTGTACAATACGACAAAACATAAACTGTGAGTTTGAATACAAATATTATCTTCTAGAGAGTATTCATACTCAAAAGGAGTCCTCATTACATTTATTAACACACCATTACATAGAATAGTGAGGACTACTAACTAATACTATCATTCGGACCATCACTCCATTCCCCGACTTGCCCCAGCTACGTTCTCATTTCCTGAAGAGAACAGTGAAAGAAAGGGTGAGCTCAACTAGCCCAGTAAGAAATATTATGACTAAGATAATGCAGAATAAATTATCATTAGCCTTCAACAATGTTAAACTGATAAAATATAATAGACATCAAGTTTAACTGTAGCGAAACAAGCAATCCATTAAAAGAGTCAAGTAGAAAATAAACTCTACTATCTTTTATGATTTAAAAGGTTTTTCAACACTGTGATCGCTGGGACTCAGTTTAATAAAATAATCCACATCATCGAATCACCCCTGCACTACGGCCAAGGATATTCGTGTATTCATTAATGGTCATGATCATGCCAACAACTGTCCATCAACGCACTACGGGCCAATGAGGACTTTTACCACATCATTTGTAACATTACGGTCATGATTATACCGAATAATCCCTGGTCATAATCATACCAAGTCCATCTATGCACTACAGGCCACAGATGACTTTTAACATTTTATAAACATGAGGATGATGACAATGATATAAGAATTCAATAAAACAAGTTCAAGAATTAATTTATCCAAGAATTAACAACGTCTAAATTGTCAACATGATACTGCTTTGTGGAGTAAAATTCAAGAATGCTTAGAAGAATATTTTCATGAAAAGATACTGGATGAAACGCAATTATCAAGGATATTCCACAAATTTCATGGAGTATAGAAGTCAAAACTTAACCAACTGAGTATAATAAAGAATGGAATAACAAAAGAAATCACCATGCATGCGATAGACCGCACAGACAGGTTATTCCCACAGAATAATAAATAATGGAACCAGGTCCGGCGTAAAACGCACAGACAGGATATTCCAACAGAATAATAATAAAGACGGAACCAGGTCTGGTGTAAAACACACAGACAGGATGTTCCAACGGAATAATAATAAAGACGGAACCAGGTCCGGTGTAAAACACACAGACAGGATGTTTCAACAGAATATTAATAAAAACGGAACCAGGTCCGGTGTAAAACACACAGACAGGATGTTCCAACAGAATAATAATAAAAACGGAACCAGGTCCGTTGTAAAACACACAGACAGGATGTTCCAACAGAATAATAGAAGAATGTCACCAAGTATAGGGTAGACCGCGTATACAGGTTATTCCAACAGAATAATAAAAAATGGAATAACAACAGTTCTCTTCATGAATAAAAAAGAATAACACCCCTTACCGTTTTAAAGAAGAGCTGAAATAAGGAAGTAGTTAAGTAGCAGAATACTCTTCTTCTCTCTCTATAGTTTCTCTCTATAGTTTCTCTCTCTAGAGTTCAGTGAATTCGTAAGAAATAATGAAAGAATGAGCTGCTATTTATAGAAAAATAGAATACATAGTAACTAATCCATGAACGGTCCAGATTGATTACTTTAATCTAACGGTCCATATTTAAAGAAAAATCTTTTAAATAAAATATAATATATTCTATTTATAGAATAACTTTAATAAAGTATTCTGTTTTATATAAAAAGATGTTTCTGTTTTATTACGTTAATAATACGAATAAAACAAAACGTCATTATCGCTAAATAATTCATATTATTAACTAACAATAATTGAATCAAACTGAGTGACTTCTCACATAAGCATTAATAATCAATACCGTGTGCTACTATGCAACCACACGTATTACTGTACTTTTACTACCAAGTAGTTTAACAGTATCAATGGTAAAACTTCCGCCGTTATTTTTAATAAAATATTTTTGTCGTTTTCTCAATCCGACAATAATTTCGTTGTAGGGTCCACCAATAATTGTGTCGTTGTACGAATATTCCCTGTTAAAATGAATATTCCCCGACCAATCAAATATTATATAACAACTTGCGTACTTTGCAAAATTTATAAATATTACCCATAACTATAACATTATATCAAATTAACTCCATAATATTCAAAAAAGATATTTATAGAAAATTCATCTTTATTTATAAAAGTTAGGGTCTTACAAATACAACCTCAGAGATAACCCTGAGGACATTCATCATTCACAGCAGCTCAATCTCAGAGATAACCCTGAGAAACGACTGTTACATCTGTATAAAAGCTAGAGATAACCCCAGTGGGGGCAAAATCATCATTTTGCCACCTCAACATCACATTCACGTCATCTCAACATAAATCAATCCATACTGTGTATCAAGGTGTCCCACAAGAACCATTGCTCAAATCCTGAGTGACTACTACACAAGGTAATACAATGGATAGGCTTTGAAGACTCGAAGATCTGGTCATGGACCCATCTTCCAAGCTTCATACAACCTCTAATCACATGTCATTTTGTAGCTCTCGACAACAGCTTTCCAAAAAGGTACATCACTCTTTTATCAGATGCCCGGATTGAAAGTTATGAAGGTTTGAGTGGACAGTGCGTAGCTAAAGTACCGTACTTCGAGACGATGGGACCTGCATGGCTCGAAATAGCTCAGTCAGTCGCAGGTAGACCCGCAGTTGTCGTGGGTAACCCCACGGCCATCTGGTCTTTAAATATGAGCTCTTAGCAGCACATTTGGGAAAAAAGGGAAAAAGAAGAGAAAACTTTGTCCATTTCAGCTTGTAACCCCTGCTAGAGTGCTATAAACTTAGTTATTCTTCTTTCTAAACACTCTTAAGCTCGTGTTTTGTAACATACTGAAGTTTAACCGGTGGAAATCGAGTTTTTAGGTGTCAAAAGCTATCTGAAGTCTTCTTGGTAGCCCACTATAAGATTTTTTAGATTTTTTAAGCTTTCTACTACTTCTATATATTTATATCTACTAACGTTGAGTGTCGCATTATGTGGGTATGCCTGGATCGTCGATCTGTGGCTTTTTATTGCTTATATATATATATATATATATATACATTTCAGTCAGACATGGAGTTTAATTCGTGGCCATTTACCAGTTTTATATATATTTACGTTCCTTTCTAGCCTGCAGTTTACTTTGTGGCCTTTTACTACTTATATATATATATATATATATATATATATATATATATATATATATATATATATATATATATATATTTATAATTTTTATATACATATCTGCTTTAACTGCTTTCATAATGTAGATATTTAATCTTTCAGCCTGCGGGCTAGATTTGTCTCAATCTGGCTACTTCTAACTTTAGCAGGTTCAAAAGTTGCTAAACTGGAACCGTTGAAGCTAAAATGGTTTAGATTTACTAAAATCTAGTTCTTTTTCTAGCTTTTGTACATATTGCTTCTTTATGTGAGCCTAGGAATCATGTGATCACAGATTCAGCCTCTGAATCTAGATTCGGTTCCCGTGATGGACATTTTGCAGTTACATCTGTAAGAACCCGAATTTTTAGAAAATATTAAAATAAGAATTTAGTAGATAAAATTCTTAAAGCATGAGATGGGTTCGAACAAGAATATATATATATATATATATATATATATATATATATATATATATATATATATATATATATATATATATATATATATATATATATATATATATATATATGCGTTGTGAGGTATGTAGTATTATGTTACATAGGATGACATGAACTATGTAATAAGTGACGTTGTGTTTAAAAAATATATATCATTATTATATATTTGTTATAAATCGTATAGATGAATTAGTAAGGAGATGGATAAAATTTATCTATCAATATTAAATAATTTATGTGAAATTATTTTATAATAGTAAGTTTGTGATATTAAATATCTTTGATAATCACCAATTTCTTGAGTATATGTACGAGTAAGTATCAAGTCTAAGACAGTGCAACCGTACCCTTTAATGGTTGATATATAGGAGCTGGGCTAACGATTCCTTCAGAGAGCGGAGGTATATACAAATTAGTAACCGATCTAACTCACAGTGAAAACAGTGTAGACGAGACGGAAACTAATTTGTTGGTTGTTTGTGGGAAACCACTCAGTGTACTATATTGAATACCATTAAAGACTCGATGTGTGCTAGGTTTGGACTTGTATATACGTACGTTGTTGATGAGAAAAGAAAATAGATATATCTTTAGATAAATATTAGTTAGAGATTTATTGACTAATATTGGGATATGGTTAAATGTATAGATTAAACAAAGAAGAGTTTAAACTTGAAGTTTAATCTCTAAGTTATTGAAGAATGTAATCATTAGAGATTGATTTTGGTTAGTATAATAAGATAGCATGTAGGGAGCATGTTAAAGGATTTGCGAGTTAAGTTATGTTTCGTTTGAAGCATAGAATGTATGCGTCCTAACTTGAGGTGGCGCGGTCGCGCCACTCTCAAACCTAAGACCAGCGCGACTGCGTCGGTTTGTAGATAGTTCAAGATGAGTTTGTGTAATCTGATGAGTTGTGTAATTGCTGAACTATAAGAATTGTATATTAGTGGCTAATATGTTATCATATGGGTCATATTTGATATTTATAGTGTCCAGGAATGGATGAGAGTTAGTTATGGAAATTAACTAAACAAGAATACAAATTGGTTAACTTAAATTGAAAATTATATTATGGAATAATATAATTTGAGTATTAAAGCCTTGTGTGGTAGTGGCGTGATAGTAAATTAAATTAAAGGAGTAATTCACTTAAGTAAAATGGTGAATTAATATATGTACTTTACATGAAAAAAATGAAATGATTATGTTAATCAATTTTGGTATTTACGTAATATGATAATATATGAAAGGATTTAATATTTGAAAAATGATAATGAAAAAATAAGTGAAGGATAATAGAAGAAAACCAATATAATTATAAATAGATATTGGTTAAAGATTTGTACATTAAGTAATATTTAAATTATGGCGAACTGAAATATGTTGGGATAATTGGTGGAAGAAAAGGAATTGAAGAATTATAGTATAATAATTGGTATAGTATGTATTAATTATTATAAGAAAAATGGTTATCTTAAATAAAGGGGCATGAGTATTAAAGTTAAATCAGACTAAAGATTTATGTGAGAGCACCAAATCCGGGTCCCAAATCACCGCAGATCCAGTACAATCATTCTACAACTATTACGGAAGATATAAACATAAATTATTTAAACATTACATTTTACACACTATTCCCCAAGGTCGAGTATCATTAACTTATACACAATTCACAATCTGTCTAACATATGACATTATTGTCATACTATACTATTACAATTATCTGCAAATATTCTCCCAAGTTGAACTTGGCTTTATCCTTCCCTGTATTCGACGTATTCATCTTAATCTACAATGTTAATCATGATATAGCAAGGATGAGCAATAAGTTTGCCCAGCAAGTTTAAGTTCAACAAATTAAGGATATATCATGATTGAAAGAATTGAAGAAAAGCTAGCTACAGTTCTATAATATAATTGTGAACTAGCATGAACAAATTTTACATAGCTGAACGAACATTGAACATGAACATATATATATCTAGACCGAATGGTAATGAAGGTGATCAGCCTTTCATACCTGATGAATAAATGCAGTATGCACAGGGTGCGATTTAATAATTCTTAGACATGGCAATCAGAAATGGTTAACCACAAGTATAATTGAATAATACAACTCGAGGTCGAGTTAAGAAAAACTTGCCTGAACCGTTGATTAGCGTTACGCAATTTAATAAGCTTTGCCTAAAGACCTATTATAAATAATATTGATCTATAATTTAGAATAATATCATCACAATATTTAAAATAACCTAAACACGTTATCACATAACCCTATCAGTCTATAAAACACATAAAACCTAACTTTAAGTCAAACTTTTACAGTCTGAGTTGAGTTCGCTATAATTCTGACATCCCGACAGCTTAGTCTGATAACTATCGAGTTTAAGTTCAATTAAACTCTGCCTAAACACTTAACAATTATCTTAGATAATTTATTATCAGTCCAAATATTTTTCATAAACTCGTAATAATTTTCAGATAATTATTACCATTTATCATGATTTTTTAATCATTAATATCGTATTAATATAATTTAAATACCACTTAATTCCTTTATCATTAATATTTATTTAATATTAAATATTAATGAAAATCATGTCATAATATTATAATATATTTATAATATATCAAAGTATTTTTAATAACTTAAAATCACATTTATATGATTTTTAAACAATTAAATCCATTATCCGATAATTGATATTAATATTAAATATGAATTTTTTTCATGATAAAATATCAAAAGTTATATTCCTTAAAATATTTTTATAATACTTAAATCATTTTTATATGATTTTTAAATCATTAATTCTATTTTTTTCATAATTTATTTAATATATTTATTAAATAAATTAATTATTATTAATATTAATTAATTACTGAAACTCCTCACAAAATATTAAAAGTCATTAAAAATAACTTATAATATTTTCTTATACCATAATATAATTTTTCATGATTTTTCATGTATTAAAATTATTTTAAAATAATTTATTTAATATTATAATTAAAAAAATTAAATACCCTTATTATTCCAAAAATATTAAATATTTATGAAATATATTCAGAATAATTAAAAACTAATTTTTAGGCTTTAAAATAATTTTTAGGAATTTATTTTGTCTTTTTAATAATTAAAAATTATTTTTATCTATTTATTAAATAAAAATAATTAATTTATTAAGAAACTGTCGCTAAAGGTGCCTATAGCGACATAACTGTCGTTATAGGTGTTTTTCGTGTTCTTGAGCCTAAACCCAGATCTTCATGACAGTTTACCGGGTGGTAGGTTTGACCGGCTATAATTCATGGATCTTGATGTATCTGGGTACGATTTTGGGTTAATGTTATAGTATTGATGCAATACTGCAACCTTAAACAAACATCATGGCCATTTCATACCAAATCAGAGAGATCTGGGCCCTAAAAATTCTCGTCAGAGGCTGTTCTTCATTTCTAGGTTTTCCAGAAATGAAGAACAGTACATGGTGTCTACTTTGAGCCCTTGCACCAACGCTTTCGAGGCTTACCTTGTATGTTTTATTGGTTCATTTGTGTAGTATTGATGTCAAGGAACAATACTACATCATCAGATCAACAAATAAACATCAAACTTAAAAGATATTGGCCGGTCAATGTACTAGTCAGAAAACGCCCTTTGAAGATCTGGGTTACCCAGCATCTGCTTTCGGTGTGATGGTCAACGCTAGTCTGACCCTAATTCTCTTTCATTATGATTATGATCTAAGTTATCTAGTGACTTTAATATGCAGACTACATGTCAGGCTACAAAGATCAAGCAACAACTTGGCCTAAACATTAACATATAGCAAGATCCGAGGCCACAAAAATGTTGTCAGACTTTCTGGGCAAAATCTGGGCTGCCCAAAAACGTAATTCGTGTTCGGTCAACGGGTTTTGACTGCTTATAACTTACGATCTACCCATGATCTGACCCTGTTTCCAGTTCCAGATCAAAGCCTACATGGCATACTACACATCCAAAACATAAAACACCTTAAACATCTAACACAGAAGAATCTAGAGGCCCTGACATTAGGCTGTCAGGCCTTATTTTTAACAATTTTCCAGATTTAAGAAATCTTCAATTTCGAGCACTTTGATGTTATGGATCTGGGATTTAACGACCCAGATCACTAAATGACACCTTAATACATAAGTTTAAACAATAAACAACAACATCTAACATCAGATCATAAGATTTCTAGGTTTAGGGTTTTTATACCTTTCTAATGCTTGATCTTGATTTTGATCCTTGTGAACTGATCTTAGCAAGCTATGAAGTGTTCTTAGCTTGGATTCTCACTCTCTCTCACTTTAAGTCCCGAAATTGAAGAGAGAGAATGGGCTTGGAGAAATGAAAAAGTAAAGTAAGCTTTTTCTTACTTTTAAATCTTCAAATTTTAGATTCAATGAATTTGGGTTGCTAGGTGGCACAAATTGGCTGATTTGTTAGATATAGAGCACATGGGATATTTTAAGCTGGTGAACCACCAAGATCTTGGCAAGATTTACGCACTTCCTAATTAAAGAATTGTAAAAGGGCAAAATGGTCATTTGATTTATAAATTTAATGGTGTACTTGACATGTTCCCTAACCCTTAGGGTTTAGGGTTTAACCCTTAGATTTTTGAATTTTAATTTCTAAGATTTCCAAATTTTGATTTTCGAAATAGAAAATTAATATTTCTAAATTATAATTAGGATTCTATAATTATATTAAGATTTCCTAATCATAATTCAAGATTGCTAATTAGGATTAATATTTCCTAATTAAAATTTGCTAAATTAGCAATTAGGGTCATAATTATGCATTAGGGTTTCCAGCTGAACAATTAGGGTTTTCTAAAAATCAATTAGAGTTATTCCTAATTAAATATAATCATAAATACTTAAATCATTAAATTTAGCCTTTGAATTCCCAAATTAGAGTTTCATATTCCGAACTAGGGTTTCGGATTCCTGGAACTAAAAATTAGGGTTTCCAGAACCGGTTTTAGGGTTTCTTATAAATCGTAAAAAATTTTAAACTGAACGTTGACGTTCTTAATATAATAATAGGGTTTGCCACTGATATAGGCTATCTGGTCAACCCTTGACCCTTAGCCACATATTGTACATGTAACAACCCGGAGAATTCGGATTGTCCAGAATTTAGGTTTAAAGAATTAGTTATTAATAAAACTAATTTTTATTAATAATAGTATGTGCTATGTGTTTATTAATCGTTCTATAACCTAGGATGATTATAAGTTGGGAGTATTCTGGCTTCGAGCTAGATTGAACGAGTAAGAATTTTCAAGACGAAAATAAAAATTTTCCGGGAACAAAAATATTTTCGGGAAAAAAGACGAAATAGACACTATTTATCAGTTTCTGCTCGGAGATTTTTTTTGAAATTCCTAGAATTTAATGATTACGTATAATTTTGAGACGTGATGGAATATTCAATAATATTTCAGTTATGGCAAAAACGAAGTTTTTGCCTGTGGACTCAAAACCTAAGGGTTAGGGAAAGTGAGTTCCGAGAATACTATGATCAAGTATAATAATTAGGGTTATTATGCGTGAGAGATGTGAGTATAATACTAGTTATTATAAGAGTATAGTACGAAGATTATTACGACGTATAATACGAATATCGTACGAACGATATACGAAGAGAATTCGAGAATACGAGAATGAGATGCGTAGAATACAATTTAGTCTTAAAGGCTAAGTAAGGGATAAGTTAAGTAATAGCTAAGTAAACTTAATAGCTAAGTAAAGTGCTTATGCTTAATGGCTAAGTAAAGTGGTTATAAGTAATGAGTAAGTAAACTTAAGGGCTAAGTAAACTTGGGGGCTAAGAAAACTTAATGGCTAAGAAGACTTAATGGTTAAGTAAGTGTGGAGGCTAAGTAAACTTGGTGGCTAAGGTGGGAATAGTAAGGAGGTTAAGCGGGGCGAAATGACTAAACTACCCTAACTTTGGTTTCCTATAAATAGGAAGCTCATTTCATTGTTTTGGGATTTGGAAAATCCTAAGACACTTAAGAGAGAGAGAGAGAGTTCGGATGGGAGGAGCAGAAGGAGGAAAGGCTAGCCCGTGTACAAACTTTGTCCGACGGGAGAAGATTAAAGAAGAACGGTAATCCTAAAACCTAGTCGAATTTAATTTCTCTTTAAGTCCTATATGTTAATAACATAACTTAATAAGAATAAGGAGTAAAAGATGTTAGTAATGATTTCATATGGTTAACATCATAAGAAAATAAAGAAATAAGAATTAGAAGTTTAGTTTGTAAATTTCTTAAGGAAGTATATGGTTCGTGAGGATTTTGAGTGATCCGAGTGGATTATATGAATAAGTAGGTGAAATAAGTAAGGAATGGTGTTCTATAACATCAAATTCTAATAAAAAGTGAAATCGTAATCCAAAATATCGATTAAAAAGAAGAACGAACGAAGAACACGCGAAGAACACGAAGAACGTTGTTGATAGACAAATTTAAAACCATCGTAGGATAATTGTTGCTGATGGACAAGTTTAATACCATCGCGTATAAGTTAGTTGCTTATTGCTTGGTTAAGAACGGTAGAAACATTCATGAAGAACGGATTAAAACTCAGCTATAACGAAGTTATGGCAAAAATTTCATAAAAGACGAACGAGAATTAGAAAGTTATTAAATGAATCCGAACGTGTAGGGTTTCATAAGGAAGTAAGAGAACATAGAAAATGTGAGTCGTGGACTCAAGAACGAATGAGTTCCGAGTTCGGATGACCGAATTACGGACGAACGAGCGAAAAACACTAAAAGCATAAAAATGAACGAAGGGTGAAGATCAAGCCAATCGAATGGCACGTTAACAGATTCAGAATGAATTTTTGTCAAAGGGGTATTGATGTACGTAAGATAAGGAAGAGAATGGCTTTGGAACAACCTCGTTCCGAGTTATAACGAAGAAGTTCTGAGATCGGGAAGTAAGCGTCTCAAAGTGGATTTAACACTTAGAGAAATTTTCAAGAATTAGGGCTTGGCACCGCAGCGCCAACCATGCTTTGTTATGTGGCGCTGTAGTGCCAGACCAGGGAGCCGGGTACTGCCAACTCACGCTGCGGCACTAGCGTTAATGAGGAGAGTGGTGTCGCAGCGCCAGAGTAGAGAAAAAGCCAAAGATGAGCTTTTAACTGCTCAGCTCTTGGGGGAAACATAAGAGACGATAAAGAACATAACGTCCAATTAATGTAACACTTAATCAAGTAATTTAAACCTTTAGTACATGTTGAATGAAATGATCGAAAGAGATTAAAAGATCAAGAAGGTAATGAATAACGAAAGTATTACTAAGATATAAATTATCAAGAAAGCCGTAACAAACGGTAATAAGATTAATGAAAGCCGAATGTGAGTCAATAAGGAATGAATCCTGTAGTATGACAATTAGTTGCCAGAAAGCCGTAAGGAATAAGAAGTTGACTTAATGAACAGTACAGTTTAATAGTTCGGATAAGTTAAGATAAAATTTAGGTTGTGGTACAATCATAACTTTGGTGGTTGACATATGGGAGCTGGGCTAAACAATTCCTTCAGAGAGCGAAGGTATATACGAAATTGGCAACCGATCTAACTCACTGTGATGGCAGTGTAGATGAGACGAGAACTTGTTTGTTGATTGTTTATGGAAAACCACTCAAAGTACCATATGGACAACTAGCAGAGACACGATGTGTGCTGAGTCCTAGAGAAGTTATAAGAAGAAGATAAGAATATAAATCATCCAAGATGATGAACGCATGAGTAAGACATCTCCGTATGTCATAAAACCATAAACTGGTAAAGGAAGTTAGTCGCATAAACTTATATTGCAAGAACGCGAACCTTAAGAAGTAAAGTTAAGGAAACCAATGCGTAAGTCCAGTATATGACTAATTGGTGTTTATGTTTTCTCCTTATATGTTATATAGGAATTGGAATGAGCAGTTCAGCGTAAGCTATATATAGCATCCCCAAATCCGGGTACTGATCACCACAGATCTGGTATACTAATACTATTACAACTGCAAAAGATATAAACATAAATTGTTTATACATTACACTTTTACACATCATTCCCAAGGTCTACAACCTTAACTAAATACATACCTTCAATATCAAAAAGGTTTACAATAATATTTGCATTAGCAAATTTAATAGTTCTAACTGCATAATAGCTTAATCTTGGACTTTGCCTTTGTCTCTGTCTTTACTCGAGCTTTCATCTTAATCTAAAAATCTTTATCATGATATAGCAAGGGTGAGCATCAAATTTGCCTAGCAAGTTTAAATTTAATTGAGGACATATCATGATTGAAAGAATTGAACAATAAGCTAGCTAACTTTTAACAATATAAACACTGTGAAAGAGCATGAACAAATTTTCTTAGCTGAACGACCAAGTCAATAAAAATGTTATGCCTTTCATACCTGATGAACAAGCATGAACATGAACAGATTAATTGAACCAAATGGTAATGAAGGTGATCAGCCTTTCATACCTGATGAACATTTATAATATGCACAACGTGCGAATCAATAATCAATATAGACGTCAATAATCAACAACAACTATTCACTAACATGCTTTGAACGTACAACTCAAGTTTGAGTCAGGAAAAACTTGTCTACACCGCTGATTACCGCTAAGCAATCTAATTTAATCTATGATGAAAGACCTATCAATTATAAGATTGATCTTTCAATTAGCATAACATACCTACTAACTCAATATACTATTACTTATCAATCAATTATCTAACACTTAATCAAATATTAGATAACATCTTAACACATAAGTATTATTATCATCCGTTGATAATTCTTTAATCATTATATCATATACATTACGATTCAACACTCTAATAAGTCAAATACCAAACCAGCAACCTGGATTTCAAATCCAGCAAGCTGGATTCCAAATCCAGTAACCTAGATGGTCAATTCACAAATCCAACTGCAATCCAGCAAGCTAGATTCAACATATTTTCAATTCAGTAAACTGTTTTTCAATCCAGCAAGCTGGATTTCATATCCTATTCATGAAAATACCAAATCAGCTTATTATTTTTCTATCCTTTGTCCAAACATATATACATATATTTTATATACAAAAAGTATTTTTTTCAAAATTTTTCAACTTCCTTTGGTATTTTTCAAAAATCACTTTTAGTTAATTCCTTAAGAAATTAGCTACCTCGTGATTAACTCCAAAAATTCTCATCTCTTGACACAATCTTATACATGTTAACGTGACACTCCAGTTTAAAGTTTGTGGACATCAGAGTTATAGAACTCCGGTTATAGCGATTTTCGTTAGAAAATCACAAAAATTGAAATGACCATAACTTGGTCATTTTAAGTCTAAATAAGCTCATTTTTGGAAAAGAGGTAATTTATACCATATATTTTCATGTCCCAAAAAGGCGGAATTTTTCTCACACATTAAGTTGCCGAAACAGCCCCTAGAAAGTTCTTCACAGTATACATTTGAAAAAAATTAACTTTTCCTACTTTGTCAGTGATTCCACTTGAAGATGTTAGATAACTTATCATAGTATCCTTTCAAATTTTTCCAGAATTTTTAAATGTCCAAAAAATGACGAAACTACCCCTGGCATTGACTGTTCAAAAATAGTCTATTTTTCCTTTTTATCAATGAAACTATTTTTCCTAAAATAGTCGTTACAGCTTGTCTACTCAACATTTTTGAGTGCTACCACTTGGCTTTAGTAGATAAATTACATATCTAGCACCCCTCCTTGACGGATCACAAAAATAAGGTGTAGATCAAAAATGGTAAAAATCTAAAGTACATAGAATTTTTAGGGCTTATAAACTAGAAAATCACTTTTTTTTACTTTTGATTTCCAACTAAAATAACACCCAATATGGGTATATCTAAATATGAAACACTCATTAACATGTATATACATGGTTTTTGAGTTTAGAAATATAGTTTCAAGATTTGATTTACAATAATCAAAAATTACATAACAAAAGGTATTTATACCTTTGATTACCATGCTCTACTTCTTCTTCTTCATTGTTTGATTATGGAGCTTTGATGTCTTACCAAAGACTCCCCTTCCTCTGCTCATGGCTACCGAACCTCTTCTCTCTCTCTCTAGTTGGTTCTTATGTTAGCTAATTGGAAGGGATGAAAGAGAAAGAAACAAGATAACTTGTTAATAGATTTAGATATATGATTAATATCTACTATCATACTACTCTTCTCTTCACAAACCAAACCACCGTCCATGTGGCTAATACTTCTCCATAATTCTCCACTAATTCTCTCTCTCTAGTTAATAATCATTACATAGCACGTGGAATATTAGTGAATCATGTGGCTCCTTAAAATTTATGCCACCTAGCTTGAATTGTGTAAGATTTTTTGCCACATGTGTGATGCTTAAAGTGATGATGTGCACCCACCATCTCCTCTCCTTTCTTTCTACATAATCTGGCCAAGTGGCCTTAATATTTACCAAGTCTTGCTTTGATTTTTATTGCTCCACTTAGTATAACAAATGTCTAAAATTCCCTCCATAATTGTGCCAACACTTGGGCCACCATTTATAATCTTTTGGGCTTCTAGATTAATTTCTTGGGCCATGAAAATAGATTAGGTCCAATACTTTTAATATTATCATTCCCTAATTATTTAATTAAGATTTTCATTTACACAACTATAATTTACATCCCTACTCACATACACTTAATTTCTTAACCCAATTAGACTTACATTAATTAGGTTATAAAATTAATTAATTGAGATATATAAAATAAATCTCTTATAATTAGTATATATTTTAAATACCATAATTCTCTCATCCCATAACCCTTAAGTTATTTAATTCTTCATTCCTAATATATAATTAGGATCACACTAGTTTCTTTTATTTGTCATCACATAATATTTGTATTCACTTACTCACATAATCATTAAATAAATTGTGATATGCTCTACAATTCTCTTAGATTAGGTCACTAGTATATATTTAAATACTACAACCACGAAATAACAATAACCATTTAGGTTATTTAATTATCATACTTAATTTAAATAACTTATTTAAGTTATACAATTTATATTGTATAATTAAATTTAATTTTCTCCTCCTCTCCATAAATTGTTCTCAAACAATTTATTTATATATTAAATATATAAATTAATATATTCAATCATTTATTCAAATATGAATTTAATTTACTAATTGCTTTGATACCAATATACATATTTGCATATTGAATTTCATCTCATATTTTTACTTTACATCATTTGGTATAATATTAAATATTATACCATTAACCATATAACATAATACCATATATCCAATTATTTTCTTTACTTTCTATAAATTGTCTTCACAATATATTTAACTGAAGTAAATATATTAATATATTCACCACATACACATATTCTTAAGAACTTATACACTAACATAAACCTCACTATCAGACTATCACTTATAGTCTATCAAATCATTCAAGTTCTTCTCCAAAAAATTTGAAATCCTTAAAATTCCTTCACAGAAACGTCAAATCCATACACTTATTTTCTGTCTAGGTTCATCTTATAATCCTTTAATCCATCATTTTAGGATTTTAATAATTATCTAAATTCTCGGGTTGTCACATTTACCCCTTCTTCTAAGAATTTCGTCCCCGAAATTAAAGCATACTAATCTCTGCTTATTCTCTTGATCAAAACTAGGTTTTTAACTTAACCTTGACAATTTCCTCCTTTGATGATTTCTCATCTATTATCACATTTCACCATAACTACTCACTAGGAGTTTACATCTTCTAAACATTCACCAAAACTAGGTTGTCATAATAACATTTATTCAATCATCTCAGATTCTACTCGTATGCAACGAGTTCACACTATTGCATATTCATCATCACATACTACCACAACATTATTCTAAAGAGTTTAAAAAATTCATATATGTCTAAGGGATCATAAAAACCATGAACTTTGAGGTTTAGGGGTATTTCTACCTGCTACCTCTTTCAATTACGAAAGAAAGGTACTCTACCTCTGAAATATTTTATATTTGGTATGTTTACAATCACAAAGAAGGTAAACTACAGATGCGGGTACTTTAAATGATTAGTCTATTGTACCTTAGTAATCGGAACGACTATGTGCGTTCTTAGATTGGAATATTTTATCCAATTAGAATATTCCCATTTTCAGGGTTATTCACCTTAGACTCATCATAAGATTCCGTACCAAAATAATTTAGTTCGGCATAAGCTTTCAAAGAATACTTTGAATTTCATAAACATTTATCTAGCTGAATCAAATAGCATAGACACATATCAAATAATTCAAATTTTAATCGAAACATTGCTAGCCACATTCAGTTGGTAATAATTTACCTTTAAAATTCTTAAAATCATTTTATGATGTCATGAGACCGCACTGTATTTACAGTCCGTTTGAGAATTCCGTCATTTTGCGACTTTGTCATACTACATCATTCCATAGTGGGTTGACGATCTTTAGATCACATCCGACACCAAGTAATTCTGCATTGATAACTCCATCATTTTTATCATCTTTGCACCAGGTTGCATGATGCATTAATGATATAAAAATACATTTTGATAATTTAAATCATTTTTGTCTAGCCGAATCAATTAGCATAGACTCTTCTTTAACTGTTCAAAAACCTTTGAAAACCATCTTTAGTGTCATAATGCCACAACAGGTAACGATGTGTTAGTGGCCCGAAGTCCACACCTACACACTTGTCACCATGTGTTGAGGATAATAAAATTCATTTTTAAAGGCACATAAGTGCGAATTTAGCTTGATGACAAAAACTTTGAAGTCTAGCATAGCTAGAAGATTTGGAATACCTATGCTTCCACCATCAACTTCATTTTCTCTACTGATCCATTACTTAATAAGTCTATCTATTCTTTCATCCTCAATTCTCCACTCACCACTTTCCTATACCAGGTTCATCAAACTTACCACACATTGTGAGTTCAGTAACTTGCCACAATCATATGGTTTTTAAGAACTTATCCTAGTCAGACCATAGGTGTCCATTCACTGAGGGGTTCAAAACATACCATATGATTATGAGTCATGAACTTACCATAAGTATGAGTTTTAAGAACTCGCAACTAACCTTATATTCTCTACCTATTCATTTATACACATGAGAAAAGAATCACCTTATCAACATGCATATGGAAAACAGCGCGACATTAGGTTTCAATGATTATCAATGTAAGAAACTAAGTGGTTGTCAAACCAAACTCGGCCACTAATCAATATAGGAAGCTAAGCGGACAATTCCCTGCCCATACAAGGAATTGGTCTACCTAACCACTATATCGACCAGGAAGCTAAGTGATTCTAAAACCAAGTACAAATTCCCGGCCCATACAAGGAATCATACAACTCAGCTGCTGACATGAGTCGTCAATTTAAATCCAAACCATTTTTACTTTCTCTTTTCATAATACGAATTTTCTTTAATCTGCATCTTAACATTTACCACTCTTTTCTGAGTTTACATTGTACCATTTCATATTACATTCTCTTTATAGCGTCAAGCTATATCATTCCAATCACTTAACATATCATATGTTATTCAACGATTTAATCTGATCACGTCGTGATCTTATTTTGTAATCATTTCTCCTTATACTTACGATCGCTTTATACTACGATCTTCTTATTCTTCTCTTTAATCATATTATATTATGATTTTATTTATAATGTTCATCTTATAGACATAGTCTATTTATTATCACTTTTTATCTCTATTACTGGAGTCAGGTAACTCCGGATTCTTATCCTTATAGCTCTTCAAGATTCTTCTTTGAATCATATTTATCGTTCTCTTTACTTTAATGATGAATTTCTTAAATTCATCTCTTATCCCTTAACTCGATCTGAGTTTATTCCTTATCATCATCTCCGCGGTTATAGCCTAAGGTACACCTACCTAAGGTTTATAACCTACAGCTCTGATACCAACTATAGCATCCCCAAATTCGGGTACTAATCACCACAGATCTGGTATACTAATACTATTACAACTGCTGAAGATATAAACATAAATTGTTTATACATTACACTTTTACACATCATTTCCAAGGTCTACAACCTTAACTAAATACATACCTTCAATATCAAAAAGGTTTACAATAATATTTGCATTAGCAAATTTAATAGTTCTAACTGCATAATAGCTTAATCTTGGACTTTGCCTTTGTCTTTGTCTTTACTCGAGCTTTCATCTTAATCTAAAAATCTTTATCATGATATAGCAAGGGTGAGCATCAAATTTGTCCAGCAAGTTTAAATTTAATTGAGGATATATCATGATTTAAAGAATTGAACAATAAGCTAGCTAACTTTCAATAATATAAACATTGTGAAAGAGCATGAACAAATTTTCTTAGCTGAACGACCAAGTCAATAAAAATGAATGGTCAAGAATGAACATGAACAGATTAACTGAACCAAATGGTAATGAAGGTGATCAGCCTTTCATACCTGATGAACATTTACAATATGCACAACGTGCGAATCAATAATCAATATAGACATGAATAATCAACAACAACTATTTACTAACATGCTTTGAACATATAACTCAAGTTTAAGTCAGGAAAAACTTGCTTGCACCGCTGATTACCGCTAAGCAATCTAATTTAATCTCTGATGAAAGACCTATCAATTATAAGATTGATCTTTCAATTAGCATAACATACCTACTAACTCAATATACTATTACTTATCAATCAATTATCTAACACTTAATCACATAATAGATAACATCTTAACACATAAGTATTATTATCATCCTTTGATAATTCTTTAATCATTATTATGATTTAACACTCTAATAAGTCAAATACCAAACCAACAACCTGGATTTCAAATCCAGCAAGCTGGATTCCAAATTCAGTAACCTAGATGGTCAATTCACAAACCCAACTACAATCCAGCAAGCTGGATTCAACATATTTTTAATTCAGTAAACTGTTTTTCAATCCAGCAAGCTGGATTCATCAGATTTTCCAATCCAGCAAGCTGGATTTCATATCCTATTCACAAAAATACCAAATCAGCTTATTATTTTTCTATCCTTTGTCCAAACATATATACATATATTTCATACACAAAAAGTATTTTTTCAAAATTTTCTAACTTCCTTTGGTATTTTTCAAAAATCACTTTTAGTTAATTCCTTAAGAAATTAGCTACCTCGTGCTTAACTCCAAAAATTCTCATCTCTTGACACAATCTTATACGTGTTAACATGACACTCCAGTTTAAATTTCGTGGCCATTGGAGTTATAGAACTCCAGTTATAGCGATTTTCATCAGAAAATCACAAATATTAAAATGACCATAACTTGGTCGTTTGAATCGGAATAAGCTCATTTTTGGACGGGAGGTACTTTATACCATATATTTTCATGTCCCAAAAAGCCGAAATTTTTCTCACATATTAAGTTGCTGAAACAGCCCTTGGAAAGTTCTTCGTAATATACATTTGAAAAATTTTCACTTTTCCTACTTTGTTAAAAATATTCCATACGGAAATTTACAACTCCTTTTTCAGTGATTGCACTTGGAGATGTTAGATAACTTATCATAGTATCCTCCCAAATATTTCTAGAATTTTTAAATGTCCGAAAAATGATGAAACTACCCCTGGCATTAACTATTCAAAAACAGTCTATTTTTCCTTTTTATCAACGAAACTGTTTTTGTTAAAAAAGTCATTACAGCTTGTGTACTCAACATTTTTGAGTGCTACCACTTGGGTTTAATAGATAAATTACATATCTAGCATCCCTCCTTGACGGATCACAAAAAGAAGGTGTAGATCAAAAATAGTGAAAATCCAAAATACATAGAATTTTTAGGGCTTATAAAATAGAAAATCACTTTTTCTTTACTTTTGATTTCCAACTAAAATAACACCCAATATGGGTATATCTAAACATAAAACACTCATTAACATGTATATACATGGTTTTTGAGTTTAGAAATATAGTTTCAAGATTTGATTTACAATAATCAAAAATTACATAACAAAAGGTATTTATACCTTTGATTACCATGCTCTCCTTCTTTTTCTTTATTGTTTGATTATGGAGCTTTGATGTCTTACCAAAGACTCCCCTTCCTCTTCTCATGGCTGTCGAACCTCTTCTCTCTCTACTTGGTTCTTATGTTAGCTAATTGGAAGGGATGAAAGAGAAAGAAACAAGATAACTTGTTAATAGATTTAGATATATGATTAATATCTACTATCATACTACTCTTCTCTTCACAAACCAAACCACCGTCCATGTGGCTAATACTTCTCCATAATTCTCCACTAATTCTCTCTCTCTAGTTAATAATCATTACATAGCACGTGGAATATTAGTGAATCATGTGGCTCCTTAAAATTTATGCCACCTAGCTTGAATTGTGTAAGATTTTTTGCCACATGTGTGGTGCTTAAAGTGATGATGTGCACCCACCATCTCCTCTCCTTTCTTTCTACATAATCTGGCCAAGTGGCCTTAATATTTACCAAGTCTTGCTTTGATTTTTATTGCTCCACTTAGTATAACAAATGTCTAAAATGCCCTCCATAATTGTGCCAACACTTGGGCCACCATTTATAATCTTTTGGGCTTCTAGATTAATTTCTTGGGCCATGAAAATAGATTAGGTCCAATACTTTTAATATTATCATTCCCTAATTATTTAATTAGGATTTTCATTTACACAACTATAATTTACATCCCTACTCACATACACTTAATTTCTTAACCCAATTAGACTTACATTAATTAGGTTATAAAATTAATTAATTGAGATATATAAAATAAATCTCTTATAATTAGTATATATTTTAAATACCATAATTCTCTCATCCCATAACCCTTAAGTTATTTAATTCTTCATTCCTAATATATAATTAGGATCACACTAGTTTCTTTTATTTGTCATCACATAATATTCGTATTCACTTACTCACATAATTATTAAATAAATTGTGATATGCTCTACAATTCTCTTAGATTAGGTCACTAGTATATATTTAAATACTAGAACCACTAAATAACAATAACCATTTAGGTTATTTAATTATCATACTTAATTTAAATAACTTATTTAAGTTATACAATTTATATTGTATAATTAAATTTAATTTTCTCCTCCTCTCCATAAATTGTTCTCAAACAATTTATTTATATATTAAATATATAAATTAATATATTCAATCATTTATTCAAATATGAATTTAATTTACTAATTGCTTTGATACCAATATACATATTTGCATATTGGATTTCATCTCATATTTTTACTTTACATCATTTGGTATAATATTAAATATTATACCATTAACCATATAACATAATACCATATATCCAATTATTTTCTTTACTTTCTATAAATTGTCTTCACAATATATTTAACTGAAGTAAATATATTAATATATTCACCACATACACATATTCTTAAGAACTTATACACTAACATAAACCTCACTATCAGACTATCACTTATAGTCTATCAAATCATTCAAGTTCTTCTCCAAAAAATTTGAAATCCTTAAAATTCCTTCACAGAAACGTCAAATCCATACACTTATTTTCTGTCTAGGTTCATCTTATAATCCTTTAATCCATCATTTTAGGATTTTAATAATTATCTAAATTCCCGGGTTGTCACATTTACCCCTTCTTCTAAGAATTTCGTCCCCGAAATTAAAGCATACTAATCTCTGCTTATTCTCTTGATCAAAACTAGGTTTTTAACTTAACCTTGACAATTTCCTCCTTTGATGATTTCTCATCTATTATCACATTTCACCATAACTACTCACTAGGAGTTTACATCTTCTAAACATTCACCAAAACTAGGTTGTCATAATAACATTTATTCAATCATCTCAGATTCTACTCGTATGCAACGAGTTCACACTATTGCATATTCATCATCACATACTACCACAACATTATTCTAAAGAGTTTAAAAAATTCATATATGTCTAAGGGATCATAAAAACCATGAACTTTGAGGTTTAGGGGTATTTCTACCTGCTACCTCTTTCAATTACGAAAGAAAGGTACTCTACCTCTGAAATATTTTATATTTGGTATGTTTACAATCACAAAGAAGGTAAACTACAGATGCGGGTACTTTAAATGATTAGTCTATTGTACCTTAGTAATCGGAACGACTATGTGCGTTCTTAGATTGGAATATTTTATCCAATTAGAATATTCCCATTTTCAGGGTTATTCACCTTAGACTCATCATAAGATTCCGTACCAAAATAATTTAGTTCGGCATAAGCTTTCAAAGAATACTTTGAATTTCATAAACATTTATCTAGCTGAATCAAATAGCATAGACACATATCAAATAATTCAAATTTTAATCGAAACATTGCTAGCCACATTCAGTTGGTAATAATTTACCTTTAAAATTCTTAAAATCATTTTATGATGTCATGAGACCGCACTGTATTTACAGTCCGTTTGAGAATTCCGTCATTTTGCGACTTTGTCATACTACATCATTCCATAGTGGGTTGACGATCTTTAGATCACATCCGACACCAAGTAATTCTGCATTGATAACTCCATCATTTTTATCATCTTTGCACCAGGTTGCATGATGCATTAATGATATAAAAATACATTTTGATAATTTAAATCATTTTTGTCTAGCCGAATCAATTAGCATAGACTCTTCTTTAACTGTTCAAAAACCTTTGAAAACCATCTTTAGTGTCATAATGCCACAACAGGTAACGATGTGTTAGTGGCCCGAAGTCCACACCTACACACTTGTCACCATGTGTTGAGGATAATAAAATTCATTTTTAAAGGCACATAAGTGCGAATTTAGCTTGATGACAAAAACTTTGAAGTCTAGCATAGCTAGAAGATTTGGAATACCTATGCTTCCACCATCAACTTCATTTTCTCTACTGATCCATTACTTAATAAGTCTATCTATTCTTTCATCCTCAATTCTCCACTCACCACTTTCCTATACCAGGTTCATCAAACTTACCACACATTGTGAGTTCAGTAACTTGCCACAATCATATGGTTTTTAAGAACTTATCCTAGTCAGACCATAGGTGTCCATTCACTGAGGGGTTCAAAACATACCATATGATTATGAGTCATGAACTTACCATAAGTATGAGTTTTAAGAACTCGCAACTAACCTTATATTCTCTACCTATTCATTTATACACATGAGAAAAGAATCACCTTATCAACATGCATATGGAAAACAGCGCGACATTAGGTTTCAATGATTATCAATGTAAGAAACTAAGTGGTTGTCAAACCAAACTCGGCCACTAATCAATATAGGAAGCTAAGCGGACAATTCCCTGCCCATACAAGGAATTGGTCTACCTAACCACTATATCGACCAGGAAGCTAAGTGATTCTAAAACCAAGTACAAATTCCCGGCCCATACAAGGAATCATACAACTCAGCTGCTGACATGAGTCGTCAATTTAAATCCAAACCATTTTTACTTTCTCTTTTCATAATACGAATTTTCTTTAATCTGCATCTTAACATTTACCACTCTTTTCTGAGTTTACATTGTACCATTTCATATTACATTCTCTTTATAGCGTCAAGCTATATCATTCCAATCACTTAACATATCATATGTTATTCAACGATTTAATCTGATCACGTCGTGATCTTATTTTGTAATCATTTCTCCTTATACTTACGATCGCTTTATACTACGATCTTCTTATTCTTCTCTTTAATCATATTATATTATGATTTTATTTATAATGTTCATCTTATAGACATAGTCTATTTATTATCACTTTTTATCTCTATTACTGGAGTCAGGTAACTCCGGATTCTTATCCTTATAGCTCTTCAAGATTCTTCTTTGAATCATATTTATCGTTCTCTTTACTTTAATGATGAATTTCTTAAATTCATCTCTTATCCCTTAACTCGATCTGAGTTTATTCCTTATCATCATCTCCGCGGTTATAGCCTAAGGTACACCTACCTAAGGTTTATAACCTACAGCTCTGATACCAACTATAGCATCCCCAAATTCGGGTACTAATCACCACAGATCTGGTATACTAATACTATTACAACTGCTGAAGATATAAACATAAATTGTTTATACATTACACTTTTACACATCATTTCCAAGGTCTACAACCTTAACTAAATACATACCTTCAATATCAAAAAGGTTTACAATAATATTTGCATTAGCAAATTTAATAGTTCTAACTGCATAATAGCTTAATCTTGGACTTTGCCTTTGTCTTTGTCTTTACTCGAGCTTTCATCTTAATCTAAAAATCTTTATCATGATATAGCAAGGGTGAGCATCAAATTTGTCCAGCAAGTTTAAATTTAATTGAGGATATATCATGATTTAAAGAATTGAACAATAAGCTAGCTAACTTTCAATAATATAAACATTGTGAAAGAGCATGAACAAATTTTCTTAGCTGAACGACCAAGTCAATAAAAATGAATGGTCAAGAATGAACATGAACAGATTAACTGAACCAAATGGTAATGAAGGTGATCAGCCTTTCATACCTGATGAACATTTACAATATGCACAACGTGCGAATCAATAATCAATATAGACATGAATAATCAACAACAACTATTTACTAACATGCTTTGAACATATAACTCAAGTTTAAGTCAGGAAAAACTTGCTTGCACCGCTGATTACCGCTAAGCAATCTAATTTAATCTCTGATGAAAGACCTATCAATTATAAGATTGATCTTTCAATTAGCATAACATACCTACTAACTCAATATACTATTACTTATCAATCAATTATCTAACACTTAATCACATAATAGATAACATCTTAACACATAAGTATTATTATCATCCTTTGATAATTCTTTAATCATTATTATGATTTAACACTCTAATAAGTCAAATACCAAACCAACAACCTGGATTTCAAATCCAGCAAGCTGGATTCCAAATTCAGTAACCTAGATGGTCAATTCACAAACCCAACTACAATCCAGCAAGCTGGATTCAACATATTTTTAATTCAGTAAACTGTTTTTCAATCCAGCAAGCTGGATTCATCAGATTTTCCAATCCAGCAAGCTGGATTTCATATCCTATTCACAAAAATACCAAATCAGCTTATTATTTTTCTATCCTTTGTCCAAACATATATACATATATTTCATACACAAAAAGTATTTTTTCAAAATTTTCTAACTTCCTTTGGTATTTTTCAAAAATCACTTTTAGTTAATTCCTTAAGAAATTAGCTACCTCGTGCTTAACTCCAAAAATTCTCATCTCTTGACACAATCTTATACGTGTTAACATGACACTCCAGTTTAAATTTCGTGGCCATTGGAGTTATAGAACTCCAGTTATAGCGATTTTCATCAGAAAATCACAAATATTAAAATGACCATAACTTGGTCGTTTGAATCGGAATAAGCTCATTTTTGGACGGGAGGTACTTTATACCATATATTTTCATGTCCCAAAAAGCCGAAATTTTTCTCACATATTAAGTTGCTGAAACAGCCCTTGGAAAGTTCTTCGTAATATACATTTGAAAAATTTTCACTTTTCCTACTTTGTTAAAAATATTCCATACGGAAATTTACAACTCCTTTTTCAGTGATTGCACTTGGAGATGTTAGATAACTTATCATAGTATCCTCCCAAATATTTCTAGAATTTTTAAATGTCCGAAAAATGATGAAACTACCCCTGGCATTAACTATTCAAAAACAGTCTATTTTTCCTTTTTATCAACGAAACTGTTTTTGTTAAAAAAGTCATTACAGCTTGTGTACTCAACATTTTTGAGTGCTACCACTTGGGTTTAATAGATAAATTACATATCTAGCATCCCTCCTTGACGGATCACAAAAAGAAGGTGTAGATCAAAAATAGTGAAAATCCAAAATACATAGAATTTTTAGGGCTTATAAAATAGAAAATCACTTTTTCTTTACTTTTGATTTCCAACTAAAATAACACCCAATATGGGTATATCTAAACATAAAACACTCATTAACATGTATATACATGGTTTTTGAGTTTAGAAATATAGTTTCAAGATTTGATTTACAATAATCAAAAATTACATAACAAAAGGTATTTATACCTTTGATTACCATGCTCTCCTTCTTTTTCTTTATTGTTTGATTATGGAGCTTTGATGTCTTACCAAAGACTCCCCTTCCTCTTCTCATGGCTGCCGAACCTCTTCTCTCTCTAATTGGTTCTTATGTTAGCTAATTGGAAGGGATGAAAGAGAAAGAAACAAGATAACTTGTTAATAGATTTAGATATATGATTAATATCTACTATCATACTACTCTTCTCTTCACAAACCAAACCACCGTCCATGTGGCTAATACTTCTCCATAATTCTCCACTAATTCTCTCTCTCTAGTTAATAATCATTACATAGCACGTGGAATATTAGTGAATCATGTGGCTCCTTAAAATTTATGCCACCTAGCTTGAATTGTGTAAGATTTTTTGCCACATGTGTGGTGCTTAAAGTGATGATGTGCACCCACCATCTCCTCTCCTTTCTTTCTACATAATCTGGCCAAGTGGCCTTAATATTTACCAAGTCTTGCTTTGATTTTTATTGCTCCACTTAGTATAACAAATGTCTAAAATGCCCTCCATAATTGTGCCAACACTTGGGCCACCATTTATAATCTTTTGGGCTTCTAGATTAATTTCTTGGGCCATGAAAATAGATTAGGTCCAATACTTTTAATATTATCATTCCCTAATTATTTAATTAGGATTTTCATTTACACAACTATAATTTACATCCCTACTCACATACACTTAATTTCTTAACCCAATTAGACTTACATTAATTAGGTTATAAAATTAATTAATTGAGATATATAAAATAAATCTCTTATAATTAGTATATATTTTAAATACCATAATTCTCTCATCCCATAACCCTTAAGTTATTTAATTCTTCATTCCTAATATATAATTAAGATCACACTAGTTTCTTTTATTTGTCATCACATAATATTCGTATTCACTTACTCACATAATCATTAAATAAATTGTGATATGCTCTACAATTCTCTTAGATTAGGTCACTAGTATATATTTAAATACTAGAACCACTAAATAACAATAACCATTTAGGTTATTTAATTATCATACTTAATTTAAATAACTTATTTAAGTTATACAATTTATATTGTATAATTAAATTTAATTTTCTCCTCCTCTCCATAAATTGTTCTCAAATAATTTATTTATATATTAAATATATAAATTAATATATTCAATCATTTATTTAAATATGAATTTAATTTACTAATTGCTTTGATACCAATATACATATTTGCATATTGGATTTCATCTCATATTTTTACTTTACATCATTTGGTATAATATTAAATATTATACCATTAACCATATAACATAATACCATATATCCAATTATTTTCTTTACTTTCTATAAATTGTCTTCACAATATATTTAACTGAAGTAAATATATTAATATATTCACCACATACACATATTCTTAAGAACTTATACACTAACATAAACCTCATTATCAGAATATCACTTATAGTCTATCAAATCATTCAAGTTCTTCTCTAAAAAATTTGAAATCCTTAAAATTCCTTCACAGAAACGTCAAATCCATACACTTATTTTCTGTCTAGGTTCATCTTATAATCCTTTAATCCATCATTTTAGGATTTTAATAATTATCTAAATTCCCGGGTTGTCACATTTACCCCTTCTTCTAAGAATTTCGTCTCCGAAATTAAAGCATACTAATCTCTGCTTATTCTCTTGATCAAAACTAGGTTTTTAACTTAATCTTTACAATGTCCTCCTTTGAGGATTTCTCATCTATTATCACATTTCACCATAAGATTCGTGAGGATTTTGAGCGATCCGAGTGAATTATATGAATAAGTAGGTGAAATAAGTAAGGAATGGTGTTCTATAACATCAAATTCCTATAAAAAGTGAAATCGTAATCCAAAATATAGATTAAAATGAAGAACGAATGAAGAACACGCGAAGAACACGAAGAACGTTGTTGATGGACAAATTTAAAACCATCGTAGGATAATTGTTATTAATGGACAAGTTTAAAATCTAGAAACATTCATGAAGAACGGATTAAAACTCAGCTATAACGAAGTTATGGCGAAAATTTCGTAAAAGACGAACGAGAATTAGAAAGTTAGTAAATGAACCCGAACATGTAGGATTTCATTAGAAAGTAAGAGAACATAGAAAACGTGAGTCGTGGACTCAAGAACGAACGAGTTTCGAGTCTGGATGACCGAATTACGGACAAACGAGCGAAGAACACTAAAAGCATAAAAATGAATTAAGGGTGAAGATCAAGCCAATCGAATGGCATGTTAACGGATTCAAAATGAAGTTTTGTCCAAGGGGTATTGAAGTACGTAATATAAGGAAGAGAATAGCTTTGGAACGACCTCGTTTCGAGTTATAACGAAGAAGTTATGAGATCGGGAAGTAAGCGTCTCAAAGTGGATTTAACACTTAGAGAAATTTTCAAGAATTAGGGCTTGGCGTCGCAGCGCCAGCCATGCATTGTTATGTGGCGCTGTAGCGCCAGACCAGGGAGCCGGGTACTGCCAACTCACGCCGCGGCACGAGAGTTAATGAGGAGAGTGGTGCCACAGCGCCAGTGTAGAGAAAAAGCCAGAGATGAGCTTTTAACTGCTCAGCTCTTGGGGGAAACGTAAGGGACGATAAAGAACATAATGTCCAATTAATGTAACACTTAATCAAGTAATTTAAACCTTTAGTACATGTTGAATGAAATGATCAAAAGAGATTAAAAGATCAAGAAGGTAATGAATAACGAAAATATTACTAAGATATAAATTATCAAGAAAGCCGTAACAAACAGTAATAAGATTAATGAAAGCCGAATGTGAGTCAATAAGGAATGAATCCTGCAGTATGACAATTAGTTTCCAGAAAGCCATAAGGCATAAGGAGTTGACTTAACGAACAGTACAGTTTAATAGTTCAAATAAGTTAAGATAAAGTTTAGGTTGCGGTACAATCATAACTTTGATGGTTGACATATGGGAGCTGGGCTAAACAATTCCTTCAGAGAGCAAAGGTATATACGAAATTGGCAACCGATCTAACTCACTGTAATGGCAGTGTAGATGAGATGGGAACTTGTTTGTTGGTTGTTTGTGGGAAACCACTCAGAGTACCATATGGACTACTAGCAGAGGCACGATGTGTGTTGAGTCCTAGAGAAGTTATAAGAAGAAGATAAGAATATAAATCATCCAAGATGATGAACGCATGAGTAAGACATCTTCGTATGTCATAAAGCCATAAACGGGTAAAGGAAGTTAGTCGCGTTAACTTATATTGTAAGAACGCGAACCTTAAGAAGTAAAGTTAAGTAAACCAATGCGTAAGTCCAGTATATGACTAATTGGTGTTTATGTTTTCTCCTTATATGTTATATAGGAATTGGAATAAGCAGTTCAGCGTAAGCTGTAGCTGTGCGTAAGGTAAGTTTCCTAACTTCATTCATATTACATGAATGCTAGTTTCTTAAACTTCTCAGATGTTGGACTTGAGAAGTCTTGTCTATGTGCATATGTGTGATGTATGTACAAGGTGGTAGTATGTATGAGGCCTTGTGCCATAATTTGAACACTTCGGTATTTCTATGATATGAACTGTTCTGTGATTGAGCTGTTCAATACAAGTATGTTCTGTTTATAGATGAACCGTTATTGTTAAGTCTATGCTAATGATTCTAGCCAGACAGGATGTGATTGGAAAAGGTAGAGGAATGAAAGTATTTCAAAATGAAAGTGACTGATGTTTTAAGATGATAGGAATCGAGACCATTCCTATTATTTAAATTGCTTCATAACCTTTGTTCGGTTATAGAAGTTCTAAAGAAATGTTTGAATTCTGAAGTTGTTTGTTCAATTGTTATGACTTGCTGGGCAATTGAATGCTCACACTTGCTTTAAAATGAAAAACATTTTCAGCAAACGAGGTTAAAAGAACTTAAGGATCCTGTAAAGATCGCTGACGGTATCCAGATGAAGTGCCATTCAGAATGTGAATGAGCGAGAAGATCAAGTGAAGACTTGTAATGTAGAAAGATAAAACTGAACTATAAACTAGTTAATGAACTATTATGTATCCTTGGTGGCGGATAAAAGTCACTCTTGTACGATAAAATGAATAATGTATTTATTATTATTTGTAATGAAAAAGGTTATAAGGTTTCCAAAACCTGGGATTTGAGAGTATATGGCGTTATATTTCAGTATATAATGATGTATGTTGGATGAATGATGTACTAGTGATGTACGGAATCTGGGTGTGAAGATAGACCGAATTTTGGGGCGTTACAGTACACATATACAACCATAAACACAGAACATATTCACTTATATCCTTAATCCTGAATAATTCATCACAAAAATTTTAAAATCCTTAAAATTCCTTCTCGGAAATCTCAAATCCATTCACTTATTTTCTGTCTAGGTTTATTATTCAACCTTTAATCCATCATTTAAGATTTAAATAATTTCCTAAATTCTCGGGTTGTCACATTCACCCCTTCTTCTAAAAATTTCGTCCCCGAAATTTACCTTACACCTTACACCATGCATCATACACCATTCATACACAGCATCACATTCTATCCAATACATTCCTCACAAGAGTAAAATTTTTAAATATTGTTGAGGAGTTATATAGACTATTGTCTGTCATTTTCGCAAATATTTTATGGAAATTCATCCGCAAACCGTCATAACTTACGGACATATAAGGGGATTAACCCGGTATGCCCTGTACTGATCAAGTACTACTGGTCGAAACCATTTTCATGTTCCTCTTATCCGCCTTGGGCGCACAAATATTTTCTTACCTCAGTCTTATCGGATTTCGCACCAAAATAATTTGGTTCGGGAAAATTTTCAAAGAACGCTTAGAATTTTATAAACGTTGGTCTAGCTGAATCAAATAACATAGACTCATATCAATAATTCAATTCAATCGAAATATTTAGGTATAGCCAAACCCCGTTGGCAAATTAAAATTTTAAAATTAGTTTAAAAATGATGTCATGATGTCGTACTGTATTAACAGCCCGTTTGAGGATGTCGTCATCGCGTGACTTTATCATAACACATCATACAATAGTGGAACAACGATTTTATATCAAATTCAATACTAAGTATTCCTGCGCTTACAACTCCATCACCTTTTTATTATCTCTGCACCAGGTTACATGGTACATAAGTGATAAATAAAAATATATTTTGATATTTCAAATTATTTTCGTCTAGCTGAAACAAGTAGCATAGACTATTCTTTAAACCGTTCAAAAATCATTACAATTCAGTTTTATCATCTCAGCAGGTAACGATGTGTCGGTGGCCCGAAGTCCACTCATACACAATGGTCACCAGGAGTTGAGAATAAAATTCATTTTTCTAAAAAGCACATAGTGCGTTTTTAGCTTGATGTCAAAAATTTCGAAGTCTAGCATAGCTAGGAGATTTGGAAAAACCTATGTCTCCACTAATGATCAATTGCTTAAACAGTCTATCTATTCCTATAATCCTCAATTCTCCATTCACACTTAATTCTACCCAGTTCGTCAAACCACACTCATGAGTTCAGGAACTTTCCATAATCATATGAGTTTAAGAACGTGTCCTAATCAGACCTTTGGCATCCATTCGCTGAGGGGTTCATAAACATTTCATATAATCATGAGTCACGAATGTACCATAAGTTTGAGTTTTAAGAACTCGTACTTAACCTGATATTCTCTACCTATGACCTATCTATCTGTTATACACATGAAAAAGGAATCACCCTCTTAACACACATATAGCAAATAGCGTGACACAAACTTAACCTTAACCCCCTTCTCAATACGAATTTCATTCAACTCGTATTCATAATCCTTTCATGAATCTGTACCAATTCCTAATAAAACTGACACACAGCATTCTTACTGTAAACTTTTCAATCATTCACCTGATCATTCTCCGTACTATAACCTTATCAGATTACGGGGTGTTCTCATCGTATAAATTATTATTCATTTCTATGATATGATCGTTTTATTTTACAATCCCATATCCCTGTACTTTTAGTCTTTTAGACTTTATCTATTCATCACTACTATTCACATTTATTATCAGAGTTAGGGAACTATGTATCTTTATAACCCGCCGAGATTCGTCTCTGAATCTTACCGACTCACTAACACTATTTGAGTTTGTACTTATCCTATTCACTGCTGTTATTAGTCTCAGGTAATCCTACCTAAGGTTAATAACCTACAACTTTGATACCAACTGTGAGAGCCCCAAATCTGAGTCCCAAATCACCGCGGATCCGGTACAATCATTCTACAACTATTGTGAAAGATATAAACATAAATTATTTATACATTACATTTTACACACTATTCCCCAAGGTCGAGTAACCTTAACTTATACATATTCATAATCTGTCTAACATATAACATTACTATCATACTATACTATTTCAATTATCTATAAATATTCTTCCAAGCTGAACTTGGCTTTATCCTTTCCTGTATCTGACGCATTCATCTTTATCTGCAATGTTAATCATGATATAGCAAGGGTGAGCAATAAGTTTGCCAGCAAGTTTAAGTTCAATAAATTAAGGATATATCATGATTGAAAGAATTGAACAAAAGCTAGCTACAGTTCTATAATATAATTGCGAACTAGCATGAATAAAATTTACATAGCTGAACGAACATTGAACATGAACATATATATATCTGGACCGAATAGTAATGAAGGTGATCAGCCTTTCATACCTGATGAATATATGTAGTATGCACAGAGTGCGATTTAATAATTCTTAGACATGGCAATCAGAAATGATTAACCATAAGTATAATTAAATAATACAACTCAAGGTCGAGTTAAGAAAAACTTGCTTGAACCATTGATTAGCGTTACACAATTTAATAAGCTTTTCCTGAAGACCTATTATAAATAATATTGATCTATAATTTAGAATAATATCATCACAATATTTAAAATAACCTAAACATGTTATCACATAATACTATAAGTCTATAAAACACATAAAATATAACCTCAAGTCAAACTTTTACAGTCTGAGTTAAGTTCGGTACAATTCTGACATCCTGACTGCTTAGTCGGATAACTATCGAGTTTAAGTTCAATTAAACTATGCCTAAACACTTAACAATTATCTTAGATAATTTATTATCAGTCCAAATATTTTTCATAAACTCGTAATAATTTTCAGATAATTATTACCATTTATCATGATTTTTTAATCATTAATATCGTATTAATATAATTTAAATACCATTTAATTCTTTTATCATTAATATTTATTTAATATTAAATATTAATGAAAATCATGTCATAATATTATAATATATTTATACGATATTTAAACAATTAAATCCATTATCCGATAATTAACATTAATATTAAATAGTAATATTTTTCATGACAAAATATCAAAAGTTATATTTTATAACTTAAAATATTTTTACAACACTTAAATTATTTTTATATGATTTTTAAATCATTAATTCTATTTTTTCATAATTTATTTAATATATTTATTAAATTAATTAATTATCATTAATATTAATTAATTAATGAAATACCTTACAAAATATTAAAAGTCATTAAAAATAACTTAAAATATTTTCTTATACCATAATATAATTTTTCATGATTTTTCATGTATTAAAATTATTTTTAAATAAATTATTTAATATTATAATTAAATTAATTAAATACCTTTATTATTCCAAAAATATTAAATATTTATGAAATATATTCAGAATAATTAAAAACTAATTTTCAGGCTTTAAAATAATTTTTAGGAATTTATTTTGTATTTTTAATAATTAAAAATTATTTTTATCTATTTATTAAATAAAAATAATTAATTTAATAAGAAACTGTCGCTAAAGGGTGCCTATAGCGACATAACTATCGCTATAGGTGTTTTTCGTGTTCTTGAGCCTAAACCTAGATCTTTATGACAGTTTACCGGGTAGTAGGTTTGACCGGCTATAATTCATGGATCTTGATGTATCTGGGTACGATTTTGGGTTAATGTTATAGTATTGATGCAATACTACAACCTTAAACAAACATCATGGCCATTTCATACCAAATCAGAGAAATATGGGCTCTCAAAATTCTCGTCAAAGGCTGTTTTTCATTTCTGGGTTTTCCAGAAATGAAGAACAGTACATGGTGTCTACTTTGAGCCCGTGTATCAACACTTTCAAGGCTTACCTTGTATGTTTTATTGGTTCATATCAACAAATAAACGTCAAACTTTAAAGATCTTGGTCGGTCAAAGTACTAGTCAGAAAACGCCCTTTGAAGATCTGGGTTACCCAGCATCTGCTTTCGGCGTGATGGTCAGCGCTAGTTTGACCCTGATTCTCTTTCATTATGATTATGATCTAAGTTATCTAGTGACTTTAATATACAGACTACATGTTAGGCTACAAAGATCAAGCAACAACTTGGCCTAAACATTAACATACAGCAAGATCCGAGGCCACAAAAATGTTGTCAGACTTTCTGGGCAAAATCTGGGCTGCCCAAAAACATAATTCGTGTTCGGTCAATGGGTTTTGACTGGTTATAACTTACAATCTACCCATGATCTGACCCTATTTCCAGTTCCAGATCAAAGCCTACATGGAATACTACACATCCAAAACATAAAACACCTTAAACATCTAACACAGAAGAATCTAGAGGCCCTGACATTAGGCTGTCAGACCTTTTTTTTTCTAATTTTCCATATTTAAAAAATTTTCAATTTCGAGCACTTTGATGTTATGGATCTAGGATTTAACAACCCAGATCACTAAATGACACCTTAATACATAACTTTAAATAATAAACAACAACATCTAACATCAGATCATAAGATTTCTAGGTTTAGGGATTTTATACCTTTCTAATGTTTGATCTTGATTCTGATCCTTGTGATCTGATCTTAGCAAGCTATGAAGTGTTCTTAGCTTTGATTCTCACTCTCTCTCACTCTAAGTCCCGAAATTGAAGAGAGAGAATGGGCTTGGAGAAATGAAAAAGTAAAGTAAGCTTTTTCTTACTTTTAAATCTTCAAATTTTAGATTCAATGAACTTGGGTTGCTAGGTGGCACAAATTGGCTGATTTGTTAGATATAGAGCACATGGGATATTTTAAGTTGGTGAACCACCAAGATCTTGGCAAGATTTACACACTTCCTAATTAAAGAATTGCAAAAGGGCAAAATGGTCATTTGATTTATAAATTTAATGGCAAACTTGACATTTGCCCTAACCCTTAGGGTTTAGGGTTTAACCCTTAGATTTTTTAAATTTAATTTCTAAGATTTTCAAATTTCGATTTTCAAAATAGAAAATTAATATTTCTAAATTATAATTAGGATTCTATAATTATATTAAGATTTCCTAATCATAATTTAAGATTGCTAATTAGGATTAATATTTCCTAATTAAAATTTGCTAAATTAGCTATTAGGGTCATAATTATGCATTAGGGTTTCCAGCTGAACAATTAGGGTTTTCTTAAAATCAACTAGAGTTATCCCTAATTAAATATAATCATAAATACTTAAATCATTAAATTTAGCCTTTGAATTCCCAAATTAGAGTTTCATATTCCGAACTAGGATTTCGGATTTCCAGAACTAAAAATTAGGGTTTCTAGAACCGGTTTTAGGATTTCTTATAAATCGTAAGAATTTTCAAACTAAACGTTGGAGTTCTTAATATAATAATAGGGTTTGCCACTGACATAGGTTATCTGGTCAACCCTTGACCCTTAACCACATACTGTACACATATACAACCATAAACACAAAACATATTCATTTATATCCTTAATCCTGAATAATTCACCACAAAAATTTTAAAATCCTTAAAATTCCTTCTCGGAAATCTCAAATCCATTCACTTATTTTCTGTCTAGATTTATTATTCAACCTTTAATCAATCATTTAAGATTTAAATAATTTACTAAATTCTCGGGTTGTCACAGTTTAACTGGAATTATTGAAAAGAGAATAATTGATTAATATTAATTAATCGTTGTGATATTAAAGTGTGATAGAGAATAATGGGTTAAGAGTACCCAACTGAATAATATTTAGCCAAATTAAAATATTATTTGGACTAGCCCAATATACATGCATGGGATATAAGATTAGGTATTGGTGTACATTTAAAATATAAGTATACTTCTTATATGTGGGTAGGTATATATATATATATATATATATATATATATATATATATATATATATATATATATATATATATATCTGTGTGTGTGTGTGTACCCATAACTTAGCTTAATGTTGTAATGTTAAATACTTATAATTGACTTAATGAGCCCAAAAGGAATTAACTTTAGTAGAATGGGGACCATTTTACTAATAAGTAAGGAAGAAATAGAACTTATCCCAAATTCATTGTCCCAAATAATTATCAGCCGTGTATAGGCCATTGGCCTACCCCTCTATTGCGTAAACTCAAGCAGCTATAATCCATGCTGATGATGGCTATAAAGTTGGTAGTTGGCCAACTCTTTCATATTCGTTGTTTACTTCCATTCTCCACTGATTCAAATTTTGGTGCAAACTAGAAACTGTGCAACACATTCTCTATATAAAGTACCCTCTTCTTCTCCTTCTCTATTGCTTGAAAATTGACTGATAAGTTGCATATAGAAAGTGAATGTTGCAATTGAGTAAGGTTGCTGAATTTGTGTTATAATCAGAAGTCTAAGGGACAATGTTGAGTCATTTAAGCTTCATAGAGGTATAATTCTTAAATGAGCATGAAGATCAAGTCAAGACTTGTAATGTAGAATAGTTTAATTAAACTATAGACTAGTTTAATAGTTTAATTAAACTATATGTGTAAGACCCCAACTTTTTATGAATAAAAATTTAATTTTCTCTACATATTATTTTGAATAATAAGATGTTGATCTGATATAATGCTATAGTTATGGGTGACATGTGCAAATTTTGTAAAGTAAGCAAGTTGTCGTAAAATATTCATTTGGTCGGAGAATATTCTTTTTGTCGGAAAATATTTATATGACGGCACAATCATTGGTGGACCCCACAACAGAATGACCATCAGTTATAGAAAGCGACATAAATAACCTTTTTTATAAAAATAACGGCAAAACTTTTACCGTTAACTGTTGAAATACCCGGTGATAAAAGTACAGTAATACGCATTGTTGCACAGTAGCATACGGTATTTGCACAATGTCTCTGATTATTGATGCTTACGTAAGAAGTCACTCAATTTTATTCAATTATTATAATAGTAGTTGCTGCATAGTATCTCATATTATTGATTCAATTATTGTCCCAGTATCATCTGCATAATATTTTATATTATTAAATCAATAATTGAGACGACACAGTTATTCATATTATTATTTGTATTATTGACAATGTCTAGAAAGTTCTATCAAGGAATGGGGTTAGTTTATTTAATTGCACGCCAATAAGGATAAATCCTTATCAGAAAGCCCCCTCTTTCTTGGGAATATTTTATTGCACAGTGATGAATAGTAAAAATCAAAAAAATCACCGAATTCATCTGTTAAAAAAGTTTATGTTCATCCGTGATTATTTTCTTAAATAGTGCTTTGTCATTCTCCTATAAATAGGATGCTTAGTTAAGAAATGAAAATCACACCAAAATCAGAAATTCTTCTTCTATAATATTGTGTGTATTTTTTTCTAGTATAAAAATACTTTGAGTGTTACTAATAATGCAAGATTTCTTCAAGAATATCTCCGCTATACCAGTCAAATTTAGTCTTCTACTAAGGTAAGGGATATTATTTTCGTTCAATATTCATAAGAAATATTATTTTCTTCCATACTATATAGTATGTAAGTGATATTATTTCGTTTCATATTCCTAAATCTACACTTATTTTGATAAGTATTGCTTCTATAATCCCTGAAATTAGTAGAATATCTTTGAATTTTGCTCTTCAACTAGTATCGTTTTATTGGAATATTAGTTTGAACTTTCTTATTAAATTTTAATATTTTCATTCGGTATACTATTCACGAGGTACTATTCACTCAGGTACTATTCATTTGAGTACTATTCACGGGATACTATTCACGACAAAATTGGTTTCTTTTCTGTCCAAATTATTTTTGATGCATGAATATCATTCTTGAATTTTACTCCACAATTAGTTATCATGTTGATAATTTGGACATTCTTGAACTATGAATAAATTGAATTATAAATCTCTAATATTTATCATTGATCTCACTTGATTGATTCCTTATATCATTGTCATCATCCTCATGCTTATATTGTGGTGAAAGTCATTTTTGACCCATAGTGCATAGATGGACTGTTGATTGGTATGATTATAACCAGGAATTGTGTATTGGTATAATCATGACCTGTAATGTTAAAGACAAATGTTGTGGTGAAAGTCCTCTTTGACCCGTAGTGCATAGATAGATAATTGTTTGGCATGATCATGACCACTAGTGATACAAACAAATATCATTGACCCGTAGTGCATGGATAATTTGTTGATTTGAAACATTTATTGATTGGTGTTACAGAGGGGGGGAGACCACCCCCTTGGACTCCCCCCCCCCCCCCGTCGTTACGAACGATGGTCATGACCCCAATATTTTATATATAGTTTTCTTTAATTATATATACACTGTTATGTGCTTATTGTGATATGCATGGTGCACAGTTATGGCCCGTTTGACCCATAGGTTAGTGGTTTTTGGTTTTGAAATACGGCTTGCATGTCGTGCCTTTCTATAAATTCTGATGTAACATTCTCTTCTCATATAAATCCCCTCAAATGTAACTCGAGGTTTCTTTATGTCATGTAATAATCAATAACAATATGAAGATGACAAGATGAAGAACACGATGAAAGATTATGATGGAGAGGAGGCACATGCATGAGGAAGATCCAAGGAAGCTACTCTTTTGAGATCTTTTACCACCTTAGATTGACCTTCAATCTTTCATTAGCTTGAAAAGATTAACAGTGGATTGGCCCATAACTGTGACACATTTAATTTTGCACTTTATTTATGTTTATATTCGAAATAATATGATAAATAATGTGCATGCTTAATAAGATTAAAATTGGTGAGATCTAAATTAATCAATAAAATCCCTCATTAAATTATTAAGTCTAAATCAGATGCCTTCCAATTAATAACACTCATCAAAACCTTGATCGATGGATGTAGGTTTGCCAAAGCAAAGTACCCTATTTATCATGATAAGATGCGATAGGATAATTGTGATATCCAAACTGTTAAAATCATTGGACCCGACTTAACTAAGTTATCTCAATAGGATTGTGGACTTAGAGGCATGGAGTTTGGTAGGTGCCATTGATAGACTAGAAATAAATGTTGTTTACCAAATTATCCAAGAGTTATATATGATATAATTGACAAGGGGTTGTCTACCTAAATAATTATGTTTTGAGAGATTAGCCAAAGCTAACTTCAGGCATAATGAAATATGGATCTTGGCTTACTAGAAAGATTTAATAGAAAATGCTTTCCGAATTAATGGTGGGGGCTATTAATTTGAATAAAATAGTGGGAGATATATTTTGAATGTACTATTATCAATTACATAATATCAAAAACTCTGCAATTTGACTTATTATTTTTGCACTTATAAATTCTAGATCTCAATGGCAAACAACAACAACATAAATAGTCTTTCACTACGATCAGTCCTTGAGAAGGACAAGCTGAGTGGAATTAATTTCCTTGACTGACATAGGAACTTGAGGAAAGTCTTCAAACATGAACGCAGACTATATGTCATTGAAAAGCCCATTCCTGCAGCACCAGCTGATACTGCACGACGTGTAGAGCATGATGCTTACAAGAAGTATCAAGATGATGCTCTGGGCGTAAGTTATCTCATACTAGCAACTATGAAGACTGAGCTTTAAAAGCAACATGAGTTAATGGATTCTTATGAGATGATAGAGCATCTCAAGAAATTGTTCAAAGGGCATGCTCGATAGGAAAGGTATGATACAAGCAAGCGGTGTACCACTGAACGTGATCCAGTTGGTCCACATGTGCTGAAAATGATTGGGTATATTGAGTACCTTGATAGGTTGGGTTTTTCAATTACTCCAAAAGCCCAAACTGATCTTGTTTTGCAATCTTTGAACAGCAGCTACTCTCAATTTGTTATGAATTATCTCATAAATGAAATTGAGAAACCACTTACTGAGTTGTTGAGCATGTTAAGTACTGCCGAGAACAACATGAAAAAGGCAGGACCCGCTCCCATAATAATGGTGCAAAAGGGGAATGCTAAGGGAAATTGGAAAGGCGAGAAGAAGATAGGATCTAAATCTGGTGCCAAACCCAATTCCAAAACTAAACAGGCTTTAAAACCTAAAGGTGAGGTGGCTATAGAAGGTGATTGTCACTTCTGTGGAAAACCTGGACACTAGAAGAGGAATTGTCATGCTTATTTGGAAGAAGTGAAGAAAAAGAAAGGAAGTATGACTTCTGATTCAAGTATATATGTTATAGAAGTCAACTTGTCCACTTATACATCATGGGTATTGGATACTAGATGTGGTTCTCACATTTATATTAATGTGCAGGAACTTCGAAGGAGTAGGACTTTGGTAAAAGGAGAGGTTGACCTACGAGTTGGGAATGGAAAAAAAGTTGATGCACTAGCCGTAGGAACTTATCATTTATCTTTGCCCACTGGGCTAGTATTAGAATTAGAGGATTGTTATTATGTGCCTGCCTGCTATAAGTAAAAACATTATTTATGTTTCTTGTTTGGACAAGAAAGGTTTTTCATTTATAATAAAGAATAATTGTTGTTCGTTTTACTTAAATGAAATATGATCTGGTGTTGCACAATTATTTAATGGTCTTTATATTCTTGATTTAGAAATGCCTATCTATAACATAAATACAAAACGATTTAAATCAAATGATTCAAATTCGACTTATCTCTGGCACTATCGTTTAGGCCATATAAATGACAAACATATATCCAAACTCCATAAAGATGGATTTTTGGATTCATTTGATTTTGAATCATATGAAAGATACGAGTCTTGTTTATTAGGCAAGATGACTAAAGCCCCTTTCACTAGACATAGTGAACGGACTAGCGATGTATTGGGACTTATAAATAGTGATGTATGTGGACCCTTGAGTTCGTTAGCAAGAGGTAGGTTTTATTACTTCATTACATTTACTGATGACTTCAGTAGATATGGATATGTGTATCTTATGAGACACAAATCTGAATCCTTTGTAAAGTTCAAGGAATTCAAGAATGAAGTTCAAAACCAATTTGGAGAAAGCATAAAATCCCTTCGATCTGATCGAGGAGGTGAATACTTAAGCCAAAACTTTGATGACCTTGTAAAGGAGTGTGGTATTATATCACAACTCACTCCACCTGGAACACCACAATGGAATGGTGTATCTGAGAGGAGGAACCGCACCTTGTTGGACATGGTACGATCAATGATGAGTCATGCAGATCTTCCAATAAGCATCTGAGGTCATGCCCTAGAGACAGCTGCAGTCACACTTAATCGTGTTCCTACAAAGACGGTTCAAAAGACACCATATGAGATGTGAACTGGGAAATGTCCTAGTATGTCGTTCATGAAGATTTGGGGTTGCAAGGCATTATAAAACGTCTGGATTCTGACAAGCTTGGACCCAAATCTGACAAATGTAATTTTGTGGGATACCCAAAGGAAACAAAAGGGTATTATTTCTATAAACCTTTTGAGAATAAAGTGTTTGTTGCTCAAACAGGTATATTTCTAGAAAGAGAATGTGTCTCTAAAGAAAACAGTGGGAGGAAAGTAGAACTTGAAGAAACTCGAGAACCACAAAATATTATTGAACCTGAGTTGGAACGTGAGCAGGAACCACAAGATATTATGGAAAGTGAATCTGCTCAAATTACACAAGGCATTCGTATATCTGGTAGGACACGCCAAGAGCCCAAGAGATATTATGGATATCTTGTGACTCAAAATGGCGATGTGATGCTCATAGATCAGGATGAGCCTACTTCCGACCAAGAAGCTATGAATGGACCAGATTCTGAGAAATGGCTTGAAGCCATGAAATCTGAGATGGACTCCATGTATACTAACCAAGTATAGACTTTGGTTGATCCACCCAAAGGGGTAAAACCAATCGGGTGCAAGTGGATTTTCAAGAAGAAAACCAACATGGATGGTAATGTATAAACCTACAAAGGCCGACTGGTAGCAAAAGGTTTTAAACAAGTTCAAGGTGTTGACTATGATGAAACCTTCTCTCCAGTTGCAATAGTTAAATCCATCGGGATCTTACTTGTTATTGTTGCCTTTTATGATTACGAAATCTGGCAGATGGATGTCAAAACTGCTTTCCTTAACAAAAATCTCCTTGAGGATGTGTACATGACACAACCTGAGGGTTTTGTCACTCCAAAGGATGCTGGAAAGGTATGTAAGCTACAGCGATCCATTTATGGATTGAAGCAAGCCTCTCGAAGTTGGAATCTTCGATTTGATGAAGCAGTCAAAGGGTTTGGATTTATAAAAAATGAAGATGAACCTTGTGTATATAAGAAGGTTAGTGGGAGTCATATTGTATTCCTAGTATTATATGTTGACGACATATTAATTGTTGGGAATGACATTCCTTCCTTACAGGCTGTAAAAGCATGGTTAGGAAAATGTTTCTTCATGGAAGATTTGGGTGATGCAACCTACATTTTAGGTTTCAGGATATATCGAGATGGATCGAGAAAAATGCTCGGCCTAAGTCAAAGTACATATATTGATAAAGTACTGAAACGGTTCAGCATGCAAGAGGCGAAAAGAGGACACTTACCCGTGACTCATGGTGTAAAGATCTCTAAGGCCCAATGTCCTAAATCACAAGATGATGAGAAGCGTATGAGAAAGATCCCTTATGCTTCAACAATTGGATCGATCATGTTTGCAATGATATGTACTCATCCGGATGTCTCGTATGCTTTGAGCATGACGAGCAGATACCAGTCGAATCCAGGTGAAGGTCACTAGATAGCAGTCAAGAATATCCTCAAGTACCTGAAAAGGACTAAGGATTCATTCTTGGTATATAGAAGTGAAGATGAACTAGCGGTAAAGGGTTACACAGATGTAGTTTCCAGACTGACAATGATGATTATAAGTCTCAGTCAGGTTTTGTGTTTTACCTTAATAGTGGTGATGTTAGCTGGAAGAGTTCGAAGCAAGAGACAGTAGCCGATTCTACAACAGAGGCTGAGTATATTGTTGCTTCTAGTGCGGCCAATGAGGCTGTATGAATTAAAAAGTTCGTCACTGAACTTGGTGTTGTTCCAACCATTGTTGATCCGGTTGATCTATACTGTGATAATAATGGAGTCATTGCACAGGCTAAGGAACCCAGATCTCACCAACGATCCAAGCATATACTTAGGTGGTACCATCTCATCCGTGAAATCATTAATAGAGGAGATGTACATATAGGAAGAGTGCCAACAGATGATAATGTTGCAGATCCACTGACCAAGGCTTTGTCGCAGCAGAAGCACGAAGGTCACACTAATTCCATGGGTATTAGATACATGAGTGATTGGCTCTAGTTCAAGTGGGAGACTGTTAGAGTTTATGCCCTAGAGGCCAATTATTTGATATAATTGCTTAACATTTTGATATTATATTTGATTGAATAAATGAATTATTTTATTATTATTTTATTTACTGCGTTATATAAATGTTAATTAGCATAATAAAAGTCCTTAGAATAATGATACAAATTATATAGCTTCAAGTATGTGACTTGAACATGAGATTATATAATTACAATTAGTATCATTGCTCTTAAATGTCCCTAGTCAAATATCATTGTTAATGGGACAACAATGATACATTGAGACTATTATGTGGATTAACTGATGATCAAATCTTATTGGTCATAAATTTATGAGATATTGAGTCAATGCATAGGTATATGTTAGAGAACGATGTACTGGACAGACCCACCATGAGAATTCTATGTGGAGCATTATGCAAGGTGTCATTAGTGATTCTCATAGTGACAATGATGTAATGATCTTCTGACCTGAAATCACTATATTACTACACGAGAATTTATGTACTTTGATATCATCAAAAGTCACCTTTAATAGGGTGGACAATAAAAGTGATTATTGAGTACATCATGAATCGTGTGAGGAATATAAGTGATCTAGATGGAATTTAACCCTCCTATATATTAGGGGTGATATCCATAGGCCTCTTGATTGAGTAGGACTATAAAATGCATGGTCATGCTCAAATAGTGATTTGTTTCGTATAGTCTACTCATTGATCAAGAAAACTCAGATTAAATTATGAAGAGTATGACACATTTCATGACTCGAGTTTAATCTAGAATGTCAAGGTTAAAAGGATTAAATTATATTGAAACATTGGTCACTAAAAGGTTGCATCGAATCATCGATCTTATTATTATTTGGGTAGTAGTGATGCATTACTAGATGTCGCTCACTATTTATAATTTTTTAATATGATTTTAAAAGTATTGCCAACGTAATAATAATCTATAGGGCCACACACATAGAACGTAATTAAAAGGGGGAATTAATTTAAATTGCAAGGATTTAAATATATCAATATGGTTGATAGTATTTAAATCACGAATTTAAATTAAGAGGATAATTTATATATATATATATATATATATATATATATATATATATATATATATATATATATATATATATATATATCAGCCATTTAGGGATTACATCATTAACCTAATAACCCTAGCCGCTCTTAGAGAGAGACTAAAGAGAAAAGTTTCAAAAATTCTTATCCTTGGTGGCTAGTACCACGGCTCCTTTTACTGCAAATCGTGCGACAATTCGTGGGGCGTTCGTGTGAATACCATAGAGACGCAGTTTGGTTGGATTGCGTTGAAGATTCGAAGTAGTTTTAGAGTTTTCTATAATCGGTATAATATCTAAACAACTAAATTAATGTGTTTTCTCATGGATCCTATTTTAGGGTTTCGAAAATTGTTTTGAAAAATTTTATATTCCGCTGCTTTTATTTGCCGAAAACCCTACACTATTCATTTAGGTACTATTCACGACAAAATTGGTTACTTTTATATCTAAATTATTTTTGATACATGAATATCATTCTTGAATTTTACTCCACAATTTCTTATCTTGTTGACAATTTGGACATTCTTGAACTCTGGATAAATTGAATTATAAATCTCTAATATTTATCATTGATCTCACTTAATTAATTCCTTATATCATTGTCATCATCCTCATACTTATATTTTGGTGAAAGTCATCTTTGGCCCGTAGTGCATAGATGGACTGTTGATTGGTATGATTATAACCAGGAATTGTGTATGTGTATAATCATGACCCGTAATGTTACAGACAAATGTTGTGGTGAAAGTCCTCTTTGGCCCGTAGTGCATAGATGGACAGTTGTTTGGCATGATCACGACCACTGGTGATATAAACGAATATCATTGGCCCGTAGTGCATAGATAATTTGTTGATTTGAAACATTTATTGATTGGTGTTACAGATATAATGTAGACACTCAAAATTTTGCATTCCTGTTACTAACCTTGCAGGAGGGCAAAATCGTCTTCCAGAGATAACCCTGGAAGTCAAATCAGCTCAATCCCGGAGATAACCCCGGGATACTCAGTTTCAATCTTGGAGATAACCCTGAGATATCTAGTTCCAGTCTCGAAGATAACCCCGATAAGGGGCAAAATGAAAATTATCATTTTTCCACCTTGATACTACATTCACGTCATCTCAACATCATTTCATCCCACATTTCATACAGAAGTGTCCCACAAGAACCATAGCTCAAAATCCTGAGTGACTGCTACACAAGATAGCACACCGGATAGAATTTAAAGACTTGAAGATCTAGTCATAGACCCATCTTCCTGGCTTCGTACAACCTCTTATCCCATGTCATTGTGTAGCTCTCGACAATAGCATTCTGGAAAGGTATAGCACGCCTCCATCGGATGCCCGGATTGAAAGTTATGAAGGTTCGAGCGGACAGCGCGTTGTACGAGTGCACGTATTTCGAGACGGTGGGTCCCACATGGCCCGGGGCAACCCGAGAAGCCGCAGATAGACCTGCGATTGCCGCGGGTAGACCCGCTACCATCTGGTCTATAAATAAAGGCCTTTGGTTGACCATTTTAAAGAGAGAAAAAAAAAGAAAAAAGTAAGAAAACTCTGCCCATTTCAAGCTGTAAACACTTCTAGAGTGCTTTAAACTGAGTGATTCTTCTTTTTAAACACTTGTGAGCTCGTGTTTTACTACATACTAAAATTTAACCGGTGGAAACCGAGTTTTCAGGCATAAAAAGCTATCTGAAGTCTTCATAGCAGCCCACTGTAAGAATTTTCAGATTTTTAAGATTTCTACTACTTCTATATATATATATATATATATATATATATATATATATATATATATATATATATATATATCTACTAGCGTTGAGAGTCACGTCGTGTGGGTATACCTGGATCGTCGATCCGTGGCTTTTTATTTGTAACGCCCCCAAAATAGGTATACATCACCCATCTTGAGTTGCCAAATACATGGTACTTAATACAAATACAAACTTAATTATACAACACGAGCTGAGAGTTTTTACATGAATATTGTCTCATAGACAATATTCAAACTCAAATTCAAACCTCATTACATTTATTTTCACACTAAATAGTGAGGACTACTAAAACAACCATCTCGAACCGTCATTACTCGACTAGTCCCAACTACGTTCTCATTTTCTAAAGAGAACAATGAAAGTAAAAGGGTGAGCTCAACTAGCCCAGTAAGAAATATTATGACTAAGATAATGCATAATAAATTATCATTAGCCTTCAACAGTGTTAAACTGATAAAATATAATTAATATCAAGTTTAACTGCAGCGGAACAAGCAATTCATTAGAAGAGTCAAGTAGAGCATGATATTTACTATCTTTTATTATTTAGAAAATTTATCATCAACTTTATAGCTGAGACACAGCTTAACAAATAATCTACATCACTGAATTATTCATGCACTACAGGCCAAGGATATTCATTAGTATCACGTCCAAATAGTATCCATGCACTACGGGCCAAAGATATTCGTGTAATCACCAATGGTCATGATCATGCCAACAACTGTCCATCAATGCACTACGGGCCAATGAGAACTTTTATCACATCATTTGTAACATTACGGTCATGATTATACCGAATAATCTCTGGTCATAATCATACCAATCAACAGTCCATCAATGCACTACGGACCAATAAGGACTTTCATCACAATATAAGAATGAGGATGATGACAATGATATAAGAATTTAATTAAATGAAAGCAAGGATAAATTTTAAAGATTTATAATTTAATTTATTTAAAATTCAATAATGTCCAAATTGTTAACATAATACTGCTTTGTGGAGTAAAATTCAAGAGTAATATTGTATCAAAAATGATTTGGACCGAAACGAAATCAATTTTTATCATAAATAGTACCCCAGGTGAATAGTAATTGAGTGAATAGTATCTCGTGAATAGTATTTCGAGAATAGTATCCCGTGAATAGTACTCCGGCATGAAAAAGTTAAAACTTATCAAGAATGCTCAGAATAATATTTTCATGAAAAAATACTGGATAAAGCGCAAATTTCAAGGATATTCTACTAATTTCATGGAGTATAGAAGCCAAAACTTAACAAAAATGAGTATAGAATTCAGAATCTGAAACGAAATAATATTACTTACATACTACAGAGTATGGAAGAAAATATTATTTCTTACGAATACTGAATAAATATAATATTCCTTACCTTAAAAAGATGAGTATTCCAACTGGTATAGCGGGGATATTCTTGAAAAAAACTTTCACTGTTTTCTACACTCAAAGCTTTCTAAAACTAGAAAAAAATACGCTCAATATTATAGAAGAAGAATTATCTGATTCTGGTGTGATTTTTAATTCTAAACTAAACATCCTATTTATAGGAGAATGGAAGGATACTATTTGAAAATAAAAATCACTGACGCGCAATTGAGAACTCACGGACGCCGGCTGAAAGTTAAAAAAAAATTGATTTTACTATGCAAACACTATGCAAGCACTATGCATAATAAAATATAATATATTCTATTTTTCATAAAAAACAAAACTTATATATATATATATATATATATATATATATATATATATATATATATATATATATATATATATATATATATATATAACAACAACATAAATCACACGGCACACCCGTGACAATTCTCCCCCCACCCCCCCCCCCCCCCGACAACTTTTGTTTTCCCCACCTATGGGGCCCACCTTATAATATATATAAATATATATATATATATATATATATATATATATATATATATATATATATATATATACCGAATAACTTTCTATCGATAATTTTAAAAAATGTGTAAGTGGAGGTCTAAATAATACGCCAAAATTTATAACAAATATTTCATAAAAATCCCCTCAATATTTTTAACAACATTTATTCATCATTATTATAATACGCAATATTAATAACTAGATCATTCACAGGAAAGAGGGGGCTTTCCGATAAGGATTTCTCTCTATTGGCGCGCAATTAGGTGACCAAACCCCTTTCCTCAACAGAACTTTCTAGACATTATTAATTATGCACATAATAATATGAATAACTTGTCATCTCAATTATTGATTTAATAACATAAAATATTATAACAATAATTGAATCAAATAACGTGAGATACTATGTAGCAATAATTGAATAAAACTGAGTGACTTCTCACGTAAGTATCAATAATCAATACCGTGTGCTACTATGCAACCACGCGTATTATTGTACTTTTATCACCGGGTATTTCAACAGTTAACGGTAAAAATTTTGTCGTTATTTTTATAAAAAGATATTTCTATCGTTTTCTAACTCTGACAATAATTCCGTTGTGGGGTCCACCAATGATTGTGTCGTCGTACGAATATTTTCTGTTAAAACGAATATTCCCCGACCAATCAAATATTTTATAACAACTTGCATACTTTGTAAAATTTATAAATACTACCCACAACTATAACATTATATCAAATCAACACCATAATATTCAAAAATATATTTCGAGGAAAATTAATCTTTATTTATGAAAGTTGGGGTTTTACATTATTGCTTATATATATATATATATATATATATATATATATATATATATATATATATATATATTATCCAACTATGCTTCGATTGAGCCCGAATATAATGTTCGGAGTTTTCTATTGAGCTACCAGTTCTTGATTCAAAAGCTGAGTTTTCTATTGAGCTACCAGTTCTTGATCCAAAAGCTGAGTTTTCTATTGAGCTACCAGTTCTTGATTATTGTTAACAAGAAAGATTGTGTTATTCAGTTGAGCTCTATTCATTGACTATTCATATGTTGTTATTATTGTTGTTCTTGTGGGCAATTGTTTGCTCACCCTTGTATAAAACATTGCAAGTATATAAGATTGAGAAATCTGACGAGCCATCGACGAACAAGTGAAAGGGCAAGATGAATATATAGAAGATGTTTCGTTTACTTTTATTTGATAAAGTTTACGTAATGAGACTTAAATATTATTATGTTTATTCTACAAATGATGTAATAAAGGTTAGATGACCTGTAATTTATCTTGAGACTTTGTAACCCTTTAATGGGAGGACTATTTATTAAGCTTGTGAGTTTTATTTATAACATTTATTTATGGGTAGATAAATGTGGTTTTATTGGACAGTGAACACCAAATCTGTGGGCTTTGAGTACTCAGATTTGGGGGTGTCACAGATAATTAGTTAGAGTTAGGTTAGATTAACCTAATCATCCTCACTTAGTTTGGTTAATCCAACCAATTAGGTAGCCACTTTTATTGACTTTGACTTTCGTATTCATACCGTATTATATTCTTATTATACGTGTATTATATTCCGTATTATTCTCGTATTATACGTCGTATTATTTTTCGTATAATAATTCGTATTATACTCGTATTCTTTTCGTATTATACTCGTATAATAATTCGTGTTATACTTAATTAACTTACAAAATTTATTACACAAGCTAAAAACTGTGTTTTTTATTTTTCAAATTTTATTGGACATTCTGCCTTTCTTCATCATATTAACATTAGCGCGTTCTTCGAAAAATTAAAAAAGCGCAAAAGCAATTTCGGGTGAATAGTATTTTTACGTATTTTTCTCGAAAAAATTTTATTTTCTTATACGAATCTGAAACTCGTAAATTCTAACATACAAACACATTCTAGGTCAAAATAAGACCTTTAAGCACATAACACAGAATATTATCAATAAAACTTATTTATTCAATAATAATTTTTAAACTTAATTTACAAGACTCTGATTTATCGAGTTGTCACATGAAGTCTACTTAGTCCCTGCCGCTAGGAGTAGCGGCCTTGGAAAATTATAGCATTGCCCTCACTTAATAGAGCCTCTAGCGGCAGGTTATTTCAGATTTACCCGGTCACTAAGTTTCAGTCTTCTATAGTTGTCGGGTTGCCGAGTAAATTAGAGAGAAAGAAGAGGAAAGTCTTGCTACAAGTAACAACAAAGTTTAAGGACTTTTCAACCACTACTTAGTGGTGTAACCACATAAAATTGTTATAAAATTATTTCTAGCAATTTTATTTTTAAAAAAAATAAATACTGTGATTTATTTTTGAAAAATTTCTTGAAGGGAAATATATTCATGTGAATTTTTAGAGAAAATTAACAACCATGTTTATGTATACTTATATGCATGTAAATTTTGGTGAAAATTAGTGAGTTATGTTTTTGGGTAAATATATGCATGTTATTATGTGGTAAAATATTGAGTATATAAAATTTGAAAATTATTTCTTGTTAAATGGTTATGGATAATAATTGGGATATGTTTGTGTTTTATTGTTGTTAAATTAGAGAGTTATGTTTTGGAAACAATATATGCATGTGATGATTTATTGGGAATAATAATGACTATAAACTTTGTAAATTATCTTCTTTTAAATTATTATTAAATGGTTGTGTAAAATAATTGGGATATAATTATTTTACACAGTTGTTAAATTGGTACAAAATTATTTTATGTTGATTTTTTAGGTCAAAGATGGATAGCCGAAATTCTAGGCCAAATGATCAAAGTGTTTTGAATTACCAAAAAATTCATGTATCAGATGACGTATATAAGGGTAAATATAGGGGAAAGCTAATATCATCTCAATTAAATGAACAAATATACGACAAATGTAACTTAAAAAAAGCCCAAAAAATTCTTTAGTGTGGTTTTAGAGTTTTTAAATACGCAATAGTTGTACACTAAATTAATCTTGGTCTCGTGTCCGCCCTGGTAGGGAGATGGCTGCCGGAGACCAATAGTTTTCACCTAAACTGTGGGGAAATAATAATAATCCTAGAGGATGTCCATTTTATTTTTGGATTTTCGGTGGTGGGCAAGCCTTTAACTTGTCCCCTATTTGACACCCCACTGTCTCATTTTAGGGATTTAGGGAGTGTTTTGGGTCTGAACTAGCTGTTGAATATCAGCAATCTAAAAAGTTCGATACACAAAAAGCCTACATTATTTGGTTGTGTGAGGCAATATTGTTCCTTACTAGCTCCAAAAATATTATCCACTGTCCACCCTAAGTATGTGCATTTTGTGGCCACCCTAAAAGATTGTTGTTCCACTGTCCACCCTAAGTATGTGCATTTTGTGGCCACAAAATTTTTGTGCAGGTCTGTTGGGATATTTGTATAGGGCTTTATATACAACTAGTAGAATAGGGGTCAAGTATATCGATGATTGTGTAACATTATTACAAGTTTGGGCCTATAAGCGTTTAGTAGTTGGAAGACTAAACCCTAGACTACAGTTAGTATTCGAATTATGGTTACCTAGGGTCACGATGTTGGCATACTTTGCTACCCACAACTACCTTGATAAACGAGACAATCTCATATGTGCAGTCTTTGTGGCAGGTAAATTGGCGCCTTTATATGAGGTGGGATGATAATTTTAATGTATTTATTTTTTAGGGAAGGTTGTTAGGATCTAGTAGGATCCCTTTGATTCATTTTGATATTGTAAAATATCAGATTTTGATATTGTAAAATACCATATGTCAGACCGGGTGATAAGATAGTTTGGATTCCTCCGATCGAAAATCACGATGAGCATAAGTTTGACAATGATGATTGCATGGCCTTGAGGCAAAGTGTACATTGCGTATTGGGAGGTTTACATGGATCATCCTGAAGGACACCAGTACGAAATTTCAAACTATGTGAACATTGATGACTATATAGAGTGGTACGAGATAACTACACATATAAAAGTGCATCAATCTCGGTTGGAAGGAGACCAAGACCCTACATATGAGCCTAGTGCCGTATATAACTAGCATCATCTCATTAACATGGTACACAAACATCATTATTTAAATTTTTATTCTAATATCTATATATATACTTATTGATCTTACTTATTGTTGCTAATCGCTTTGTATTTATCCAGATGCCTACCGAGTATGTTTTGGAGAAACATGGAATTTTAACATAAATGAGAATAGGGTACCTCAGCAATAGGGGTACTGATGGTGAAGGATCACACTTCCAATTGCAAGAAGAACATTTGAAACCATTTGATTTTGACGTACAACAGAGCAACATCCCAACCACGCAGACCTATATACCCTTCCTCCTCATTTGAGGGTGCTTCCCATGCCTATATACCTTCTTAGGGTGCTTCCTGGGCTATACCCTTCTACTCATTTGAGGGTGCTTCTAACTTTATAGGGGAGGATGATATTCAACTACAAGAAGTGCATCGATAGATCTTTTATAGATGGAAATGGTGCCTAACCAAAGTACTTATGGGCACAATGTCGCGCTTATAAAAGAACAGTTGTTTGGGGACGCGGTGGTGGATCAAGAAATATTTCCCATATGACATCCTCGAAAATGGTATACTTTAGACCACAACAAATTCATGTTCTTATGACTTGGCGCCTGGATTTTCGAGCATGTCTTAAATGCATACATGTTGCTACAGCGGGATAGAGAGGAGTATTACATGGAGCAAGGAATTAAAAGGTGGGCCTAATTTGTTTTTCTGGGTCATTTTTTGCCGGATTATGATCAACTGCTCATTTATGAACTCGACCTTGTGCTCCCTAACTACTTTGGTTGGGCACACTTTCCGTTCATAAGAGATCTGCCCTGCACATCTTGTAGTTAAAGATCCTCCTTCCCTTAAAGTCAGAAGCACCTTATGAGTAAGAGGAGAGTATATAGGCATGGGTGGTTGGAATGTAACTCTCCTATACACCAAAATCAAACGTCTTCATCTTCTCTTATTCCAATTGGGAGTGGACCCTTGTTGAGGTACCTTATTCCCCCTACGTCAAAATTGTATATGTCAAAATTGTATGTCTCAACCTTGTTTCCCCAAAACATACTCAAGAGAAATCTGGATATCAAGCAAAGATTTTGCGCTCTCAACCTGTCATATAAGATGAACACAACTATTAGCAAAAATAAATAAGATCAATAAGTATATATATAAATATTAGAATAAAAATTTAAACAACGATTTTTGTGTACCATGTTAATAAGACGATGTTGGTTGTATATGACCATGTTTATAAGTGGGGTCTTGTCCATTCCATATAGTCATCAATGTTCATATAGTTTGAAATCTCGTAAGTCTCCCAATGCGCAATGTACATTCGCCCTAAGGTCATTTAATCATCGATGTCAAACTACCTGTCTGGAAGGTTGCACATCTAACTCCCCTCAATAAAATGTAAGATAGTGGTGGGGAGGATATTTGTGGGTAATAGAGTATGCCCACGTCGTAGCCCTAGATAACCATAACTCTGACTGTGGTCTAGGGTTTGGCCTTCCAACTACTAAACGCCCATAGGCCCAAACCCAAACTGGCCCAAGCCCAAGCCCAAGCCCAAGCCCAAACTTGTAATAAAGCCCTATACAAATACCCCAATCAGCCGCACACGTAACACAATCTTCACAGTTGGCCACAAATGGACAGTGTTTTTGGACATAATAGGAAACAATATTACCTCACGCAACCAAAGAATGGAAGTCTTTGTGTATCAACCTATAACTTTCTTACATGCTCTAAAATGACAATGTGAAAAATGTTCATGAAATAGAACCTTAATTTTTTAGATTGTTAATATTCAACAGCTAATTCAAGCACCAAACAATACCTAAAATGAGACGGTGAGGTGTTAAGTAAAGAAGAACGCAAGGGTAGAATAATTTTTTGGGCTTTTGTTAAATCAATTGAGATGATGTAAGCTTTCACCCTATATTTACCCTTATAAATGTCATCAAATACATGATTGGCCCAGAATTCTTGTTGTCCATCTTTAACCAAAATAAACAACATAAAACTATTTTGTACATTAACAACTACGTAAAACAATTATATCCCAACTATTTTACAGGACCATTTAACAATAATTTAAGACAATTTACAAAGTTTATAGTCATTATTATTCCCAATAAATCATCACATGCATATATTGTCTCCAAAAAATAACTCACTAATTTAATAACAATAAAACACAAATATATCTCAACTATTATCAACAATCATTTAACAATAATTTAACAAGAAACAATTTTCAAATTTTATATTCACTATTTTACCACATAATAACATGCATATAGTTACCCAAAAACATAACTCACTAATTTTCACCAAAATTTACGTACATATATGTATACATGGTTGCAAATTTTCTCTAAAAGTTTACATGAATATATTTGCCTACAAGAAAATTTTCAAAATAGATCATAAAATTTATTTATTTTTAAAAATAAAATTGGTAGAAATAATCTTACAATAATTTTATGCGGTTGCACCGCTAAGTAGTGGCTGAAAAATCCTTGCATTTTGTTGTTACTAGCGCAAGACTTTCCTCTTCTTTCTCTATTTTTCTCAACAACCCGACAACCAAAGAAGGCTGAAACCCAACTACCGGGTAGATATGAAATAACCTATCGCTAGATGCTCTAGCGGCAGTGAAGAATTAAGTCAGGCAAATGCTGTAATTTTCCAAGGCCGCTACTCATAACGGCAGAAATCAAAAAAAAATTGTATAACCGGTTCGTTATTGATTTCGCTGAAGAGCCAAACTCTCTCTCTCTCTCTCTCTCTCTCTCTCTCGCTCTCTCTCTCTCTCTCTCTCTCTCTCTCTCTATATATATATATATATATATATATATATATATATATATATATATATATTAAACAATCCCAAACTAATAAATGTTTCGAGTTTCATTCATTAGGTACCTTTATACCTATTTTATGACGAAAAGTTCAAATTCATAATCTTCTAAACATCTTTCATGAACCTTATACAAGTCCAGAAACCTGTCTTGCAAGGACTTCAAATGCAAGGGTTTATGAGAAAGTGAGGATTCATACATTATTACAACATCCTGCATCATAATTAATGATGAATGGATTTGACTCACCAAAAAATCATCAATGTTTTACCTCAAGTAATTATAAGCATTGTTCTAGCTAACATTGTAAAAGGAGTCGATAATGGCATCTGCAAGATATTCACATTTGGCCGAAGATAAACCAGCCAAAGATATTCTTCCGTCCTTGGTCATGTACACATGCCACTTGTCGGTCATGTTCTCACTCTGAGATAATAATAGGGAATAGAAGTTATGTAAAGATACGAACGTTAGCAAATATGCATGTAATGTAATGTCGCATTTAAACAAGTAAATAACTAGACAACTACTCCCTCGGTTTCAACTTTATAAGATCAAAAGGATTTTAAGTTTTGTCCCAAAATATATAGATCAAAATGAATTCTTGATTTTTTGACTTGTGTATATATATATATATATATATATATATATATATATATATATATATATATATATATATATATATATATTTGATTGCACATATGAAATGTTGGATTTGGGAATCTGATTTGACATGGGGGAAGCTAGAGGAGTATATAAGAATCAACAAAAAATTTAGAAAACATAGTGAAATTAACTTTGGATGAAACATGCAAAACTTAATTTGTGAAGTGCTACAATCTATTAAAACTGAAAATGACGAAGTAATTCAAGATAAAGCAAACAAAACATTTTGTTTAACTGGAAAATCATCATATTTAGCATATACAGGATATCTAAGAACAATTGAATTATAGTTGATAATTAAATAGCTATTGTTTTACTGATGAGAATAAAAGTGCATTAAGTGATGGAAGTATGATACCGCACAAGAAATTTCAGAACCTACAAGAATAGTGATTTAAGAATAATGTTAACGGGTACCACAGTTCCTAGTAAAGAGGTTCACCTGAGCTTTGGTAAGGCCTGTGAAAGAAAACATGCCAATCTGTTTGAGAATATATGACCAGTCCTTCCCACTCTTATCCTTTGCACATATGCTGTCATGTAGTTTCTGTCTGACACTCTTTATCCTTCCAGCCATCATCTCCATCTCCTCTTTCCATTCGTTGAAGAGAGTAGGATTCCCGACAACATTTGCAACAATCCTAGCCCCGTGGACAGGAGGGTTCGAGTACATTGGTCGAGCAAGTCTTTTCAATTGGCTCTTCACCCTAAAAAGAAGCAGCATTTAAGTTGGTAAATACAAATAGCCAATACTTTACAAGTCACCTCAAGCAACGCAATCCAAGTATCCAACATTATTAGGAGTTCAGAGGAACTAATATATTGTGGCCAAGGGCCACAAAAAAAAATACAGTAGTAATTTAATTTTTGTTTACTATATATGCTTGAAAACACACGTCCTGTGCCGCCGCAGGCTTTACATGACTGATCAGTTTGAGTGTTAATACTTTATTTTGTCAATGGGAACCAAAAGTTTCGGTGTTTCCAGCTAATAGTTTATTACACAAGGGAATAAAATAGATGCACGTGTGTGTGTATTAAACATTAAAATGAATACACAAAGATAAAAATGCTTTGAAGTTAATATTTAGCACGTAGATGTTCATGTCTGTGTCCAAACAAAATGATTAATTGTCTTCCTGGATTAAAAAAAATAGTCAAGGCTCCCATACAACATAGTGAGATGAGTAATACAGGACTATACTTCAGCTGACCAAGAAAGAGACCTCATAGTAAACATATGAAAGAGACCTCATATTATTTATTTTTTATTTCAAGTCATGAAACAGTTGTTGATGAACAAAATACACTGGAGTACATACAATCGCTGTTCCATATGACAATATTTTAATAAGATCAATTATAAATGGTATTAGGACCAGTATGGAAGAGCCATGGTAGAATGTGATCTTCTCACTTGATTATTCCTCATCATCTTCAATTTTAACTTTTTATTTTCTTAACTTTCTCAAAAACGCAAGCTCTACCAACTTCTGCTTATAAGTTGGTAACAGTGTTCACTTGGAAGGATGTAAATCATTTGTCCAATAGCCTCTATATTTGTCAACCTTTTGGCTAAAATATTTTAAATGGCCAAAAACAACATTTACGCCATTGTAGCTGCCATGATTTGTGCAATACACCACTGAACTAAAAAAATATGTAATCAACCAATTGAACTAAAAAAAATATGCAATTAACCCATTCTGTCAAATTTATCTAACAGCCGTCTAAATTAGGATCAAGATTTCCTATGTGGCAATGCTGGAACAATAAATAAAAATGACATGGAAAATAAATTAGCTAGCTCAAACCAAAGCCATCTTCTTCGACTTAAAAACGCAAAATCAAACTACCCAAATTCAGCTTCTTCTCAATCCATCGTCTTATCTTTCTTCCCAATTAGTTATGGGTTTAATTAGTTACTTGCCTATCATCTATCTTCTTCATGCACCAGATCTAAAACTTTTGTTTTTCAAAAAACAATTATTAATTGTTTGATAGCAAAGATTAGAGAGAGAAATTATACATGTAAAGAGAGACCAGATCGAGAAAGGAGGGAACAAAATGAAAAAACAAGATTACCCAAAACTTTGCTAAGAAAATGGGAAAGAAAAAAGAATTAGGTTTGTTTGGATTGTTTTTGCAGTTATATGTAAAATGAATGAAATGATGAGGATGGTGGTGAAAGCACGTTGATGTTGATGTTGTTGCCGATGCAAACAAGAACCCAGATTTGTTGGAAGAGTATAATTTCCTTTATATAATAATAATAATAATAATAATAATAATAATAATAATAATAAAGAAAAAGAAAATTTACAATAAAAACTGAATTGGTAATTTATTGTTTTTAAAAATATTTTTATTACTGTTTTTCCAGGTAAGTAAGACTTTTTTTTTGCAATGCCAAGTAGGAAATTTTTAACGTCTGCTCAAATTTTTTTTAACAAAATGGAGTAATTCAACATTTTTATTAATTCAGTTGGACCACTGTAGTTTTTTTTAGTTCAGTGGTCTATTGCACAAATCCTACAATGGGATAAGTGTTATTTTTGCCAATTTTAAATCTATTGTTTGTCCTCCTACTATTGTACTTGCTTTTTTTATCTCCCCATTTCTCTTTAAAGTCTAAACTCAATATATATGTACATATTATACATACACAATACGATCACTTTTTTGACATAATGCCTTTTGTTTTTAAGCATAGCCTTAATGCATCTGAAGGGATCATACGAGGTGACGTTCAAGATCTCCAAGGCTGGTATATCAACTAGGTCAGAAGCCACCAATATACTTGAAAATGGAAATATAGGGCCATCATACCTTGTTGCTGCATCTGTTGATGAGCAGAGAACATTGATTGCTCCAATCCTTTCTGCATAGAGACCCAAATTCTTACTATACGATTGAGCAACTAGAAGCTCCATGCCTCGTGCGGCAAATAATCTCACAGATGATGCATCTTCATCAAGACTTCCACTGGCAAATCCCTGAATCATAATGTGGGGTTCTAGACGTAAATCACTTATTGATAGTATCATTTGTCGAATAAAACTTTCACTTTAAGCAAGGGAATGTAATATATTTGAATTTTCTGTAAATTCAACTAAACTTGATGCATATGATGTGTGTGTGTATGTGTGTGTGTGTGTGTGTGTGTATATATATATATATATATCAGAATTCTATAATAGATTACTTTTTCCAAAATTACAGAAAACTAGTTTTCATTTCAAGAAACTGAAATCCGTACTGAATTTGATTTTTTTTTAATTTATTTTAATAACTTACAAAAATTGAAATTTGCAAGGTCAATATCAAGCAATCAAAACCTGGTAAAAACTAAAAGGAAATACCTGGTACGCAACATCAAAGAAGGGGATGTGGTTCTTCTCCTCAATTACATCAGCAATTTTAACCCACTGCTCAGGGGTTGGATCAATACCAGTTGGATTGTGCGCACATCCATGAAGCAACACAAAAGATCCCTCAGGGGCAGCCTGAAAAAAAAGTACTAAATTATAACCATAGTAACTGGAACTACATAGATGGACTCAATGATTGTGTAGCTCAAATAAAGTTAGAACAGCATTAGGAAGTGGCGAAATAAGGTAACTCACATTCCAAAAGCTAATGATACATAAAATTGGAAAAGATTTAGTCGTGTACTATTGAAAACACAATTGATGCACTAAATTAAGCACAATATAGGAAAGAAAATCCTTAATATTGGAAGAGGAAAATAAGATAACAAGAAAAAGAAAAAGAAAAAGAGAAGGTGTAATGAACAGAAGAAAAAAGACAAAGGAAGAGGCGAACGTATTAGAAACATTAAAAATAGAAATTTAACATAATTAGAAAAAGCACTCCAAAAAGCAGCGAGCTTAATTCATACTAGAAGCAACATACCAAAAGAAAAATCTTCCATATAGCTATCCTAATGTCTAACATGCTAGAAGGAGGAAAACCACTCCTAATACTATTGCATACTAAATTCTGAATACATATAAGCTATTTATAAGAGTTTTAGCTATCCCTTGGACTCATAATATACACAGAGGAACAAATACCCTTAATGATTGCTCACTGATGGCCAGCCAGCTGCTTCCAAACGTGGCCTCTTCCATCCACCCGGCCAATTACTGTACCTCTATCTTTTTCCAAGAATCCAGTCTGCCCCTTTTTAACTTATTACTGACCTCATAAGAGTTTACATATGAACCTTACAATCTCTAGCCAATATATAATATCTAACACTTTCTGACGCATAAATTGGGAAAAGAAGAAAATACATTTGGCATTTCTAAATGAGAGAAAAATATGGTTAGACTGTAATTACTTTTATATCTGATATCATCCCATCAAAATCCAAACCAACTGTTTTTGGGTCATAGTAGCGATATTCAGACCATGGAACTCTAGCATCATTGAAAATGTTCTTGTGGTTACCTGCATAGATTAGTTCAGTTATTAAAACTGTCAGTTTTCCTTCAGAGAATTCACCCAGGCAAGTTCGAGAGAGTGATAATACCCACCCCAAGTTGGTGAAGATATCAGAGCTTTTGCACCAGGAAAATATCGTTCTATAAGAGCTGCAGCAAGTCGAAGAGAACCAGTTCCAGAAAGGCCTTGAACAGTTGCAACCTGAACATTAAAATAATAAGATAAGTATGATAGAAAAAAATATCACAGCTGGGAAGTTGTAGCATGATTTTCTTTGGAAAATGCAGAAATCCTAAATTTCATACTCTTTGGTCCTGAATTACTGGATTGTCTGCTCCAAACAATAACTCTGTTGTAGCTTTATTGAATGCAACCAAGCCTTCGATCGGAAGATACTACAGGTAGTGAATCAATAGATGATAAGAATGCATCAAAAATGAAAATAAGATAGTTCAATACACTTGCTTTAAACATTATCAGACCTCCTTGTTTTCTCCGCTCTCCAGCATAAGATTTTCTGCCTACAATACAAAGTTTCAACAATAACTAAAGTTCAGACCCAAAAGGAAAACAAAAGCTATTGCCACATCAATAAAAAGAAAAAAAAATCCAGAAATTCAAACTCTATTCCTTTTTAGTTTAAACAAGAAAAATGCATTTAAAATGATAGTTAAAATAAGTTAATAATAATGAGGAATAGATAAAACATAGGCCAACAGATGGAGGGAAAATCACTTACCTTCTTAACTACATTAAGCACATAAGGTTGTAGATCTTCAGTTCGATAGGCTCCAACGCCAAGGTTTAGCTTCAGTTCATTTGTGTCTGCTTTGAATGCTTCAGAAACTCCAAGGATTGGGTCAGGAGGAGCCATTGTTATACTCTCAAATCGAGAAACATTAACAGCAACAGCCATTGTTACCTGACTAAAAGACTGCAAATAAAAATAACTAAAACTATGATGTGAAGATCCATTAAAGAGAAAAAGATATGGAACATGCTAGTTAAAGATAATATGGGGAGGGTTGGGGTAGAAAACTAGAAATTGAGAAGAGAGGTGTTTTCCATATTAGATGAGCAAACAAAATAATAAAGGTGGATTCGTTTGCTGTTGTTTACTAATTTTGACGGAGCTGTACTCCTTGGTTCAAGCTTTGATATTTTTTGTCCTTACGACAGTTCAATAAAATTGTCCTGAGCCTGTGACACATAATATGTGTATATATACATGTTTATGTGTGTTTTTTGTGAAGAAAAAGTAAATCAAATGCCAATCTCCAGTATCAACCAACTCTATCTTAACTTTTAGGCCGAGTAACACAGACAACAATCAGTGTTTCTAAGGAACAGAATGCAAATCATTTACTAAGGATGAAAAGTTAACTTCGCCCCTAAAAAGAAAAGTGACAAGTAGAAGAAAAAAAACAAGAGTCCTAATAAAATGAAAAACCTTCAGTAGTTTAATAATAATAAAAACAACCAGGGTGTAAATGTGTGTGTGTATATATATATATATATATATATATATATATATATATATATATATGAGTGTGTGTGTGTGTGTGTACAAACTCAAAACACAGTATCTACACCAGAATTTCTAAGATAACTAAAGATCATACCTTTTTGTTTATGAACAGAGTATTTTTTTCCTTATGTAAATATGTACTATAGTTGCAGCTGCCAAGCTTCATTTTTGCCTGTTCAGAAACATAGATCAAGGTTTCTATTATACACCATAGTACTCTAGTAAGCTTAACTGAGTACGTATTCTTAGAGCAACTTTCTTGCTACTTTTGCTATTTTATCAAGTTATTCTTTCTCGAGATAGCGAACAAGCGAAAAAATTACTTAAAAGGATCTTATCAAGAGGTACTTAAAAGGCACTTACCAAACATCACATAAGTTTTTGACTTATTTTCTTTTTACTTCTTTTTATTACTCCCTCCTATCCTAAATAAATAACGTTTTAGGGAGTTTAATTTTATTCTATATAAGTGTCGTTTTGGAATTTCTATGCAATATTACACTATTTTTTCCTAATTTACCCCTCTATTTAATATGCTTAGTAAATGCAATTCCATGAACCATTTTACCACATATACAACCAAAGTTCCAATAACCCATTAATTGCCTTCATCTTTGTGGAGAGAGAAATAATTAATTAGGGATACAAAAGACATTTTGTGTTATTTCTTAATAAGTGTGCTTAACTCTAAAACGTCATTTAATCTGGATAGGAGGGAGTAGAAAATACAGCAATAAGAAGGTAAACTGATTTTTTTCTTATTTAGTTATTTTTTCCTTCTTTTTCTCAGAAATCACAGAAAAAAAAAATCTGAGTTTACATGTATGTTTATATGTCTGTATGTACAGATGTATGTGTGCACGCACACAAAAACTAATTTTTTTACTGAAACTGATAACAAGCAAAAAAAAAGTTGCTTCACAAAAACAAGCTTGCTAAATATATACACTTAAAGGTTTCTGGTCTTTTTTTCTTTCCTTCTGTAAATTAAAGTTAAGCCAGAAGATCACTAATTGAAAATTTAGTTTATCTTTTGTTTATCTCCTAATATCAAAACAAACTAACATAACATATCTACACAAAAACACACATAAATTACACCAGTAAATGTATACAAAATCACGAATTGCAATGAACTATACCTTGCAAGTATCTTGCACATATAACGAAGCAGATGGAGTCGCAGCAGCAAGAGAGAGCATCGTAGAAGCCATCTGAATCAAATAATGTGATCAATTTTAATGCGAGCAATTGGAAATGACAAAATCAAACTACGATAATTGACAAATTGTGATCGCTTCAAATTCAGGTTGAATTCAAAACTATAAACAGAATTGAAAACTACATTATGATCCACAAAAAGTGATTACATTTAAAACCGTAAATTATTATCCACCTCTACCAAAATTGTATATATACATATATATATATATAGAGAGAGAGAGAGAGAGATAAAGAGATGAAAAGGCTTACCTTTTAGCTTCCAACGACTATAAAGAGGTGTGGAGGAAGGAAGGAGGAGGGATTTAAGAGCAAAGAGCTGCGAAAGGCGATTAAATCGACGAATAAAAAAGTTCAGGTGTCTTCGATTTTATCTACTGTTATAAGTACTAGTTAGTGGAGCGGAAAGAATAAAAATAGGAAATGTGCTTTTCAGATCTTGTAGACGAATTCGGGTATGGGTGTATAATCACACGACCCGACCGGATGACAAGTCTGATGCTCACATGTTTTATTTACTTATTTTTCCTTTCTTTTTTCTTTTTTCTTTTTTCTTTTTTCTTTTTTCACACTGTTAAATCCAAAAAATTAAAATGTACCAGGAGTCTCAAATATTTAATCTAAAAAAAATCACAAATCATTGTAGTGATAATTAGTTATATCTCTTGTGATTAGTTATACAATAAATTATTATTAAAATATTTAATATCACATCATTTGAGATTTAGTTAAAATTCAAAATTTGAGAGCATTACCATCATCAAAATATTTATTCAAAATGAGATATTTACCGTAAACAATTCAAATTTAAAATATTATATAAAAACTATTTCATAATTTAGTTTTTTTTTTTTTGAAAATATTTCATAATTTAGTTAGATTCACTATTTTGGAGGGAGGGGGAGAAGAAGAACCTTTATTATATTTATGTGGGACTCATGGACATATAATGAGTCCATAATAAAATTTTAAAATGAAAAATACATTATTTATAAATTAAAAATAATAGTAATTCATAATCATCTAAACTCGCACCCTAATGATTAAAAAATAAGCAAATTGTGCGAGCAAATCAAAACATAAATTTATATTTCTTTCTATTCTAAACATCCATAGATATGTTAATTTCTTGTTATTGATTTCATCTCCCCTGTTTAGCCTTTTTAATTTTTTTGACTCAACACTACCGATCATTCCCTTGCCCGATTTCGATTCTTAAAACCCTCACTGTTCGGGAGCGTTTTACCGACCCTCATGTGGGCCAAAGGTCTGACACTGGAAGGGGCTTATGAGCTTATTGGGCCGAAGCCCGTGGAGAAGTTGAGGATATTCGGGTTCGGCATCCGAGTCCTTTGGGCCGGAGCCGTACCTTAGTGTATGGAGTTCGGGGTCGGGTTCTCGAGTCTCTTGGGCCGAAGCTCAGACCCGATATTGAGGTCGTTAGGTTAGACCTGTGCAGTGGGCCATCCTACGAGCAAAGCCTGGAACCCTTACCGTATTTGAATAAGGTAACTCCAGAGGTAGCATTTGGATTGGATTCCACTTCCACCTTTAATGAGATTGTGTGGGACCCTAATAATGGTAACTGCCATGTTTAGGAGTCCTAAACCGACTAGGATGTGGATTTTAGGGTAGTGGGAATGCTATAAATACAGGGCTTCGATTTCATCTAAGAGGTAACACATCTTTGAGCACTAAATACTATACCTCCATTGTTAAACCTTATAACCGCCTGTATTCATTCTCACACCGAAGCTATCCCCCGACGGCACAAGCCGTCAAGCCTTTGTGTGATCCGTTATTGTGCAGGTTTCAACGAGTGGATTCGGTAATTGGACGCGCCGGCAAAACTTGGCGTTAACATTGGCGCTAGAAGGAGGGCTTTTTAGTGTTCTTACAATCACAACCCAGCTTCTCCGGTAGCAAGCCATGGCGAGCAAGGAGAGCAGTGCTGCTAACCGGGAAAAGGCAAAGACCCACCAAACCACGTCGATGAGGGGGTCGGTGAAGGACAGGCTGGGCTCTCGCGTCCAGGGAGATCGGGTGGAGCCGGCTGGCTCCATCCGTCGGAGGCTCTTCCACGACAGCCATCACACCCCCAACCAGGCTAGTCAGGTGGATGAGAATCATTCTCGGGCACTAGAGGTACGTGGAAAAACCCAAGGAAAGGACAGCCGAGATCAGAGGGAATTCATCTTGCAAAAAAAGATGCAACAAAATAAAGACGCCATGATGGCCCTGCGACTTCAACAGGAAGAGCTCGAACAGCAGATGGCAAAGGCGGCTGGAGATCAGGAAGCCTCCTCAAAAAGGCGCGGACATTGGAGCCGATCCCGGTCACCTCGACGCGGAGAGGCCGGAAGAGAAAGGAGCCGACACAGAAGTCGTTCGCGGGACGACCGAAGCAGAAGGAGAATTCGTTCGGTTGAAAGAGCACCAGCGCATCAAGGCTGGCCGGGACAGAGGAGGCGGGACGCGTCTCCCTAGTACGGGAGGGACAGACGCATGTTGTCCCCTCGAAAAGAGGAGACCGACCCCCTCGCTTGAAGGGTAGCTGAATTGGAGAAGTTGCTGTCGGCCAAAAATTCGATAGGGACGTATTCGGCTGCCTCAGGGTCACCTTTCTTGTCGGAGATCAATCAGGAGACGGCCGACCCCAAAAAGAAGATGCCCCTGATGGAGACCTACGACGGGATGGGAGATCCATATGACCACTCAGACGGGTATGATAGGCTGATGACATACTATGGACACTCCGACGCTGCCAAGTGTCATATATTCGCAACAACTTTGAAAAAGAGCACCCGAGAGTGGATGGGAACCCTGGCGACGGGATCGATTAAATCCTGGAGTGATCTTCGGGAAAAATTTCATGCTCGGTTCGGGAGTAGCAAGAGGCGGGGAAAGATCACAGCTTCACTCATGCAGGTCAGACAGAAGGCAGATGAAAGCCTAGGTCAGTATGTCAAAAGGTTCCGAGAGGCTGTGGGATCGGTAGCAGAGTTAAATTTCCCACAAGCCTTGGGATTCTTCACTACTGGACTAGACATCGAAAAATCGAAGAAGCTGATGAAAGACTTGGTGATCAACCCCCCAGGAGATTTGACAGAAGCTTTCCACCGGGCCGAAGGACATATAGCAATTGAAGAGGCAATGGGAAATTTTAAGCCTCACTCCCAATCTTACGAGAAGTCAAAAGATCAGGACAAACAGAGTTACCAAAGGTTAGATAATCAGGGGAAATTTGACAACTATGGTAGAAAAAGCTACAATGGGGGAGGTTCGGGCAGCGGACGACCACTTTTCCCGAATAAGAATGTCAACAAGGTATACACCGCGCTCAACACCGATAGGGCTAAAATATTAGAGGAAATGCGGGATAAACCCTTCTTCAAGCCATGCCCAGCGATCTCGAAGCCTGGGAAAAGGGGTCGGGACAAATATTGTGCGTATCATCAGTGTCGGGGGCATACGACGGAGGAGTGCAATAACTTGAAAGATCTGATAGAAAAGAATATCCAGAATGGGTAGCTGGTGCAGTATGTGGTCCGACGAGAAGGTTCAGAGGCCCCCCGGGAGGTGAACAAAGAACCAGATCGAGAAGCACAGCCGCAACCGCACCCACAAGCCCGAGGGGTCATTGATGTGATTTCGGGCGGGTCGGTAGGGTGTGTAACCGGAAGGAAGCGGAGTGGACATCTCGAGGCCGTGTTGGCAGTAGCCAGTTCATCGCCCAGAAAGGATAGGGCATATTCAGGAGTATCCATCTCATTCTCGGATGAAGACTATCCCACCGATCATATCGAACCACATGATGGGGCACTGGTGATAACAGCACAGGTCGGCCCAGTAGACATGAAAAGGATGATGATCGATAATGGATCATCGGTCGACATACTGTATACGCACGCATACTAGAGGATGGATTTAGAAGGGAAGAAGATGGAATTAGGTGGAGAAGGCCCATTGTATGGTTTCAGCGGGGACCCGGTGCATGTTTCAGGAACCATCAAATTACCAGTCAGGTTCAGCACAGCCCCTCAACAGTCAAAAATTCTGGTCAGATTTTTTGTGGAACAGGTGGACTTGGCATACATCGCTATCCTGGGGAGACCGACATTAGCAGCACTGCAAGCCGTAACATCTATACCCCACTTCAAAATTAAGTTTTCGATACCGAACAGGGTCGGGGAGGTAAAAGGCGATCTTGACATTGCCCGAAGGTGCTATCGGAACACCTTGATTTCTTCAGGGGTCGGGGTCAAAAAATAGAAACAAACAATGGCCATCGAAATAGAGCCATTCACCGAAAGTAGCACTGAGCCGATGGCACTGCCATTAGAAGAGACAGAAGACGTTGAGTTGATACTGGGGAACGCAAAAAAAATTGATCAAGATTGGGGCAGGATTATCAGAGCCACTATGGACATGATTGGTGGACCTGCTTCGGGTGTATGCCGATATATTTGCTTGGGAGCCCAGCGACATGCCGGGGGTAAGTGAATCGGTAGCATTACATAGGCTGCATACAGACCCCGAATGGCTGGCGAATGTGGTATTGGTTTAGAAGCAAAATGGGAAGTGGAGGTTATGCATCGACTACACAGATCTTAACAAGGCATGCCCAAAAGATTTCTATCCTCTACCCAATATAGGCCAGCTGATTGATGCCACTTCGGGGTATGGCATGTTAAGTTTCATGGACGCTTTCTTGGGATACCACCAAATTTTGATGAACAAGGATGACATCCCGAAGACAAGTTTCATCACTCATCGGGCCTTATACGCGTATCGGAAGATGACCTTCGGATTGCTGAACGCGGGGGCAACTTATCAATGAATGATGAATTTCGTATTCAGAAAGCAGCTAGGGCGAAGTATGGAAGTGTACGTGGACGACATGATCGTAAAAAGTATGTCAGTCCGAGATCACCTGGAGGACCTAGAAGACTGCTTTGAAACAATAAGGAAACACAAACTGAGACTGAACCCAACCAAGTGTACCTTCGGTTCGGGTTCAGGGAAGTTTCTGGGGTACTTAGTGAGCAAGAGAGGAATCGAGGCGAACCCGGAAAAAATTACGGCGATCTTAAACATGAAATCTCCTAAGACATACAAAGATGTACAGAGGTTGACGGGCCGGATAGCTGCCCTTCAGAGATTTGTGTCGAAATCGACCGGAAGATGTTTACCCTTCTTTGACACTCTTAAGGGACCAAAGAACGATAAGAGTTTCCAGTGGACCTCAGAATGCGAAGATGCGTTCTAAGGGATTAAGAGATATCTGAGTTCGGCACCATTGTTGATGAAACCGATCCCTTCGGAACCCTTATACCTGTATCTGGCAGCTAGCCCATTGGCAGTAGGAGCGACATTGGTGAGAGACAATGTAAGACCCCGAATTTTATGAAATAAAAGTATTCAATTTTTCTATTTAGTAAATGGTTAAATTGATAAAAGTTAAAGTTAAGGGTGATATATGAATTTTTTTTTCAAAATACACAAGTGGTTATAAAATATTCATTGTTGTCGGGGAATATTCGTTTGGTCGTGGAATATTCTTTCTGTCGGGGAATATTCGTACGACGGCGCAACCATTTGTGGGCCCCATAACAGAATAACTGTCGGATGAAGAAAATGACAAATTTGAGTTTTTATAAATAACGGCGTAGTTGTTACCGTTAACACTGTTGGAATACCCGGTGGTTAAAATACAGTAATACGCGTAGTTGCACAGTAGCACACGGTATTGCACAATATTTTTTTCAATTATTGATTCTTACGTAAGAAGGCACTACTCAATAATTGTTACAGTAATTACTGTTCAATATTTTATTTTATTGATTCAATAATTGCTACGTTGAAATTTTATATTATTGTTGTTCAATAATTGTTGCTGCACAGTATTTTCCATTATCAGATCAATAATTCATATTATTTAAATAATATTATTAGATATCATTATTGGCAATGTCTAAAAAGTTCTGTCTAAGGAGAGGTTTGGTCATCTAATTGCGCGCTAGTAAGGAGAAATTCTTATTGGAAAGCCCCCTCTTTTCTGGGAACGACTTGGTTGTCATAAATGTGATTCTGTAATAATATTTGTGAATAATTAATTATTGATTCATATGATAAGGAAATATTTATTTTATGTGGATATAAATGAGGGATATATTTTTGTGGTTAAAAATGAAGGAGTTAATGTTGAGGTGTCTTATTTGTATTTTTGTCGGAACGGAGGTATTGAAAATCAAATTAGGGTTTTTGAGATATTTTGCGAGAGTTATAATTTTTAATCCGACCGTTGGATCGTGGTAATATTTTGATATGTTATACATATATAAGTTGAGTATATGTCCACAAATTTTGAACCGTTAAAAATGAACGTATGATTTGTTATGAATTTTACGAGATGACTGGTTCAGAAATTATTGAATTTTCTGAGTTAATCATTTTGGTGGAAAATTCTAGAATTGGTGGGCCCCACTCTTGGTTGGTGAAGAAATGTGCTGAGATTTTTATTCAAATATGGTGGGTGGGAATAGTAGCAGGTAAAGCCATCAGGTTGCAGGTTAAGTCTGCTTCGGCGTGCTAATATTTTCCTATAAATAGAAGGCTAAGTTAGAATTAAAAATCACACCAGAAACATAAGCTTTCTCTCTTTCTCTCTCTATATTATGAAGCATATTTTGTGAGTATTTAGATACTTTGAGAGTTGCTATTCAGTGCAAGTTTCCTTCAGCTTTGCATTCCAGTCAGAAATACTGCACTTTTGAGGTAAGAGATAGTAAGATATTTTAAGGGTTGTTATGTTTTTCAGTTTTGTAATTTTTTTGACCTTCAAAAATTCTAGAAAAATTTGAAATGGTATTTTGATGAGTTTTATTGATTGTGTCCAAAAATGGTGATTTTTGGATGTATAGATTAAGAGTTATGAATTTTACGGGGAAAGACTATTTTAAAAGTAACCGCTTATAACTCCTTGTGATTAACTCCAAAATTGGTGAAATTTTTATTGGAAGTACATGTATATGATAGAAGTATACTCTATAAATTTTAGAATTTTTGGATAAAAGTACAATTTATGATAAATGTCTAAATATTCGGCGATTTTGGCCATATGAAAAATAGTAAATGAGATTTAAAAATTCTGAGAAAAATATATGTTCAATATGGGAATATATTAAGCTAAATCCCAGAAAAAAAATATTTTTGAAACTGATTTGGTATTTTTCATGAAAATGGACTAGTTATGAGTAAATGAATTAAATATGTTATGTGAAGTAAGAAAATTGGAAAATAGGATTTTATGGTTTGAGAATCCTATATGAGGTATATGCAGATTTTTGATGAGAGTTTTGGTTATTGGTAATGAAATCTTGTGAGTTTAGCATTTTAGGATGATTAAAATGCATTATTTAGTAAAGTGTAAATAATTAAAATAAATTATTTATAAATTTAAGAAATGTTATTCTTTCAATATCATTACACCAAAATATTGGTATGAATTTTATTGTGGAATTTTTACCTTTTTGTGTCGGGATTACTATTCATTACTTACTATTCATGAGTTACTATTCACGAGTTACTATTCACGAGTTACTATTCACGGGTACTATTCATGATAAAAATTGGTTTCTTTTTCTGACCAAATTATCGTTGATTTATGATTGTTGCTCTTGAAAATAAATGCAGTTGTTGATAATATTGCTTTTATTATCATATATAACATTTTTATAACCCTGATGTTGAATTTCTCTTTCACTTGAGCGTAAAGATGGGTAAATTATTGGTATGATCGTGACTGAGGAATATCTTTGGCCTGTAGTGCAAAGATGAATTGTTAACTGGTATGATCATGACCATTGAATTTATAATTGAATATCTTTAGCTTAAGTGTAAAGATGAATTGATTAACATGGTTATAATTATTGTTTATATAATTCTGAAATGATTATATATTTCTTTGAGATATTAATATATTTGGCCTATAGTGCAAATATGAGCTGTTGAAGAATATCTTTGGCCTGTAGTGCAAAGATGAATTATTGATGAATATCTTTGGCCTGTAGTGTAAAGATGAATTATTGATGAATATCTTTGGCCTGTAGTGCGAAGATGAACTGTTGTTGAATATCTTTGGCCAGTAGTGCAAAGATGAACAGATGTTGAGATAAACATGACCAACTGGTGATAGAAATGAATATCTTTGGCCGTACTGCAAAGATGAAGTTATTAGTATGATTATGAACAAGAAATGTGATTAGGTGTAACTATGATCTTTGATGTTTCAGGTAAAGATAGGTGATGAAAATTATCTTCGTCCTGGATGAGAAGAGGAATTTAGAACTACAGTTATGATTATGAGTTATTCATATGATTGTGGACCAGAATTATTGATTGATGTTACAGGGATAAAATATTGTTGATGGATTTTTAACATGGAGAAGATAATAGACTTTATAGTCTATTTGACTCTTCTAATGGATTGCTCGTTCCGCTGCAACTATGGTTGAAATTTTTATCATTTACCATATGTTCTAAATCTCTGATTTATTATTGATGAAGGCTATTGATAATTTAATTATCTTTAGTCATGATATTCTTTACTGAGCTAGTTGTGCTCACCCTTTTGCTTCACAATTCCTTTCAGGTAATAAGAGTGTAGCTGGGTCGAGCGAGGGTAACGGGGAAATAGAACGGTGGTCTCTAGCTGTGGATGTTCTCCCGAAGCAGTATAGAAAAGTTCATTTAGTAGTTTTATTTGGTGAATCCAATAGGGTAAGGTGTACCCAACGTTGGAAGGGTGGTTTGCCACTATCATACAAGATGTCTAACGACATACAACCTCGTGTCATCATAAGACAGGGATGTGCTCATCCACTTGCTGAGTATATATACGAGCACTACCTATATAATCTTGGTGTTTGTTTGAAGTATAATTCTCAATTAGAGATAGTGGAGATAATGATATGTCAAGAGAAGACTCACCATTGGGAAGAATATGATAGTAATCTTCTCGTTTTTCTTTGGGGTCTATTGGGTCAACCAAGAATAATTCTGTGCCCATATGATATCTATCATAACCTAGACGCATGACCTCCCATGTACGAAGGTTTCCTTGAGCACTTCCCAAAGATTCTAATTTCTAAAACAGTTTTTGACTATACCTTTATGTAAGGTGTCATTGTGAGGTGATGTCCACAGTTGGAACATGAGTCACATTTGGTATATATTGTATCCAAACTCACAGCATATGTGTTGTTGTATTTTATACGACAATTGTTGTAATAAAGTTGTAGTTGTTTTCTGTACCATGTATTTGGCGACTCAGAATGGGTTGGATGGAATGGACCTATTTTGGGGTCGTCACATTTGGTATCAGAGCTATAAGTAAAGAGCCCCGAGCCTCTCGCTGGTGACTTCCTGTTGATGGGAGATGCACCGAAGCCAGACTCTCCGTAGGGGACGCCGTTATGCGGTGGCAAACTGATAGGTACCACTGTGAGGTGCTGTCCACTGATGGGACATTTGTCACAGTTGGTATCAGAGCTTAGGGATATGGTCTCTGGCGGAGATCGGAGAATATAACTAGGAGGGGAGAGATGAGTAAAGCATTCGTTAGTGTGTCCTACCTAAGCTTATTTGTTGGTCAGTCATAATATCGGGATATTATATGATATGTTAATTTGTTAAATTAACCCTTGTTTTGAAGCTGTATTCTAGAATGATATTTGAAATACAGGAGATGAGCAATGGAGAAATTATGATGATAGGGAAGATGGAATCTGAAATGAAAGGAAGGTATTCTCAACTCTTCGAAATACCAGGTACGTAAATTTCGGGGACGAAATTTCATAAGGAGGGGAGATTGTAAGACCCCGAATTTTATGAAATAAAAGTATTCAATTTTTCTATTTAGTAAATGGTTAAATTGATAAAAGTTAAAGTTAAGGGTGATATATGAATTTTTTTTTCAAAATACACAAGTGGTTATAAAATATTCATTGTTGTCGGGGAATATTCGTTTGGTCGTGGAATATTCTTTCTGTCGGGGAATATTCGTACGACGGCGCAACCATTTGTGGGCCCCATAACAGAATAACTGTCGGATGAAGAAAATGACAAATTTGAGTTTTTACAAATAACGGCGTAGTTGTTACCGTTAACACTGTTGGAATACCCGGTTGTTAAAATACAGTAATACGCGTAGTTGCACAGTAGCACACGGTATTGCACAATATTTTTTTCAATTATTGATTCTTACGTAAGAAGGCACTACTCAATAATTGTTACAGTAATTACTGTTCAATATTTTATTTTATTGATTCAATAATTGCTACGTTAAAATTTTATATTATTGTTGTTCAATAATTGTTGCTGCACAGTATTTCCCATTATCAGATCAATAATTCATATTATTTAAATAATATTATTAGATATCATTATTGGCAATGTCTAGAAAGTTCTGTCTAAGGAGAGGTTTGGTCATCTAATTGCGCGCTAGTAAGGAGAAATTCTTATTGGAAAGCCCCCTCTTTCTTGGGAACGACCTGGTTGTCATAAATGTGATTCTGTAATATTATTTGTGAATAATTAATTATTGATTCATATGATAAGGAAATATTTATTTTATGTGGATATAAATGAGGGATATATTTTTGTGGTTAAAAATGAAGGAGTTAATGTTGAGGTGTTTTATCTGTATTTTTGTCGGAACGGAGGTATTGAAAATCAAATTAGGGTTTTTGAGATATTTTGTGAGAGTTATAACTTTTAATCCGACCGTTGGATCGTGGTAATATTTTGATATGTTATACATATATAAGTTGAGTATATGTCCACAAATTTTGAACCGTTAAAAATGAACGTATGATTTGTTATGAATTTTACGAGATGACTGGTTCAGAAATTATTGAATTTTCGGAGTTAATCGTTTTGGTGGAAAATTCTAGAATTGGTGGGCCCCACTCTTGGTTGGTGAAGAAATGTGCTGAGATTTTTATTCAAATATGGTGGGTGGGAATAGTAGCAGGTAAAGCCATCAGGTTGCAGGTTAAGTCTGCTTCGGCGTGCTAATATTTTCCTATAAATAGAGGGCTAAGTTAGAATTAAAAATCACACAAAAAACATAAGCTTTCTCTCTTTCTCTCTCTATATTATGAAGCATATTTTGTGAGTATTTAGATACTTTGAGAGTTGCTATTCAGTGCAAGTTTCCTTCGGCTTTGCATTCCAGTCAGAAATACTGCACTTTTGAGGTAAGGGATAGTAAGGGATTTTAAGGGTTGTTATGTTTTTCAGTTTAGTAATTTTTTTGACCTTCAAAAATTCTAGAAAAATTTGAAATGATATTTTGATGAGTTTTATTGATTGTGTCCAAAAATGGTGATTTTTGGATGTATAGATTAAGAGTTATGAATTTTACGGGGAAAGACTATTTTAAAAGTAACCGCTTATAACTCCTTGTGATTAACTCCAAAATTGGTGAAATTTTTATTGGAAGAACATGTATATGATAGAAGTATACTCTATAAATTTCAGAATTTTTGGATAAAAGTACAATTTATGATAAATGTCTAAATATTCAGCGATTTTGGCCATATGAAAAATAGTAAATGAGATTTAAAAATTCTGAGAAAAATATATGTTCAATATGGGACTATATTAAGGTAAATCCCAGAAAAAAAATATTTTTGAAACTGATTTGGTATTTTTCATGAAAATGGACTAGTTATGAGTAAATGAATTAAATATGTTATGTGAAGTAAGAAAATTGAAAAATAGGATTTTATGGTTTGAGAATCCTATATGAGGTATATTTAGATTTTTGATGAGAGTTTTGGTTATTGGTAATGAAATCTTGTGAGTTTAACATTTTAGGATGATTAAAATATATTATTTAGTAAAGTGTAAACAATTAAAATAAATTGTTTATAAATTTAAGAAATGTTATTCTTTCAATATCATTACACCAAAATATTGGTATGAATTTTATTGTAGAATTTTTACCTTTTTGTGTCGGGGTTACTATTTATTACTTACTATTCATGAGTTACTATTCACGAGTTACTATTCACGAGTTACTATTCACGGGTACTATTCATGACAAAAATTGGTTTCTTTTTCTGACCAAATTATCGTTGATTTATGATTGTTTCTCTTGAAAATAAATGCAGTTGTTGATAATATTACTTTTATTATCATATATAACATTTTTATAACCCTGATGTTGAATTTCTCTTTCACTTGAGCGTAAAGATGGGTAAATTATTGGTATGATCGTGACTGAGGAATATCTTTGGCCTGTAGTGCAAAGATGAATTGTTAACTGGTATGATCATGACCATTGAATTTATAATTGAATATCTTTAGCTTAAGTGTAAAGATGAATTGATTAACATGGTTATAATTATTGTTTATATAATTCTGAAATGATTATATATTTCTTTGAGATATTAATATATTTGGCCTATAGTGCAAATATGAGCTGTTGAAGAATATCTTTGGCCTGTAGTGCAAAGATGAATTATTGATGAATATCTTTGGCCTGTAGTGCAAAGATGAATTATTGATGAATATCTTTGGCCTGTAGTGCGAAGATGAACTGTTGTTGAATATCTTTGGCCAGTAGTGCAAAGATGAACAGTGTTGAGATAAACATGACCAACTGGTGATACAAATGAATATCTTTGGCCGTACTGCAAAGATGAAGTTATTAGTATGATTATGAATAGGAAATGTGATTAGGTGTAACCATGATCTTTGATGTTTCAAGTAAAGATAGGTGATGAAAATTATCTTCGTCTTGGATGAGAAGAGGAATTTAGAACTACAGTTATGATTATGAGTTATTCATATGATTGTGGACCAGAATTGTTGATTGATGTTACAGGGATAAAACATTGTTGATGGATTTTTAACATGGAGAAGATAATAGACTTTATAGTCTATTTGACTCTTCTAATGGATTATTCGTTCCGCTGCAACTATGGTTGAAATTTTTATCATTTACCATATGTTCTAAATCTCTGATTTATTATTGATGAAGGCTATTGATAATTTAATTATCTTTAGTCATGATATTCTTTACTGAGCTAGTTGTGCTCACCCTTTTGCTTCACAATTCCTTTCAAGTAATAAGAGTGTAGCTGGGTCGAGCGAGGGTAACGGGCAAATAGAACGGTGGTCTCTAGCTGTGGATGTTCTCCCGAAGCAGTATAGAAAAGTTCATTTAGTAGTTTTATTTGGTGAATCCAATAGGGTAAGGTGTACCCAACGTTGGAAGGGTGGTTTGCCACTATCATACAAGATGTCTAACGACATACAACCTCGTGTCATCATAAGACAGGGATGTGCTCATCCAATTGCTGAGTATATATACGAGCACTACCTATATAATCTTGGTATTTGTTTGAAGTATAATTCTCAATTAGAGACAGTGGAGATAATGATATGTCAAGAGAAGACTCACCATTGGAAAGAATATGATAGTAATCTTCTCATTTTTCTTTGGGGTCTATTGGGTCAACCAAGAATAATTCTGTGCCCATATGATATCTATCATAACCTAGACGCATGACCTCCCATGTATGAAGGTTTCCTTGAGCACTTCCCAAAGATTCTAATTTCTAAAACAGTTTTGACTATACCTTTATGTAAGGTGTCATTGTGAGGTGATGTCCACAGTTAGAACATGAGTCACATTTGGTATATATTGTATCCAAACTCACAGCATATGTGTTGTTGTATTTTATACGACAATTGTTGTAATAAAGTTGTAGTTGTTTTCTGTGCCATGTATTTGGCGACTCAGAATGGGTTGGATGGAATGGACCTATTTTGGGGTCGTCACAGACAAAGGAGGAAAATAGTTCCCGGTATACTACGTCAGCCATGTTCTTCGAGACGCAGAAACAAGATATCCGAACCTGGAAAAATTCGCGTATGCCTTGATCATTGCAAGTAGGAAACTTCAGCATTATTTCCAAGGTCGGATGGTGGTGGTGTACACAGATCAACCACTAAAGAAAACACTGCACAAGCTTGAAGTTTCGGGTCGGCTAGCTGCGTGGGCGATGGAATTAACCCAATTTGCTATAGAATATCATCCCCAAACGGCGATCAAGGGTCAGGCGTTGGCAAACTTCATCGTGGAATGCTCTTTCGCGGAACCAGACGTGAATACTGTGACCAAAACCCAATAAGGGCGAACCGCATGGACCTTATACGTGGATGGATCGTCAACATCGCATGTCAGTGGGGCAGGGGTCATCCTGACAAGCCCCGAGGGGTTCAAAGTCCAGCAGGCAATTCGATTTCAGTTCAAGGCCACGAACAACGAAGAAGAGTACGAGGCCATCCTAGCAGGGATACGGTTGGCCCGGAGCTTGGAAGTACAGAAGTTGGTCATCTACAGTGATTCGCAGCTGGTGGTCAAGCAGCTGTCGGGAGAGTATGAGGCTCGGGGAACAAGAATGACAAAATATCTGGCCGAGGTGAAAGACAAGCTCGCATACTTCACATCACACAGTTGTCAGGGGGTGGACCGGTCAGATAACACAGTAGCAGATGCCCTAGCCAGGTTGGCAACCACCGAAGCAAGTTCCTTCAACTGGTCGATATACCTGGAGGTTTTGGAACGACCGAGTGTTTCGAGGACAGAGGTGCTGGCCTTGGACCGACTCGACTGCTGGCTCACACCTTACATCACGTATCTGGCAGATGAGACTCTACCTTCAGACCAGATCCTTGTAAGAAAAGTTTAATACAAGAGTTCGAACTTCGTCCTCATAGATGGAGACCTATACAAAAGGGCCTTTAGCTCCCCACTGCTCAAATGCTTAACCCCATCAGAGGCTGATTACACTCTTCGAGAAGTACATGAAGGGATTTGTGGAGACCACATGGGAGCCAAGTCATTGGCACATAAGATTCTGAGGCAGGGGTATTACTGGCCGACTATCTACACAGAAGCCAAGGAATTCGTTAGAAAATGTCCTAAGTGTCAGCTGAACAGCACCATCCCACATCAACCTCCCGAAGAGCTGTATTCGGTCTTATCCCCGATTCTGTTTGCTATATGGGGAATCGACATCCTAGGGCCTCTACCGAAGGCCAAGGGACAAGTTAGTTTTGTGATCGTAGCTATCGACTATATGACGAAATGGGTCAAAGCTAAGCCATTGTAGAAGATCACTGAACAAGAATGTCTGAAATTTTTCAAAGAAGGAGTGGTCTTTCATTTTGGTATCCTGAGGGCAGTGGTCTCAGATAATGGCAGACAGTTTATGGGGTCTAAGTTCGAACACTTTCTCAAAGAATTGGGAATTCATCATCGCAAGACTTCAGTCGCCCACCCCCAGTCGAACGGTCAAGTGGAGGTGACCAACCGAACCCTGCTCAACGGAATAAAGTGAAGGTTGGATGAATTAAAGGGTTGGTGGCCCGAAGAGTTACTCAACGTTTTGTGGGCGTATCGGACTACTCCGAGGATAATAATCAGAGACTCTCCGTTCAGACTGGCATACGGGACCGATGCTCTCATACCTGTTGAGATCGGATCCCCCACTCTCTGGGTCAGTCAATACAAAGAACTATACAATGATGAGGGTTTGAAAACAAATTTGGATCTACTGGAAGAAGTTCGGGACTCTGCTATGTTGAGGTTGGCTATCTATCAGCAGAGAACGGCCCGACACTATAACCAGAAGGTGAGGCTGAGGAGGTTTGAAGTGGGTGATTTGGTCCTCCGGGAGTCGGAGGCATCAACCCCCCAGAACACTGGCAAACTGATGCCTAACTGGGAGGGACCCTACGAGGTGGTAGAGGTGCCGAAGCCAGGCACTTACCGGCTTCGAGCAATGGACGGTTCGGAAGTAAAGAATACATGGCATGCTGGAAGACTTAGAAAATTTTACTAGTGATAGTTATGTCATTCTTTTCTTTATCCATGTAACCGCTTCAACTTTAAATGCAATAAATGCAAGTCTTCTTTGAAGATATCTAACTTCATTTATATAGCTCTTAATACTCGAACGGATAAACTTCGGACACCGTCAGATCAGAGGGTTCGAAAAGACACCACTAATCAAGATAAGTCACGAGTATAATTGACCGAGAAAACTGTAAATTTTTTGAGATAAACTTCAGGCATGATCCGATCAGAAGGTTCTAAAAGACACCACTGGTCGAGATAAGTCACGGGTATAACTGATTACAAAAATTTATAAACAAAAACACTATTTCATTCATATTTTGAAATTTTTACAAAACCCGATCGCTTACGATTCGGGTGGAGTACAAAAAATAAAAGAAACTATATCATGGTGAACCACCACCAGCTTCGGGTTTGGATTCCTCATCAGAAGAGTCAAGGATAGAGGCATCCAGCCCGGCATCAATCAGCTTCACCCGAACTTTCTCCCGATAAGCACCAAAGCCTTCAGCGAATTGGGTCATGATCTTATCGGTCAGGGCAGGCGATTCTTCGTATTCCTTGATGGCTAGCTGCTTGACGACGGTCTGTTCTTCCCTCAAGGTGTTGTTCTCTCGAATTAGCGTCCTCAGCTGACCATGTACTCTGGAGAACTAGTCCTCAATTGTGTGGAGGGCTGCCCTCAGATCCTTGTTCTCCTCGGTCAGAAGCTCCTTATCCCGAACAAGCTTCTTGGCATGATCATCGAGACCGACAAACTCTTGCTGAAGTAGAGAGTATTTTTCCTTGAGTTCGGCAACCCGACGATCAGTCTCTGCCGTTTTGTTCTGAGCCTCTACCTGAAGCTCCCTTTCTTTTTCCAAGTCCGATCGAAGACGCTGAACCTCAGCTCCGAGTAACTCCATATCGATCAAAACCCGAGACTCATTTTTCGTAGCATGAGCTACGGGCATAACGGTTCGGGCAAGGATAGCGTTGGCCTACAAACATTTGGAGACATACATAAGTCACAAAAAAAATAACAAAAAAATGGCTAATGTTTGTTGACATCATTAATGTAATGTTGATATGTTCAGGTCTTGGGTCTACCTGACATTGGGCCTTGATATAGGCCACAAAGAGCTCCTCGAAAGAAAATCCCTTGAACCGCTCGTCGTCCCCTCGTAACTTAAAGTGGTCGAGCATGTTGAAAGGAAAAATCTCAGAAGGACTCCTCGGCCAGAATATGGTGGGCGTCCCATGAGAGGAACCAGCTTCATGGACAGTCCGAGAAGTGAGAGTCGAACTGGGAAGAGGATCGGCTTCCACCGTCTGAAGACCCGGGTTCTCTTCAGACGATGCCTTTTTGTGCGATGGTCAAGAGGAGCTTCTTCAGTTTCCTCCGAATCCTCGCGGATGATGACTGGAGTGGTGGAAGATGGTTTCGGGACCACCGCAGAAGATGGCTTCGTGTGAGCCTTGTTAGACGATTTCTTCTTACTCTGTTTGAGCAAGGCCATCTTCTCCGAGCGGTTCATCTTCAGGGCAGTCTTGGGTGGTTCAGTCGCTGTGTTCGGGGGGGGGGGGGGACGGGGTCAGATGGGATGGTCTCCTCCTCGGCTGTCTCATCGGTAATAGGTAGACGTATCGGCCCAGTTGTGATGGGAAGAGGGGCCAAGAACTCATCGGATCCTTCGGGTTTTAAAATTGTCACTGCACAAAAAAGAACGAGTTAGAAAGCTGACTACGGAACCTAGGCGACAGATATTGAAAGTGTGCAGAGGATCGAAATAAAATATTACACCTAAGTTTGTACAGCCAGGTCTCGTCAGACAAAACCAACAGACGCCATTCGGTCTTACTCCACTTCTTATAAAATTCCTTGAAAGCATCAGGCCGACTCTTCGGGAACGTCGATACCTTGACGATAGGGTCCTCGGGATGAGCCCAACGAGGAAGAAGTTGAAGGTCGGTCCCTCTCACAAAGATCCATTGAGGGTGCCATCTTTTGTTTCTTGTGGGGGGTTTGATGGGGACGGTTCGGTTGGCTTGTTTGTTTAATTGGCGAAGGTCGGGCTCCTTTAACCGACCAACAGTGAACAAAGCAAAAAAGAAATCAAGGCCAGGAGTAATCCCGATCTCTTGACATAGGGCGATGAAAGAAATCTGGTGGATGTATGAGTTCGGCACAAGCTGTGCGAACCCGATCCCGACAAAGTAGAGGAAAGATGAGATGAATTTGTGAAGGGGAAACCGAACCCCATACTTTAGGAGGTACAGAGGTACGGCAACCCACTCATCTTCGAGTCTCCAAAATATTTTCTCTTTGGGCTTGGGTACTCGAAGTTTATACTCGTTAGGGATGTTGAAGAGAGTTCGAATATCAGATAGTTGGGAAGGAACGACAGTGGATGTGGTGTTGATGTGGGAAAACTCCGTTTCGGAGTGATAGGCATTTCGAATTTTGGCTTCGGCACTGATCGGAGTAGGAAGAACTGAGGAGGTGGTGGTACCAGGAGGTGGCACCAGCAGGTCCACTGGAACTAGGTCAGTGGTGCTAATGGAAGAGGGGATGGTAATATCATCGACATTTGAGGCTGGTACAAGGGTAGAATCAGCCTTGAAGCACAAGCAACCGGAAATGGGAAGTGACGAAGGTGTTTGAGAGGGGAGAAACCTGGAATCAGCCAAGCTTGATGAGGTAAGGTGTTCGTCGAAAATCGCCCTTGCCAAAAAATTTCAAAAGAGGAATTTGAATTTGGAAAATTTGGAAAAAGTAACAGAGATGGAGGGAGGGGAGTTTTTATAAGCTGAGCTGCACGAGACCCCATTACGGCTATTTATTACTGGTGGGGGCCAGTCCTGGGGAAGCGTGTGATGTTTCGAGAAATGAATAGGGACCGTTTGGCTTCCCTATGCAACTCATCATTTGCTGGCATGGTTTCACGAGCCTTGTCTTTTCAGAGTCTTTACTTATAAATAGATTATAACAAGAGACTTGGGGCAATGTTCGGGAGCGTTTTATCGACCCTTATGTGGGCCAAAGGCCTGACACTAGAAGGGGCTTATGAGCTTATTGGGCCGAAGCCCGTGGAGAAGTTGAAGATATTCGGGTTCGGTATCCGAGTCCTTTGGGCCGGAGCCGTACCATAGTGTATGGAGTTTGGGGTCGGGTTCTCGAGTCCCTTGGGCCGAAGCTCAGACCCGATGTTGAGGTCATTAGGTTGGGCCTGTGCAGTGGGCCATCCTGCGAGCAGAGCCTGGAAGTATTTTAATAAGGTAACTCCGGAGGTAGCGTTTGGATTGTATTTCACTTCCACCTTTAAGGAGATTGTGTGGGACCCTAATAATGGTAACTGCCATGTTTAGGAGTCCTAAACTGACTCGAATGTGGATTCTAGGGTAGTGGGAATGCTATAAATACAGGGCTTGGATTTCATCTAAGAGGTAACACATCTTTGAGCACTAAATGCTATACCTCCATTGTTAAACCTTGTAATCGCCTGTACTCATTCTCACACCAGAGCTATCCCCCGGCGGCACAAGTCGTCAAGCCTCTGTGTGATCTGTTATTGTGCAGGTTTCAGCGCATGGATTCGGTGATTGGACGCACGCGAAACTTGGCGTTAACACTCACCATTAAGTAGTAAGCTCTGTTCCTCTCAAAAATGTGATTGCATTAATAATTAGGGAGGTAGTTTTGACGAAGATCCACCCCTCCAACGGTGGAAGCGGGACTTCGATTCTTAACACCCTCATCTCTCATTTGTATATATGAACTAATTTTTAAGTGATACCAAAATAAGAAAAAAAGAAAATGATATACAGTAGAACCTCTATACATTAATACTGTTGGGATTGAAAATTTTTATTAATTTAGAGAGTTATTATTTAATCGATAAATTAATAATTTATTAATTTAAAGAGTGTTTTTCTATTTGGTGAACATTAATTTAATTATATTAAAATTATTACATTTTATTGATGTTTATATCATACTTTTTTTTAATACAATGTATCATACTTATGAAATTAATGTATCATACTTGTGAGGATGATACAATACCTTTGGAACCAATAACGCGAAAGGAATCACTCATAACGTCAACAACTCTTCACAAGTTTTTATTATAATTCGAGAATGCAACACCTGAACTATTGGACGCAATGAGAAAAATTAAGAATGAAATTTAATTAGATTTGAATTTCAAGACAAAACAAACGAAAATCGAATCATATTTTGCAAGATTACCCTAGATATATTTATAATTTAAAATAATTATTAATTTATGATTTTGATGGGACCATATATTTATATTTTTAAAAAGTATTATTTTATTATTTTATCAAAATTATTAATTTATCTCATTAGTCAAAATCGGGACTAGAAAAAATATTATTTTAGAGAGATTATTAATTTATCGAGTATTAATTTATAGAGGTTTTAGTGTATAGGAATAATTCATAACAAATACTTGCTATGAATTAAAAATGGACAAATACCATCATCATTAGCGTAAAATACAATAACCAATGGTCGAGATTAGAACTCACAAATTCACGACCACCACTATTAGTAGTGGATGTCAAGTTACATCCGCTACTAATTGTAGCGGATGACATGTGTCGTCATCTACAAATAGTAACGGATGCCGCTGAAAATAGTACAGTCGGCTGCTACTATTATTAGCAGATGTAACCCGTCGTCCACTACTAATAGTAGCGGACGTGAATTTTTTTTGTTATAATTTCGGTTGTTGTTTCCTATATTGAATGATAGAGATGGTGTATACCCATTTTTGATCCATGGGAAATACTTATGGATCATTACATGTTATATATATATACACACACACAACTGTGTAGTACACAGTCGCCTATGATGATTTTTTTAGGCTACGATGACGATTTAATCGTCGCTATAAATATTTTGGTATATGGCGACGGTCAACCGTCACTATAGTCTAAAAAATCCGTCGTTATAGCACGATTGTATACTACACAGCTGTGTATATACATATAACATATATATATATATATATATATATATATATATATATATATATATATATATATATATATATATAAGAGTAACAAACATTGACACCCTCTATAAATAACCATAATAACACTCACTACCCTCTAGTTTTTCAAGTAACAATCAGTACCCCTCTAGCTTATAATATGTAACATTCACTATCCCTAGTGTGGTTGACCAACTAATATTAAAAAATATTTTTAATATAATATCTAATATACCTTCAAGTTATAAAGTTTAATATATCCACTAAATATAAATTTGTATGTTATAATTTTTACTTAATTTGATCTAATTAATTAAATTATGAATTTGTGTAATAAATAACAAATTTATCAAAAAATAATAAATATTTATTTTATCAAGAAATTAAAGTTGTATACTTTTTTTTAATAAAATCTCTTAAAGATTAAAATTTACGTAATATACATTCAAATATATTTTTTGTATTTAAAAAGAAATTTTTAATAAACACAAAAGTACAAATTAACGCAAAAAAAATTATAATTATTTTCCCAAATATTAAAATTTACGTAAAATAAACTTATTATCGAATATTATTATTCATATAAAAAAGTATTAAGAATTATATTAATTATTTTTCTCAAATATTAAATTAAACATAAGTCATTCTTAAGCAAAATTATTTACAATAAAAATGACAAATGTTATTACTCAAAAAAGAAAAAATACATTAAAAAATTTCTTTTAATAAGATAGAGGTAGTAATAAATATTATTATATTTTTTTATTCAATATTGTATAAAAACAACACCAATTGTAAACTAAAAATGTAATTAAAATCATAAACATCTTAATTTTTGATATATACTCAAGAAAATTTAACATATAAAAATCATAATAAGAAACTAAGAATTCAAATAATAATTTTTGTTGTTAAACACCAAAAACTAAACTATCAACATACTCAATCACTTTAATTAGAAAACCTCCATTAATAATTTAATTTAAAATTCTTAATATTTTTAATATTTGTATCACTTATCCAAAAATTTGTGTTAATTAAATGAAATTATATGAATGAGATAGTCTTAATTACAAATAAAACTATAATTAAAATGTATTGTATTAAAAAAGGATAGTTAAACATATATATATATATATATATATATATATATATATATATATATATATATATATATATATATATATATTAGTCAAGAATTAAAATTTGATAACATACAAGGGTAAGTATATAAGTTTATGTATTTAGTCAATCCTAAAAACTTGTAAGGATACTAACTGTTACTTAAAAAATTAGAGAGAATGTGAGTGTTATTATGATTATTTAGAGGGGGTGTCACTGTATTTTACTATATATATATATATATATATATATATATATATATATATATATATATGACATTCAGTTTGTAGCAAATAGTTGAGGGTTACTATTAAGGCAACTATGATCTACACCTTTGATCAATAAAATGGACGACATGGATTAAAAAAATTATCACCTTATCGCTACAGGCTGTAGCGGCAAAACCAATACTTCTAGCCGCAGCCAAATTACCTCTTTGCCCCTCTTTTTTTAACGTATATTGAATTGGTGTTGTTTTGACCATTTGATGAATTATTGTTGCTTTGACCTTTTAACCATTATTTCATGTATGATCAACATGTCTGCCGCTACAGCCTATAACGGTAGTGGAAGCTTTCCATACCTCTAGCAGTGTGCCCTCTATGCATGCATAAGTCCATCCTTACACTGCCAACTTTGCACCCCCTATTCGTAAGCTAGCATTTCTGCTTTATGATAGACTCCACGACATGCTTGTGCGAGGTGGTCGTCACCCGAATCATTTTTAGCACAGTTGATAAAGTGAAACTCTCTGGACACCTCAACGCAACGCCTATATTGAGACGAGAACATTGGTATAATCGATCAAGCAATGAAGTATGCGTTGAATGGAACACCAACGATGCCTAAATCTCGTGTCTATATTGAAACAAGAACCTCGACACAATCGACGATTGATGCGGTAGAAGATGTCACACACAACTATGAATTATTATATGATAAGTCAAATTGGATCTAAAAGAACAACTAAGAAATTAACTCAGGAATTCTTCAAAGAATCAAAAGTAGAGAATAATTCTCACAAGAATTGATAAATCTGAATATTATTGAATGTTAATGTTAATTACATCAATAAGCCCTTTAATAGTTGTAATTGAAACCGTAGAATCCTAATAAGGAATTACAAGTGTTTTTTGAATCAAAATCTAATCTAATATCCTAGTTAAAATAGAAATTTAATAATAAATTGAAAATATTGAGTTTAGGAAACAAAACCACGACCAAAATCTGTCAAAATGCGTTTGCCTCGAAAAACACGCCAACAACATTTACCTCAGATTTTGCTGATGATTCATTGGCTGCCATTAAAAATAGATTTGTTATTTCCTCGATTTGTTTGGCAATTCATTCTTCATCACTTAGATCCTAACCTTCTTCAATTACTAGTACTTTGTTGTTGACTAGTTTTGGACAATCCTTTTTAAAGTGTCCAGGCTGATTGCATTCAAAACATGTATTTAAATTATCATTGGAGCCAACATTTCTGAAGTTGTTGTTGTTTGCTCTAAAGTTTTTTCCTTTTGTTTTTGGCTTGAAGACCTGTTTGCCTTTGAAATTATTGTTGGTCTTCAGAAAGCCTTCGCCATATCTTTTGGCTTTGCTTTGGATTACTCTCATGAGCTGTCTTGATAATAGAGTGACTTCATTATTATCCAGACTTAGGATTTCATCATTTTATTCCTCATCATCACTTTCTTGATCTACTAGTAGAGCTTTGAAAGCGATTCCTTTCTTTCTAAGATCTGTATCTGATCCTGCCTTTTCGACTAACAAGTTGACTTCGTGGGCAAGAAGATTTTCAATGAGACTATCAAGAGGATATGTAGTTAGATCTTGCATTTCCTTGATGGCTGTAACCTTCATTTTGCACACAGATGGAAGGGCTTTGAGAATTCTTCTATTTTTCTCATTAGTTGTGTAAACTTTTCCCAGTTGTTCTAGCTTATCAATGATTCTAGAAAATCGTGTTTCCATATCAATGATTTTTTCACCTTTTTCCAACTTGAAATTTTCATACTCTTGGATTAGAGCATCTTTTCTTATTTGTTTGATATGATTGGTTCCTTCATAGGTTACAATCAGTTTTTCCTATATTTCTTTAGCATTTTTACAGTTGCTAACTCTTTTGTATTCCTTTTCTATGAGAGCACTGGTCAGCACTTGTTCGGCTTTAGAGGTTATATTCATAATCTCCTCATCTTCGGTAGTGAATTCACCAACATCTTTTTCAACAATCTTTTCCCCTTCAATTTTTGTGGAAATTTTTACACCTCGTTCTATTGCTAGCCAGATTTTGATTCCTTATGACTTGGCATATATTTTGAGTCTATTCTTCCATGTGGCAAAGTTTGTGCCATCAAATAGTGGAGGTCTGGACATTGACAGTCTTTCTCCGTAATCGATAGCATTGTAGGCCATAGATGGATCTACTCTTAGATATGTCTGTATTCACTTGACAAACAAGTTAAAGAGCACCGCTCTGATACCAATTAAAAGCCCAATAATAATCTAGAAGGGGGGTTGAATAGATTATTACCGTTTAAAAAAATATCTCTGGCCTTTTTGAATTTTTAGTAGATTAACTTGTAGTGTTAGATTTGAAAATACGAAAATAGTTTTAAAAAACAGATACTAGATCTAGGGTTTTTCCAACTATTGGACACATAGATACAACAAATCTAGCCGAACTCATAAAAATGATCAAAAATTCAGCAGTTCTAGGGTTTTGTTTGATCGAAAACATTTTTAACCCAATTTTTTTTTGTAGACTAAAAAACTTCAAAAACTGATTTAAACATTCAAAGATCAAAAAGATATCAAAAACATCAGATTAATGAGAATAAAAAGTCGAAGCCGTCAACATCAAAAAGAAAAAGAGATGAATCAGTAGAAAGATGAAATCAATGATGGAGATTCGTTTGACCAGAGTAGATTTCTCTAAAGAATTCTTTAGATCGAACGATTTGAACTGAGAGATTTCTAGGGAGAGAGTTTAGAGAGTTTAGAGAGAGAAGACAATCGACCAGCAAAGGAGAGAGAAAGAAAAGAAAGTAATGGAATTAGAAAAAGTTTTCCAGTATTTATATTTAAGTTAATCAGATAGATCCAAGGTCTAAGAATTGATCTAAAATTTTATCAACGGTGGTGATCAAATTGAGAATTTAAATCGTTTGGATTGACCGATTAACCTTGATCCAACGGTTGAGATTAATTTGTGCTTTTTCCTTATGATCGAACAGTTATTAGTCTACATCTGAGTGCTTCTTTTTGATTGGTCGAGACAAGTTGACACAGATAGCATTTAAGATGACCGTTGGACGAGTTTCTGTAACGAGCGGCTCATATTAACTCTGATATAATTTTTATAAATATGTAATATATGTTATAAAATGGAATTTTGATAATAATAAAAATAGTAAATACCAAAATATTTATAATATAAATATATACATTAATAGTTTTAGTTATTTTATAAATAAGTATATAGAAATAGTGTGTGTGTGTGTGTGTGTGTGTGTGTATATATATATATATATATATATATATATATATATATATATATATATATATATATATATATATATATATATATATATATATATAAGAATTTATAGATGTAGAGAAATAATTATATGAAATATTGAAGATAAAAATGTAAAATAATAAAAAAACTTATAATTATATAAAGTGCATTTTATGAATATATATAGTTTACTAAAATAATAAAATATATTTATATAGAAAAAAATTTAGTATAGAAAAAATATATAATTAAATATTATAATAATTTTTAAAAAAAAAATAAGAGTAAGAATTAATACAAGGTATTTTATAGTATAATAAATATTAATAATATACATACTTAATTAGATAATATATATTGATAAATACATACAGTAATAATATATATATATATATATATATATATATATATATATATATATATATATATATATATATATATATAAATCAAGAAAATTATATTTATACTATAAAATTAATAATATATTTTTTGTATAATATATAGTAAGAAAATTTGTAGAGTATTTATAAGATAATATCCAACATTCCTAAATCCGAGCATAATTTACAAAATCTATCAGAACTTAATGGTTTAGTAAATATATCAGCAATATTAATTCCGTGTCAATATGTTCTAGCTTAATAATGTCATTGTTTACATGATCACGTAAGAAATGATGTCTAACATCTATGTGTTTTGATCTAGCATGTAATACAATATTTTTAATCAAGTTTATAGCGCTTGTATTATCACATAAGATTGAGACACAATTAAATTTTATATTGTAATCAGCGAGGGTCTATTTCATCCACAATATATGTGTACAGCGTGCAACAACTATATATTCGACTTCAGTAGTTGAAATAGATACTGAGTTTTGTTTCTTAGAGAATTAAGAAACTAAACATCCGCCTAAAAACTGACAGGTGCCACTAGAACTTTTCCGATCAACATGATGAACAATATAGTCAAAGTCTGAAAAACAAACAAGATCGAATGGCTGACCTTTAGGATACCATATACTTATGCCTGTAGTTCCTTTAAGATATCAAAATATTCTTTTTACTACAACCAAATGTGATTCCTTAGGGTTTGATTGAAATATGACACATTTGCAGACACTGAACATAATGTTAGGTCGACTAGTTGTGATGTATAGAAGACTACCAATCATTCCTCGATACTTCTTTGTGTCAACACTTTTTCCATTTCCATCATCAGTTAGTTTATTAGTGGTTGACATAGGAGTATTAAGAGGTTTCACAAATTATAGACCAAATTTCTTAATAATTTCTTTACAGTATTTGGATTGAGAAATATGAATACCTTTTTCTCCTTGCTTGATTTGCAGTCCTAAGAAGAAATTTAATTCTCCCATCATGCTCATTTCAAATTCTTTACTCATGCTTTCAGAGAAATCATTGCACACAGTCATGTTAGTAGACCCAAAAACGATGTCATCAACATATATTTATAAAATAAGGATATCATCATTTTTATATTTAGTAAAAAGAGTATTATCCACTGTACCCCTTTTATACCCATTTTCTAGCAAGAATTTACTCAGCCATTCATACAATGCCCTGTGAACTTGTTTAGACCGTATAAAGCTTTATACCGTTTATACACTTTAGGATGATCAAAATCTTCAAAGCCAGGGGGTTGTTTGACATAAACTTCTTCCTCAATGATACCATTCAAAAAAGCAGATTTGACATCCATTTGAAATAGTTTAAAATCTTTATGGCATCACATCCACGAATCATCCATGCACTACGGGCCAATGATATTCATTATTATTACCATTGGTCATGATCATGCTAAATAACTGTTCATCAATGCACTACGGGCCAATGAGGACTTTTACAACATCATTTATAACATTACATGTCATAATTATACCGATACATAATTCTTGGTTATAATCACACCAATCAACAGTCCATCTATACACTACGGGCCAAAGATGACTTTCATCATAATATAAGCATGAGGATGATGATAATGATATAAGAAATCAATTAAGTGAGATCAAGGATAAATTTTAAAGATTTATAATTCAATTTATTTAGAGTTTAAGAATGTCTAAATTGTCAACATGATAACTGCTTTGTGGAATAAAATTCAAGAATAATATTCATGTATCAAAAATAATTTGGACAAAAAAGAAATCAATTTTTGTCGTGAATAGTACCCCAGGTGAATAGTACTCCGTGAATAGTACCGTATGTATGAATAGTGCCATATGAATAATAACGTATAAATGAATAGTGTCGTATGTATGAATAGTACCCATAAATAGTACTCCGGCATGAAAAGATTAAAATTTAACAAGAATGTCGAAAAAAAATATTTTAGTGAAACGATACTAGATGAAGCGCAAATTTCAAGGATATTCTACTAATTTCAAGGAGTATAGAAGTAATACTTATCAAAATAAGTGTAGATTTAGGAATATGAAATAAAATAATATTACTTACATACTGTAGAGTATGGAAGAAAATATTATTTCTTACAAATATTGAACAAAATAATATCCCTTTCCTTAAAAGGAGAGTACTTTTGACTGGTATAACAGTGATATTCTTGAAGAAAACTTGCACTATTTGCAACACTCAAAGTTTCCTTAAACTTAAAAGAAATACGCTCAATATTATAGAAGAAGAATTATCTGATTCTGGTGTGATTTTTATTTCAAAATTGAGCATCCTATTTATAGGAGAATGGTAGGGTACTAGTCAGGAAAAATCACGGGTGCACAGGAGGATTCACGGGCGTTCGCCGAATTCGGCCGAATAATTTGATTTTTACTATGCAAACACAATGCAGTACTATGCAAATACTATGCAGTACTATACAAACACTATGCAGTACTATACAACACTATGTAGTACTATGCAATATAATAAAATTTAATATATTCTATTTATAAAAAGTATTCTATTTTGTGTAAAAAGTTTTCTATTTTATTACTATAAAACAAAAACTGAGATAATTTTCTACCGATGATTTTAAAAAATGAGTAAGTGGGGGTCCATGTAATAAACCAAATTTATAACAAATACTTCATAACAAATCCCTTTATTTATATCAAAGCACTTGACTTCACTAAACACATTTTTAATCTTTCAACAATTATTCATCATTAATATTATAACTCACAATATTAACAACCAGATCATTCCCAAGAAAGAGGGGACTTTTCGATAAGGACTTCTCCTTATTGGCGCGCAATTAGATGATCAAACCCCTTTTCTCGACATAACTTTCTAGACATTGTCAATAATGTAAATAATAATATGAATAACTGTGTCGTCTCATTTATTGATTTAATAATATAAAATATTGTGCAGATGATACTGTGACAATAATTAAATCAATAATATGAGATACTATGCATCAACTACTATTGCAATAATTGAATAAAACTGAGTGACTTCTCACGTAAGCATCAATAATCAGAGATACTGTGCAATACCGTGTGCCATTGTGCAACCACGCGTATTACTGTACTTTTATCACCGGGTATTTCAATAGTTAACGGTAAAAGTTTTGTCGTTGTTTTATACAAGGTTATTTCTGTCGCTTTCTATATCCGACAGTAATTTCGTTGTTAGGTCCACCAATAATTGTGCCGTCGTACGGATATTCCCTGATAAAACGAATATTTCCCGACTAAATGAATATTTTATGACAACTTGCTTACTTTGCAAAATATGTAAATATTACCCACAACTATTACATTAAATCAAATCCACACCTTATTATTTAAAATGATATTTAGAAAAAATTAAATCTTTATTCATAAAAGTTAGGGTCTTACAACCTCCCTTTCTTATGAAATTTCATCCTCGAAATTAGTGTACGTACCTGGTATGTTGAAGAGGTGAGGATACCTTATTTTTATTTTAGATTCTAATTCCCAAGTCATTTCCTCAATATCGTGATTTCTCCACAAAACTTTGACTTGAGGTATAACCTTTGAGCGTAGAATATGTTCCTTCTTATCCAAGATTTTAACAGGTACCTCTTCATACATTAAATCTTTCGCTATCTCGTCTGGTTCTAATTCAATAATTTGGTTCGAGTCTTCCACATATTTACGTAACATAGATATGTAAAAAACGTTATGAACACGAGACATACTTGGCGGTAAGGCGAGTCTATAGGCCACAGTTCCTACTCGATCGAGGATTTTAAATGGGCCAATGAATCGAGGATTGAGCTTTTCTCTCTTTCTAAATCTCGTAACTCCTTTCCATGGAGCAACACGTAATAATACATGATCTCTAACGTTGAATTCCACGTTCCTTCGATGAAGATCAACATAACTCTTTTGTATATCTTGTGAGGTTTTTATACGTTGCCGGATCATTTGAATCTTTTTCGCTGTCATGCGTATCAATTCTGGTCCCAACAACGTTGCTTCACCTACCTCATTCCAGCATACTGAAGAACGACACTTGCGTCCATACAACGCCTCGAATGGAGCCATGCCTATACATGCTTGATAATTGTTGTTATAGGAGAATTCCACTAATGGCAAGTACTTGTCCCAACTTCCTTTGAAGTCTAGGACACAGAGTCTTAATAGATCTTCAAGAGTTTGAATAGTTCTCTCCGACTGCCCGTCCGTCTGAGGATGATATGTCGACCTGAATTGTAAATTCGTGCCCATAGCTTTTTGCAAACTGACCCAAAACTGTGAAGTGAATCTTGGGTCTCGATTAGAAACAATGGATACTGGCATACCATGCAGTCTTACAATCTCATTTATGTATATATGAGCAAGACGTTCAAGTGAATAAGTTTCTCGTATAGGTAAGAAATGAGCAGACTTGGTTAATCTATCAATAATAACCCAAATTGCATCTATGCCTTGAGAAACCTTGGAAAACTAGTAACAAAATCCATGTAATATGCTCCCACTTCCATTCTAGAATTTCAAGTGGTTGTAATGGACCTTTTGGCACTTGATGCTCCGCCTTGACACGTTGACAAGTTAAACACCTTGAGATAAACTCCGTTATCTCTCTCTTTATATTGCTCCACCAAAATATATGTCGAAGATCACGATACATTTTAGTACTTCCAGGATGGAATGCAAACGGTGTGTTGTGCGCCTCCATCATTATTTTATACTTCAAATCAAAGTCGTTAGGAACACAAAGTCTGGAGTTGACTCAAAGTATTCTTTCTTCATTGATTCTTGCTTCCAGAATAGCACCTTCTTATACTTTCTTCCTCATACGCATAAGCTACAGGTTTGTAGCTTGAGCAACTTTAACTTTATCGATTAAAGTCGGTTCTACTCGTATATTTAATATCATCACGTGGGTCCCTGAAGTCTTTAACTCTATCTCCATCTTTTGTAAGTCATACAAAAATGGGCCTTTGCGTTGACAATATCGCACTCGTACCCGCATATGATCTTCTACTCAATGCGTCAGCTACCACGTTCGCTTTTCCAGGATGGTATTGAATGGTATGATCGTAATCTTTCAACAGCTCGAGCCAACGTCGTTGTCGCATGTTGAGTTCCTTTTCGGTGAAGAAATATTTGAGGCTTTTATGATCTGTATAGATCTCCACTTTCTCCCCATACAAGTAATGTCTCTAGATCTTTAGCGCAAAAATGACTGTTGCCAACTCTAGATCATGAGTAGGATAATTCCTCTCATATTCTTTGAGTTGTCGTGAGGCATAGGCTATGATTTTTCCATGTTGCATGAGAACACATCCTAAACCTCTACCTGAAGCATCATTGTAGATGACAAATCCCTCCGAACCTGATGGTATTGACAGAACATGTGCTGAAATGAGTTTTCTCTTGAGTTTTTGAAAACCCTTCTCACATTCCTCGCTCCATCCGAATTTTATATCTTTTCGAGTCAGCTAAGTTAATGGAGTAGTGATTCGAGAAAATTCTTCTACGAATCTCTGATAATAACCAGCTATGCCCAGAAAGCTACGTACTTCGGTTACTGACTTAGGTTGCTCCCAACTAGAATTTTATAATTAATTTTAAATATTTATTGAATTAAATAAATATTTTAATTGATCTATTTATTGAGATAAATAAATAATTAATGAAATTGTGGTGTAATAATTTTGTTAAGTGAGTATGTTAATTAAATTAATGAATGGTAATTTTATTATTTGAAGATTTAATTTAATGAAATAATTAAATTAAATGAATTATTTAATATTTAAGGAAATAATTAAATTAAATAAAATGATATTCTAGTTTAATTTAATAATTAAATTAGATATGTAATAATTTGTTAAGCATAAATATAATTATAATGGAAATTATAATTGTAATTGTAAGTTATTGAAATTAATTAAATAAGAATGTGACAATGAAACTATATAATATAAGTGTGACGCCCCCAAAACAGGTCCATTTCACCCAACCCATTCTGAGTCGCCAAATACATGGTACAGAAATTACTACAACTTTATTATTACAATTGTCGTGCAAAATACGACAACACATATACTGTGAGTTTAAATACAAATATTGTCATCTAGACAGTATTCATACTCAATTAAGTCCTCATTATACTTATTGATATACTATTTTACAAAATAGTGAGGACTACTAAAATAACTGCCTTGAACCATCATTCCATACCCCGACTAGTACTCGCTATATTCTCGCCTCCTGAGAAGAAAATGGAACAACAAGGAAAAGGGTGAGCTCAACTAGCCCAGTAAAGAATATTATGACTAAGATAATATACAACAAATTATCGTTAGTCTTCAACATGGAAAAATTTAATAGAATACAATAGAGAACAAGTTTTAAATCAATATTCGCAGCGGAAACAGCAAACCATTAGAAGAGTCAAGTAGAGAATGAGTTCTACTATCTTCTAAGATTTAAAAGTCCATCATCAATATTTTATCCCTGTAACAACAATCAATAACCATCTTTAATCAAATATTCATCTTTGCACTACAGGCCAAAGATATTCATTTGTATCACCAGTCGATCATGTTCATCTCAACACCTGTTCATCTTTGCACTACGGGCCAAAGATATTCATCAGAAATCATCAATCTTTGCACTACAGGCCAAAGATATTCAATTATATCATTATTTAGGACTGAGGATGATGAAAAATATTTTAAAGGAAACGAATCCAGTGAAACAAAATAATAAATATTAAGGATTCGTATTTCAACTATTCCATGTCCAAAAATACCTCATAAATAATCACAGTGGAGTAATATTCAAGAATGATCAAAACATGGATACAATCAAAGCTAGTATTCATAATAGATATTTTGGACAAAAAGAAGAAAATTTCATTTTTCGGTGAATAGTAACTCGTGAATAGTAACTCGTGAATAGTAACTCATGAATAGTAACTCATGAATAGTAACCCCGACATGAAAAGTTCCAAATTTGATAAAAAATTCAGATCAATACTTCGGCATAATGATATTGAAGAAAATAATATCATTTAAGAAGAAATAACATCTCTTACCTCAGCAAAAATAGTACTTCTAGTTGAAACACCGGATATAGGCTATGACTTGAACTTGCACCGTATAGCAATACTCAAAGTATTAGAATACTCACAAGAATACGTTCACTAATATAGAGAGAGAAATAGATAGAAACTTATGTTTTTGGTGTGATTTTCAATTCTAACCTAAGCACCCTATTTATAGGAAAATGGTTAGAACACCAAAGCAGAAAATTTAATATAATAATAATATATTTATCAAATTTTCCTTAGCCCACCTCTAGACATCTGATCTCAGCCCATTTATATCACATGTTAGCCCACTTAAATGCCAAAAAAACGTTTTTCTTAATAAAAATAATTAAAACTTTCAAAAATCAATTATTTCGGAACTTCAGAACTTCAATAATTCATAAAAAAATAGCCCTTTATTTAAAAAATTCGAATCTTGTGAGTTTTTATAGGAAATTCAATTCTCTACAACTTTACAGAAGAAAGTTTTTCCAAATTCCAAACAGAAATTGACCGAAATTCATAAACAGACGATTTTACAGTCAATAATAAATTTTCGGTCAAGAATTGTGTCCACCAACACACAAAACATGTGTTAATCATTTAACGCCACAAAAATACTCTTCCTCCTCATATACTCATATATTCCACATTCATTGTAAAAATATCACCATCAATATATTATTAAAATAATATATTTAAATGAATTATTTTATCAGAAAAAGATAAAATATTAATTTTCAACAATTGTCACATTAAAAATTTTCTCCATCTATATCCACATAAAATTAATATTTTCCTCATCATATAAATCAATAATTAATTATACACAAATAATATTACAGAATCACCGTACTGGCAACCAGGCCGTTCCCAAGAAAGAGGGGGCTTTCCAATAAGGATCTCTCCTTACTGGCGCGCAATTAGATGACCAAACCTCTCCTTAGACAGAACTTTCTAGACATTGCCAATAATGTTATCTAATAATATTATTCAGATAATATGAATTATTGTTCCGATAATAGAAAATACTGTGTAGTGACAATTATTAAAACAACAGTAATATAAAATATCAACGCAGCAATTATTGAATCAATAAAATACAATATTGAACAGTAATTACTGTAACAATTATTGAGTAGTGCCTTCTTACGTAAGAATCAATAATTGGTGCAATACCGTGTGCTACTGTGCAACAACGCGTATTACTGTGTTTTAACCACCGGGTATTCCAACAGTATTAACGGTAACAACTACGCCGTTATTTATAAACAACTTGTTTTTGTCGTTTTCTTCATCCAATCGCTTTCCGTTATGGGGCCCACACAAGGCTGCGTCGTCGTACGAATATTCCCCGACAACAAGAATATTCCACGACCAAACAAATATTCTCCGACAACAATGAATATTTTATAACCACTTACTTATTTAAAATATTTGCGCATTTCACCCATAACTAACCACATTAATCAAATCAACCCTTACTATTTCAAAATAATAAATAGAGGAAATTAAATTTTATTTTTTAATAATTTGGGGTCTTACAACCTCCCCTCCTTATGAAATTTCGTCCTCGAAATTGACATACGTACCTGGTGTTTCGAAAAGATGAGGATACCTCGCTTTCATTTCCGTTTCCAACTCCCAGGTCATTTCCTCAATAGCATGGTTTCTCCACAAAACTTTAACTTGTGGTAAGACCTTCGTGCGTAGGACATGCTCCTTCCTATCCAAGATCTTGACAGGTACCTCTTCGTACGTTAAGTCTTCGGCTATCTCGTTCGGTTCTAACTCAATAACGTGGTTCGGGTCGTCCACATATTTACGTAACATCGATACGTGAATAACGTTATGAACACGTGACATACTTAGCGTTAAGGCGAGTCTATAGGCCACAGTTCTTACTCGATCGAGGATTTCAAATAAATTGAAGGCTTGAGCTTTCTTCTCTTCATCGACTCTTACTTCTAGAATAACACATTCTTGCACCTTCTTCTTTATATTCATCAGCTCCAGGTCTGTAGCTTGAGTGGCTTTAACGTTATCGATTAAAGTCGATTTTACTCGTATATCATCACGTGGGTCCCTAGAGTCATTAACTCTATCTCTATCATTTATAAATTATACAAAATAGGTCTTTGTGTTCAACAATATCGCACTCGTACTCGCATACGATCAATTCGTCAGCTACCACGTTTACTTTTCTAGGATAGTATTGGATGGTGTGATCGAAATCTTTCAACAGCTCGAGCCAACGTCGGTGTCTCATGTTGAATTCTTGGAAGCTCTTCTCGCATTCCTCGGTCCATTCGAAGTTTGTATCTTTTCGAGTCAGCTGAGTTAATGGAGTAGCGATTCGAGAAAATCCTTTTACGAATCTCCGATAATAACTAGAAAGCTACGTATTTCAATTACTGACTTAGGTTGCTCTCAACTGTGACTCATATCTCAATCTTGGATATCACGTCACAATGACACCTATCAGTTTACTACCGCACGAATATGGCATCCCCTACAGAGAGTCTGGCTTCGGTGTATTCCACAAAAGAAGTCACCAGATAGAGGCTCGGTTATCAACTTCTATAGTTGGATTTTTAACTCCTGAAGTTCAATAGGAGCCATTCGATATGAGATTTTAGAAATTGGTTTTGTACCGGGTTCAAAGTCGATACAAAATTCAATATCACGCTCTGGGAGTAGGCCAGGAAATTTTTCAGGAAATACGTCAGGAAATTTACTAACAACAGAAATATCATTCAAATCTGACGTATTTTTGTTCAAGTCCATAACATGGCTAAGAAAGCTTGACATCCGTTTTTCAATAAACGAATGACTTTACGGCTTGATATGAAAGAGTTTGACTTCAATGGTTTGGTTGCTTGAATTTGAATAACAGGTTGCTTAGGAATATGAAAACTAACAACCTTACGAAAGCAATCAATTTAGGCATGATGAGTAGTTAACCAATCAATTCCTAAAATCACATTAAAAGTAAGTATCTTTAAAGAGATAAGATCAACATGTAATGTGATGGTTCCAACTTAGATTAAACAAGATTTATAAACAATGGATGTGATGAAAATTTCTCCTAACAGAGTTTCAACAGATAAGTCAAAGTCTAATTTCTCCGGAGTCAAGTTTAAACGTTGAACGCAAGCAAGAGATAAATGAATGGGTAGAACCGGTATCTAATAAGATATAGACTTCGCAAAAATTTATAATTAACTAACCCGTGCTAACTTCGTTCGGGTTCCTCGCATTCTGACCAGTCACGAAAAATGCTCTTCTAGGAACCGTTGACTTTGACTTTTCTGGGACAACTTTTTGAGTCACCACCCCCGTTGGACTTGGTTTTGCTACAGTGCAATCTCGAGCGATATGTTCTTCCTTTCCACAGTTATAACATACCTTCGAAGGCTTTGAACAGTTTGACCTTATATGTCCCTCCTCTCCGCATCTGTAGCATCTAACTGGCGATTGTTCTCTTCCCCTAAAATTTGTTGCTGGTGCTGATGCTGCTGTCGATGTCTTCCCGTTATCGTTAAATCTTCTCTTATTAGATCAGACATCTCTTTCCACAATATCAACGCGTCGTGCGGCTTTTACCCATGCATCACTCATTCTCACTCGTTGGTGAGTATAGGCATCTCCACCGTCTCATTTACTCCACTGTTAACATTCTCAATCGACATTCTCAAATACTGCCATAAAACAAGGGTTAATTTAACAAATTAACAAATCACATAATATCCCTTTATTATGACCAACCAACAAATAAGCTTAGGTAGGACACACTAGCGAAGGATTTACTCGTCTCTCCCCTCCTAGTCCCATTCCCCGATCTCCTCCAGAGATCATATCCCTAAGCTCTGATACCAACTGTGACGCCCCCAAAACAGGTATACAACACCTATTCTGAGTCGTCAATAACATGGTACAGAAACAACTACAACTTTATTATTACAATTGTCGTGCAAAATACGACAACACATATACTGTGAGTTTAAATACAAATATTGTCATCTAGACAGTATTCATACTCAATTAAGTCTTCATTATACTTATTGATATACTATTTTACAAAATAGTGAGGACTACTAAAATAACTGTCTTGAACCATCATTCCATACCCTGACTAGTACTCGCTATATTCTCGCCTCCTGAGAAGAAAATGGAACAACAAGGAAAAGGGTGAGCTCAACTAGCCCAGTAAAGAATATTATGACTAAGATAATATACAACAAATTATCGTTAGTCTTCAACAGGGAAAAATTTAATAGAATACAATAGAGAACAAGTTTTAAATCAATATTCGCAGCGGAAACAGCAAACCATTAGAAGAGTCAAGTAGAGAATGAGTTCTACTATCTTCTAAGATTTAAAAGTCCATCATCAATATTTTATCCCTGTAACAACAATCAATAACCATCTTTAATCAAATATTCATCTTTGCACTACAGGCCAAAGATATTCATTTGTATCACCAGTCGATCATGTTCATCTCAACACCTGTTCATCTTTGCACTACGGGCCTAAGATATTCATCAGAAATCATCAATCTTTGCACTACAGGCCAAAGATATTTAATTATATCATTATTTAGGACTGAGGATGATGAAAAATATTTTAAAGGAAACGAATCCAGTGAAACAAAATAATAAATATTAAGGATTCGTATTTCAACTATTCCATGTCCAAAAATACCTCATAAATAATCATAGTGAAGTAATATTCAAGAATGATCAAAACATGGATACAATCAAAGCTAGTATCCATAATAGATATTTTGGACAAAAAGAAGAAAATTTCATTTTTCGGTGAATAGTAACTCGTGAATAGTAACTCGTGAATAGTAACTCATGAATAGTAACTCATGAATAGTAACCCCGACATGAAAAGTTCTAAATTTGATAAAAAATTCAGATCAATACTTCGGCATAATGATATTGAAGAAAATAATATCATTTAAGAAGAAATAACATCTCTTACCTCAGCAAAAATAGTACTTCTAGTTGAAACACCGGATATAGGCTATGACTTGAACTTGCACCGTATAGCAATACTCAAAGTATTAGAATACTCACAAGAATACGTTCACTAATATAGAGAGAGAAATAGATAGAAACTTATGTTTTTGGTGTGATTTTCAATTCTAACCTAAGCACCCTATTTATAGGAAAATGGTTAGAACACCAAAGCAGAAAATTTAATATAATAATAATATATTTATCAAATTTTCCTTAGCCCACCTCTAGACATCTGATCTCAGCCCATTTATATCACATGTTAGCCCACTTAAATGCCAAAAAACGTTTTTCTTAATAAAAATAATTAAAACTTCCAAAAATCAATTATTTCGGAACTTCAGAACTTCAATAATTCATAAAAAAATAGCCCTTTATTTAAAAAATTCGAATCTTGTGAGTTTTTATAGGAAATTCAATTCTCTACAACTTTACAGAAGAAAGTTTTTCCAAATTCCAAACAGAAATTGACCGAAATCCATAAACGGGCGATTTTACAGTCAATAATAAATTTTCGGTCAAGAATTGTGTCCACCAACACACAAAACATGTGTTAATCATTTAACGCCACAAAAATACTCTTCCTCCTCATATACTCATATATTCCACATTCATTGTAAAAATATCACCATCAATATATTATTAAAATAATATATTTAAATGAATTATTTTATCAGAAAAAGATAAAATATTAATTTTCAACAATTGTCACATTAAAAATTTTCTCCATCTATATCCACATAAAATTAATATTTTCCTCATCATATAAATTAATAATTAATTATACACAAATAATATTACAGAATCACCGTACTGGCAACCAGGCCGTTCCCAAGAAAGAGGGGGCTTTTCAATAAGGATCTCTCCTTACTGGCGCGCAATTAGATGACCAAACCTCTCCTTAGACAGAACTTTCTAGACATTGCCAATAATGTTATCTAATAATATTATTCAGATAATATGAATTATTGTTCCGATAATAGAAAATACTGTGTAGTGACAATTATTAAAACAACAGTAATATAAAATATCAATGCAGCAATTATTGAATCAATAAAATACAATATTGAACAGTAATTACTGTAACAATTATTGAGTAGTGCCTTCTTACGTAAGAATCAATAATTGGTGCAATACCGTGTGCTACTATGCAACAACGCGTATTATTTTGTTTTAACCACCGGGTATTCCAACAGTATTAACGGTAACAACTATGCCGTTATTTATAAACAACTTGTTTTTGTCATTTTCTTCATCCAATCGCTTTCCGTTATGGGGCCCACACAAGGCTGCGCCGTCGTACGAATATTTCCCGACAACAAGAATATTCCACGACCAAACAAATATTCTCCGACAACAATGAATATTTTATAACCACTTACTTATTTAAAATATTTGCGCATTTCACCCATAACTAATCACATTAATCAAATCAACCCTTACTATTTCAAAATAATAAATAGAGGAAATTAAATTTCATTTATTAATAATTTGGGGTCTTACAATAACTGTTATAAAAATAAATTAAAAAGGGGGAGTTTTAGTGTAGCCAAACATGGCCTTGTGGCCTTTAACATATTATAACTAATAAGCCTTTGGTTTTTGTACCTGATGCGTAGTGGCTCTATTAGTTTGTTTCTATACATGTTATCCTAAGCTAAGAAAGAACAAAGAAGGTAGAAAGAAAGAAACATAGAGAAATTAAGAGAGTTCAAGTAAGGAATTGAGAGTGTTCTCTGTAAATTGATAAGGATCAAGCTATTCTATCATCTTGCTAACAAAGGATTAAGGTATAATTTATTCCTAATTCCAAATTTTGTTTTTTAATATCTATTCTCTGTGATTTGAAATTTTGTTGTATAAAGGTTTAAAGTGATAATTATATACATGTGTAATCTGATAATTATCATACGTGAATAGATTTTAGTATTCAAATTCATGGAATTGGTTTGTAGAAGAAAATTTAAATAACAATGTTATGTATGTGTGAAAATGGCTTATTAAGACCAAAAATTTATAATCAATCCTTGTTATTATTTGTAAATTAGTTGTGAATTGTGATAATATGTCCAGAAACGAAAACAACACAATTGAAATGGCTTAATTTGGTTAAGAAACGAAGTTTTGGTGATTGAATTCGCTAAGTGTGTTGAAGTTGAAGAAAATAGCAAAAATATGGTTTCTAATTCTCTAAATTTGATTATGTAAGTTGTTTTAGATGTTAGAATGATTGATTTTATATGTTATAAGGCTTTGGTTAAGTTTGTAGTGTAAAGGTTGTCTGTGTTGCTGTAAAAATTAAGAATATTGAATTTTTTGTATAGAGCAAAGTCTGTGTTTGTGTTTCTGGAAAACTGATTTTGGAATCGAGCGCGGGAGCACTGCCTCTGGGCGCAGCGCGCTGGATTCAAGGGTAGACAGGGCGCGACCGCGCCAGTGGTCAAGTAGACCCAGTAATGAACTGTTAACAGTACAGTTGGGGAAATGTTAACCTAACTTATTTTAATAATTTTAGAGAAACCTAAAACATGTTATAAGAAAAAATAACATATTGTAATCACAAAGTTGAAACTATAGGTTATGAATTAATAAGTTGTGAAAGTCCGTAATGTGATGTCATAAGAATTAAAATTGTTTTGCAATCACCATGTCGTGTACTATAATATAATTAGGAGTTCAGGTTTAGGGTATGTGAATGATTTGGTTAATCAGATCTTAAGCTAAAGATTATAGACTTGACTAAAATGAGAAGTAAACCAATGAAATTAGCGTTAATATAACTAATTGGTCTTGTAAGAACCGAAAATTTCATGAATAAATAAATTTCTTTATATAATAAGAAAATGAATATTTATTGGAATATAAATATCGATGTGTTGTGAGATGAGTAATTCAATTAATGTGAATTAAAATTATATGAGAATGAAGAATTTTGGAATGCCTTGTGTGGCAAGAGAATGAAAGTTAAGTGGCTTAATTTAATTAAGGAATAAATAAATTAAATAGTGAATAAATATTGTGAATAATAGAATACTAATGAGTACAGTAAATTACATAACTATATTTGAGTGTATAATATGGCAAAATGATGGAATGGATATACTAATAATTAAATGGAGAGATAAATGGTTGAGTTTGAGAAGTTCCCAGAGTGGCGCAGCTGCGCCACTCTTGTACTGTAAACCAGCGCAGGTGCACCGGTAGCAAAACTTGGAAAAATATTTCCACGGAGTACACGAGTATAAAGATGGCGTATTGACATTAATGGGTAAAATAGTGGAACAATTACCATTATTATTATGTGAACATTATTTCATGCGACTATGTGTAATGTGGGTAATAGTATCATATAATTATTTACTACACAAGATTAAATGAGGTGTGACATTTAATTGTGATTAATGATATACAAAACTATATGGTGAAGGTAATTAAATTATATATAAGTTTTGTTACCTCATCATGTGTGATGAGACAATAAAATGTGTACTCTAAAATATTAGAGTAAATAAACATGTACTATCAAAATATTTATTTCAATAATGATGTGTAAGTAAATAATAAAAGGAGATATTAAATTGTTAGTGACCAATTAAATGGAGTCCATACATATTACAAATATTAAACTATGTGGACTAATGTATATAGATTATATGGTGCAGGTACATAAATAATCCCTAATTTTCCTTAATATAGTAACAATTGTACTTCAAAATTACATTTTTGGGAATTAAAGAAACCAAACTAAGAATTATAAATAAGTTACTGAGATATAAAATCATCAGTTGATCCAACAGTGGCCAAACAGTAATCTACACCCTATTTACGTAACTTCCAAGCTGTAATTAAAAGCTAGGAATAGGTGATCATTGCTAGGAAGATGGCTGATAAGAGTGGTTGATCAACTCTCTTGTATCCGTTAATTTCTCCTTCTACACCATGGATTTCAACTTCAGTGTAAACCCAAAATCCAGTCCACCATCCCTCTATATAAGGACAGTTTCATTTTCATTTCCCGTTACTGAAAAATTTGTCTGCCAAATTCTAAGTTTGAGAGTGTGAGTTGCTGAGAAATTGAAGGAGTATAATCAGTGTGTTGACGAATTCAGTTAAGCTTCAAAGAGGTATAAATTCTATTTTTGTGTTCTTGAATTGGGTCTTGAAATCTCTTGAAATTCTTTGTCAATTAGTATGATATAACATGCTATTAGTGTTTATGAAGTATGTTTACATGTATGGAACCTGTAATGATGAATTTGAGCATGATTAAACTAAAGGAATTGAAGTTTGGTTGATACTCTACAAATAGAGTGTCTTATTGCCGCTGGCCCAGGAAGGGCGCAACTGCGCCCAATTTATACTAGGGTGCAGCGTAGCTGCGCCGGACCTCAGGACTGGATTCTGGTTTCTGTTATGCTAAGTTGTTGCTAACTTGATTCTATGACTTATATATGCATGAAAAAGAGATATAACATGTTTTCTAAAGCCTTTTTATGTGGTATGAATTGCTCTACATGATTTAGTAGGAGATTTATAACGAAAACTTTAAGTTTTGAAAACAAACTTTGTTGAAACTCATGTTCTGTAAATTTTGAGCTTGATGGTATATACGCATGACTGATTTCGTACATAAATAAGTATGATTTATGATTTATAGTTCTTTTGTTCATGACCAACTTGTTAGGCTTTGTGTTAGAGAACTTTTTCAAAGAAAAGCTTGACATATCAAAGCAAATATGCATGAATACTACATGATGTATGTTCTAATCTTGTGAAGATGTAAACATGACTGAACTATACATGATAAGAGCTTTAAAGATGTTTTTTATAGGTTAAACCACATTGTCCAAGTTTAAAACGAATTTTAAAGCAAACTTGGATATTTTTAAATGAAGTTACAATATTGTGTAAGTAGTTAAGTACTGAAGATAGAAGAGGACATGTATATGTTCATTGTGTCTCTAAACATGATTCTTATGTGATAGATATAATGACAACTAAACCAAGCATACGTTTGAGCATGATTTAAAGTAATAAACAATGTTAATTGTGAACAAATAGTGTGAACACTTATGAGCATATGTGGTACAGATTATGTGACCTTTTTATGTGAACATAAGGCTAATTAGTACGCATGGTGATTACACGACCCTATTTGGCCTTGATTTTGTGAAAATCCTTAACTAAGATCATGTCATGTAAAAGTGAATGTAGGATGGTCTTATGCTTATGTAAAGTCCTCTAACATGTGTACATGATAGTTATTAATGGCTTAGAATGCGAAGAAATTGACTGAAACCAGGAGAGTAAAAGCTCAACTCTGGTCAGGCTAAAGGACAGCACAGCTGCGCCGTCCCTAAGCCTAACCAGGGCGCAACTGCGCCATCCTACAGTCAGTTCTGTATTCTATTTATAATTTGAGGTTTAAGGCATGCTTATATGGTTACTTTAACATGTATTATATGACCAGTACACAATCCAATGTGTTAAGAAGCATGCTAAATGATAGAATCGAATGTCTAGTGAGTGATTATGAAATTTCAAAATGGTAGTCCAAAAGATGTTTACAAACTATAAAGCAATGATTAGAAACTATGTTGCTTGACTTTGTGGTGTCTTATAAACTAATGTTGTTATATAAGTACGCACGATATGTGATGGAGTATGTAAAGAGTGTACAACTAAGTTAGACATTTATGTGTGCGTTTAAACTTACGTATATGAGCATATGTAACTAATGAATATCCTATATGCATAACTATATTATGTTAGGATTTGAAAAGTGTTGATAAGCTATACTTTGGTAAACTACGCTTGAGGTAAGTACTCGAACCCTACTCTTTATTGAGAATTACTTAAGCTTATACTATTATTGGTTGTACAAGTAAATTTTTGAAAGTATGATTCATATCTCATGACTTAATACTTCGTAGTGTAAGTGGTTTCAAACCTTGATTTTGAATGATAATTGTTCCTATATATACTGTGAAAGAAAATGGTCTAAGCCATTGCTTCGACTAGACTATTCGTATTTGATCGAAAGCTATCCAAACCAAATTAACTTGATGCAAACTCTTATAACTGAGATGAACAACCCTTTTGGTAGGGGAATTATATATTTGTCGGGGAACCGACGTGTGCACATTAGAAAGATTAAATGTTATGCATGACATATGGTACTTTAGGCTGATCACCTGTTGTACTCATTTTGTAGGATTATCAGTTTATTACTGTTAATTCTAGGAGAAGTTCATAGTCCTTAGTGACTACACAGTGTTAATTACTTTAAAATCTTGAATTGATTAATCGTTGAATATTATTGATATTTTCTGTCCATAGCGACTATTGTTGATAATCATTGATACTTCTTGCTATCCTTGAACTATCATTATTGTTGTACCCTTGAGAAGCTAAAACTATATTGAGTACCCTTATTGCTATATTATTTGCTGTGCAAACTTGTTACTCATTCTTGCTTTCCCTAAAAATATTTCAGTTAAGGCAGAGCAAGGCGGCTCCTCAGGCATTGATAAGGGCAAGGGCAAGGGCAAAGCTACTGAGTAGTTTGTATTTAGTGGAGATTATTATATTCATGTAATGACATAAGTTGTGTTATGTATTAGTTATATCTAAATTATGTTTAATTATGTTGGAGGTATGTAAGAGATGTTTAAGTTACGAACCCTTGGGACGAGAATAATTATGTTATAACAATGTAATTTATTCTATTATTCCGTTGTGTGAGATTTTGATTTGTTTTAGAGTTAGTACGTGACAACCAAATTTGTGACATGAGTGGTCTGAATTTGGGGGCGTCACAGGTTGGTATCAAAGCTGTGGTTATAAACCTTAGGAGCGAGAGTCCTTAGATTATAACTTAAGAGAACTTAAAAGATAGAGAGGGATGAAATTCATATAGAGTTTTCCTAGAGAGAGACTTAGTGTGTTATGGAATATAATTTCATTCTATACAATGAACTTATGTTTATTTAACATTCTAATGGAGTTATTGTTTATTTTGTCTTATGTTGGTGATTATAGGATGACTGACATGGGAGGACCTAGCCAAATAGTAGAGGAGGAGCCGCATGACATACACGTGGTCTATGAGGCACCTTTGATAGCGGAGCCCATAACAGTAGTGGCCCCTATTGATGAGGATTATGATGAGGAGGAGATGGAGCCATTACCCGAAGAGTCTGATCTAGAGGAGGAGCCTATGGAGGAGGAGCCTGAGCCCATGGAGGACTTCGACGAGGCTACTTTTGAGGATCGGATGTTGGGCGAGTATGAGGAACAGATTCTGGAGTTAGGATGTAGAGTGGAGGAGTTAGAGGCTGAGGCTAGAGAGAGGGAGTTCGAGTTCTAGAAACTGAGGGACGAGAACAGTCAAATAAAATTAGTGATGCAGGAGATGGAGGTCGAGATTGCTCACCGCAAAAAGGCATGGATCTAGATGGAGACTTTGTTTCACAAGTCGGTGGCTAGGAATGTAGAGCTGGCAGGGAATTTGGAAGACATTGAGTAGAGAGAGTTGAGCGAGAGGAGAGAGAAGGAAGCTCTCCGTACTCAGTTAGAGATGGAGGTGATGGATAGGATCCACTTCGAGGAGAAGTGGGAAGAAGCTAATGATCGGGCTAATGACTTAGAGGATGAGGTGAGATATAAAAGAAGGAAGATGAACAAGATGAGTTATGCCTTGCGCACGGCCATGGAGAGGTTGATTGATGGGGTATATCATTACTCGGCAGAGCAGGGACAGACCTGGTACACCATAAGCTGAGATTTGGTGGTGCACATTACTCAGAAGGAGTATCAGAGCGCTGTGGAGCGTGGGATGTTAGATTAAGCCTAGATGTAGAAGCTTAGTAGTTGTAGTATTTTATGTATATGATGTTTAATCTGTTGTTGTAATCTAAGTCTTTTATGTAAGATGTGAGATAGTTGTGAACCCCAAGCTTTTGAAAAATGTTAGAGGGGTAGTATGATAGTGGTTGTCCTCGTCTTTTGTGATAATAGGGGATACGTGTTTTCATTTATAGAAGTATTCTAGAGATAATCATGTAATGTAACGATTTGGCATATGAATATAAATGATCTTATTTCAGAAACGTGTTATAAATTTTATTCTTGTTGGAGAAATGTGTGAGTCATATAACAAGATAATAATAAATATGAAAATTTTATGATGCAGGAAAATGCCGCCAAGACGTAGAATAAGTGCACCGGAAGAATCGGTTAATGATGAGAGAGGACCAGTAGATCCTATACAGATGCTAGTAGACTTGTTAGGAGAAGCTCTTAGGGGAAGAAATGAACCAGTATCACCCATTCCCCAAGCAACTCCTATCATAAATTTTAAGGATTTTAGAAGTGTAGGACCTCCAGAATTCGTGGGTACTACCGATCCTATCGTGGCTCAGACATAGATCAAGGAAATGGAGAAAGCTTTCACCATCGCTCGTGTGGGTGAAGACCAGAAGACGGATTTTGCAACCTACATGATGAGAGGCGAGGCGAACTACTGGTGGGAGGCGAATCAACAGAGAGCAGGAGAAGGGATAATAACTTGGGAGAGATTTAAAACTCTGTTTTTCAAGATCATGAAAAATAGGATATAGGTGATGTTTTTGGAGCTTAAGCAAGGAGATATGACGGTGGCGCAATATGCGACAAATTTCAATGAGCTAGCCCGTTTTGCAAAACACCAAGTTGTAAGTGAGGAGAGGAAAGCTAGGCGTTTTGAACAAGGACCGAAGTCTTGGTTGTTCAACAAGGTATCAGTTCTTCAGATCGATTCTTTTACAACGTTGTTGGAAAAGGCTATTATTGCAGAGGGAGGTAGTGAAGCTTTGAGTTTGTATAATAAAGAGAAGAAGGGTAAGAGCATAGGCGGTGATAGCCGTGGAGGGAGTAGCAGCGGAGGAAGTAATTTAGGAAAAAGGAAGTGGGAGAACAACAACAACAATAACAAGAACTTCAACAATCAACTGGGAAATTTAGTGGAGAGTTTAAGAAGAAGACAAAAGGATACCCGAAGTGTGGAAGGTATCACCAGGGCGAATGTTGGAAAGGGCGCAGTTTGTTACAACTATGGCCAAGAGGGGCATATAATGCCAAACTGCCTGAAGCCGAAGAAGATCAAATGTTGTTTTACTTGTGGCTCGGCGGACCACCTGATCAAAGATTACCCAAAGAAAGGAAGTAGCAAAGGAAGCAGTTAGCAAGGGGGAAGCGAAAAACTGATGATTGGTACCCACGCCATCCAACCGTCCATATGCCAGAATGTTTAATATGACCGTCCATGACGTAGTGGCTGCAAAGGACATTGTGTCAGGTATCATCCCGATCAATGATATAAATGCTTATATATTATTTGATTTGGGTGCCACTTGTTCTTTTATATCAGAAGAATTTGCTAGTCGACTAAGTTCACCCCGAGAACGATTAGGAAATCCTTTGAACATAGAAGTTACGAATAAGGAAGTAATCCCTATAGAATATGTTTATCAAAATTTTTACGCAAACATTAGAGATCATAAACTAAGCGTAGACTTGATCCCGATAAGATTGGGAGAGTTTGACGTAATATTGGGAATGGATTGGTTGTATAACCATGCTGCGATAATTGATTGTCAGAACAAAAGTGTTAACCTTCAGACTCTGAATAAGTCTAAGGTGGTGTTTTATGGTAGCCCATCGCTTAAGCAATCGTATTTCCTTATGATGATGCAAGCCAAAAAATTGTTAAGGAAAGGATGTGTAGGTTATTTAGCTTACATTGTTGATACACGGAAGAAGGGAGCAGAAATTCAGGATATACCTACAGTGAGAGAATTCCAAGATGTATTTTCGAACGATCTTCCTGGTTTTCTGCCAGACCAAGAAATCGAATTTGTAATAGACTTAGCACCTGGAACGACACCGATTTCGAAAGCCCCATATCATATGGCGCCAGTAGAAATGAAAGAATTGATGATACAATTGCAAGAGTTACGAGATAAGGGGTACATACGACCGAGTGTGTCTCCTTAGAGAGCACCAATGTTATTTGTTAAGAAGAAAGATAGATCGATGAGGCTCTGTATCGATTATCGAGAATTGAACAGAGTAACGATTAAGAATAGATATCCATTACCAAGGATAGACAATCTTTTCGATCAACTGAAGGGAGCAAAGTGTTTCTCGAAGATAGATTTACTAACGGGTTATCACCAGTTGAAGGTGCGAGAGGAGGACGTATCAAAGACGGCATTCCGAACTCGTTACGGACATTTCGAATTTTTAGTGATGTCATTCGGGTTGACAAATGCTCCGGCAACATTTATGGACTTGATGAACCGAGTTTTCAAGCCATTCTTAAATAAATTCGTGGTAGTTTTCATCAACGATATCTTGATCTACTCGAAGACGGAAGAAGAACACGCCGAACATCTGAAGATGGTTTTGGAGGCACTAAGAAAAGAGAAGCTGTATGCGAAATTTTCTTAGTGTGAATTTTGGATGAAGAAGGTTCAATTCTTAGGACATGTGGTTGATAAGGATGGAATTTCAGTAGACCCTGCGAAAGTAGAAGTAGTGAGTAATTGGGAGCAACCGAAGACGCCAACTGAAGTAAGAAGTTTCTTAGGGTTAGCTAGGTACTATCGAAGATTTATCCAGGATTTTTCTAAGATAGCAACCCTGTTGACCAATTTAACGAGGAAGATGGTGAATTTTGCGTGGACGGACAAGTGTGAAGAAAGTTTCCAAGAGCTGAAAAAGAGATTGAGCGAGGCGCCTATATTATAATTACCAGATGATACGGGAGGATTTGTGATGTATAGTGATGCGTCGAATAAAGGACTTGGTTGTGTGCTAATGCAACATGGCAAGGTCATTGCGTATGCGTCACGACAATTGAAGGATTACGAAAAATGATACCCTACTCATGACTTATAGTTAGCGGTAGTAGTTTTTGCGTTGAAGATTTGGAGGCATTATCTATACAGAGAGAAATGTGAGATATACACGGACCATAAGAGTCTGAAATATATTGAATATGCATCAAAGAAGGTGGTTAGAATTGATTAAGGATTATGATTGCGATATTCTTTATCACTGGGGGAAAGCAAACGTAGTGGCCGACGCGCTAAGTAGGAAAGGAAGGGAGAAGTTATTTAAATTGACAACTCAGGAGGAGTTAATAAGGGATATGGAGAAATTAGAGATAGAAGTAAAGGGACTGGAGAGGTCTAAAGAGAAATTATTTGTAGTAGAAGCTCGTCCAACCTTGTTGGACAGAGTAAGAGAATCACAAGAGAAGGATGAAGAGTGCGAGAGAATCAGGAAGAGGATCGCGGAAAATGAGGAAGAAAAGTTCAAGATGGATAGAGATGGTATTTTGAGATTCGAAGGGAGAGTGTGGGTGCCAGCAATAATCGAGTTGAGGGAAGAAATTTTGCACGAGGCACACCATACGCCGTATTTCGTTCATCCAGGAGGCATGAAGATGTACCGGGATGTGATGCAATATTTTTAGTGGCCCAATGTAAAACGAGAAATCGCGAAGTGCGTTAGTAGATGTCTTACGTGTCAACGGGTCAAAGCAGAGCACCAGAGGCCGAGTGGTCTACTTCAACCATTGGAAATACCAGAGTGGAAATGGGAGCACATTACGATGGATTTCGTGGTGGGACTTCCAGTCATGCAGAAAGGTTTTGATGCCATTTGGGTTATTATAGATCGATTAAAAAAGACAACTCATTTTCTACCAATCAAGATCTGATATAGTTTGAATCAACTAGTGAATCTGTACGTAAAGGAAATTATTTTACGACATGGAGTGTCTGTATCGATTGTCTCTGACCGAGATATGCACTTCACGTCAAAATTCTAGAAGAGCTTGCAAGAGAGGATGGGAACGCAGTTGAGATTGAGTATCGCTTATCATCCGCAGACAGACGAGCAAAGTGAGCGAACGATACAAACGCTGGAGGATATGCTTAAGAATTGCGTGATGGACTTCAAGGAAAGTTGGGACGATCTCCTACCCCTAGTAGAATTTGCATACAATAATAGTTATTATGTGAGTATAGGCATGCCATCATATGAAGCTCTTTACGGGAGAAAGTGTAGAACGCCATTATGTTGGGATGAAGTAGGAAAACAAAAGATGTTAGGGCCAGAATTAGTCCAACAAACCGCAGATGTGGTGACATTGATAAAAGCTAGATTAGTAGCTGTATAAGTTCGCCAGAAGAAATACATAGACTTGCATCGTCAGGACCGCGACTTTGAAGTCAGAAGTCGCGTCTTCTTAAAAGTATCTCCTTGGAAAGGAAAAATACGATTCGGCAAGAAAGGAAAATTGAGTCCGAGGTTCATAGGACCATTCGAGATACTGAAGCGAGTGGGCGAACTGGCGTACAAAAGTTGTATTACCACATGAGTTGGACCACATCCATAACGTGTTTCACATTTCCGTGTTGCGTCTGTACAAGCCTGACTACAAACACGTGATTTCTTACGAACCCATTCAAGTAGAGAAGAATCTGGCATATGAAGAAATTCATGTTCAGATATTAGATAGGAAAGAACAGACATTAAGGAATAAAAGTATATCTTCTGTGAAAGTACTTTGGCGAAACCACGACGCCGAGGAAGCCACGTGGGAGTTAGAAGATAAGATGCGAAGGGATTATCCTCATTTATTCGTGTAACCTTGTATCAATTTCGAGGATGGAATTTTTATAAGAGGGGGGGGGATGTAAGAACCGAGAATTTCATGAATACATAAATTTCTTTATATAATAAGATATTGAATATTTATTGGAATATAAATATTGTGATATGAGTAATTCTATGAATGTGAATTAAAATTATATGAGAATGAAGAATTTTGGAATGTCTTGTGTGGTATGAGAATGGAAGTTAAGTGGCTTAATTTAATTAAGGAATAAATAAATTAAGTAGTGAATAATTATTATGAATAATATAATACTAATGAGTAAAGTAAATTACATAACTATATTTGAGTGTATAATATGGCAAAATGATGGAATGAATATACTAATAATTAAATGGAGAGATAAATGGTTGAGTTTGAGAAGTTCCCAGAGAGTATAAAGATGGTGTATTGACATTAATTGGTAAAATAGTGGAACAGTTACCATTATTATTATGTGAACATTATTTCATGCCACTATGTGTAATGTGGGTAGTAGTATCATATAATTATTTACTGCACAAGATTAAATGAGGTGTGTCATTTAATTGTGATTAATGATATACAAAACTATATGGTGAAGGTAATTAAATTATAAATAAGTTTTGTTACCTCACCATGTGTGATGAGACAATAAAATGTGTACTCTAAAACATGGGAGTAAATAAACATGTACTATCAAAATATTTATTTCAATACTAATGTGTAAGTAAATAATAAAAAGAGATATTGTGATGCCCCCAAAATAGGTATACATCACCCATTCTGAGTCGTCAAATACATGGTACATACAACTTTATTTATACAACTGTCGTGCAAAATACGGCGACACATATATTGTGAATTTAATACAAATATTGTTACGTATATAATACGACAATATTCATACCCAAATTATTACAATACCATATAAAGTACAACAACAAATATTTCAAGTTCCCAAAGGAACACAAGAAGATTTCTGTCCTCCACATTCTAAGGGAGTGCATCTTCGACGCTTCCAAATTCAAGTTCGCCTCACCCTATTGTCGTTCACCAAAATAAAATATTAAATGATATATAAAATATGTCACACACATTTTAAGTTCTCAGCACAATTATTATGCCACACCGTTTCATAATTTGATTAGACTTGTGACTAATTCGTAACACCACTTTATACCCATGTTCTCTCTACTAGTCCCAACTATACTTTTATTACCTTAAAGGGGTGGTGAAGTAAAAGGGTGAGCACAAATAGCCCAGTAAATATATCATGACTTAAGATAAATAAATTATCAATAGCCTTCATCAATAATAAATCAGATATTTAGAACATATGATAGATGATAAAAGTTTTCAACCATAATAGCAGCGAAATCAATAATCTATTAGAAGAGTCAAATAGAACATAATGTCTACTATCTCCTCCAAATTAAAAGTCCATCGTTAATATTTCATTCCTATAATACTCATCAACAGTTTTTTATTGTACCCAAGACAAAGAGAACTCTCATCACCTGAACCACCAAAGATTATAATTAAATTCACAATTTATATTTATAATCAGGTAAATCAATAGCCCATCTTTGAAATACGAGCCTAAGACATACAACTGTAAAACTAATAACGCTGAGACTCAGATAAATAAATAATTCACATCACTTGTAACATTACAGGTCATGATTATACCTAATAATCCCTGGTCATAATCATTCCAATTAATTGTCCATCTTTGTACATAAGCCAAAGAGGATTTTGTTTATCATCAATTTTATCGCTGAGACTCAACTAAATAAATAATCTACATCACCGAATTATCCATGCACTATGGGCCAAGGATATTCGTTAGTATCACATCCATGAATTATCCATGTACTACGGGCCAATGATATTCATTAATATCACATTCAAGAATTATCCATGCACTACGGGCCAAGGATATTCGTTATTATCACATCCATGAATTAATATTTCATCTCTGAGACTCAGCTCAATAATTAATTCACATCACTGAATTATCCATGCACTACGGGCTAAGGATATTCATTAGTATCACATCCACGAATTATCCATTCATTACGAGCCAAGGATATTCGTGTTATCACCAACGGTCATGATTATACTGAATAATCCCTAGTCATAATCATACCAATCAACAGTCCATCTATGCACTACGGGCCAAATATGACTTTCAACACAATATAAGCATGAGAATGATGACAATGATATATATATTGAATAAACATAAATAATCAGAATAATAAGATAAAATAAATCTTAGTGATTTTTAACTTAATTATTCAGCGTCCAAATTGCTAACATGGTATTAGATGAAGCACAACTATTAAGGATATTCTAATCATTTTAGGACCTTTAATCATTTAATGATAAGCTGAAGAAACGAATAATAACATCTTACCATAATATGGAGTATAAAAGAAAATGATATCACTTTATCATAAAAATGATACCCCTTACCACAATAATGATATCCATTACCTTAGCATGTGACTTGATTATGCTTTCTGTGAAATTAATCAACTTAAACAATACTTGCATTCCTTATCTACACTTGGAGTAACATTACACTCAATAGAAATACTCACAATATTGTACTAAAAGAATTCTATATTTTTAGTGTAGTGATGATGTGTCTTTAGTTACTCAACCGATCAACCTATTTATACTGAAAATTTAGTAAACAACTAGCACACCCGCTTTGACAAAATAACCAAATAAGGTATATAATAATGGTAGTGGAATTTATGGTCCCATTGAAAAAATTTAAACCAACTTGTACACGTTTTTAACAAAATTTGTTCAATAATAGAGTTGTGGTCCATACTACTTTAAAAAAGTAGAGTGTTGGCAAGTCCTGCCAAACTTACTTTTGTAAAAAGAAAATAATTGAACAAATATCTGCATATCACACTTATCTTTAATCAACACCTTTTATTCATCAATTATTTACACATTTTCAATCTTTCAACAATTAATCACAATTATTAACATAGACTCACACTACTGTCAACTGATTTAATAATATCAAATAATATGAGTTACTGTACAATAACTACTGTGACAATTATTGAATGAAATACATAGTGACTTCTTACGTAATTAAGAATCAATAATATGAATCACTGTGCAATAACTACTGTGATAATTATTGAATGAAATACATAGTGACTTCTTATGTAAGAATCAAATCAATACATTACTATAAATAATTTAAATTTTATTGGAAGTAGGGATCAATACCAAATCATATTTATCTCTAATAACATATAAACCAACTAATAATTCATTATTCATTCAAGTTATCTTTATTTATCGCATAAAATCATTATTCATATTCCAAAACTTTAGAAGTGAATAATAAAACTTGAGAAATCTAAAACCTCATATATGACAATCCACTATTATGGTATTATCACCATTTTTACTTTAACAAAAATATTATTTTTATTTTTATCATAACTCATTCGTTACTTATGCGTTTACAGCCTGACACCTCATGAGCTTACTAACACTTCTAAAATATTTAAGATAGTATTCTGAACTTTCCAAATAATTTTCACATTTTTCAGATTATCCAAAAATTTTCTATAATTATTTCTTTTTATAAAAACTATCATTTAATAGCTTCAAAATAGAAATACTAACTTCACATACTTTTATATCTTTAAAACATCATCAATATTAATCTTATATAATTATAATATTTTTCAGCAAAATTTATAATTTTTCACCATTCATAGAATTTTCTATGAATTTCCTCTATTTTTAAACTAACCAAAAATAGCTTAAAAAAATACAGTCAATATTTTTGTTATTCAATAATTTATCAAACCTGCCCAGAAATTATAAAATAATATTATAAGATTTTCACCAAGTTTCATAATTTTTCATCATTCATAGAATATTCTATGAATTTCTTCTATTTTTAAATTAACTATAAATAGTTTAAAAATACAATAATTACTTCTACTTTTCAATAATTCATCAAAAATTTACAGAAGTTCTAAGATGATGTTATAAGTATTCTGTAAAAATATTGTAGCCCAAATAATTTTTCTGATAATTTAATTATAATTTTCAATATTCAGAAACTTCAATAGTTATAACAATTAGCACTTTTATCAAAAAAATATGAATCATATGTCCCTTCCATGTAAAATTTAATTCTCTACAACTTTGTAGAAGAAAGTTTTTCCAAACACTAACTCTAACATAGAGAGATATTCTTACCGAAAATTCTACTCGAAAATATCCGAACCAGTCACATCACGAAAATCATAACAAATTATACGTTAACCTTTAACGGTTCAAAATTTATGGACATATACTCAACTTATATAGGTATAACATATCCAAAAATCACAACGATCCAACGGTTGGATTAAAAATTATAACACAAGCAATAGAGCTTAATAAAACTGATTTTTCAGATCATAAATCCTTCGGACCAGTTTCACTCAAACTGTCACCATAAAAAATCCACAAAGAATTTTTGAGTGATTCAATTTTTTGCGTTTAGCTTACTTCCAGGGATTTTTTTTGATATATGGCTCATCTCCTAACTCATTATATACAAAGAGTTATGAATTTTACAAAATCAAGTAGTAAACTAATTTTTATGAAAATTTCCAGATTTCGTTCTTCTTTTGATTTCTAGATTTCTCTCATTTGATTCATGTTTATACAAGCTTAAGTCATCCAATACATACATAAGTATGTGCTCTTTACATAAAATCCATAAAAGAATAAATCAAAGATTTTAAAAAAAACCTTTTCTATTTAATTTCCTCATCTTCTTCTTCTTCTCTCTTTCTCTCTTTTCTATTCTCTCCCTTTTTTTTCCTACTGATTTGGGAGTGTATGTGAATGAAGGAATAATTTTCCTTCCCTCTCTCTCTTATTCTTATCCTCGTATCCGTGACAAAAAAAAAGGGTGGGATTCTTCCTCGTTTTCTTCCTTTCTTTCCTTCTCTTTTTCTTCATTTCTTTCCTCCTTTTCTTCTTTTCCTTTTTCCTTTGTATCCCACATGATTATTGGCTCTCTCCTTTCCTTATTCTCCCCGTGAGTGAAATAATAAGGTGGGATTATCATATCCATTCCTTCTTTTATTAGCTCATTTATCCAATTAAATGTTCGTTTGACCATTTATCAATTTTACATTTTATAATTTTAGAATAATAATCATAAATTAAATTAGATTTTTATTTTATAAAATTCGGGATCTTACAATCACCCCACCTTATGAAATTTCGTCCCCGAAATTTACGAACGTACCTGAAATTCCGAAGAGATTAGAAATTCAAATTCTAGCAACCAGGCTACTTCCTCTATCTCATGGTTCATTCATTGCTCATCTCTAACAATCCAGAATTTTAAATTGCAATTCCAAATATTTATTGAATTATATAAATATTTAATTGATGTGTTTATTGTTGAATAAATATTTGTTTAATGTGATTTGATTTGATTATTTATTTGTTAAATAAATAATTTATGAGTTAAGAAAATTAATTATTATGAGATAATATTCTAATTAAATTAGAGAGTTTATACTAAAATGAAATTATGGTGAAGATTATAATTTTATAGTAATATGATTATGTGACAAATGGATTTAATAAATTATTATTGGCTTTAGTTGAATTAAATTGAATATGAGAATTTAATTGAATAAAGTGTGACAATAAACTATATCATAAATGAGTTATTAAAATAAATTAAAAGAGTTTTTAATTTGGTTTTACCAAACAAAGCCTTAGAATTTTAAAATTCTTGTTTTAATCTTGTTTTGCCAAACAAGGCTTAAGGAATGATAAAGTCATTATTTTAATTGGTTTTACCAAACAAGGCATAAGGGTTTTAAGTATTAAATTTTAAAGTGTTTTAGCCAAACAAGTCTTATGGCTTTTGATTTTCAAATAATATAACTGACATCAGTTATATATGTATTTATGTTATATATTAATAGGTATTATAAGTATACGCTATATTACATTATCATATATCAGTTATATTACGTATTAGTAAAAGAGAAAGGAAGAACAGAGAAAAAGAAGAAGAGAGAAAAGAGAGAAGGAAAAATAGAGTTTCTCTGTGAGTTGAGAATTTAGAAGAAGGGGAGAGATTTTCAAGTTCTTCATATCTTCTAGCAAATGTATAACCATATTTTTCTTATTTCTAGTTTTCTTCTAAAGTTCTAGTTTTATATAGATGAAAAGTTCTTTGTAAAATTGGTGTGAAGGAGTAATTGTTTATTATGTAATTTTATATGATAATTATTGATATAAATTATGTTCATGTGGTTTGTAGATGATTTAGAGTAAATTGATTCATGTAATATATTTTATTAAGGAGGAAATTATATTACAGTAAGTTTACATTGACATATGTTGAATATGGCTTAAATTAGAATTAAAATTGGTACACAATTCATTGTATAATGTATAAATTGGCCATTGATTGTGAAAGTGCATGAAGAAACCAAAACAAAGTAATTGAAACTAACTGTTTTGGTTGTAAAACGAATTCACAGTGAAGAATTTCGTTATGAATGTCAAAAGAAGAGGAAATAATAGAAATAGTGAAATTAAAGGTTGTAATTTTGTTGTTTATGTGGTTAGAAACGTGTTAGAAACATTAGTTTATGTTTCTGTAAACCTATTACACCGTGGTTAGGTTGGTATGGTTGTTAGAAAGGAGTTTGTAGGCCTAATTTGGATTTCTGTAGTGTTCGTGGTGTTCATTCGCAAATTTGCAGAAGGTACCCCAACCCCGGCTGGCTATTGTAGTACAAAAACCCCAGCCCTGGCTGTGGGGTAGTCTGATTTGACAAATTTAGAAAAAAAACTGACCGGACATGTTTTACTAAAATGAGCATAACGTTTTCATACGAACTCTGATTGATACGATTTAAGATGATTCGGAACGAGGATGAGTAGACCTATAACTTTTATTCTTTAAGTATTTCAATTTTATATTGTTATTAGGGGTCAAAATGGCTATCTTTAGGACTGCTTTGCATTTAGAGGCCATCGGAGGGCGTCGGGATACGCGAATGCAAATGTAGTCCTTTGTGTGTTAGTATAACCTAATCTAAAAAGAATGATAACATGTTGGACATGTAATAGGATGTTGTATTAAGTTGTTAATGTGAATATGGTGCAATGACATGATCACTTAAGTAGTTGTAATAAAGCTAAAATGTGATGCTCATGTAAAAATGTGATGTTGTTTAAACTTAAACTTAGTTAGTGAGCTATACTAAAAGTGGGAAAGAAACTTATGAAGCTAATATTAGTGTAACTAATGTGTATTGTCAATACATATGGTATGTGTAGGACTTGTGGTGAATGTGAGTAGTGATTGTTTAACATACGCACGAGACAAGTTTTCTAACTCTACTTTTACGATTGTGCAAGTGCTTAAACCTTGTTGATGCATTGAGCAAATTCCTAAATCTACTTTTATATCTATTCTAACTTGATTATGTTCATGCAAACTCTTCAACCTAACTCTTACTTTGAGAAGGGTTCCTATCTTTAATGTTGTTTCTTATTACGCAAGTTCCTAAATTATGTTATTCTTATGTTAAGCAAGTTTTATTATTAATCATGCACGTTCATTAACTCACTTCTTTTATTGAGTAAGATTAATAGCCTTAACTTATTATTGTTCAAACAAGGTTTGTTATAATATTTAATGCCTACTTTCTAGTCCATTTCTAAGTCATGATTTCGATGTATAATGTTGATTCACTTATAATTCATAACTATTTCATATCATATTCTTATCGAGCACTTGAAGTGATATTAAACTATATTCATTCAACTAATCCTTAGTTGATGTTCGTTGAACTATAAATTACCTTGAAGTTCATCCAAACCAAACTTCCTTTGGTGCGGACTCGTGTATTAAAACTGAGATGAACAACCCTATTATAGGGGATTACTTATGCGTAAGCATTTAGATGGTTGTGCATAATACATTATACGAAGGGCTGATCCCCCTAAGTACGAGAAGTTCCTACAGTCTTATGACTATATAGGTTTTAGTTGAAAAAATACTTATAACTTTGGACATAGTTCGTGGTCTTTTGACCCTCGGATACTTATATTTCAAATTTTGTTCCTGATTATCATTGATAGAGAATATTACTCAGTTCTATTTGAGCCTATTCATTTGACAGTTGTTATGATATTTTTATTCATTGTCACTTCAAGTGAGCATTTTTTTGCTCACTCTTGCTTATATAATCATTACAGCTAAAGTTGAGAAGGTCGATGAACCTACCACCAGTAAAGGAAAAGGAAAGATGAACAAGTTTTGAAGACTTGTAAATCTGTTGATTTCTATATTGTCAGACTTTGTTTTAATTGTTGAGATGTAATTATTTAATTTTCTACACTTGATATTTGTATTTAAAAGTTAGATAACCAGGGAGATTTTATTGAACTTATTAATGTAATCCTTTAATGGGAAGGTTTATTGTTAAACTTTATTATATTTGGGTAGTTAGAAATGAATGTTTAGACAGTGAACACCAAATCTTGTGAGAATGAAGTACCCAGATTTGGAGGTGTCACAAGTTGGTATCAAAGCCTTAGGTTATGAACCTTAGGTGTGGAAAAAGCCTTAGGAAGTAACCATATAGAAGTTTAAAAAGATAATGGTGATAAACTCTTTTCAAGTTTTAAGAAGGAAGAAATAAAACACTTTATGTGTTTAATGTGCTCGTGGGTGTCGAGTAGTAATGATTAGTAATTAAAACTTAAAATTTTGTTATCAGGATGACTAATGTCGGAGAATCCAGTCAGGCTAGGAAGGAAGGATCCCAAATGCCTAGAGAGGAAGAGCCTCGAGATATTCAGATGGTTTGGGAACAACTACTGCCACGGGAATCATCTTCGTTGGTTATAGTGGTTGAGTAGGAGAGGTTACCTGATGAGGATGAAGAGATAGAGACGGACGAGGAGGACCCCGTTGAGCTGCCACAGTCGAATGAGGATGAGGAGGACGAAGAGGAACAGCTTCCACTAAAATCGATCGCTGCCCGTATGTACAATGAAGTATACGACCACAATGTGGAATTTCAGGATAACGTAGAGGAGTTGGAAGAGATAGTAGCTGAACAACAGACCTCAATGGCGTAGAAGGACAACGAGATCCAGGATCTAGATGAATGTCTGAGTAATACCGAAGGGAAGCTGATCCACACTAAAGGAGCGAATGAGCAAATGACAGAGGAGATTGCGGAACTAAAGAAAAAGTTGAAAGAAGAGTCTACTAAGAGGGCAAGAGCTGAAGATGCGTACGAGGAAGCTTCTAAACGAGCCGGGGTAGCAGAGAGAGATGTACAAGTGAAGAAGATCAAGCTGGATGAGATAAATAGTGTTTTCAACACCATGATCAATCGAGTTCAAGATCAGGTCATGTGTTATCTGATTTAGTTCGAGACGCTGCCATCGTACATGTTAGATCGCCGAACAAGTAAGCCTATGCAACATTTTAGTAGGTCGTCATAAATGTAATTACTATGTTATTAATGAGTAAATAAGATGTAAATCCCGGGTATGATATAACCCATGGGATGTGATGATGATGAAGTTATCCTGAAACTTTTATAGTTCAGAAAAGTGATGTAGATAGCAGGAATGCTATCATTATTATGTTTTAAATTATTATGAATGAATAAAAGTTATTAATTATTCAAGATATTGTGTGTTATGTGAGTATTTTTGTGATGTGCAAGTTAAGTACATAATACCTAGAAGATTGAATAATAATCTAATGAGTGTACTTTAACAGAAAATGCCTCCAAGTCGTCAACCACGACAAAGAACCCCTGAGGGATCTACCAATAACAACAATACTGAGGCTAACCCAATTCAGCAGTTAGTGACATTACTGACAGGAGCACTACATAATCAACCGCAGAATCATGCTATAACTTTTAAGGATTTCAAGGCGGTCGGACTACCAGAATTCCGTGGAACCATGAATCCGGTTGACACACAAACCTGGATCATGGAAATAGAGAAGGTATTTGATGTTGCTAGGGTTGGTGAGAACCAGAAGACTGCTTTTATGACATTCATGTTGAAAGCAGAGGCCAGTTATTGGTGGCAAGCCAATAAAACTAGAGTAGGTCAGGGAGTGATGACTTGGGAAAGGTTCAAGGAAATATTCTTTGAGACCTATTTCCCAGATAGTTCAAAGAATCAGATAGAAGTGCAGTTTTTAGAGCTGAAGCAGGGCACAATAACAGTGTCAGAGTATGTGGCAAGGTTCAATGAGTTGGTGAGGTTTGCGCCATATCAAGTGAACACGGATGAGCGCAAGGCGAGGAGGTTTGAACATGGACTGAAGCCCTGGTTATACAGCAGAGTCTCCCTGTTCCAATTAAATACGTTTGCAGCGGTGCTTGAGAAGGTAATTCTCGCTGAGGGTGGAGGCGAGGCTGTGACAAAGTACAATCAAGAACAAAGAAAGAAGAAGAATGAGGGTGAAGGCAAGAATGGTGGTAGTAATGGTGGAAATGGTAGTAGTAACTTGAAGAGGAAGTGGAATGCGAGTGTTGGTGCTGGAAGCCAACAAGGTAGACAACATAAAAAGAAGTTTGAAGCATGTGCTACATGCGAAAAGAATCACACTGGTATGTGCTTAAGGGGTAAGCGAGTATGCTTCAACTGTGGCCAGGAGGGTCACATTGCCCCAAATTGTCATCAAACAAAGAAGAATGTTTGCTACACATGAGGGTCAAAGGATCATTTTTCTCACGAGTGCCCTAAGAAGAAAGTTGGAGAGACAACGGGAAATAAGGGAGGTAGCAGTGGAGGTGCATTGACCATTGCTGGACCAACGTCATCAAACAGACCCACATCCAGAACCTTCATCATGACTGTGCAGGATGTTGTGCAATCAAAAGATGTTGTGTCAGGTATTATCTCAATCAATGATATAGATGCTTATGTATTATTTGATTCAGGTGCTACTTGCTCGTTTATATCTAATGAATTTGCTAAGAGGTTAGGATTTCCTAGTGAAGAATTGAAATTCCCTTTAAACATAGAAATTACGAATAGGGAGGTGATTCCTGTTAGGTTCGTATACAAGAATTATAGGGTGAATATTAAGGGAAATGTCATGATAGTAGATTTAATCCCGATTAAACTTGGAGAGTTTGATGTTATATTGGGAATGGATTTGCTATTCAATTATGGAGCGATAATTAATTGTCAAAAGAAATGTGTAAACCTTATGACTCCGTCAAAGGTAGTTTTCTAAGGTAGCAAATCGCCTAGATAAGCGAGATGTCTGACGATTATGCAGGCCAAGAAGTTAGTGAGTCAAGGATGTGTAGGATACTTAGCTTACATAGTCGATACTCAGAGGAATGGGGTGAAACTGGAGGAGATACCAGTGGTTAGGGAATTTGTAGATGTGTTTCTAGAGGATTTGCCAGGACTTCTGCCTGACAGAGAGATCAAGTTCATTATCTATTTGGTGCCAGGAACTGCTCTGATATCGAAGGCCCCGTACAGGATGGCTCCGGTTGAGAAGAAGGAACTGATGGTACAATTGCAAGAGCTGTTAGACAAGAAATACCTTTATCCGAGTGTATCACCGTAGGGAGTACCGGTGTTATTCGTGAAGAATAGGGATGGGTTAATGCGTCTTTGCATTGATTATACAGAATTAAACAAAGTCACTATTAAGAATAAATATCCATTGCCAAGGATAGATAACTTATTTGATCAGCTGAAAGGAGCTAAGTACTTCTCGAAGATAGATTTGAGAAGTGGGTATCATCAATTAAAGGTAAGGAATGATGATGTACCTAAAACGACATTCAGAACTCTGTATGGACATTACGAGTTTCTGGTGATGTCTTTTGGTTTGACAAATGCCCCTGCAGTATTCATGGATTTGATGAACAGGGTGTTTAAACCATTCATAGATAAGTTTGTGGTGGTGTTCATTGATGATATTCTGGTGTACTCCAAATCTCAAGAAGAGCACGTGGAACATTTATGCTTGACGTTGGAGATGCTAAGAAAGGAAAAGTTGTACGCGAAATTCTCTAAGTGTGAATTCTGGCTTGAACGTGTACAATTTCTTGGACATGTGATTGACAAAGACGGGATTTCAGTGGATCCATCAAAAGTCAAGGCCGTAATCAATTGGGAACAACCAAGGACACCCTCGAAGGTGAGGAGTTTCTTGGGACTGGCAGGTTACTATAGACGATTCATTCAAAACTTTTCCAAGATTGCCACTCCGTTAACAAATTTGATAAGGAAAGCTATAAAATTTGTTTGGACGGAGAAGTGTGAAGAGAGCTTTCAAGACTTGAAAAAGAAGTTAAGTGTGGCACTTGTGTTGTCATTACCAGATAATACAGGAAACTTTGTGGTGTGTAGTGATGCATCGCATAAAGGACTAGGGTGTGTGTTTATGCAAAATGGCAAAGTCATTGCGTATGCATCAAGGCAGCTGAAGGATTATGAGAAAGGATACCCGACTCATGATTTAGAGTTGGCTTCGGTGGTATTTGCTCTGAAGATATGGAGACATTATCTTTATGGAGAGAAATGTGAGATCTACACAGACCATAAGAGTCTGAAGTATATTTTCACACAGAAGGATCTCAACATGCGTCAAAGGAGATGGTTAGAATTAATAAAAGATTACTATTGTGAGATCTTTTATCATCCGGGTAAAGCAAATGTAGTTACTGACGCCCTAAGTAGAAAAGGTCGTGAGAAATTGATGTTGTTAACGACGCAAGAGGAACTTATTTCAGCGATGGCAGGGCTAGAGTTGGAAATAAAATTTCTAAAAGAATCCGATGAAAGATTGTTCCAAATGGAAGCTAGTCCAAATTTGGTGGACAAGGTAAAGAATGTTCAACTACAAGAAGAGGAATGCAAAAAAATAAAGGAAAGTATGGTTGAGGATAATGCGGTGAAGTACAAGGTTGATACCGAAGGAGTGCTAAGATACGAGGGACGAATTTGGGTTCAAGCTGTACCGGATATTAAAGAAGAAATCTTGATAGAAGCTCATAATTCAAGATATTCAATTCATCTGGAAAGTACAAAGATGTATCAAGATTTACGACGGCATTTTTGGTGGCCAAACATGAAAAGAGATGTTGCAGAATGTGTTGCGAAATGTTTGACATGTCAAAGAGTCAAGGCCGAGCATCAGAGACCAAGAGGATTACTTCAGCCGTTGGAAATACAAGAATGGAAATGAGAACATATCACAATGGATTTTGTGGTAGGTCTTCCAACTACTCACAGAGGATACGATGTGATTTGGGTGATAGTGGATAAGCTGACGAAATCAGCACACTCTTTGCCAATAAAGATCAGATTCAATCTTGATCAGTTGGCAAAGTTATACGTTAAAGAGATCATTTCGAGACATGGAGTGCCAGTGTCAATTGTGTCAAATAGAGATCCGCGATTCACGTCAAACTTCTGGAAGAGACTACAAGAATGCATGAGAACACAATTGAAAATGAGTATGGCATACCATCCACAAACAGACGGTCAAAGCGAACGAACAATCCAGACGTTAGAAGATATGCTCAGAGCATGCATCATAGATTTCAAAGGGAACTGGGACGAATATTTACCATTGACAGAATTTGCCTACAACAACAGTTACCATGCAAGCATTGGCATGCCACCTTACGAAGCATTTTACGGCATAAAGTACAGAACTCCACTGTGCTAAGATAAAGTCGGTGAACGTCAACTGTTAGGATTGGAACTGGTACAGCAAACTGCTGAGGTTGTCAAACTCATCAGGACAAGATTGGTAGATGCTCAAGACACACAGAAGAAGTATCCTGATCAACACAGACAAGATCGTGAATTCGATGTAGGCAATTTTGTGTTCTTAAAAATTTTTCCTTGGAAGGGGAAAATCCATTTTAGTAAAAAGGGAAAGCTAAGCCCGAGGTTTATTAGACCTTTCGAGGTGTTGTGAAGAGTAGGAGAAGTGGATTACGAGGTAGCTCTACCTCTATAGTTGGAACACGTTCATAATGTTTTTCATGTTTCGGTGTTACGACCTTATAAACCCGATTACATGCATGTGATCAAGTACGAACCATTACAGTTTGATAAGGGCTTATCTTATGAGGAAATTCCTATCCAGATAGTTGACAGGAAAGAACAAGTGCTCAGGAATAAAGTAATACCTTCCGTGAAGGTGATATGGAGGAACCACAATGCTGAAGAAGCTACGTGGGAACTCGAAGATAAAATAATGAAGAACTACCCTGAGTTATTTGTTTAATCTGTGTCTTCGATTTTGGGGACAGAATCCTTATAAGAAGGGAAGAATGTGACGAATGATTTGTTTGAGTTGTGATTCTAGGGACAGAATCCTTGTAAGGAGGGAAGGATGTAACAATCCAGAATTCTAAATTATAATTTCAAATATTTATTGAATTATATAAATATTTAATTGATGTGTTTATTATTGAATAAATATTTGTTTAGTATGATTTGATTTGATTATTTATTTGTTAAATAAATAATTTATGAGTTAAGGAAATTAATTATTATGAGATAATATTCTAATTAAATTAAAGAGTTTATACTAAAATAAAATTATAGTGAAGATTATAATTTTATAGTAATATGATTATGTGACAAATGGGTTTAATAAGTTATTATTGGCTTTAGTTGAATTAAATTGAATATGGGAATTTAATTGAATAAAGTGTGACAATAAACTATATCATAAATGAGTTATTAAAATAAATTAAAAGAGTTTTTAATTTAGTTTTACCAAACAAAGCATTAGGATTTTGAAATTCTTATTTTTTCAAACAAGGCTTAAGGAATGATTAAGTCATTATTTTAATTGGTTTTACGAAACAAGGCATAAGGGTTTTAAGTATTAATTTATAAAGTGTTTTAGCCAAACAAGTCTTATGGCTTTTAATTTTCAAATAATATAACTGACATCAGTTATATATGTATTTATGTTATATATTAATAAGTATTATAAGTATACGCTATATTATATTATCATATATCAGTTATATTACGTATTAGTAAAAGAGAAAGGAAGAACAGAGAAAAAGAAGAAGAGTGAAAAGAGAAAAGGAAGAAGAGAGTTTCCCTGTGAGTTGAGAATTTAGAAGAAGGGGATAGATTTTCAAGTTCTTAATATCTTCTAGTAAAGGTATAACCCTATTTTTCTTATTTCTAGTTTTCTTCTAAAGTTCTAGTTTTTATATACATGAAAAGTTCTCTATTAAATTGGTGTGAAGGAGTTATTGTTTATTATGTGATTTTATATGATAATTATTGATATAAATTGTGTTCATGTGGTTTGCAGATGATTTAGAGTAAATTGATTCATGTAATATATTTTATTATGGAGAAAATTATATTATAGTAAGTTTATATTGACATATGTTGAATATAACTTAAATTAGAATTAAAATTGGTACTCAATTCATTGTATAATGTATAAATTGGCCACTGATTGTGAAAGTACATGAAAAAACAAAAACAAAGTAATTGAAACTAACTGTTTTGGTTGTAAAACGAATTCGAAGTGAAGAATTTCGTTATGAATATCAAAAGAAGAGGAAATAATAGAAATAGTGAAATTAAAAGTTGTAATTTTGTTGTTTATATGGTTAGAAACGTGTTAGAAACATTAATTTATGTTTCTGTAAACCTATTACACCTTGGTTAGGTTGGTATGTTTGTTAGAAAGGAGTTTGTAGGCCTAATTTGGCTTTCTGTAGTGTTCGTGGTGTTCATTCGCGAATTTGCAGAAGGTACCCCAGCCCCAGATGGGGGGTAGTCTGATTTACCAAATTTTGAAAAAAAAAACTGACCGAACATATTTGACTAAAATGAGCATAACTGTTTCATACGAACTTCGATTGATGCAATTCAAGATGATCCAAAACGAGGATGAGTAGACCTATAACGTTTATTCTTTAAGTATTTCAATTTGATGTCGTTATTAGGGGTCAAAATGGTCATCTTTAGGACTACTGTGTATTTGGAGGCCATAAGAGGGCGTCAGGATGCACGAATGCAAATATAGTCCTTTGTGTGTTAGTACAACCTAATCTAAAAGAGAATGATAACATGTTGGACATGTAATAGGATGTTGTATCAAGTTGTTAATGTGTATATGGTGCAATAACATGATCATTTAAGTAGTTGTAATAAAGCTAAAATGTGATGCTCATGAAAAGATGTGATGCTGTTTAAACTTAAACTTAGTTAGTGAGCTATACTAAAAGTGGGAAAGAAACTTATAAAGCTAATATTAGTTTAACTAATGTTTATTGTCAATACATATGGTATGTGTAGGACTTGTGGTGAACGTGAGTACTGATTGTTTAACCTACGCACGAGACAAGTTCTCTAACTCTACTTTTACGATTGTGCAAGTGCTTAAACCTTGTTGATGCATTGAGTAAGTTCCTAAATCTACTTTTATATCTATTCTAACTTGATTATGTACATGCAAACTCTTCAACCTAACTCTTACTTTGAGAAGGGTTTCTATCTTTAATGTTGTTTCTTATTACGCAAGTTCCTAAATTATGTTATTCTTATGTTAAGCAAGTTTTATTCCTCATCTTGTTATTAATCATGCACGTTCATTAACTCACTTCTTTTATTGAGTAAGATTAATAGCCTTCACTTATTATTGTTTAAGCAAGGTTTGTTATAATATTCAATGCCTACTTTCTAGTCCATTTCTAAGTCATGATTTCAATGTATAATGTTGATTCACTTATAATTCATGACTATTTCATATCATACTGTTATAGAGCACTTGAAGTGATATTAAACTATATTCATTCAACCAATCCTTAGTTGATGTTCGTTGAACTCTAAATTACCTTGAAGCTCATCCAAACCAAACTTCCTTTGGTGCGGACTCGTGTATTAAAACTGAGATGAACAACCCTATTATAGGGGATTACTTATGCGTAAGTGTTTAGATGGTTGTGCACAATACATCCCTACAGTTTTATGACTGTTTAGGTTTAAGTTAAAAGAATACTTATAATTTTGGACATAGTTCGTTGTCTTGTGACCCTCAGATACTTATATTTCAAATTCTGTTCCTGATTATCATTGATAGAGAATATTACTCAGTTCTATTTGAGCCTATTCATTTGACAGTTGTTATGATATTTTTATTCATTGTCACTTTCAAGTGAGCATTTGTTTGCTCACTCTTGCTTATATAACCATTACAACTAATGTTGAGAAGGTCGATGAACCTACCTCTAGTAAAGGAAAAGGAAAGATAACAAGTGTTGAAGACTTGTAAATCTGTTGATTTCTATATTGTCAGACTTTGTTTTAATTGTTGAGATGTAATTATTTAATTTTCCGCACTTGATGTTTGTATTTAAAAGTTAGATAACCTGGGAGATTTTATTGAACTTATTGATGTAATTCTTAAATGGAAAGGTTTATTGTTAAACTTTATTATATTTGGGTAGTTAGAAATGAATGTTTAGACAGTGAACACCAAATCTTGTGGGAATGAAGTACCTAGATTTGGGGGTGTCACATCATCTTCTGTATTTCAGATATCATTCTAGAATATAGTTTCAAAATAAGGGTTAATTGACATGCCACATATTATCCCTATACTCTGACCGACCAATTAAATAACAAATAAACTTAGGAAGGTCATACTAGCGAAGGATTTACCCGTCTCATCCCTCCTAGTTCTAGCATCACATCTTAGCCAGGGATCATATCCCTAAGCTTTGATACCAAATATGACGCCCCCAAAATAGTTATACATCACCCATTCTGAGTCGCCAAATACATTGTACATACAACTTCATTTATACAACTATCGTGCAAAATACGACGACATATATATTTTGAATTTCAATACAAATATTGTTACGTATATAATACGACAATATTTATACCCAAATTATTACAATGCCATATAAAGTACAACAACAAATATTTCAAGTTCCTAAAGGAATACGAGAAGATTTCTGTCCTCCTCATTCTAATGGAGTGTATCTTCGACGCTTCCAAATTCGAGTTCGCCTCACCCTATTGTCGTTCACCAAAATAAAATATTAAATGATGTATAAAATATGTCACACACATTTTAAGTTCTCAAGACAATTATTATGCCACACCGTTTCATAATTTGATTAGGCTTGTGACTAATTCGTAACACCACTTTATACCCATGTTCTCTCTGCTAGTCCTAGCTACACTTTTTTTACCTGAAAGGGGTGGTGAAGTAAAAGGGTGAGCACAAATAGCCCATTAAAGATATCATGACTCAAGATAAATAAATTATCAATAGCCTTCATCAATAATAAATAAGATATTTAGAACATATAGTAGATGATAAAAGTTTTCAACCATAATAGCAGCGGAATCAATAATCCATTAGAAGAGTCAAGTAGAACATAATGTCTACTATCTCCTGCAAAATAAAAGTCCATCGTTAATATTTCATTCCTATAATACTCATCAACAGTTCTTTGTTGTATCCAAGACAAAGAGAACTCTCATCACCTGTCTTCACCTGAACCACCAAAGATTATAATTAAATTCACAATTCATATTTATAATCAGGTAAATTAACAGTCCATCTTTGCAATACGAGCCTAAGACAAACAACTGTAAAACCAATAATGCTGAGACTAAGCTAAATAAATAATCCACATCACTTGTAACATTACAGGTCATGATTATATCGAATAATCCTTGGTCATAATCATACAAATTAACTGTCAATCTTTGCACGTAAGCCAAAGAGGATTTTGTTTATCATCAATTTTATCGCTGAGACTCAGCTAAATAAATAATCCACATCACCGAATTATTCATGCACTATGTGCCAAGGATATTCGTTAGTATCACATCCATGAATTATCCATGTACTACGAGCCAAGGATATTCATTATTATCACATCCACGAATTATCCATACACTACGGGCCAAGGATATTCGTTATTATCACATCCATGAATTAATATTTCATCGCTGAGACTCAACTCAATAATTAATCCACATCACTTAATTATCCATGCACTATGGGCCAAGGATATTCATTAGTATCACATCCACGAATTATCCATTCACTACGGGCCAAGGATATTCTTGTTATCACCAATGGTCATGATTATACCGAATAATCCCTGGTCATAATCATACCAATCAACAGTTCATCTATGCACTACGGGCCAAAGATGACTTTCAACACAATATAAGTATGAGAATGTTGACAATGATATATATAATGAATAAACATAAATAATCAGAATAATAAGATAAAATAGATCTTAGTGATTTTTAACTTAATTATCCAGCATCCAAATTGCTAACATGATATTAGATGAAGCATGACTATTAAGGATATTCTAATCATTTTAGGACCTTTCATCATTTAATGATAAGTTGAAGAAACGAATAATAACATCTTACCATAATATGGAGTATGAAAGAAAATGCTATCACTTTACCATAAAAATAATACCCCTTACCACAATAATGATATCTTTTACCTTAGCATGTTACTTGATTATGCTTTCTGTGAAATTGATCAACTTAAACAATGCTTGCATTCCTTATCTACACTTGGAGTAACATTACACTCAATAGAAATACTCACAATATTATACTTACAATATTGTAGTAAAAGAATTCTATATTTTTAGTGTAGTAATGGTTTGTCTTTAGTTACTCAACCGAGCAACCTATTTATACTAAAAATTTAGTAAACAACTAGCACACCCGCTTCGACAAAATAACCAAATGAGGTATATAATAATGGTAGTGGAATTTATGGTCCCACTGAAAAAATTTAAACCAACTTGTACACGGTTTTAACAAAATTTGTTCAATAATAGAGTTGTGGTCCATACTACTTTACAAAAGTAGAGTGTCGGCAAGTCCTGCCAAACTTACTTTTGTAAAAAAATAATAATTGAACAAACATCTGCATATCATACTTATCTTTAATCAACACCTTTTATTCATCAATTATTTACACATTTTTAATCTTTCAACAATTAATCACAATTATTAACATAGACTCACAATACTGTTAACTGATTTAATTATATCAAATAATATGAATTACTGTGCAATAACTACTGTGACAATTATTGAATGAAATACATAGTGGCTTCTTACGTAATTAAGAATCAATAATATGAATCACTGTGCAATAACTACTGTGACAATTATTGAATGAAATACATAGTGACTTCTTACGTAAGAATCAAATCAATACCTTACTATAAATAATTTAAATTTTATTAGAAGTAGGGATCAACACCAAATCATATTTATCTCGAATAACATACAAACTAAATAATAATTCATTATTCAATAAAGTTATCTTTATTTATCGCATAAAATCATTATTCATATTCCAAAACTTTAGAAGTGAATAATAAAACTTGAGAAATCTAAAACCTCGTATATGACAATCCACTATTATGGTATTATCACCATTTTTACTTTAACAAAAATATTATTTTTATTTTTATCATAACTCATTCGTTACTTGTGCGTTTATAGCCTGACACCTCATGAGCTTACTAACACTTCTAAAATATTTAAGATAATATTTTGAAGTTTCCAAATAATTTTCACATTTTTTAGATTATCCAAAAATTTTCTATAATTATTTCTATTTATAAAAACTATCATTTAATAGCTTCAAAATAAAAATACTAACTTCACATACTTTTATATCTTTAAAACATCATTAATATTAATCTTATATTGTTATAATATTTTTTAGCAAAATTCATAATTTTTCACCATTCATAGAATTTTCTATGAATTTCCTCTATTTTTAAACTAACCATAAATAGCTTAAAAAAATACAGTCAATATTTTTGTTATTCAATAATTTATCAAACCTGCCCAGAAATTATAAAATCATATTATAAGATTTGTCACCAAGTTTCATAATTTTTCATCATTCATAGAATATTTTATGAATTTCTTCTATTTTCAAACTAACTATAAATAGTTTAAAAATACAATAATTACTTTTACTTTCCAATAATTCATCAAAAATTTATAGAAATTCTAAGATGATGTTATAAGTATTTTGTAAAAATATTATAGCCCAAATAATTTTTCTGATAATTTAATTATAATTTTCAATATTCAGAAACTTCAATAATTATAACAATTAGCATTTTTATCAAAAAAAATATGAATCTTATGTCTTTTCCATGTAAAATTTAATTCTCTACAACTTTGTAGAAGAAAGTTTTTCCAAACTCTAACTCTAACATAGAGAGATATTCTTACCGAAAATTCTGCTCGAAAATATCCGAACCAGCCACCTCACAAAAATCAAACAGTTCAAAATTTATGGGCATATACTCAACTTATATAGGCATAACATATGCAAAAATCACAACGATCCAACGGTTGGATTAAAAATTATAACTCACGCAATAAAGCTAAATAAAACTGATTTTTCGGATCATAAATCCTTCGCACCAATTTCACTCAAACTGTCACCACGAAAAATTCACAAAGAATTTTTGAGTGATTCAATTTTTTGCGTTTAGCTTACTTCCAGGGCTTTCTTTTGATATATGGCTCATCTCCTAACTCATTATACACAAAGAGTTATGAATTTTACAAAATCAAGTAGTAAACTAATTTTTTATGAAAATTTCCAGATTTCGTTCTTCTTTTGATTTCTAGATTTTTCTCATTTGATTCATGTTTATACAAGTTTAAATCATCCAATACATACATAAGTATATACTCTTTACATAAAATCCATAAAAGAATAAATCAAAGATTAAAAAAAAACCTTTTCTATTTAATTTCCTCATCATCTTCTTCTTCTCTCTCTTTTTTTTTCTGCTGATAGGAATAATTTTCCTTCCCTCTCTCTCTTATTCTTCTCCTCGTATCCGTGACCAAAAAAAAAGGTGGGATTCTTCCTCTCTTTTTTCTTTTCTTTTCTTTTCTTTTTCTTCCTTTCTGTCCTCCTTGTCTTCTTTTCCTTTTTCCTTTGTTTCCCACTTGTCTACCACATGATTATTGTCTCTCTCCTTTCCTTATTCTCCCCATCAGTGAAATAATAAGGTGGGATTATCATATCCCTTCCTTATTTCTGATGAGTGGGATTTATACCCGCGAATCGGATATTTTATAACTTAAATAATTGCCTGTTCTCGTAGATTTTATATAGTTTTATATGATTATAGTGTTATCGTGCTTAACTGATGTATTGCAGAGCTTTACACTGCTTTTCTAGCTTAAAGGGGCAAAACGGGCATTTTTCTCACACTCGCGCCGCGGCGCCACCTGCCTGGGCCAGCTGACATCACCATGGCGCCGCAACGCCAATTATTCTATGCAGACTTGTGCCGCAGCGCGAGCTCCGTATATTCCAAGAACATGTGGCGCCGCAACGCCAACAACAACTTAATGGGCCGCGTCGCAGCGCCACCTCCGGTGCCCAGACAGTGAATGCCTTGGTTTGACCTAGTGAAGGAAGGGAGGAGATATATAACATAAGGAGCTTCTGCATCTCGTAATATCTAATATCAGACATTATACATCATATAGCTTAGCTTAGATTAGTTTAGTTTTTCTTCTGTATTTCTCTCTCTAGTTCCTTTCTCATGTTTGTAAATATAGATTAGGTAGATTAGGGAGAAGTTTGGCTTTCTTTGGAGCACAAGAGCAACGAGCGACACGGATTGGAAAGCTTGAAAGGAGCGGATTGCTTGGTGACTGAAGGGCTTTGACAGAGTTCCTTCTTATCCATTTATTTCCTCTATTATTGTAATCCATACATGTTGTCTTATTTGCTACTTGTATTTGGTTTATTAACTATGAACTGAATATTGGCTCTAAGGTTATAATGGATCCCTTTGTTATTTGAATTGATTATCTTTATCTCTTTGGTTGGCACCATATGATTTGGTTTAATATATTTGTGCTTTATGATTCTCGCTAAGACATTAGTGATGATTTTGGTAATCTGCATGATATCGACAGAAGAATTGTAGATTTACACATAAATATATTAGCATGTGATTGTGCATAAGTTGTGCGTAGAATAGACATATCTCTGTGCGCCACGTGCTGCCTGATAGAGAACTTATGCTTAAAATCCTTGTTATGATTAATTTGCATAGACATATGTAGGATTGCATCTAGCTTGGACGTTCTTTTCTATTCTATTCCCTTTAGGGTGGATCTGGAAAGGATATGTTTGTGCATACCTCGACAGAGGTGCATAGGCACATATGTGTTCTCGGTCGACAAATTGTCGTGGCCATTAAGACTAAAGAGAGAAAGGGTAGCTAGTTTGATGAAACATAACACGTCAGGTGTTCGACAGAATGCCTGTGTGGGGGTGAAGTTGTGACCTTAGCTTGTAATTCCTTAGATTTCCATTCGTTATCCATTTACTTGCTTTGTTAAGTAGTATAATTAGATTAATAACCCTTCCATTTACTGTTGTTCGAATAAGACTTTAGCGATAAACAATCGGTACTTGGTAAATATTAGTCATAGTTCCTCGTGGGTACGATACTCTACTTATCACTGTATTACTTGTTAGACCGCGTATACTTGCGCGTGTTTAGTGATCAGTTTTTTGACCAACAAGTTTTTGGCACCGTTGCCGGGGAACTATTATTCTAATATTGTCCAATATTGATTTAAATCAATTTAGTCTTACTTTGAACGTGTATATATTTACTTCTTTTATTTGTTTGATCTTCCTTTCTTTTTGTTTTTAAGTCTACAGATTATGGACGATAAATTTTATCAGTGGCCTTATGAGGGGACAACACAACCAAGCTCGGAAGAAGGACTCGAGAGATTACAACTTCAAATTGCTAATGCCTTGAGGTTTTTTGACAATCTCGAATGTCAATCCACTCAGAGTGCCAACTGTCAGGATCAAGCTGACTTTGAACCGATTCCCTACCATCCAAACTGCCAGGGTTATCCAAACTCATGGGACTACAGTCAAGAGCACTATTATGATCCGAATCATGCCTCTCAGTTTGACTATCTGTCTCCGGCGAATTATGAGTTGACGTCTCAACCCAATGAGAGCTTTTATGAGACCTCAGCACGAGAAGAAGAGAACCGGCTTAAGGAGCTTCTCACCGACTTTATTCAGAGAAATGAGGTTCGGATGGCAAGCCAAGAAGCCGCATTACACAGCCTTGAGAAGCAATTGGGGCAACTTGTCAATGCCATCACAAATCCACCGCAAGGCAATCTCCCGGTCGTAATTCATCTCGACGATGAAGTAGTAGAGCATTTCATGGTGGATACGCAAGGAAAATGCAGTGAGTCTCACACAGTTATTGAGGGAGACGTCATAGTGCAGGCTGGCCAGCCGGTGGAGTCTGAAGTTGGAGACACAAGGATCAACAGTGGTTGTATCGTCAATATTTATCTATAATCAGAAACCACGCTCCCGACTGTGGAAATCTGTGAGGGCCAAATAGAGCACAAAGAGCGCTTCCAATTAAATGAAATAAGCGAATTAGTGGATAATTTCAGTGGCGAAAGATTCTTTGTGCCGACGAATGACTGGATGGATGAAGGAACCGAAGATGATCCATCATCAATGTCTGCCAAAAATCCAAAGAAACTGACGAATAGGCGGCATGAGAAGGTCATTTTTGCTTATGAGCCAGATTGAACGGCATCGGTATAGTCAAGCCGACGACTTTAAAACAAGTGCTTGGTGGGGAGGCACCCCCATCTCGGTATAAATTCTATCAGTTTTCCTGTTGTTATATCAATTTTACTTTGTAGTCAGTTATTATATTGTTTGAAATAATGCATATTTGCTTCGTAGTGTTTTCTGTTATACCTCTTGGCAAGTACAAATAACAGACTGAAAAATCTCAGAAATTGACATCTCACGCCGCGGTGCCACCAAATTGCACTGTAAGCCGGACCGCGGCTCCGTCTTTGCGCCCCAGCGCCATAATTCGCACCCCAGCACCATGCTTAATTGCATATCATCTCTCCTCCGCGCCGCAGCGCCAACCAACATAGGGGCTCTTGCGCCGCGGCGCCATCAAATGGCAGCAGCTACTGCTAAATCGCGTCGCAGCGCAAATCAACAAAGGGGAGTCTGCGCCGCGCGCCGGCCGTGAGTTTTTGAGTTTAAAAGTGCAGATTTTGGTCAATTGCAAATCACTACACCCCTATTCTTCTCGGCAGTTTCAGCAACAAGTTCTTCACACCCCAACATCCTGAGCAATTGTTCGAGCAACACAACTGTGCAAACATTCCAGCCTTGTTTCTACCCCACAATTCACCATCGCTTCCCACAAGACCCCAAATCAGTCACCAAATCGTAAAAGGAGGTCAGTCAATCGAGGTTTTCCCACTGAAAGGTAATTGGGGATTCATTTACAGTTTGTTTGATTTTGATATCTGGGTTAGTCTGTCTTTGTTGATTGGTGTGATTTCCACTGCTGGAAATCTGGATTGAGCATTTACAAACAAAGGCTATCCAAGTTGGTTCTTAAGGATGCCCGCAAGGTGTTGGAGAAATTGTCTGAGCCAAAAATTTGACTGATTTGGGGCTGTTTAGCATTGAAATTATTGGGGTTATTCGAGCCTAAGTTTGGGGGAGTGTGTGCTTCAGTTTTCTACCAGTATTCAGACCAATTGTTTCAAATTCTGATATGGCACCAAAGAGGCAGCGACTCAGTGTCGAAGGGTCTTCTTCGTCCGCCGCGCCACCACCAATGGCTTGGGACACCACTAAGTTTATCAATGAGGTGGCTTGGAAGAAGTACAAAAGTTCATTCAGTGCGCGGAATCTGATTCCTGAGCAGGGGTTGAGGCTAGACAAGAAGGATGGTGAGCTAACCACCATGATACAAGAACGTAATTGGATCAACTTCACAAAACTGCCTGCGTCGGCCATAGTACCAGTGGTTCAGGAATTTTATGCTAATGCCAACCCCGAGGGTCCTGCTGTTATCCAAGTTCGGGGGGAAGTTAGTAGATTTTGGGAGCCAAGCCATCAATGAACTATTTGCGACACCCAATTATCAAGGTAGAGACTACCTAGAGCCGGGGATCCACAGCTATGATCTTGAGGATATTATTAGGCGACTTTGCAAGCCCAGGACTGCGTGGAAGAAAAATGATTACACAGGGGAAAAGACCAGTTTCCCAGCTTTCGCACTTGGTCGCTATGGGAAGGCATAGTTTAGCTTCATATGTGCAAACAAGATCCCGACTCGGCATCTGAGCGACGTGACGAAGGATAGGGCAATTTTGTTATTCGTCATTGTCACGGGTCTTAATGTGGATATTGGAGTGCTTATTCACAACTTCATTGTGAAGGCAATCAGGAGCAACATCGCTGCAGGTCTCCCTCATCCATCGTTGATCACCCGGCTGTGCACGCAAGCAAGCATTCAGTGGGGGCCAGAAGATATAGCCTCTCCACCCATGACAGTCATTGACCACGTGACCATGTCGCGCTTTACTGTGTGGGATGGGGCAGAGTCTCATGTCCGAGGCGAAGGCTACGGGCCACCTACAGCGCCGCCCCCTACAACAGAGCCAGAGCAGGCACAGACTTCAGATGCAGGCACAGCTGCACAGGGTCTATTGACTGACATCATGGCATTCCTGACCCTGCTGCACCAGAAACAGGATGCTGAAGCACAGAGACAGCGGAGGCACATTGCAGCAGTAGCTCAGAGACAGGAGATTGCTATGCAGTACCAGGCGGAGCTGGTGAACACCATGCAGAGCATCTACACTGATTATTATGGCGAGAATGTTGAGTTCATGCCATACCAGTTTCCAGAGATGCCTGTCTTCCTACCCTACCCTCCCCCATCACTGCCCGCCGAGGCTGATGAGGGCGAGACCGCTGCTGAGTGAGCTATTTCAGGGAAGCCCTCTCATATATGATTTCTTTATGCTTAGCAATGAGGGCATTGATCACCTCAGGTTTAGGGGTGCTTTTAGCCATTATCTATCTATTTATGTACTGCCATGTTAGGATTGCATACTTTAGACTTTATTATATTTTATTTCAGTATTGTGGTGCAGTCGTTTTGAACTGCGGATTTTTGTTGGATTTTTATTATTATGCCATGAACTGTTTTTGGTTTTCATTTTATTAATGCTTTGATTATTATAAGCATGTTTATGGTTTATAGCCATCTTTTTGGGGCTTTTACAAATTAGATGCTTGTGCCATTTGAATGGCCTTTTTATCCTATTTTGAGCTGCTATTTAGCAAGGGTATTATAGTTATTATTATTTTTTGATTGTGGTTGATGACGAGCGTCTAGTATCTATGCCTATCTCTTATAGTCGTGTCAAGCATGTATGAGCTATGGGTTGTTCAATTGATAAGTTTAGACTGTTATTGATCCATCCTTCTTAACACGCACCGACCAACTGTTTTTAACTAGTTATTTTTCAAATTTAGTTGGCGCATTTACTGCTTTGAGAATTTGTTCACTCTTATAAACTTTCATTTTTACAAGGTAATAAAAGACTTAGACGTTTATACAGTTTTGGATCTTGGACTCTAGCATGTTGACATTTAAAAAAAATGAATGAAAGTAGAATAAAAATAGAAAAAAAGAGTTTGTATCGAAAGTTTTGCGGTGGGTCGAGTTGGAGCGTAAAATGCACTTACCCATAAACGCAGGACTGATATCAAGATGGAGCATAAAATGAACTCGCTAAATAATCTTCGTTTGTGTTGTAAAATATTAGTTGGCTTATATTGATTATATGGCCTTTACTTCTCGAGTTATTAGATTCATAGGGGTGTTCTACACCTAGTGCCCTAAAGTAGTCTGGCTTGGGAGTCATTGATCAAAAGCTCAATCATGGGTAGTTCTGAATAGCCTAAGGTAATTAATTACTGTCCAAGTCTGATTTTATTATTTTCATGCTAGAGTCTTCTTTTGATCTTTTCATGCATTTACGTCTTATTCTTAATACTTGTTGAATGTTTAATTTGCGGAGTTTGCTCATTGGTTTTAGCAATCGACTGTGCGAGCTTATTCGAGTTATGATTAGTTATAACGGTTGGTCTCCACACACACACATAGAATGGATCGAATACAGTCTTATGCTTGAAATTGAATGAACCCCTATACATGTTTGTGTTTGCCCTATTCTCTGGGAGTGGATATGATCGAGCTTTGAAGCTATGTTACTACTTTATTGTTTTAGTTTTCTTTCGTATGTGTTGCATTATTAGTATTATTAGTGTTGTGTTAGTTAGTTTGCTCGAGGATAAGTAAAGGCTTAAGTTTGGGGGTATTTGATGAGTGGGATTTATACCCGCGAATTGGATACTTTATGACTTAAATAGTTGTCTGTTCTCATAGATTTTATATAGTTTTATATGATTATAGTGTTATCATGCTTAACTGATGTATTGCAGAGCTTTACAGTGCTTTTCCAGCTTAAAGGGGCAAAACGAGCATTTTTCTCACACTCGTGTCGCGGCGCCAACGCCAGGCTTAATGGCCGCGCCGCAGCGCCACCTGCCTGGGCCAGCTGACATCACCATGGCGCCGCAATGCCAATTATTTTATGCATACTCGCGCTGCAGTGCGAGCTCCATGTATTCCAAGCACATGTGGCGCCACAGCGCCAACAACAGCTTAATGGGTCGCGCCGCAACGCTACCTCCGGTGCCCAGACAGTGAATGCCTTGGTTTGACCTAGCGAAGGAAGGGAGGAGATATATAACAAAAGGAGCTTCTGCATCTCATAATATCTAATATCAGACATTATACATCATATAGCGTAGCTTAGATTAGTTTAGTTTTTCTTCTGTATTTCTCTCTCTAGTTCCTTTCTCATGTTTGTAAATATAGATTAGGTAGATTAGGGAGAAGTTTGGCTTTCTTTGGAGCACAAGAGCAACGAGCGACACGGATTGGAAAGCTTGAAAGGAGCGGATTGCTTGGTGACTGAAGGGCTTTGACAGAGTTCCTTCTTATCCATTTATTTCCTCTATTATTGTAATCCATACATGTTGTCTTATTTGCTACTTGTATTTGGTTTATTAACTATGAACTGAATATTGGCTCTAAGGTTATAATGGATCCCTTTGTTATTTGAATTGATTATCTTTATCTCTTTGGTTGGCACCATATGATTTGGTTTAATATATTTGTGCTTTATGATTCTCGCTAAGACATTAGTGATGATTTTGGTAATCTGCATGATATCGACAAAAGAATTGTAGATTTACACATAAATATATTAGCATGTGATTGTGCATAAGTTGTGCGTAGAATAGACATATCTCTGTGCGCCACGTGCTGCCTGATAGAGAACTTATGCTTAAATCCTTGTTATGATTAATTCGCATAGACATATGTAGGATTGCATCTAGCTTGGACGTTCTTTTCTATTCTATTCCCTTTAGGGTGGATCTGGAAAGGATATGTTTGTGCATACCTCGACAGAGGTGCATAGGCACATATGTGTTCTCGGTCGACAAATTGTCGTGGCCATTAAGACTAAAGAGAGAAAGGGTAGCTAGTTTGATGAAACATAACACGTCAGGTGTTCGACAGAATGCCTGTGTGGGGGTGAAGTTGTGACCTTAGCTTGTAATTCCTTAGATTTCCATTCGTTATCCATTTACTTGCTTTGTTAAGTAGTATAATTAGATTAATAACCCTTCCATTTACTGTTGTTCGAATAAGACTTTAGCGATAAACAATCGGTACTTGGTAAATATTAGTCATAGTTCCTCGTGGGTACGATACTCTACTTATCACTGTATTACTTGTTAGACCGCGTATACTTGCGCGTGTTTAGTGATCAATTTTTCGACCAACACTTTTATTAGCTCATCCGATTAAATGTTCATTTGACCATTTATCAATTTAATATTTTACAATTTTAGAATAATAATCATAAATTAAATTAGACTTTTATTTTTTAAAAGTCGAGATCTTACAAATATTAAATTGTTAGTGACCAATTAAATGGAATCCATACATATTATAAATATTAAATTAGGTGGACTAATGTATATGGATTATATGATGTGGGTACATAAATAATCCCTAATTTTCCCTAATATAGTAATAATTGTACATCAAAATTATATTTTTGGGAATTAAAGGAACCAAACTAAGAATTATAAACAAGTTACTGAGATATAAAATCATCAGTTGATCCAACAGTGGCCAAACAGTAATCTACACCCTATGTATGTAACTTCTAAGCTGTAATTAAAAGCTAGGAATAGGTGATCATTTCTAGGAAGATGGCTGATAAGGGTGGTTGATCAACTCTCTTGTATCCGTTATTTTCTCCTTCTACACCATGGATTTCAACTTCAGTGTAAACCCAAAATCCAGTCCACCATCCCTCTATATAAGGACAGTTTCATTTTTGTTTCCCGTTACTGAAAAATTTGTCTGCTAAATTCTAAGTTTGAGAGTGTGAGTTGCTGAGAAATTGAAGGAGTATAATCAGTGTGTTGAAGAATTCAATTAAGCTTCAAGGAGGTATAAGTTCTATTTTTGTGTTCTTGAATTGGGTCTTGAAATCTTTTGAAATTGTCTGTCAATTAGTATGATATAACATGCTATCAGTGTTTGTGAAGTATGTTTACATGTATGGAACCTGTAATGATGGATTTGAGCATGATTAAAGTAAAGGAATTGAAGTTTGGTTGATACTCTGCAAAACAGAGTGTCTTACTGCTGCTGGCCCAGGAAAGGCGCAGCTGTGCCCAGTTTATATTAGGGTGCAGCACAGCTGCGCCGAACCTCAAGACCAGATTCTGGTTTCTGTTATGCTAAGTTGTTGCTAACTTGATTCTATGACTTATATATGCATGAAAAGGAGGTATACCATGTTTTATAATGCTTTCTTATGTGGTATGAATTGCTCAACATGATTTAGTAGGAGATTTATAATGAAAACTTTAAGTTTTGAAAACAAACTTTGTTGAAACTCATGTTCTACAACTTTTGAGCTTGATGGTATATACACATGGCTGATTTCATACATAAATAAGTATGATTTATGATTTATAGTTCTTTTGTTCATAACCAACTTGTTAGGCTTTGTGTTAGAGAACTTTTCAAAGAAAAGCTTGACATATCAAAGCAAATATGCATGAATACTACATGATGTATGTTCTGATCTTGTGAAGATGTAAACATTACTTAACTATACATGATAAGAGCTTTAAAGATATTTTGTATGGGTTAAACCATATTGTCCAAGTTTAAAACTATTTCAAAAGCAAACTTGGATATTTTCAAACTAAGTTGCAATATTGTGTAAGTAGTTAAGTACTGAAGATAGAAGAGGAAATATATATGTTCATTGTGTCTCTAAACATGATTCTTATGTGATAGATATAATGACAATTAAACCAAGCATAAGTTTGAGCATGATTTAAAGTAATAAACAATGTTAATTGTGAACAAATAGTGTGAACACTTATGAGCATGTGTGGTACAAATTATGTGACCTTTTTATGTGAACATAAGGCTAATTAGTACACATGGTGATTACATGACCCTATTTGGGCTTGATTTCGTGAAAATCCTTAACTAAGACCATGTCATGTAAAAGTGAACGTAGAATGGTCTTATGCTTATGTAAAGTCCTCTAACATGTGTACGTGATAGTTATTAATGGCTTAGTATGTGAAGAAATTGACTGAAACCAGGAAAGCAGAAGCTTAACTCTGGTTAGGCTAAAGGACAGCGCAGTTGTGCCATCCCTAAGCCTAACCAGGGCGCAGCTGCTCCATCCTGCAGTCAGTTCTGTATTCTATTTATAATTTGAGGTTTGAGGCATGCTTATATGGTTACTTTAACATGTATTATATGACCAGTACACAATCCAATGTGTTAAGAAGCATGCTAAATGATTGAATCGAATGTCTAGTGAGTGATTATGAACTTTCAAAATGATAGTCCAAAAGATTTTTACAAACTATAAAGCAATGATAGAAACTATGTTTCTTGACTTTGAGATGTCTTATAAACTAATGTTGTGATATAAGTACACACGGTATGTGATGGAGTATGTAAAGAGTGTACAACTAAGTTAGACGTTTATATGTGCGTTTAAACTTACGTATATGAGCATATATAACTAATGAATATCCTATACGCATAACTATATTATGTTAGGATTTGAAAAGTGTTGATAAGCTATACTTTGGTAAACTACGCTTGAGGCAAGTACTCGAACCCTACTCTCTATTTAGCATTACTTGAGCTTGTACTATTATTGGTTGTACAAGTAAATTTTTGAAAGTATGATTCATATCTCATGACTTAATACTTCGTAGTGTAAGTGGTTTCAAACCTTGATTTTGAACGATAATTGTTCCTATATATACTATGAAAGAAAACTGTCTAAGCCATTGCTTCGGCTAGACTATTGATATTTGATCGAAAGATATCCAAACCAAATTAACTTGGTGCGGACTCTTATAACTGAGATGAACAACCCTCTTGGTAGGGGAATTATATATTTCTTGGGGAACCGACGTGCGCACATGAGATAGATTAAATGTTATGCATGACATAGGGTACTTTAGGCTAATCACATATTGTACTCGTTTTGTAAGATTATCAGTTTATTACTGTTAATTCTAGGAGAAGTTCATAGTCCGTAGTGACTACTCAGTATTCATTACTTTAAAATCTTACATTGATTAATTGTTGAATATTATTGATATTTTCTGTCCATAGCGACTATTGTTGATAATCATTGATACTTCTCGCTATCCTTGAACTATAATTATTGTTGTACCCTTGAGAAGCTAAAACTATATTAAGTACCCTTATTGCTATATTATTTTCTAGGCAAACTTGTTGCTCATTCTTGCTTCCCTAAAAACATTTAAGTTAAGGCAGAGCAAGGCGCGGCTCCTCAGGCATTGATAAGGGCAAGGGCAAAGCTACCGAGTAGTTTTCATTTAGTGGAGATTATTATATTCATGTAATGACATAATTTGTGTTATGTATTAGTTATATCTAAATTATGTTTAATTATGTTGGAGGTATGTAAGAGATGTTTAAGTTACGGACCCTTGGGACGAGAATAATTATGTTATAACAATGTAATTTATTTTATTATTCTGTTGTGTGAGATTTTGATTTGTTTTAGAGTTAGTACGTGACAACCAAATTTGAGACATGAGTGGTCTAAATTTGGGGGCGTCATAGGTATTGTGATTTGGTATATGTAGGGTATTTGGCGAACGTTTGTAGTAATTGTGTAGCTTACACACGAGGCAAGTTTCCTAACCCTTATTCTTATAGTGATTAAGTTTCTTGGTTCTACCTTGTTTACGATTATGTAAGCTCTTGTATTCTAATTCTTTTACATTGAGCAAGTTTCATATTCCTAACTTGAGATCGTTATGCAAGTTCCTAAAACTTTAATCTTCTTTTGAGCAAGTTCCTAACTTTTGTTTCATGCCATTCAAAGCATAAATTGTTCAAGTTCATTATCCCAAATGAGTTTTCCAATCTCTTTTGGATGTAATACTTCGTATATACATTGTCTATTCAATTGTATATTATTGACACTAAATCTTTGATATAAGTATCATTGTTCAAGCTTATATTATCGTGTTGAACCTTTGAATAGCAAATAAACCTTTATTGATTGGACTAATCCATAATTGATGAGTGTTCTAAAATTTTAGAATCACTGTTAAGTTATTCCAAACTAAACTTTCTTTAGTGCGGAAATCCTAAAGTCAAACTGAGATGAACCACCCTAATATAGGGGATTATGTACGCGTTAGCGTTTAGATGTTTGTGCACAATACATGGTATGCAGAGCTGATCCCCCTAAGTACAAAAGTAAAGGTCTGTATAGTCTAGTGACTGTTAAAGGTTGAAGTAGAAATACTTAATAACCTTGAGACATAGTTCATGGTATTAAAGACCCTCAAATATAATCTTGAACTTGTTTTCTATTTTTGATTCGTAGAACAAGTTCTCTATTATTCAGTATTCCTTGATTACCCTTATGTTACTGCTATTATCATTCTTTATATTAGTGAGCAATTGTTTGCTCACTCTTGCATTTAACACTGCAGCTAAAGTTGAGAAAGTTGATGAGCCGTCTTCTAGCAAAGGCAATGGCAAGATGTCCAAATGACGAAAACCTGTTTAATTTTATTTACTGAACATATGTTATGAGACTTTAATTATTTTGTGATGTATGCTACAGACTTATGAAATAGTTTAAGGTTAGATTACACGGGATTTGTTTTAAGTTAATGTAACCCTTTAATGGGGGAGATTATTATTTAAGTTGTTTAAATTATGTCTTTATCCTTGGTTATGGGTAGTTAGAAGTAATTGTTTTAGATAGTGAGCACCAAATCTTGTGGGAATGAAGTACCTGAATTTGGGGGTGTCACAGATATTCCATGATTTGATATCAAGTGCCCAAGGAATGCTACTTCCTCAAGCCAGAACTCGCATTTCTTTAACTTGGCATATAACTTGTTTTCACGAAGCTTTTGGAGTATCAGCCTCAAGTGTTGCTCATGATCTTCATGGCTTTTGGAGTATATGAGGATGTCATCAATAAAGACAACCATAAAATGATCTAAATATTCTTTGAATACTCGGTTCATCATATCCATGAAGGCAGTAGGAGCATTAGTCAATCCAAAAGACATGACTAGGAATTCATAATGCCCGTACCGAGTTCTGAAAGCAGTCTTTGGAATGTCATCAGTTTTAATCTTTAACTGATGATATCCGGAATGAAGATCGATCTTTGAAAAGAATTTAGCACCTTGCAACTGGTCAAACAGGTCATCAATGCGAGGTAACGGGTACCTATTTTTGATGGTGACATGATTCAACTCCCGATAGTCAATGCAAAGTCGCATACTCCCATCTTTCTTCTTTACGAATAGAACATGAGCACCCCAAGGAGACATACTAGGACGAATGAAACCGATGTCTAACAATTCCTGTAGTTGGGTTTTTAACTCCTGAAGTTTAATAGGAGCCATTCGATATGGGGTTTTGGAAATGGGTTTTGTACCGGGTTCAAGGTCAATACAAAACTCGATTTCACGCTCTGGGGGTAGACCAGAAATTTCTTCAGGGAATACATCAGAAAATTTATTAACAATAAAAATATCATTCAAATCTGACGTATTTTTGTTTAAATTCGTGACAGGGGCTAAGAAAGCTTGACATCCATTTTTTAATAAACGAATGGCTTTATGGCTTGATATGACAGTGATTGACTTTAGTGGTTTGGTTGCTTGAATTCGCATAATAGGTTGGTTAGGAATATGAAAGCTAACAACCTTACGAAAATAATCAATTTTAGCATGATGAGTAGTTAACCAATCGATCCCTAAAATCACATCAAATGCAAGTATTTTCAAAGAGATAAGATCGACAGGTAATATGAGGGTGCCGATTTGAATCAAACAAGATTTATAAACAGTGGATGTAATGAAGGTTTCTCCCAACGGAGTTTCAACAGATAAGTCAAAGTCTAATTTCTCTGGAGTCAAATTTAAACGTTGAGCACAAGTAGGTGAAATAAAAGAATGGGTAGAATCGGTGTCAAATAAGGTATAGATTTTGCAAGAGTTTATGATTAGCTTACCCGTGATAACCTCGGTCGAGTTCCTCACTTTTTGGGAGGTTACGAAAAACGCTCTCCCTTGAACTGCCGGTTTTGACTTGTCTGGAACAGCCTTTGGTGTCTCCATCCCAGCTGGACTTAACTTCACTACAAAACAAAATCGAGCTAGGTGACATTCTCTTCCCTAATAAAGAATATTATGACTAAGATAATGTAGAATAAATTATCCTTAGCCTTCAACAGTGTAAAAACTGATAGAATACAATAGACAACAAGTTTAACTGCAACGGAACAAGCAATCCATTAGAAGAGTCAAGTAGAGCATGATGTCTACTATCTTTTATGATTTAAAAATTCATCATCAATATTTTATCTCTATAACACATCTCAATAAATAATCCACATCACTAAATTATCCATGCAATACGGGCCAAGGATATTCATTAGTATCACATCCACAAATCATCTATGCACTATAGGCCAAGGATATTCGTTATTATCATCATTGGTCACGATCATGCCAAACAACTGTCCATCAATGCACTACGGGCCAATGAGGACTTTTACCACATCATTGGTAACATTACAGGTCATGATTATACCGATACATAATTCCTGGTCATAATCATACCAATCAACAGTCCATCTATGCACTACGGGCCAAAGATGAATTTCATCATAATATAAGCATGAGGATGATGACAATGATATAAGAATTCAATTAAGTGAGATCAATGATAAATTTTAAAGATTTATAATTCAATTTATCTAGAGTTTAAGAATATCCAAATTGTCAACATGATAACTATTTTGTGGAGTAAAATTCAAGAATAATATTCATGTATCAAAAATAATTTGGACAGAAAAGAAATCAATTTTTATCGTGAATAGTACCCCGGGTGAATAGTTGTTGGGTAAAATCTAGTTACGCACAATACACAAGTATACGTGGTCAACAAGTAATAAAGTGAAAGTAGAGTATCGTTCCCACGAGGAATTATTAATACAAATTATCAAATACTAACTCTTAACCAAACTAATTTTATTTAAACAATCAATTTAATGTTATAAATTAAATTATTTAATTAAACTAATTCTAATTACCACTAATTAAAAATCAGATTATGGAGATTTAAGATCACAACTTCCCTTATTGCTTCACTTAAATTAATACACTTCTTATCAATTATGCTCACTATTATGAATTGTTAATCAAGAATACATAAGTAAATATGACCATCTCTCAATGCATCAAACTCAAATCAACTTAAATCAACAGATGATAGAATTAAGAAGAACACCCTAATTAACTAATTCACTATATCTCTATGTGAATTACAATTAAAGATGATTTTAAGCACAAGTTCTTTTTTAGATTACATGCGATGTATAGGTATATCTCTATCCTATACATAAATTATGAATTCCAACGCCATGCAGAAAACACAATCGCATGCTATTATGATCAGATCTAAATCTATAATTCATCTCTCGATTTCATATAGATTATCACGGTAATTGTTAGCTACGCAATTAAGCAATAAATACAAACCATAATAGACAATCCAAGAATAATCACAATAATTAATAGAGAAGCATATTAAAAATAAACTATGCAATAAGTTCCATTGTAATCTTAAACAAAAGATTTAATTCATGATTAATGAATTAAAACCAAGAATCCACAACTGAATAAACATTAAAAGACAAAAATAAGAGTAGAGTGAAGAATAAATCTGTTGTCAGCCAATCTCCATATTCCTCAAGCTCCTGCTCTTGATCTTTAATGGTCTCCAAGTTGCTTCAATCTCCAAAACTAATAAGAACTAGGGTTTTGTCCTAATCTACTCTACTCTAATCTAATGGAATCCTCCCTCTTCAGGCTCTGTAATAACTAATAAAAAGATGCCCAACATAATCCTAATCCATGCCAAACTGTTCCAACCACGCGGCTGCAGAATTAGACTTGAAGTAAAACACATTCTCTTTCCCCGTACCCCCGCCCCGGCGGGCATTTTTTTACTGATGAGGCCCGCCCCGGCGGGGGGTGCTACTGTAATTGATCTTGTACCCCCGCCCCGGTGGGGGTTTCTGTTTGGAATAAGTATGTGAATGATATTCCTATTTATATATGATTTGATTCTGATATACATGAATGAATATGCAAGTATGCTTGCATTAAGAAAAGCTGTAAAGTCCTTTGATAGATAATAGAAACATATGTACAAGGACTTAGAATGAATTAGTCAAATATGTTAGGTTGATCCTACAAAACCAAAATAGCTTTGTAAAGTCCTTAAAAAGAAATGATGTACAAGGACTATAAATATAGAAAGATCAAGCTTGTTAGGTTGATATTATAATGTAATAGATATGATTGTCTGATTGTTGAGCACTGCACCAGAAATTATAGTCTGCCAGGAGTGTCAAGGAAAACTCGAGAACTATCAAGGCAGAATTATAGTCTACAAGATAGTAGATCTCAGAGTTCGTAGACTTCAAGGAGAGACGAGGAAGGATCATAGTGTGTCGAGAAGAACTTCCTCGGAATCGTAGTCTGCTGAGGAAGCTATGTTCAAAATCGTAGAGACAGCCTGTCTAAGAGCCGATCGAACATCTGTCGAAGCCATGTCAAGAATTGTAGACCACTCTCAAAGTCATAGAGTTTACTGATCATATCAGAGGCAGAGATCATAGTCGAGCCAGATTAGATGAAGACAACAAGCATAAAGACAGAAATCGTAGAGTGTCAAGATCTGATCTCGGAGTCGTAGTGTTTGCACAACTAAAGCTAAATCGTAGAGTGCAGAACTAAGGATTCAACAGAGGTGCTCACAACGCCAAGGCAGAATCGTAGAGTAAACACGACTCTCAACAAATGAGCACTCCCAAAATATCCAAAGTATGAAGCCTCTGCTCTGAGCTGAAAAGATACATTCCACCTAAATAAAAACTAGAGAGCACTCAACGAATGACATGCAAGCTAACAGAAGATCTAAGCATCAACCCAATCAACATCCAGATTGAGTTGTGAAGCCATTCAAGATGAAGTCTTCCACAAGTTGATCAGAAGAAGACTTCAGTAAAAGTAACTGACTAAGGAAAGTCAGCATGTGCAGTAGCTGTCAAAAGAACAGAAGACAACGATCTTGGGATTAACCAGGATCGCAGTGTTTGCCAAACAAAGCAGGAACTGATGAAGTGTACACAGAGATACTGGTCAGTTTATGAAGAATAATGCTAGAGTGATTAAGCATGGGTCAATCCATTGATGATAAGTGAACGGGAGATCACAAGGAGAAAGCGAGTTGGGCATGCCACAAATTTGATGTGTCTTGCTATTCAAAAGAGACCAGAACAAGGAGTCAAGCTATCAGTCCCTGAGATCAGTCGAGGCAAACAGAAGTGTTGAAGCACTGCACAAGAAAAGGAAGAGGTGTTCTACATTGAAGATACAATGAACACTCCTCAGGATCGTAGTGTTATCTCCATATGTCAATGAGCAACTTTTAACAAGACACACTACGATCAAGTCCATGAACACTTGCATCAGAATCGTAGAGTTCGGTCATTTGAAGATTGAAGCATTAGCAACGGTTCAATCTGAAGATTGATATTCTAACATTGTTGTGTGAGAGCATCGATGCAAAAGGACAACTTCTGATGTTCTAATTGAGAAATCCGAATGGAGAAATAAAGTTGACTACCTGGCTGAGACATCAAAGTGACATCTCTGACGGGGTAGGTGAAACAATAGACTGCAATGTTAGAAAGATGAAAAAGGGGATGCCATGTCACATCTGCAGTCTACATCAAATAACTCGAGATCTACGAAGTAATTCAAATAGCTTTCAATGGCTATATTCCAACGGGAAGATTGGGAATGAGTATATATCAGCCAGAGCTTCAAAGATCAAGTTTTGCTGAGTTGAAGGATCGTTGAGTTGTTGGAATGCTATAGTTCCACCAGAGCTAAATAGAACAACTCTCAGTGACAGTGAGACTACAAAGGTGGAAGTGAAGCAGCTTTAAAGAAGGACTTGAACAGACTAAAGCTTCACTCAACAAAAATGCCACTGAAGATGGCAGCTAAGCTGAGAGCCGAGAAGGCCAAGAAGATAGCATTCAAAAAAGTGACAGAGCATAAAGAATATCCAAAGAGCCACTCTATGAATCACCATGAACCAAAAGCTAAAACAGAACAGATGTAGAACCATGTCTGCAAACCATTTAAGAAGGGTTCAGGGAATACTAAGTGGCAGACGAAGTATACCAAAAGCTTAAACACTTAGCAAACCCATATGGTGATGGTGCACAACTGACATCGGATGAAGATGAGCTGAACAATGTAAAGATCAGCTGCACCAGAGAAGATGTGGTCCAGACTCTAAGCAGAATGTAAAGAGGACCACGCCAAGCTGTTAAATACAAAAGATGTTCAAGCTTAAAGACATCTTAGCAGCAAGGTACCAACAACAACAACTACACCAATAAGTAGCCAGGGCCTGAGGGGTCCTTGTCCGGAGGGACTAAATGAAGTTCCAAGCCTGCTGGGCTTGAAGAGTTCCTAGGGAACTCGTGGAGTTCTAAGCCTACTGAGCTTGAAGTGTTCTTAGTGAACTGCAGTTTCAAGGCTGCTGGCCTTGAAGGAATCTTAGTGATTCAGGGTGCTGCCCTTCCTCAGTGGAAATCCTGCTAGTTAAAGCAGAAGAGTGGATTAGGAACTTGAGTCTCTGAACCACATAAAATCCCTTGTGTCATTTACTTTCCTCAGTCATTTACTTTCTGTCATTTACATTATGTACCTAACTGCTATAAATGCTATGTATGTATTAACTGCTTACAACTTAACTAACTCTACAAACAATGTATGTATGTTCATGAATATATCAATGAAGGGGATCTTTTACTTATTCCGCTATGCTTGAAAAGATTCTTATGTTTGTCATATGCTAAGTCATTAGCAATACAAAGTAAACGAGAAAAGTATTTGAATTTAAAAGGATCTATTCAACCCTCCTCACCTTTTAGATCTATTGTGTGCCTACTGGGAACTAACAATTGGTATCAGAGCAGGTTCTCATGCTATATTCAAAAGCTAATCGCTTTGGGTCTGATCCTAGGCACAAAAATTGTTCAAAACTAAGTTTAATAGTAAGTCACTTATAAATGCAGATGAGCTCACACGTTGGAAATATTGTGTACAGGGTAAATGTGTATATACGCCTGAAGCTGCTCAGATTGGTCCATATTCTTAAATGTCATAACAACAAGACCAATCCTTTCCCACAGTCAATCTTGTAGTCTAAAGACCAGATATGGAAGCTCATGAGGCATCAACAGCAAAGAGTCAAGCATCCACTAGTCTGAAAGATGAAAAGGTCATATATGCTAAGAAGTACTTATCCAGAAAAGAAAGAAGAATTTCTCAAATATGTATTTGGCTAACTAGCAGCTGGATGTGAACCATGAGGACTCAAGGTTGTCAAATATCTAAAGATGCCAAGATTCTCTGAGCCTACATCTTCAAGACTATGACTGATTGATTAAAGGACAACTGGAGCAACAAGCTATCAGGAGTGAATGAAAAATTATGCACATCAATGCCTAACCTCATTATATTAAGATAAATGTCTGTCAAGAAATTGACAGTGGAAAGGTACGGTTCCTCATCAAAATAAATGTGTACATCATGTTGCATCACCTTATGCAATATAACAGTATTCTATCAAGAGACCATACTTTACCTAAAAAGGGGAAGAGAGAAAGTACATTGAGGTTGGAAAATCTAATGCTAATAAACTTTCTCTCCATCCAAGTTTTAGGTTGATGATTACATCTTGAAAGAAGTCTGCAATAGGTCATAAGCATATCAAGATTTAATTTATCTTAAGTGGAATAATCTTTGCTGATAGGTTAGTATGTATGTACAAACCTATGTTCTAGGTTTTTGATAATACATAGAGTATGATCAGTTCTACAAGAGTATCTTGAAGATTCATAGAAACTGATCACCTCCATGAATCAACCAGAGACAAATAAGAGATAAAGTTGATTCTCACTCTGTGAACATTTAAACTCTATGAACATAACCAAACAAATGATGAAACCATCAAAGAAAAAGAGTATTTTATTAAAATGGTTAATCTTACACACACTCATCATCATGCATCTTAAAATGTCATATCTAAATTGGATACATGCATGAATATGATTGTTGGTGATCAATATGATAAAAATTCAAATATATGAGGAATAAGGATTTTGAAAACTAACCTGGCAGGACCCATTTAACCATGGGTACCAAAAATAGAAATTTATCTAACCTGCAGGTACTTGGTCTATCTGACCACACTAAGGAATGCTGAAGCAAATGACTTCAGTCAAGAAGATTTAACCAGCTGGAGGCTTAAGACATTTCAGAAATATTTCTGATAAAATCCTTATTTGTCAAAACATGTCCGTGAAGACTTGCTGAGCTAACATGAATGAAGCTCACATGGTTGCTGATCTCCATATGGAAGTAGACCATTCACCCTAAGATAAAAAGGGTCTTATATGCTCAATCATCCAAAGCACATCATCTGAAAATAACCCTCGAGAAACTCATTATAGAGGCAGAACTCCACAAGTACGAACTGTCAAAGAAGACTATGTTCGTAGATCTGTCAAACTATCGTAGAGTGATCAGTCCTGAAGATATCTATTTCTATGATCCAAGGAGATTTAAATGACTGTGATGACTTCAGTCAGAAGGAGATATGCAAGGCTGCCTTCTGATGCGTATGAACAAGAAGAACTCATACCTCCTTGAGAAGATAGTATCGACTATGGGGGAGCAGAAATCTGTTAAGGAACAACAGCACTGAAAGTATAAGAAATACATTATGAAGTAATATACCAATTAGAAAGTCCTAAAACTTTGTGGCTGATGAACCAAATGAAGATCCATAGTCAGTAGGAACGTCTCAAAACGTGCTACTGATAACCTTGTCAACCACCCAACTCAAAATCGTGGAGCGCCTACGATCAAATATATGATCATAGTGTAAGAGTAAGAGGACACCACGATTATAGCCAAATGCAAATGTCTAAAGTTGGTAGATGGACTCCCCAGCAGAAAAGATTAAAATGAGATATCAGTTCTAATCAAGTCTAAAGCTCTTCTTCTGGTAAGCGCCTCAGGGACAAACCTGACCCTTAGTTCACTCTAAGAGGTTGGCCCTTCCTGAGATACCTTAACCCAGAAGGAATGCTTAGTCAAGTTCATCTCAAGGACCAGAACAGATGACGATCGTAAAGTAGATTCTGAAGTGAACTCGATGATCATAGTGTAACCTCAACGATCGTAGAGTAGGCTCGACGATTGTAGTCTTTCCAAAAGATACACTAGCTCATAGGGGAGCTTGGAAGAACTAGACACATGCCTAACTATTCAGATCGTGTGAAGATAAGTTCGAATACAGTTTGGAAAGATGCTCTGCAAACTCACCTTAGAATTTCAATGCCCAAACTATCTCAGAGTACATTAGTGGTTAAGCCATGCACTTCAAGACGAGGATTAGTGTCAAATCATCCATTGAAGCATCTCTCAGAAGACGATCGTTGAGTCAACAAAGAAAATCATAGAGTCTATAGCTACCTCACCAAGCTAATCTACGTACTGAAAAGGTCAACGGTCAAACGACGTTAGTAATGCTTATTCTCTTAAAAGAAAATTAAAACTAAAAAATTGTTCAGTTTATGGGGAGTTACAGTTTCTTACTGGGCATCATGCAACCAATGATTGGTTGACACATCACAATTTATGCAGAGTCAAAAGGAATTGTCATAAAGACAAATTCAAAATCTCCAAACAGTTATCAGAAGCTATCGAACCTCTCTCCCTCCCTTTTTTAAATCCTAAAATCCTCTTCAAAGCCTGAATCCATTAAACCTCTAGATTCGCCCAAATCGTATTCAACTATCTCTCATACGAAGTTTGAAACTAAATACCCATATACTTTGAACCCTCAAAATGGAAGAATGGCGTGTTATAACCGGAATCCAACTCGGCTTCAAAAAGTTTGAAAGATCATAAAAGAAGTTCAAGGATATACTTGAGCTTGCAAATAATGCTGGATTTTCTTAGTGTTTGGAAGCTAACACTCTGGTCTATACTGAGCTAGTAAAGCAATTTTACTCAAATGCAACGATAGAATCTGGGCTTCAGTCCATAAAGTTCAAAGGAGTAAGCCTGAAGATAAGGGCATCAGACATCAACCAATGTCTAGGGTTTCCCGACCAAGGTCTGATAAATCTCGAGGAAGTTGACATTGAAGAAGGCAAGAAGTTAATGCGTTACAAGAGGAATGTAAATCTGAAGGATATGAAGAAGAAGGAGTTTCCTGAAGAGTTTGAATTTCTGGCTGAGATTACAGGAAAATGCATCTTATGCAAGGACACTGCACATGATACTGTCAATGATCTGCAATTGAGAGTTATGACCGCAATCGTCATGAAGCAGCAGATGAACTTCAGAGCCCTTATAATTGATTCGTTGACTAAATGACTGGAAAAGGCTAAGATGAAGAAGTCTACAGATAAACCACTCACAAAGGTTTTTCATGGAAGATTCTTGAGCATTGTACTAAAGAAGAAACTGAAAAGCAAGATAAAGGATGATGAGGGAGAACCACTTAATGTTCATAAAGTGATGTCCTCTCAGCTGTTTGAAAATTGGAAGAAAAATCCTAAGGAAAATAAGAGGCTAATAACTTTTGGTAGCAGCAGCAAGGTTTCGGTAAAGAAGAGAAAGGCACAAGAGGTGGGAAGCAAACTATCTCAATCTGATGACTCTGTACCTGTAGCAGTCACTCAAGCAAAGAAGAAATCCAAGAGTGTGAAGAATACAGAGGCTCCACCAAGCAGTCTCTCTACTGACAAAAAGAGACATGGAGTAGGAGAAGAAAAAGCATCAACTGCAGAAACCCTAAAAAGGAGAAGGAGTAACAGATTACTCCAAGAGCCATCCAAGAAGAAAGCAAAGGTGATAAAGAAGTCAGTCCCAGTTCCCCAAGAAAGTCTATCTACCAAAGAAGAGAACGTAGAGTTAGAAGATGAGAAGGTAACTGAAAGCCTCAAGAATGAACCCTCAAAGAGTAAGTCCATCAGTGAAGAAGAAGTCGAATTTGTGAAAGGAATAACTAAATCTGACAGTGAAGAAGAATGTACAAGTCCTATGGCTAACAATCAGAGCAATAACTTTGCTGCTGAAGAAAGTTTGAGAGCTGAAACAATTGCATCTCCTACTGCTAAAGTCCCAACAAGTTCATCTGATGGGTCGAAAGATGTTGAATCCAAAGAAGAAGGACTTGCCCCCATTGTTGCTGAACATCAAGGAAGCTTATCTGATGATACAAAGGCTTCAAATTCTGAAGAAGAAAAAGAGTCTGAAACTCCTATAGATGAACCTCCAAGGAGAAGAAAGAGCAACAGACTGCTTGCTAAGTCTATCCCAAAGAAGAAAGGAGAATATTCTACTGCTTCTGAGTTAAACTGAGTGATGATAAGTCTGAATCCAAGGAAGAAGATACTGAAGAAGGTACTAGTGATGAGAATCAACATGAAGGATTCACTGATGAATCAGATGAAAGAAGTCAGCATGATTCAAGCTCAGAAGGTGAAGAGATGGAAAAAGATTCTATTTCTACAAATCAGGAATCAACAGATTATCCTGTTCTCTCTCCAGCAAGAATTCGCAGAAAAATAGTGGTGGAAGTTTCTGATGAACCACCTATTGTACCACCAGAAAGATGGATAAGCTATGAAAATGAATAACTCAAAGTTGTAAGGATGACTGCATACGATATGTTTTACAACTGGAATAACATGGAGTTAGACTGCACTACAATTCTGTACAATACTGATGATCTTCTGATGAAATGGTTCTTCCCATGAATGCCCTGGTTAAAGGCATATACTAAAAAGGATGGAAGTTACTTCAACTGTGTTACTCACAATTTTTAAACTTGGAGCTGGTGTCATAGAACTTTCCAAGGGTAAAGAAGTTTGCAACTAAGATGATCAAAGACCAATCTCACTTCAAAGTCTATCGACATACTGGTAACCACTACATTCCCTACGATTGTAGAGTGAGTTCAGATGGCAGAAGGGTTATGCCCAAGTATATGATCGTAGAGTCCATTCACTCTACCATTGAAGATTATCAAGTTCAGTTTGAGAAGCTTCCCTCTGTCCAAGCATAATTTTCTGATATTCCTTCATCCTCCAACAATGATTAGCACTCAACGATTTATCAAATTCTCATTGCTTTCGAAAAACTGTTCGAGAATGAAAATCGTAGAGTTCACTCTGATGCTCAACAAGAGTCTGCCCAACCAGATGATCAAACTCCTACGGAGTAGGACTTATTGAATAATTCTGATGAGTTGTTTGAGAAGATATCTATCATCACTGAAGAGGCAAAGATGTTGACAGAAGCAGGAGATAATGCGGTTCAAGACATACTCCAAGCCACTATGTCTGATATATCTCTCAAAACTAAAGAAAGAGATCAAATCTATCTGAAGGCTATGAATGATCAGAAGGAAGAAGCTCTACGAGCACACAAAGCTAATGAAGAGGAAATCTTATCCCTCTCTGACAAGATTGATAATCTGAATCAGTCTCTCTCCCTATAACTTGAGTTGAGCCAACAAGAACTCGAGATTGAGGTTGGTAACCCATCTTACCTCATGGAGCAACTTATGTCAAAAATGGAGCAGCTTTCACAAGTGATTAATGACAAAAAGGGGGAGAAAAAGAGACATAGGAAGAAGCACTTAAGGAGGAGCAAGGAGAACAAAAGAAAAGAAGACAAGAAGGCCAAGAGAAAGGCAAAGGAACAAAAGAAGAAGATGGTAGCAGCAGAAGCAGAATCATCATCTGAGGGGGAGCCAAAGGATGATGATCCCATGAACATAGAATCTGATGGGGAGCAGAGAAAATAAATGAAGTCACCACCCAAGGGGGAGCAGGAGCAAAAAGATCAAACAGATAAGTAGCTGATCAACAGACATCCTGGAGACACACATGGAGCCTAAAAGGTATATCTCTATCTAGTTAAATATGTTCTCGATCCAGGATGTAAAGTGTCGTAGTTTATGTAATTCCATATTATTATTAATGACATTCATGATTATTTGTTTTAGAAATACAGCTGCTCACTGTATATAAGATTCATTCATCTCATGCATATGCACTACTTATTTTTGTCATAATCAAATAGGGGAAGATTGTTAGAAATAAGCATGTGAATGATATTCCTATTTATATATGATTTGATTATGATATACATGAATGAATATGAAAGTATACTTGCATTAAGAAAAGTTGTAAAGTCCTTTGATAGATAATAGGAGCATATGTACAAGGACTTAGAATGAATTGATTAAATATGTTAGCTTGATCCTACATAAGCAAAACAGCTTTGTAAAGTCCTTAAAAAGAAATGATGTACAAGGACTATAAATATAGAAAGATCAATCTTGTAAGGTTGATCTTATAATGTAATAGATAAGCTTGTCTGATCGTCTAGCACTGTACCCAAAATCGTAGTCTGCCAAGAGAGTCAAGGAAAACTCGAGAACTATCAAGGCAGAATCGTAGTCTGCAAGACAGTAGATCTCGGAGTTCGTAGAATGCCAGGAGAGACGAGGAAGGATCGTAGTGTGTTGAGAAGAACTTCCTCGGAGCCGTAGTCTGCTGAGGAAGCCATGTTCAGAATCGTAGAGACAACATGTCTAAGAGTCGACTGAGCATCTGTCGAAGCCAAGTCAAGAATCGTAGACCACACACAGAGTCATAAAGTCTACAGATCATATCAGAGGTAGAGATCGTAGTTGAGCCAGATCAGATGAAGACAACAAGCATAAAGATAGAAATCATATAGTGTCAAGATCTGATCTCGGAGTCGTAGTGTCTACACAACCAAAGCTAAATTGTAGAGTGCAGAACTAAGGCTTCAACAGAGGTGCTCACAACGCCAAGGTAGAATCGTAGAGTAAATATGATTCTCAACAAATAAGTACTCCCAGAATATCCAAAGTATGAAGCCTCTGGTCTGAGTTTCAAAGATACATTCCACCTAAAGGAAACCAGAGAGCACTCAACGAATGGCATGCAAGCTAACAGAAGATCTAAGCACCAACCCAATCAACATCCAGATTGAGTTGTGAAGCCATTCAAGATGAAGTATTCCACAAGTTGATCAGAAGAAGACTTCAGTAAAAGTATCTGACTAAGGAAAGTCAGCAAGTACAGTAGCTGTCAAAAGAATAGAAGACAACGATCTTGGGATTTTCCAGGATCGTAGTGTTTGCCAAACAAAGCAGGAACTGATGAAGTGTACACAGAGATACTGGTCAGCTTATGAAGAATAAGGCTAAAGTGATTAACCATGGGTCAGTCCATTGATGATAAGTGAACAGGAGATCACAAGGGAAAGCGAGCTGGGCATGCCAAAAATTTGATGTGTCTTGCTATTCAGAAGAGACCAGAACAAGGAGTCAAGCTATCAGTCCCTGAGATCAGTCGAGGCAAACAGAAGTGTTGAAGCACTACACAAGAAAAGGAAGAGGTGTTCTATATTGAAGATCCAATGAACACTCCTCAGGATCATAGTGTTGTCTCAATTTGTCAATGGGCAACATTCAACAAGACATACTACAATCAGGTCCAAGAACACCTGCATCAGAATTGTAGAGTTTGGTCATTTGAAGATTGAAGCATTGGCAACGGTTCAATCTAAAGACTGATATTCGAACATTGTTGTGTGAGAGCTTCGATGCAAAATGATAACTTCTGATGTTCTAATCGAGAAATCAGAAAGGAGAAATAAAGTTGACTACCTGCCCGAGACATCAAAGTGACATCTCTGACGGTGTAGGTGAAACAGTAGACTGCAGTGTCAGAAAGATGAAAAAGGGGATGTCATGTCACATTTGCAGTCTACATCAAATAACTCGAGATCTACGAAGCAATTCAAATAGCTTTCAATGGCTATATTCTAACGGGAAGATTAAGAAGGAGTATATATCAACCAGAGCTTCAAAGACCAAGTGTTGCTGAGTTGAAGGATCGTTGAGTTGTTGGAATACTATAGTTCCACCAGAGCTAAACAGAACAAGTCTTAGTGACAGTGAGACTACAAAGGTGGAAGTGAAATAGCGTTAAAGAAGGACAGACTAAAGCTTCACTCAACAAAGATGAGAATGCCACTGAAGATGGCAGCTAAGCTGAGAGCCGAGAAGGCCAAGAAGATAGCATTCAGAAAAGTGGCAGAGCACAAAGAAGATCCAAAGAGCCACTCTACGAATCACCATGAACCAAAAGCTGAAACAGAACAGATGCAGAACCATGTCTGCAAACCATTCAAGAAGGGTTCAAGGAATACTAAGTGCCAGACGAAGTCTACCTAAAGCTTAAACACTTAGCAAACCCATATGGCGATGGTGCACAGCTGACATCGGATGAAGATGAGCTGAACAGTGTGAAGATTATCTACACCAGAGAAGATGTGGTCCAGACTCTAAGCAGAATGTAAAGAGGACCACGCCAAGCTGCTAAGTACAGAAGATGTTCAAGCTTAAAGACATCTTAGCAGTAAGGCACCAACAACAACAACTACACCAACAAGTAGCCAGGGCCTGAGGAGTCCTTGTCCGGAGGGACTAAATGAAGTTTCAAGTCTGCTGGGCTTGAAGAGTTCTTAGTGAACTGGAGTTCCAAGGCTGCTAGCCTTGAAAGAATCTTAGTGATTCAGGGTTCTGCCCTTCCTTAGTGGAAATCCTGCTAGTTAAAGCAGAAGAGTGGATTAGGAGCTTAAGTCTCTGAACCACTTAAAATCCATTGTGTCTTTTACATTCTGTCATTTACTTTCTATCATTTACATTATGTACCTAACTGCTATAAATGCTATGTATGTATTAACTGCTTACGACTTAACTAACTCTACGAACAATATATGTATGTTCATGAATATATCAATGAAGGGGATCTTTTACTTATTCCACGATGCTTGAAAAGATTCTTATGTTTATCTTATGCTAAGTCATTAGCAATACAAAATAAACGAGAAAAGTATATGAAATTAAACGGATCTATTCAACCTCTCCCTTCTAGATCTATTATGTGCCTACTGGGTACTAACAGTTTCCTTTGTAAATATGCCCGCCCCGATGGGGTGTATTTCTGCAGTTGTGCTTTTTGCTCATTTTGTTGCCAAGTCTTGCCGTAATGTCGCCATTATACCACCATGCCACGTATTTCCCTCCTAAACATAAAACAAACACAAAATAAGTAAAAATAAATATAAATAGACAGGATCAACACTACTTAAGTTCAAATCAGAAGTCGATTCGTAGGTATGGAACACACTCATTAAACTCCCCTAAACTTAAATCATGCTAGTCCTCGAGCACAAAATAAAACATAATACAATGCAATAGAATGCAACTAATCTACATGCCTACGAATCCAGCAGTAATGACGGAAAGAAGTCTAGTTAACCGGCCTCAAAGAAATCAAGTAAACATGATAATACATCATATTAAAATAAATCTGTAATTTCCTAATCAATCATCAAATCTTAAACTGTTATCACTGATATGGTGTGTATGTGCTTAACAACAATGTTAACTAATATAAAATTAAATTTAACACATAATAGGTCTCTTTGAAGGCATCATACAGTGTAAACTCAAGAAATCCAAAAATAAGCTAAATCCGACTAACATCAAATAGTTACCGGTATCGAGGGTCAACATGGGATACTTATGCTTTATTTTTCAATTACGGGGCTTTTTGCTCTCTTCCCGTTTTATTCTTTTCATATATATATATAGTTCTCATGGTTGTGCAATGTCTAATTCCCTTAGGCTTTTCAATGCTACCTTAACGAGCTTTCGACCAACGACTCCCAAACCATTTAAGGCCTTGGGGCGCTAGGTGTAAAGACAATCCCCTTGGGCTTACTTTCTCAAGTAACAAAGGCCACAAAACTAAACTAGCCACGGTGTTTATTCATATTTTTTATATTTATAGCTTATATATCCCAAATTTTCTCCCAAACTTAAGTTCTTATCTAATTGTAGCCATCACTACCTATCCATGAGTTCCTTTCATTCAAACTAACATTATCCTTAAGAATTCTATCATGTGCCCATTAAGACTTAATCAATCAACATGATCATTTTTAAACGTGCTTTCTAGATTATATCAGTTTCAAACAGATAAAGATTCAATTCATGACAAGAACTCATTTCAAAGCCTTAATAATCAATACTATACTTGTCTACATAATTCCACTCTCATCATTTGCCAAAATAGACTTAAACTATCAAACAGCTGAAATCATGCAAGTATGAACTAAATACAATAAAAAAACAGTAAACTAACTACTATTTTTGCAATTTTTCAATATTTTTCCATTTTTTTAACAAAAAAAAACTGAATGCAAAAACTAAATGTAAATAACCCGTAAACATAACGAACTACAATGTAAATAACTAACTATATGCAATACGACACTAAAATGTCCCCAAACTTAAACTTGACATTGTTCTCAATGGCTGAACTAGGAAAAAGTAAAGCAGAGAACTTCCTTGAAAATATAGCAATCTTCCTCCTTGTCTGCTAAGTTTGGAGCATAGGCTAGACACATTAGAAAGAATCGGGCACCATACATGAATTGGACTTGACTAACCTGTGAACACAATAGAAACAGTTCTATTAAATACTAAATAAATGAAAATTCAAAAACTAAAAATTAAACATGGGTTGCCTCCCAAGAAGTGCTTGTTTTAAAGTCGTCAGCCCGACTTCTTCAACTCTCTATCCAATTCTCCTTCAAAAATTGAGGAACCCTCCATCCATCGAAAATAATGTAACTTTTGGTAGGTTCCCATTTGTGATGGCTATCGAATTAAAGTCACCTAGCATGCTTTGTTTAGATAAGTGCCTAATTGAGAAGGTTGAATAACTAGGTTCTTTTTCGTCTGTTGAGTCTATGATTAGATTGGGGCTTTGAGGCTTGGCAAACACAACGAGCTCTTCTTCTATCATCTCCTCCTCATCCCACCATGGCTTTATATTTGTACTAGCTCTCGTGTCATAAAGAGCCTTGTCGACGACATGACTACCAAGCGGGCACGATTTTGTAAATCTAACTAGACCTTTAATCTTTGGTAGAGAAGGCACTTGGGGCACTAATAACATCAGCTCATCCTCGTTGGTACTCATAGTTTGTTCTTTACCGACCTTGTTTTCATTATCCCCACATGTCTCCTCTTTTTTAACATCTCGTGGCTCATCCAACTGTAGATTTGGGTCAGGCACTTCGTCAATCTCGAAATCCAAGTCATAACACCAATAATTGTTTTGAGGACAGTTGTTCAAGAACTTGAACATTAGTTCTAACTGATTCTGAAGATTTTGAATTGACTTCTCTTGATTAATTATCCTCTCCTCATTTGATGCTACGAACTTGGATAACAATTCCACCAACCCTGAATTATCTGTCTCAGTTTTGGAATCCATGTATTGAGGACCATATGTGGGAGTAGTGATGAGTTGTTCCATCTGGTTCTGAAAATTATGACTTGATATTTATTGACTCATCATTCTTTCCTCTTGGGTTGCTATGAACTTTGACATGAATTCCTCCAACTTTGACTTTTCTTCTTGCAATGGAGGTTGACATGAGACTTCCGGAGTGTATTTTGGATTTGGAACGTAGTATTGGTCTTCATAATTGTAGCTCCATAAAAAATCCAGGTGTTACCCCCAAACTTGATGATGATTAGCATATGCATACTAGTTGAGGTAATTACCACTATACTGTACCGGTCCAAGACTGATGGTGCATTGATGACTCGGATGATTACCGGCACAATATTTATAAACCAGCTCAATCCTCCGAATACTTTGGGTTGCAACAATATCCAACCTCCTCGAAAGTGTCTCAAGCTGTGCTGATAATGTAGAAATTTTATTGAGTCCATCAATCCCTGTGTCTCTTGGCTGAGTCATACTTGAATATGGCCATTGATAATTGCATCCAGCCATGGTACCTGAAAAGAGAGAAAAATAGGAAGAGAATTAAATAAAAAGGGAAAAAAATATTTAAATTAAGACTAATTTGATTGAAGCTAATATTGGCAAAAATTATTAAACTAATTCCCTAGCAGCGGCGCCAAAAACTTGTTGGATAAAATCTAGTTACGCACAACACGCAAGTATATGTGGTCAACAAGTAATAAAGTGAAAGTAGAGTATCGTTCCCACGAGGAATTATTATTATAAATTACCAAATACTAACTCTTAACCAAACTAATTTTATTTAAACAATCAATTTAATGTTATAAATTAAATTATTTAATTAAACTAATTATAATTACCACTAATTAAAAATCAGATTATGGAGATTTAAGATCACAACTTTCCTTATTGCTTCACTTAAATTAATACACTTCTTATCAATTATGCTCATTATTCTGAATTGTTAATCAAGAACACATAAGTAAATATGATCATCTCTCAATGCATCATACTCAAATCAACTTAAATCCACAAATGATAGAATTAAGAACACCCTAATTAACTAATTCACTATATCTCTATGTGAATTACAATTAAAGAGGATTTTAAGCACAAGTTCTTTTTTAGATTACATGCAATGTATATGTATATCTCTATTCTATACATAAATTATGAATTCCAACGCCATGCAGAAAACACAATCACATGCTATTATGATCAATTCTAAATTTATAATCCATCTCTCGATTTCATATAGATTATCATGGTAATTGTTAGCTAGACAATTAAGCAATAAACATAAACCATAATAGACAATCCAAGAATAATCACAATAATTAATAGAGAAGCATATTAAAAATAAACTATGCAATAAGTTCCATTGTAATCTTAAACAAAAGATTTAATTCATAATTAATGAATTAAAACCAAGAATCCACAATTGAATAAACATTAAAAGATAAAAATAAGAGTAGAGTGAAGAATAAATATGTTGTCAGCCAATCTCCATCTTCCTCAAGCTCCTGATCTTGATCTTCAATGGTCTCCAAGTTGCTTCAATCTCCAAAACTAATAAGAACTAGGGTTTTATCCTAATCAACTCTACTCTAATCTAATGGAATCCTCCCTCTTCAGGCTCTATAATAACTGATAAAAAGATGCCCAACATAATCCTAATCCATGCCAAATTGTTCTAACCACGCAGCTGCAGAATTAGACTTGAAGTAAAACACATTCTCGTTCCCCGTACCCCCGCCCCGACGGGCATTTTTTTACTGATGAGGCACACCCCGGCGGGGGGTGCTACTGTAATTGATCTTGTACCCCCGCCCCGGCAGGGGGTGTATTTCTGCAGTTGTGCTTTTTGCTCATTTTGTTGCCAAGTCTTGCCGTAATGCTGCCATTATACCACCATGCCACGTATTGCCCTCCTAAACATAAAACAAACACAAAACAAGTAAAATCGAATATAAATAGACATGATCAACAGTGCTTAAGTCCAAATCAGAAGCCGATTTATAGGTATAAAACCCACTCATCAATAGTACCCAAGTGAATAGTACCCTATGAATAGTACCGTATGTATGAATAGTACTTGTATAAATGAATAGTGTCATATGTATGAATAGTACCCATGAATAGTACTCGGGCATGAAAAAATTAAAATTTAACAAGAATGTCCAGAAAAATATTTCAGTGAAACGATACTAGATGAAGCGCAAATTTCAAGGAGTATAGAAACAATACTTATCAAAATAAATGTAGATTTAGGAATATGAAATGAAATAATATTACTTACATATTATAGAGTATGAAAGAAAATATTATTTCTTACGAATATTGAACAAAATAATATCTCTTACCTTAAAAAGAGAGTACTTTTGACTGGTATAGCGGGGATATTCTTGAAGAAAACTTGCACTGTTTTCTACACTCAAAATTTTCTTAAACTCTAAAGAAATAAGCTCAATATTATAGAAGAAGAATTCTCTGATTCTGGTATGATTTTCATTTCTAAACTAAGCATCATATTTATAAGAGAATGGCAGGGTAATATTTAAAAAGAAAATCACGGACTGCACAGAACGAATTTACGGGTGAATTCGGTCGGTTGAAACTTTTGAAAATTTGATTTTACTATGTTGCACTATGCAAACACTATGCAGTAATATACAAACACTATGCAGTACTATGTAAACACTATGCAGTACTATGCAATTTAATAAAATATAATATATTCTATTTATAAAAAGTATTCTGTTTTATATAAAAAGTTTTTTATTTTATTACTATAAAACAAATACTAAGATAACTTTCTACCGACGATTTTAAAAAATGAGTAAGTGGGGGTCCATGTAATAAATTAAATTTATAACAAATACTTCATGACAAACCCCTTTATTTATATCAAAGCATTTGACTTCACTAAACACATTTTTAATCTTTCAAAAATTATTCATCATAAATATTATAACTCAAAATATTAACAACTAGATCATTCCCAGAAAAGAGGGGACTTTTCGATAAGAACTTCTCCTTATTGGCGCGCAATTAGATGACCAAACCCCTTTTCTCGACAGAACTTTCTAGACATTGTCAATAATGTAAATAATAATATGAATAATTGTGTCGTCTAATTTATTGATTTAATAATATAAAATATTATGCAGATGATACTGTGACAATAATTGAATCAATAATATGGGATATTATACATCAACTACTGATATAATAATTGAATAAAACTGAGTGACTTCTCATGTAAGCATCAATAATTAGAGATATTGTGCAATATCGTGTGCCACTGTGCAACCATGTGTATTACTGTACTTTTATCACCGGGTATTTCAATAGTTAACAGTAAAAGTTTTGCCGTTATTTTATAAAAGGTTATTTCTGTCACTTTCTATATCCGACAGTAATTCTGTTGTGGGGTCCTCCAATGATTGTGTCGTCGTACAGATATTCCCTGATAAAATGAATATTCTCTGACCAAATGAATATTTTATGACAGCTTGCTTACTTTGTAAAATTTGTAAATATTACCCACAATTATAACATTAAATTAAATCCACACCTTATTATTCAAAATAATATTTAGAGAAAATTAAATCTTTATTCATAAAAGTTGGGGTCTTACAACTATCACATAATTGACTGATAGACAGAAGATTGTATCTGAGTCCTGTGACTAGTTTTACATTAGAAATTGTTATGTGTTTATTACCATCATTTCCAATTCCAATTACTTTAACTTTGTTGTTATCTCCAAAAGTTACTTCACTATAGTTTGTAGCTTATAAATTGTTCAATTTTGATTTGTCTCCTGTCATATGTCTTGAACAACCGCTATTAAGAAACCATTTATTTTTGCTAGATTTGACTGCAAGACACACCTGCAATATATAATGGTTTCACAAAATGCTACCATTTAATAGGAAGGGTCCTTTATGTAAGTTTTTCATTTTGTATAACGATCATTTGTATTTTCCTTTACAAAAGTGGGTATAGGATAATAATCTTTAGTAGACACAAATGTTCTATGAGTAGCAGGTCTATAAGATATATTTTTGTATCCTGAGACATTTTGATAAGTGTTTCTAGAATTCCCTATTTGTAATAATAGAAGCAGTGTAAGTGTAACACCTCAGTCTCATATCGAAAGATAGGGAAAAAATTTGTCTGCATATAAGGAAATAAGTTACTACCAATGGTACCTTCAAGTCATGACCTTTTGGGAGCCTGTGGTGGGCTAAGATGACCAAAGAAGATACTATTGGGCCAGTGGTTTGAGGCCTTATTTTGATGGATTTGATTCGATTCGGACTTGGAATTTGACCCAAGATTTATTCCGGACTCAGGATTTGATCCGGGTAGTTTCATATGGCATCAAAGCCGACTCTCGAAAGTTCAGCTCGAGTCATCCGATCGGGTTGCTAGTCGCCAGAGATGGGGACACGAAGGCTGGTGATATTATCCCACAATTGAGAGATGGAGGTCCGGAGGTGGGGACACGAAGCCAGCCGGTATTATCCCACAATGGCTAGAGAGGCAAAGATCTTTGGGCCATGTGTGTGATTGTTTCTACGGGGACGTCAGAAATTTAAGTGGGGGAGTTTGTAAAACCTCAGTCTCATATCGAAAGATAGGGAAAAAATTTGTCTGCATATAAGGAAATAAGTTACTACCAATGGTACCTTCAAGTCATGACCTTTTGGGAGCCTGTGGTGGGCTAAGATGACCTAAGAAGATACTATTGGGCCAGTGGTTTGAGGCCTTATTTTGATGGATTTGATTCGATTTGGACTTAGAATTTGACCCGAGATTTGTTCCGGACTCGGGATTTGACCCGGGTTATTTCAGTAAGTTTCTTTTGGTACCCAAATTATTTTTCCTTTATAATTTTCTATTTTAGCATTATATGTGCAGATAGAGTGACCATTTCTATTGCAATAAGAGCATTTAGTAAAAGGAGGTGTATGATCTTCCTTTTCTTTATTTTTAACATGATAAAGTCATTTATCTTTTGTTTGACTGGATTCTCCAATATATCCTAATCCTTATTTATTAAATCCGCATTTTTGTTGATTAAGCATAACGTCAAGCTTTCTTTCCCTTTTGTGAATTTAATTACTGTTGAGTGTAAATCATCACGTTCCATAGTCAACATTTTAATTTGGTCTAACAGAGAAGATTCTTCACTTTGCTTTTCTGCTTCTATTTTTTGAGATGAGTTTCCTTCCTTGAGTATTTTAATTTCTTCACTTAACACTTAATTTAGTGTTTAAGAATCTTCAATAAGAATAGCAAGAGTTGAATTTTCAACTTCAAGATTTTCAATAGAAGTAATAAGTGTTGAATTTTCTATTTCAAGATTTCTATTTATTTTTCTTAATTTTTCTAGTTCTTTCTTTAATGCAAGACTTTCTGAATAATCATTTTCTTCTTTTAAAGTTTCATTAATTATAATTAAATTCAAATTTTCTATTTTAAGATTTCTATTGGTCTTAATTAATTTTTTAATGAAATTTTTAGTTTAATAAAGTCTTCTTTAATAATTTCATTATCTTCATATAGACAATTATATGCTTTTTGTAATTCATGATGTTCTTCATTTATATTTTCTAAATTATGTGTGGTAAATGAAGTACTCGGTAGTTGATGTTTCGAATTTACCTCAGATTTTGGTGATGGCTCATAGGCTGCCATTAAACATAGATTTGCTATTTCCTCGGTTTTTTCGACAATTCATTCTTCATCACTTAGATCTAGCCTTCTTCAATTACTAGTACATTGTTGTTGACTAGTTTTGGACAATCCTTTTTGAAGTGTTCAGGCTGATTGCATTCAAAACATGTATTTGAATTATCATTAGAGCCAACATTTTTGAAGTTGTTGTTTGCTCTAAAGTTTTTTCCTTGTGTTTTTGGCTTAAAGACCTGCTTGCCTTTGAAATTGTTGTTGGTCTTCAGAAAGTCTTTGCCATATATTTTGGCTTTGCTTTGGATTACTCTCATGATTTGTCTTGATAATAGAGCGACTTTGTTATTATCTAGACTTGGGAGTTCTTCATTTAATTCCTCATCAACACTTTTTTGATCTATTAGTAGAGCTTTGAAAGTGATTCCTTTCTTTTTGAGATCTGTATCTGATCCTGCTTTTTTGACTAACTTGTTAACTTTGTGGGTACGAAGATTTCCAATGAGGCTATCAAGAGGATATGTAGTTAGATATTGCATTTCCTTGATGGTTGTAACCTTCATTTTCCACACAGATGGAAGGGCTTTAAGAATTCTTCTATTTTTTATCATTAGTTGTGTAAGCTTTTCCCAGTTGTTCTAGCTCATCAATGATTATGGAAAAACGTGTTTCAATATCAATGATTTTTTCACCTTATTCCAACTTGAAAACTTCATACTCTTGGATTAGAGCATCTTTTCTGGTTTCTTTTATATGATTGGTTCCTTCATAGGTTACAATTAGTTTTTCCCAGATTTCTTTAGCATTTTTGCAGTTGCTAACTCTTTTGTATTCCTTTTCTATGAGAGCACTGGTCAGCACTTGTTCGGCTTTGGAGGCTATATTTGTGACGATCCGAATTTTCAATATATATATATATATATATATATATATATATATATATATATATATATATATATTTGAATAAGAATTTGACTAATTAAAATTTTATTATGTGATATTATTGATATTGGACTATATATTTGAATATGTGCTATGCACTATGTGATCTTGTGAATAATAAATATATTATTATTATATGTAAATAAATTGTTGTAAACAATTTTAAAGAGAATGAAATTTTTATTTGAATTGTTATACTACTTAAGTGAATATTTGTAGTATAATATATGTATGGATGTGAGGTGAGGTGATATATATATATATATATATATATATATATATATATATATATATATATATATATATATATATATATATATATATTACACGTAAATATATCGTTAAAAAATGATTTATAAATAAAAGAGATATATTTAAGGTGGGCAAATAATTAAGTGGAATGCATTAAAATAATTTGCGATAATAAATTATTTTAATATAAATAAATTTATTGCATTAAATAAATTATTTATATTTAATGTATGACTTTTATCGAAAAAAATTTGAAAATTTAATTATGAATCTAACTTCATAATTAATAAAAAATAATTATATATGTTATGATTACATTTAAGAGTAATGAATTATTAATTTATATAATAGACGAAACTATTTTATAAGTTGTATATAGTTATGTGATGAAGGATAATTTATGTAAAGTAAATTTCAGTATATTAGATGTATATGATGTGACAACCTAAGAATTTATAATATTAATAAAATCTTAAATGATTAAATTAAAGGTTAAAAGAATAAAGCTTAGAGTGAAAATAGAGGAACGATTTAAATTTTTTAAAGAAGAACCTATATGGTTTATGTGACAACCCGATAATTTAGAAAATTTTTAAAATTTTAATTAATTGATTTAAGGTTCAAAATTTGAACCTAGACATAAAATAAATGTATGTGTTTGATATTTTTGAGAAGGAATTTTGAGGATTTCAAAATTCTGTGAAGGATTTAGGTGAATTATTCAGGATTAAGGGAATAAGCGTTTATGTTCTGTGTATATGGTATCATATGTGTGCATGACGTGGTTAAGGGTCAAGGGTTGACCAGATAAATGATATTTGTAACAAACCCTATGTATATATTAAGAACGTCAATGTTCGGTTAAAAACCCTAGCGATTACCAAGAAACCCTAGAAACCGGTTCTGAAATCCTAAGTTCAGTTTCGGGGATTTTAAAACCCTAATTCGATATTTTGAAACCCTAAATTGGGGATTTAAGTACAACGTATATGGTTTTTGTATTAATCACAAACTTAATTAGGGATAACCCTAATTCATTAATTAGAAATTCTAATAATTAGAAACCCTAATTATTAGGAACCCTAATTTGTAACTTTAAAACCCTAATTTGTAATTAGGTAATTTTAATTCTTAATTAGGAAATATTCATCCTAATTAGCAATATTTAAATTTTGATTAAGGAATTTTAATATAATTAGAAAATTCTAATTATAATTTAGAAATATTAATTTTCTATTTTTGAAAACTTAATTTGGAAATTTTAGAATTTATTTTCAAAATCTAAGAGTTTTAAACCCTAAACCCTAAACCCTAAAGGGTTCAAACCTTAAATCCTAAACCCAAACCCTAAACCCTAAGGGTATGGTCAAATGTCAAAAATGCCATTAAAATTAAAAGGAAAAAAAAGGCTAAAATGCCCTTTTCTTAACCCTTAAGCAAAAGATTGTGCAATCTTGTGAGTCATCAAGCCAAACATTATCCCATGTGCTTATTATTCCCCAAGATCAGATTTGCAATTGCCACCTAACAACTTAGATTCATTGAATCAAATCTTAAGAGATTTAAAGTAAGAAAAGTTACTTTATTTTCTCATTTTTTCTCCCAAACTTTCTCTCTCTTAAAATTTAGGATGGAGAGTGAGAGGGTCTGAGAAGTGAAGCCATGATCACTTCCTAACTTACCAAGTGCAGAATCAGAAGTCAGATTAAGGATCAAAGCATAGAAAGGTATAAAAACTGTAATTTCATAAATCTCATGATTTGATGTTAGATGTTGTTAATAATTGGTTAAAGTTGTGTATTTAGGGTGTTAGTAAGTGATCTGGGTTGATAGATCATGGATCTATAACACTTAGAGGCACGAATCAAGCATTTTTAGAAATCTGGAAATCTGGAAAAAAATGGCCTGATAGTCAAATGTCAGAGCTTCTAAATCTCTATGTGTTATATGTTTTATGTGTTTTATGTTTTGAATCTGTTCTATATCATGAGGACTGTGATCTGAAACTGGAATCAGGGTTGGATCAAGTCTAGATCGTAACTTATGACCAGTCAAAGGTCGTTGACCATTCACGGAAAGTCAAATCTGGGCGACCCAGATTGTTTTACAGTGGTCTGACAAGTTTGTTCAAGCGTCTGATCTTGCTGTATATGAATGTTTTAGCCATCGTGTTGTATTAAGGTTGTAGAAGGACATGTAGCCTACCCATACATGCTCTTATATCACTCAGATCTTGTATATAATCAAAGGAATGGGCCGTCAAACTAGCGTTGACCACATACCTGGAACATAATATGGAAAAACCCAGATTCATGAAGAACACGTTTTCTGACATAGGCTGACCAGCTTTAATCTGCCAGTTGTGTTGTTGTTTAGATGATCTCGTTATATAGAAATGGACCTTGACATCCCCTCTACATGTCTGAACCTTCATAACACTTAACTAATGACTAGAACCTTAATTTATTTGAGCCACATAGTGAGCACTCGAACCTGTCTTGGACTCTGGGTAACCCAGAAAACCCAGCAGGCCTCTGACAGTATCTTTGAGAGCTTGGATCTTGAAGGTTAGTGATGTTATGGCTATAGAACTTGTTCATGATTGTAATATTACACTTATACTACACGATTAGAAACATTAGAAGCCCAGAAAATCTTATGAACACAGATCTACCTTTGGTCAAACCTAATACCTTTAGCACTGACATGAACACTCAAGAACACCTATAGCGACGGGTCTGTCGCTATAGGGCCCTTTAGTGACACTTATTTTTGGAAAATGATTTAGTTTAATAAATAAATAGGAAAAATTAGTTTTTAATTATTAAAAATACAAAATAAATTCTGAAAAATTATTTTAAAGTCCGAAAATTAGTTTTTAATTATTTTGAGTATATTTCATAAATATTTAATATTTTTGGAATATAAAAGGTATTTAATTTATTTAATTATAATATTAAATAAATTATTCAAAAATGGTTTTAATTCATGAAAAATCATGAAAAATAATATTATGATATAAGAAAATATTTTAAATTATTTTTAGTGACTTTTAATATTTTGTGATGAAATTCAGTAATTAATTAATATTAATGATAGTTAATTTATTTAATGAATATATTAAATAAATTATGAAAAAATAGAATAAATGATTTATAAATCATATAAAAATGATTTAAGTGTTAGAAAAATATTTTAAGTTATAAAATATAACTTTTGATATTTTTTCATGAAAACATTAATATTTTAATATAAAAAGTAATTATCGAATAATGAGTTTAATTGTTTAAAAATCATATAAAAGGTGACTTTAAGGTATTAAAAATACTTTGATATATTATAAATATATTATAATATTATGACATAAATTTCATTAATATTTGATTATAAATTAATATTAATGATAAAAGAATTATGTGATATTTAATTCATTTAAATACGTTTTAATGATTGAAAATTCACGATAAATGATAATAATTATGTGAAAATTATTATGAGACTTAGAAAAATATTTTGACTGATATTAAAATTATATGAGTTAATTGTTAAGTGTTTAGGCAGCGTTTAATTGAACTTAGACTCGATAAAAGTCCGACTAGACCGTCGGGACGTTAGAACTTTGTCGAACTCAACTCAGACTGCAATAGTTTGACTTGATGTCGAGACCTATGTGTGTTATAGATTGATAGGGATATGTGTTATGTGTTTAGGTTATTCTGTGTGTGTGTGTGTGTGTGTATATATATATATATATATATATATATATAATAGTATTATATTGTGATGATATTATTCTAATATTGAAGATCTATATTACTAATATTAGGTCTTCGGATAAAGCGATATAAATTACGTAGCGGTAATCAACGGTTCAGGCAAGTTTATTTTATTTAACTCTACTAAGAGTGTTTCATTCGGATAAGCTTATGGTTAATCATTGTTGGTTGCCATGAATTGTACTTTGTACATATTGCATGTATAAGTCAGGTATGAAAGGCTGATCACCTTCGTTACCAGTTGGTCCAGATATATTTGTTCATGTTTAATACTTGTTCAGTCAACAGTTTGTTCCTGCTAGTTCACAATTATATTGTTGAATTATAGCCAGCTTATTATTCAGACTCTTTCAATCATGATATGTCTTAATAAATTTAAACTTACTGGGCAACTTTCATGCTCACCCTTGCTATATCTTGATTAAACATTGCAGATAAGGCTAATGCATTTGGATACAGGAAAAAAGGTTAAAGCCAAGTTCAGCTTGGGATAAAGTGTGCAACTAATTTGTAATAGAATAGTTTAATAAATATGTTATATGTCTGATAGTTTGTGAATTGTGTATAAGTTAAGGTTACTCGATTTTGGGAAAATAATGTGTACGTTTATTGTATAAACAATTTATGTTTATATCTTCCGCAAATAGTGATAGAATGATTGTACCGAATCTGCGGTGATTTGGAACCCGGATCCGGGGCTCTCACAGTTGGTATCAAAGTTGTTGGTTATAAACCTTAGGTAGGGTTACCTGAGACTAATAACCGCAGTGATTAGGATAGGTACTAACTCAAATAGAGTTAGAGTGTCGGTAAGATTCAAAGAAGGATCTCGTCGAGTTATAAGATACAGAGTTTCCTAACTCTGATAATAAAGTTGAACAGTTGTAATGAATAGATAGAGTTTAAAAGACTAATAGTACAGGGATAGGAGATCAAAAAATTAAACGATCATAGAATAGAAATGAATCGTAATATATACGATAAGATCACCCCGTGATCTGATAAGGTGATAGCAGGGAGAAGAATCAATTTAATGATTGAACAGTTTATGGCAAGAATGTTGTGTGATAGTGGTACTATGAATTGGTACAGATTCAGGAAAGGATTATGAATACGGATTAAATGAAATTCGTATTGAGAAGGGAGTAGGTTTAGGTGGGGATTCAATTGAGGACTCATGTCAGTAGCTGAGTTGTATGATTCCTTGTTATGGGCGGGGAATTGTACTTGGTGTAAAAACCACTTAGTTTCTGGCAGGGATAATAATTGAAATGTTTGTGCCGCGCTATTTGCTATATGCATGTTAAGAGGGTGATTCCTTTCTCATGTGTATAACAAATAGATAGGTTATAGGTAGAGAATATAAGGTTAAGTACGAGTTCTTAAAACTCATAATTATGGTATGTTCGTGACTCATAATTATAAGAAATGTTTATGAACCCCTCAGCAAATGGATGCCAAAGGTCTGTCTAGGACAAGTTCTTAAACTCATATGATTGTGGCAAGTTCCTGAACTCATAAGTGTGGTAAGTTTGACGAACAGGGTATAGTTTTGTGTGAATGGAATATTAAGGATAATAGGAATAGATAGGCTGTTTAAGCAAATAATTATTAGTGGAGACATAGGTTTTCCAAAATTCCTAGCCATGCTAGACTTCGAATTTTTGGACATCAAGCTAAATACGCACTATGTGCTTTTAAAAAAAATAATGTAGACTCGTAATCATTTTTGAAACGGTTTAAAGTATAGTCTATGCTACTTGTTTCAGCTAGACGAAGATGATTTAAAATATCAGAATTTATTTTATTTATCACTCATGTACCATGTAACCTGGTGCAGAGATGATAAAAAGGTGATAGAGTTATAAATACAGGAATACTTAGTGTGAATTCGATCTAAAAATCATTGTTCCACTATTGTACGATGTGTTATGACAAAGTCATATAATGACGACATCCTCAAACGAACTGTTAATACAGTACGACATCATGACGTCATTCTTAAAAATATTTTCAAAAATTTTAATTTGCCAACGGGGTTTGGCTACACCTAAATAATTCGATTGAATTGAATTATTGATATGAGTCTACGCTATTCAATTCAACTAGACTAATGTTATAAAAACTCTAAGTGTTTATTGAAAGAAATTTCCCGAACCAAATTGTTTTGGTGCAGAATCCATTAAGACTGAGGTAGAAGTTTATGTGCCCAAGGCGAATACGAGAAACAGATCAGACTAGAAGTACTTTATAAGTACATGGCATATCGGGCTAATTACCCACTATGTCCATAAGTTAAGACGGTTAGCGGATGAATTTCCATATAACCTTTGCGAAAATGACAGACAATAGTTTGTAAAACTCCTCAGCACAATTTCAAAATTTTTACTCTTGTGAGAGGTGTATTGGGTAGCATGGGATGATGAGTATGAATGGTGTAAGGTGTAAGGTAAATTTCGGGGACGAAATTTTTAGAAGAATGGGTGAATGTGACAACCCGAGAATTTAGAAAATTTTTAAAATTTTAATTACTTGATTTAAGGTTCACAATTTGAACCTAGACATAAAATAAGTGTATGTGTTTGATATTTTTGAGAAGAAATTTTGAGGATTTCAAAATTCTGTGAAGGATTTAGGTGAATTATTCAAGATTAAGGGAATAAGCATTTATGTTCTGTGTATATGGTATCATATGTGTGCATGATGTGGTTAAGGGTTAAGGGTTGACCAGATAAATGATATTTGTAACAAAACCTAGGTATATATCAAGAACGTCAACGTTCGGTTAAAAACCCTAGCGATTACCAAGAAACCCTAGAAACTGGTTCTGAAACTCTAAGTTCAGTTTTGGGGATTTTAAAACCCTAATTCGATATTTTGAAACCCTAAATTGGGGATTTAAGTACAGCGTATATGGTTTTTGTATTAATCATAAACTTAATTAGGGAAAACCCTAATTCATTAATTAGAAATTCTAATAATTAGAAACCCTAATTATTAGGAACCCTAAATTGTAAATTTGAAACCCTAATTTGTAATTAGGTAATTTTAATTCTTAATTAGGAAATATTCATCCTAATTAGTAATATTTAAATTTTGATTAAGGAATTTTAATATAAGTAGAAAATTCTAATTATAATTTAGAAATATTAATTTTCTATTTTTGAAAACCTAATTTGGAAATTTTAGAATTTATTTTCAAAATCTAAGGGTTTTGAATCCTAAACCCTAAAGGGTTCAAACCTTAAATCCTAAACCCAAACCCTAAACCCTAAGGGTATGGTCAAATGTCAAAAATGCCATTAAAATTAAAAGGAAAAAAAAGGCTAAAATGCCCTTTTCTTAACCCTTAAGCAAAAGATTGTGCAATCTTGTGAGTCATCAAGCCAAACATTATCCCATGTGCTTATTATTCCCCAAGATCAGATTTGCAATTACCACCTAGAAACTTAGATTCATTGAATCAAATCTTATGAGATTTAAAGTAAGAAAAGTTACTTTATTTTCTCATTTTTCTCCCAAACTTTCTCTCTCTTAAAATTTAGGATGGAGAGTGAGAGGGTCTGAGAAGTGAAGCCATGATCACTTCCTAGCTTACCAAGTGCAGAATCAGAAGTCAGATTAAGGATCAAAGCATAGAAAGGTATAAAAACTCTAATTTCATAAATCTCATGATTTGATATTAGATGTTGTTAATAATTGGTTAAAGTTGTGTATTAGGGTGTTAGTAAGTGATCTGGGTTGATAGATCATGGATCTATAACACTTAGAGGCACGAATCAAGCATTTTTAGAAATCTGAAAATCTGGAAAAAAATGGTCTGACAGTCAAATGTCAGAGCTTCTAAATCTCTATGTGTTATATGTTTTATGTGTTTTATGTTTTGAATCTGTTCTATATCATGAGGATTGTGATCTGAAACTGGAATCAGGGTTGGATCAAGTCTAGATCGTAACTTATGACCAGTCAAAGGTCGTTGACCGTTCACGGAAAGTCAAATATGGGCAACCCAGAATGTTTTACAGTGGTCTGACAAGTTTGTTCAAGCGTCTGATCTTGCTGTATATGAATGTTTTAGCCATCGTGTTGTATTAAGGTTGTAGAAGGACATGTAGCCTACCCATACATGCTCTTATATCACTCAGATCTTGTATATAATCAAAGGAATGGGCCGTCAAACTAGCGTTGACCACATACCTGGAACAAAATCTGGAAAAACCCAGATTCATGAAGAACACGTTTTCTGACATAGGCTGACCAGCTTTAATCTGCCAGTTGTGTTGTTGTTTAGATGATCTTGTTGTATAGAAATGGACCTTGACATCCCCTCTACATGTCTGAACCTTCATAACACTTAACTAATGACTAGAACCCTAATTTATTTGAGCCACATAGTGAGCACTCGAACCTGTCTTGGTTTCTGGGTAACCCAGAAAAACCCAACAGGCCTCTGACAGTATCTTTGAGAGCTTGGATCTTGAAGGTTAGTGATGTTATGGCTATAGAACTTGTTCATGATTGTAGTATTACACTTATACTACACGATTAGAAACATTAGAAGCCCAGAAAATCTTATGAACACAGATCTACCTTTGGTCAAACCTAATACCTTTAGCACTGACATGAACACTCAAGAACACCTATAGCGACGGGTCTGTCGCTATAGGGCCCTTTAGTGACACTTATTTTTGGAAAATGATTTATTTTAATAAATAAATAGGAAAAAATGATTTTTAATTATTAAAAATACAAAATAAATTCTGAAAAATTATTTTAAAGTCCGAAAATTAGTTTTTAATTATTTTGAGTATATTTCATAAATATTTAATATTTTTGGAATATAAAAGGTATTTAATTTATTTAATTATAATATTAAATAAATTATTTAAAAATAGTTTTAATTCATGAAAAATCATGAAAAATAATATTATGGTATAAGAAAATATTTGAAGTTATTTTTAGTGACTTTTAATATTTTGTGATGAAATTCATTAATTAATTAATATTAATGATAGTTAATTTATTTAATGAATATATTAAATAAATTATGGAAAAATAGAATAAATGGTTTATAAATCATATAAAAACGATTTAAGTGTTAGAAAAATATTTTAAGTTATAAAATATAACTTTTGATATTTTGTCATGAAAATATTAATATTTTAATATAAAAAGCAATTATCGGATAATGAATTTAATGGTTTAAAAATCATATAAGAGGTGACTTTAAGGTATTAAAAATACTTTGATATATTATAAATATATTATAATATTATGACATAAATTTCATTAATATTTGATTATAAATAAATATTAATGATAAAAGAATTATGTGGTATTTAATTCATTTAAATACGTTTTAATGATTGAAAATTCACGATAAATGATAATAATTATGTGAAAATTATTATGAGACTTAGAAAAATATTTTGACTGATATTAAAATTATCTGAGTTAATTGTTAAGTGTTTAGGCAGAGTTTAATTGAACTTAGACTCGGTAAAAGTCCGACTAGACCGTCGGGACGTTAGAACTTTGTCGAACTCAACTCAGACTGCAATAGTTTGACTTGATGCCGAGACCTATGTGTGTTATAGACTGATAGGGATATGTGTTATGTGTTTAGGTTATTCTATGTGTGTATATATATATATATATATATATATATATATATATAATAATATTATATTGTGATGATATTATTATAATATTGGAGATCTATATTACTAATATTAGGTCTTCGGATAAAGCGATATAAATTGCGTAGCAGTAATCAATGGTTCAGGCAAGTTTATTTTACTTAACTCTACTAAGAGTGTTTCATTCGGATAAGCTTATGGTTAATCATTACTGGTTGCCATGAATTGTACTCTGCACATATTGCATGTATAAGTCAGGTATGAAAGGCTGATCACCTTCGTTACCAGTTGGTCCAGATATATTTGTTCATGTTTAATACTTGTTCAGTCAACAGTTTGTTCCTGCTAGTTCACAATTATATTATTGAATTATAGCCAGCTTATTATTCAGACTCTTTCAATCATGATATGTCTTAATAAATTTAAACTTGCTGGGCAACTTTCATGCTCACCCTTGCTATATCATGATTTAACATTGCAGATAAGGCGAATGCGTTTGGATACAGGAAAAAAGGTTAAAGCCTAGAATGAAATTATATTTGAAAGTATGTTAAGAATAAGGTATTATGTTACCTTTAATTTTATGTGAATTAATGAAAAAAATTATGAGAATGATTGAAATTTTTAAAAGAAAGAAATAGATTATGAATGTGAAAAATTTATTAAGAAAATAAATTTCAATGAAGAGATATTATAAGGATAAAGTGAATGTGTGTGTGTGTGTGTGTGTGTGTGTGTGTGTATATATATATATATATATATATATATATATATATATATTTAGTAATATGCTATATATTTTAGCAAGAGGAATGATAAGGATAAATACTTTTTGACTTATGTGAAGTATGTATGTGATTAAATAAATAAATATATTAAGTATATATATTTATTTATTATATAAAGAAAAAATTAAATAGAAAGTTACATAACCTAATTATAAGTTAGGTATTGGAATTAAATATTCTAATGGTTATCTTTATTTAGTGGTCCTAGTATTTAATTATATACTAGTGACCTAATCTAAGAGATTTGTGGATCATGTCTCCACCTACTAAATTAATTTATGTGAATATGTGAGTAAATGAATATGAATATTATGTGTTTATTTTTATTTATTTTATAAATAAATAAAAGAAACTAAGGTAACCTAATTATATATTAGGAATGAAAAATTGAATAATTTAAGGGTTATGGTTTGGGAGAATAATGATATTTAAAATATATACTAATTATAAGGGACCATATTAATTATTATGGCCCAAACATTTTAGTAAGGAAGTCTAAATATTTTAATTGGAAAGCCCAAAAGAATTAAATGTTAAGCCCAAGTGTTGGCCCAATCAATTTAGTTAGAGGCCCAAACAATAAATTTAAAAAGCCCAAAACTTGATCCAAGTATGGAAGGACTTTTTGGTCATTTGTTAAGTAAAATAAAAGCATTAAAAAGAAGACCAAAAGGTGGTGAATAAGAGGGCCACATGGCCGGTTATTTTTGTGGAGAGAAAAGGGGCATGCACTTCATAAATTACAAGCTCCACATTTACTTTAGATTTTTCACCAAATAAGCTAGGTGTCAAATTTTGCAAGGAGCCACCTTACTTACTAATCCTCCATATATCTATGTGATGATTAAGTGAGAGATAGAGCAAGAAGATGGGAGATGTATATAGATATATATCATATATCTATACACATTTTTACTAAGAACCATTAAAATCTATTTTTCTCTCTCTTCTCTTTTATTTCATTTCCATATTTGATAGCAAAATAAACCAAGAGAGATAGATTGGATGGGTCATTTCGGCAGCGCCTTGGAGGAAAAGAGAGAGAGTTTTTTAAACTATCAAAGCTCCATAATCAAAGCTTAGCAAGAACGAGAAGGAAATCAAGCAAAGGTATAAAAGTATATCTATAAACTAGTTATTCCTTCTAGTTAATTTATTTTGATGAAATAAGAATCTATGTTTTTAAACTCAAAAACTTTGTATCTACTTGTTGATGAGTGTTTTATGTTTAGATATATCCATATTGGGTATTGATTTGTTTGGAAATCAAAAGAAAAGAAAAATAAATTTTCTAGTTTAGAAAACCATATTTTTTTATGTACTTTGAATTTCCACCATTTTTGATCTACACCTTCTTTTTGCTATCCATCAAAGAGAGGTGCTAGATATGTAAGTTAACTACTAAACCCAAGTGGTAGCACTCAAAAATGTTGAGTTCTCAATCCGTAGTGGCTGTTTTAGCAAAAATAGTTTAGTTTTTTTGAAAGAGAAACAATCTGTTTTGGCCAGTCACTTCCGGGGGCAGTTTCGTCTTTTATATGACATTCAATAATTCTAGAAAATTTTGGGATGATAATATGATGAGTTATCTTTCAAACCCAAGTGGAATCACTGAAAAAGAGGCTGTATATTTCTGTATGAACTATTTTTTGCAAAGTAGGCAAAAGTTGATTTTTCGAAAAATAAACTGCCCTAGATTTTGCAAGGGCAGTTTCAGCAACTTAATTAATGAAATAAATTCCGGCCTTTTGGGATATAAAAATATATGATATAAAGTAGCTCTTGTCCAACAATGAGCTCATTCCGACTTAAATTGACCAAGTTAGGGTCATTTCAATATTTGGGATTTTCCAACGAAAACGACTATAACTAGAGTTCTATAACTCCGATGGCCACAAAATTTAAACTGGAGGTTCACGTTAAGACGTGTAAAATTATGTCAAGAGATGGAAATTTCTGGAGTTGAGCATGATAGGACTAATTTCTTAAGCTACGAACTAAAAATGATTTTTGAAAAATACCAAAGGGAGTTGAAAAATTACAAAAGAAAAAATCTTTTTGTGTATGGAATATATGTATTTATGTTTGGCCAATAGATGGAAAAATAATAAGTTGATTTAGTTTGTTTGTGAAAAAATTAATGAATCCAACTTGCTGGATTGAAGAATTAATGAATCCAGGCTTGCTGGATTGAAAATCAGTTGTATCCAGTTTGCTGGATTGCAATCTGGTTGCTAGAATTGGAATCTAGTTTGCTGGATTGTAATTTGGTTTACTAGATTGACCATCTGGTTGCTGGATTGCAATCTAGTTGCTAGAATTGGAATTCAGTTTGCTGGATTGCAATTTGATTTGCTGGATTGGCAATCTGGGTTGCTGGATTGGTATGTTTGTATAATCCAATTTGCTAAATTGGAAAACAGTTTACTGAATTGAAGGATTACTGAATCTAGGTTGCTAGATTGGAGGATTAGTCAATCCAAGTTGCTGGATTGATATGTTTGATGTTTGGATAATCCAGTTTACTGAATTGGAAAACAGTTTACTGAATTGAAGGATTAGTGAATCTAGGTTGCTGGATTGGAGGATTAGTCAATTTAAGTTGCTGGATTGGTATATTTGAATAATCCAGATTATAGTATTAGTAATCTGTTTACTGGATTATAGAAAAGAACGTATAATATGAAAGATTAAATTGTTAAATCATAAAGTATATGATAAAGTGATTGAAAAATTATCAAATGACGATAATAATAATGATGTTTTAAGGAGTAATTTAATATTTGATTATGTGGTTAAGTGTTAGCTAATTTGTTGATAGAGTAGTTGTATTATGGGATAATGTATATTATGCTAATTGAAATATCAATCTTATAAATGATAGGTCTTTCACGAGAGATTAAATTAGATTGTTTAACAGTAATCGACGGTACATACAAGTTCTCTAACTCAAACTTGAGTTGTTATTTCAATGCATGTTCGTGGATAATCATTGTTGATTATACCACATCTATGAATTATTGATTCGCACGTTGTGTATGTTGTATATGTTCATCAGGTATGAAAGGCTGATCACCTTCATTACCATTTGGTTCAGTTAAATTTGATCATGTTTATTGTTGGCCATTCATCATTATTGTCTCGGTCATTCAGTTACGGAAATTGATTCATGTTCTTTCATAATTATTATATTGTAGAAAGTTTGTCAGCTTTTATTCTTTTCAATCATGATATATCTTCTTTTGAACTTAAACTTGTTGGACAAACTTGTTGCCCACCCTTGCTATATCATGATAAACATTTCAGATTAAGACAAAACTTCGGATACAGGCAAAGGTAAAGACAAGTTCCAGAAATGGATTATTGTACAGTTAAAATTGTAATAGTATTGGAGGCAAATAACATTGTAAGTCCTGTAGTATATGAACGTGTGTATTAAGTTAAGGTTATCGACCTTGGAAGTTATGTGCAAAGGTTATTGTATAAACAAGTTATGTTTATATCTTCCGCAACCGTTATAGAAATAACGTACCAGATCTGGGGTAAAAAGTACTCGGAATATTTGGGGACGCTACATATGGTGCATAATTGGAAATCAAATTTTAATACTTAAGGTAATAAAAGGAAAGCTAGGTGGGTTTTAATAAGTTATATAATTAGCAAGTAAGAGGTGACTAAATGAGGAGAGCTGTGGCAAGACAACTAAGTTATTAAGCTTGAGCTGTCAAATTGTTAGGTAATCAATTTTTACATTCAACAAGTCATGCACATTATTATATAAAACGAAGATTGTATTCAACATTATTGGAGTATCTAAACCTGTCCATTACATGTTCCTTTCCTTTGTTGCTGTCGAACTTAACCATCACCAAAAACTTGGCCAAACTTCTCTCATTTTTCCGTAAAATCAATGAATTGGGCAAAGAATGGAGAAAGAGAGCGAAGAGCCCAATAACCTTGCTCCTTCACTTCCGTCCCAAAATAATTCTTAAGCCTAATACACGAGTCCATAAATTCTACCCAAAATCTATACAATTTGAAGGCAAGTCAAGAGAAGAAGGGTTCTAGTTGGGGAATTTAAGGATGTCTAGAGTGAATTCATGGAAGAAAGAGTTCAATTCAAATTATGCAAATAATCAATTAACCAAAAATCAGGTAAAATACTTTTCTTATCTAATTCATAGAAATTATTTTAGTATTAGTTTTTCTTTACTAAAATTAGTTGTGGAAGGTTGTAATTGAATGGGAATCAGATGGATTTCGAAGATATAGGGAGGATTATATGGAGATTTTATGGTTAAGATGTTTAAATTCATATGAAAGATGAATTTTTAAAGAATGCACAATATGTGTTTGATAAAGTACCCAAATGAAGTTGTTTTTTTTAAATTTTGAAAATTAGTTATTGTTCATGTGAAATTGTAATACATACATGAGTTATGAGTTAACTTAAGTTGGTTATAGGGGTTGAAATGAAAAATGTTTTTTTTCAAAGATTCAACTAAACACCTATTTGACCCATTTGGTGGAATTGATTCTTAGTGGTTGTATTGGTTCCTTCTATCAAAGAAATTAAAGAAAATTTGTAAGTCCTATTTTGTAGTGCAGTTTCTTTTATGGATAAAGGCAGAGAATTTGATGGGTTTTATATATTTGATGACGCTCTTCAACAAACATTGAGTAGCGATTGAGCTCAAGTTAAATACTGGATTGGTGAATAGTTCTTCAGAATTAAGTGATTAGAAGCATGTCTCCTAAATTAAGTGTTCGTATTCCCTTTCTGGGACTGAATATTAAAAGAATCTACTTTTGAAGCTATAGTTAAATCTCTTGGTATTTAATTAAATTTGAATGTGACAGATGGTAATGATATAGTTAAGAATTCCTTAAAAAGTTTGAGGTCTAAATGGGAAATCATTTTCGGGGAAGGATGTAGTTATTTTTAAGAGGGAATGGTCCCTTAAGAAACTTAATGTATAAAATTAAGTTCATGAATCAATTATTAATGGTAATAATTTGTATGAGAAATGTCATCAATGTTTATGATGCATCATGCTATTCTTAAATTTATTTAATATAATATAGAAGTAAAATGTATTCAACATGGTATATAAGTATGAAGCTCACGGAGGATATTAATTCATTCATGATTTACTGGCATTTGCATCATTTTGTTATTTCAAAGGTTGTGGCACCATTTATTCACCTTGACTACCCACTAGATTTGGTGGTTTACCCAAATATATATATATATATATATATATATATATATATATATATATATATATATATATATATGGAAAAATAGAGTTTTGGTTGCATATTTGGCGAAGGAGATTTTTGCACACATATTTTCTTGCAAAAGATTATTAAAGGACAGAGTGTTTCAAAAACATACATGTACAAATATTAACACAATATATCTGTACATGCGTGTATGTGGGTATCACTTCTTGACAATTAACTCACATCCATATGATCCATGCTTTTAATGGGTCTGAGCCTAAACTAGTTTTGAGTCGAATAGTAACAAGTAGAACAACAATCAACTTAGTTTTCAGTACAAATGAAACTTGGTAGGTCATCATTTGAAACTTTGTTTCTGCAAAGAAGTAGATATCTGCTGATCGGAAGGTAGCAAGGACTTACAGTGAAAATGGACTCATTTATGAAGGCATGATTGAAAATTTCAATGGTGGTGGTCTGCTATTGCGCCTTCATTCTCTTGTGGATCTTCTTTCCTTTCAACAGTTATACGACAAATGAACATATGAATTATGTTAACTGACGAGCAAGGTTACACCTCGGACATTTGATTTGCGTAAAACAACGAACGAGGTAAGTTTTTCAGTTTCTTTGTGTTATGTGATCTTGATGTTATATGAGATTTTCACAAATATGCTAAATTATACTTTATGATTGTTGAATTGTGAAAATCAACTTATGGCTGAAATTGATTGAGTTTTGGAACTCAGTCTTGATGTTATATGGGATATGCTAAATGTAACAACCCGAAAATTTATAAGATCTTGAATGATTACAATAAAGGTTAAAAAATAAAACCTAGATGAGAATTAGAGGATTAATTAAAATTTTTAAAGAACCTATATGGTTTGATTTGAATCCTTAAGCAAGGTAAATAAATTAAATAAGAATGATAGAAGTTTTGAAAAGTAAGAAAGAGATTATGTATGTGAAATTGTTTATTAAGAAAATAAATTTCAAATGAAGAAATGTTATAAGGTTAAAGAAAATGTGTATATGTATAGATACATATATATACTTAGTGATGTACTATATATATTTTAGCAAGAGAAATGATAAGGAGAAATACATTATGACTTATGTGGGATATGTGTGAGATTAAGTAAATACATATATTGTAAATATGTATATATATTTATTCTTAATATAAAGAGAATTAAAGAAAGTTTTGTTAGCCTAATGTTATAAATTAGGTATTGAAAGTAAATAACATAAAGGGTTATATTTATTAGTCTCAGTATTTTAATTATATACTAGTGACCTAATCTAAGAGATTTATTTTATTATCTCAATTTACTACATTAATGTAAACTATTATTATATATTAGGTATGATAATTAAATAATCTAAGGGTTATAATATGGAATAATGTTAGTATTTAAAATTTATATTAACCTAAGAGATTAATTTTATTATCTCAATTTATTATTTATTAAAGCAAGTCTAATTGTGTTAGGAAATTAAATGTACATGAATAAGGATTTACATTAGAATTGAGTGAATGGAAATCCTAATCAAATGATTATGGTAAGATAAAATTAAAAGTATTAGACTATGTTAATTTCCATAGTCCAAGTAATTGTTTAGGAAACTCGAAAGAATTAAATTTAAAGCTCAAGTTTTAGTCTAATTGTTAAGGGACTTTTTGGACATGCAATTAAGTAAATAAAGAAATAAAAAAATTAAACCAAATTGGGAGAATAGGGCCCAAAATTTTGGCCCAACTAGAGAGGGAAAAGGAGGTGCATGTATGTAATCATTTAACCTACTAACTCTTTACCTACTCCCCACATGTGTCCAATTTTTACTAAGCCACCCATTTTAACCAAACTAGCAAGTAAACTAAAGAGTACAAGCAACACTTGTAATAATTAAGAAAGAGAAGAAGAGAGAAGTTGAGGGAATGAATGTAGATATACAAAACATATCTATACATTTTTTTATCAAACAAAAATCCATTTCCTTTCTCTTTCATCTATTTCACCAAGTTAACTAAGAAAGAAAGAGAGAGACAAGAGAGAGAATTTGGTGGGAGAGGGAAGAAGAAGGAGAGAAGTTTTCATCTTCTATGCACCCAAGATTTATCACATATTTTAGAAAAATATGGAAGAGTAGCCACAAATTAAATGTATACACACCTTTTATCTAAGTTATTTTTAGTTGTCTAAATCAAAAATTTGATTTATGTTCTTAAACTTCAAAATCTTAGATCTACATGTTAATAAGTGTTTTATGTTTAGATCTAATATATTTGAGTGTCAAAAGTTGGATTAAAATAAAGAAAAACAAAACTAGTTGTTAAAGAGTTAGAAAACCCTAATTTCTTTTCACTTTGAAAGGTTATAACTTGAGATTTACACATCCTTTTTACGATCCGTCAAAGAGGGTTGCTAGATATGTAAGTTAAATAGTAAACCTAAGTGCTAGTACTCAAAAATGTTGAGTTTACAAGTCGTAGCGACTATTTTAGCCAAAACAATCTAGTTTTTAGAAAAAGAAATAAAACTATTTTCGGTCAGTTTGTGCTAAGGGTATTTTCATCATTTTTCTGACATTCAAAAATTCTAGAAAAATTTGGGATGATAATATGATGAGTTATATAGATCCTGTTCAAAGATAGTGATTTTTGGATGTATAGAATGAGAGTTATGGATTTTACGGGAAATGATTACTTTAAAAGTAAACTTGAATAACTCTTTATGGGTAACTTCAAAAATTGTGAAATGTTTACTGGAAGTACATATACATTACAGGGACATAACTTGAAAATTTTAGAATTGTTGAACAAAGTTTCAAATTATGATAAATGTAGCAAGATCCGACTGTTTTGGCCATTTAAAAATAGTAAATAAATTTTAAAAATTTCAGGAAAAATATATGTTCCTAAGGTAATCATATTTCTCATGGAAATGATTGAGTTATGAATAAATAAGAATAATAAGTTAAGTGATGTTATAAAGGGTAAAAATATAATTTTTTTTAACAAAAGACCCTTAATATGATGAAATCAGATTTTTGAAGTATGTTTTGGTCATTGTTGATGAGATGTTATATTTTTGACATTTTAGGTTCATTAAATAAATAAATTAGTAAAGATTAAATGTGACGACCCTAAAATAGGTATACATCACCCATTCTGAGTCGTCAAATACATGGTACAGAAATAAATACATCTTCATTAATACAATTATCGTGCAAAATACGACAACACATATACTGTGAGTTTAAATACAAATATTGTCTTCTAGACAGTATTTAAACTCAAATAAGTTCTCATTACAATTATTGATACACTATTTTACAAAAATAGTAAGGACTACAAAAACAACTTTCTAGAACCATCACTCCATACATCGGCCAGTTCTTGCTATATTCTCACCTCCTGAGAAGAAAAATGGAACAAAAAGGAAAAGGGTGAGCTCAACTAACCCAGTAAAAAATATTATGACTAAGATAATGAACAACAAATTATCGTTAGCCTTCAACAAATCAGATAAAATATAATGGACAACCAGTTTTAGATCAATATTCGCAGCAAAAATAATAATTCATTAGAAGAGTTAAGTAGAGAATGAAATCTACTATTATCTATAAATTTAAAAGTCTATAATCAATATTTTATCCCTGTAACATCAATCAATATACATCTTACATCAAATATTTATCTTTGCACTACGAGCCAAAGATATTCATTTGTATCACCAGTTGGTCATGTTCATCTCAACACCTGTTTATCTTTGCACTATGAGCCAAAGATATTCATCAGGTAATCATTCATCTTTGGACTACAGGCCAAAGATATACAGTTATATCATCATTTAGGACTGAGGATGATAAAAAATATTTTAAAAAAACGAACCCAGTGAGATAAAAGGACATATATTAGGGATTCATACTTTAGATAATTCAAGTTCAAAAACGCTTCATAATAAACCATAGTGGAGTAAAATTCAAGAATGAAGATCAAAACATGGATACAATTAAAGATAGTAACCATAATAAACATCTTGGACAAAGAAGAGAAAATTTTATTTTTCTGTGAATAGTGCCGTATTCGTGAATAGTGCCGTATACATCAATAGTAACCCCGACACAAAAAGGTAAAAATTTCACAATAAAATTCATATCAATATTTCGGCATAATGATATTGAAGGAAATAATATCATTTACGAAGAAAATAACATCTCTTACCTCAAAAGAACAGTACTTCTGACTGGAATATCGGATGTAATGTCGAAGAAAACATGCACTGAATAGCAACTCACCAAGTATCTAAACACTCACAAAAATACGCTCGATAATATAGAGAGAGAAAATTTATGTTTCTGGTGTGATTTTTAATTCTAACTTAAGCACCTATTTATAGGAAAATGTCAGAACGCCAAAGCAGACTAAATTAATAAAATATTAATTTATCAAAAAAATTTCTACACAGACATTCTTGACCAAAATATCAGCCACCACAAGTGGGGCCCACCAAAAATTAGAATTTTTACACCAACCAAAAGTGGGGCGCACCCATGTATTTAAAAAAAACATTTATTTTCGAAAATTCAATAATTCATAATCAATAGCCCTTTTATCGGAAAAATACGAATTTTATGTCCATTTCATAGGAAATTAAATTCTCTAAAATTTTGTAGAAAGTTTTTCCAAATTTCAAACAGAAAATGTCTGAAATTCACATACGGATTATTTTTAATACCTCTATTCCGACAAAATACTGATAAAACACCTCAGCATTAATTCCTTCATTTATATCCATACAAAATAAATATTTCCCTATCCATCCACACAAAATAAATATTTACTTATCATATAAGTTAATAATTAATTATTCACAAATAATATTACAGAATCACAATATAACAACCAGGACGTTCTCAGGAAAGAGGAGGCTTTCCGATAAGGATTTCTCCTTACTGGTGCGCAATTAGGTAACCAAACTCCTTTCCTTAGGCAAAACTTCCTTAGACATTGTCAATAATGCTATCTAACAATATTATTCAAATAATATGAATTATTGATCTGATAATGAAAAATACTGTGCAGTGACAATTATTGAAACAACAATAATATAAAATATCAACGTAGCAATTATTGAATCAATAAAATAAAATATTAAACAATAATTATTGTAACAATTATTGAGTAGTGCCTTCTTACGTAAGAATCAATAATCTAACAATACTGTGCAATACCGTGTATTACTGTGCAACCACGCGTATTATTATATTTTAACCACCGGGTATTCCAACAGTGTTAACGGTAACAACTACGCCGTTATTTATAAAAATTCAAACTTGTCGTTTTCTTCATCTGACCGTTTTCCGTTATGGGGCCCACAAATGGTTGCGCTGTTGTACGAATATTTCCCGACAACAAGAATATTTCACGACCAAATAAATATTCCCCGACAACAATGAATATTTTATAACCACTTGTTTATTTTACAAAATTTGCACATTTCACCCATAACCAAAGCATCATATCACTTAGCACCTTATTATTTCAAGATAAAGAATAGAGGAAATTTAATTTTATTTATTAAAAAGTTAGGGTCTTATAACCTCCCCTAATTATGAAATTGCGTTCTCGAAATTGACGTACGTACCTGGTGTTTCGAAAAGGTGAGGATACCTCGCTTTTATTTCTGATTCCAACTCCCAGGTCATTTCTTCAATAGCATGGTTCTTCCACAAAAACTTAACTTGTTGAATAACCTTGGTGCGTAGGACATGCTCTTTCCTGTCCAAGATCTTAACAGGTACTTCCTCGTACGTTAAATCTTCGGCTATCTTGTCTGGTTCTAACTCAATAATGTGGTTCGGGTCTTTCACATATTGACGAAACATAGATATGTGAAAAATATTATGAACACGAGACATGCTTGAAGGTAATGCGAGTCTATAGACCACATTTTCTATTCGGTCAAGAATCTCAAATGGACCAACAAATCTTGGATTGAGCTTTCTTCTCTTTTCAAATCTTATAACTCCCTTCCATGGAGCAATACGTAACAATACATGATCCCCAATATTAAATTTCACGTCCTTTCGATGAAGATCTGCATAACTCTTTTGCCGATCCTGTGCCATTTGTATATGTTGTCGAATCGTTTGGATCTTTTCTATAGTTATGCGTACCAATTATGGTCCCAACAACATTGCTTTACCCACTTCGTCTCAGCATACTGGAGAACGATATTTTCTTCCATACAACGCATCAAATGAAACCATGCTTATACTTGCTTGATAACTGTTGTTGTAGGAGAATTCCACCAATGGCAAGTACTTATCCCAACTTCCTTTAAAATCTAGGACACAGAGTCTTATTAGATCTTCAAGAGTTTGAATAGTCCTTTCTGATTGCCCGTCCGTTTGAGGATGGTATGCCGAACTGAATCGTAAATCTGTGCCCATAGCTTTCTGTAAGCTAACCCAAAATCGTGAAGTGAATCTTGGGTCATGATCCGAAACTATGGATACTGGCATGTCATGAAATCTCACAATCTCATTCACGTATATACGAGCAAGACGTTCAAGGGAATAAGTCTCCCGTATAGGCAAGAAATGAGCAGACTTGGTTAATCTATCAACAATAACCCAAATCGCATCTATGCCTTAAGAAACCTTGGGAAGACCCGTAACAAAATTCAGAGTAATGTGTTCTCACTTCCATTTCGAAATCTCAAATGGTTGCAATGGACCCATTGGCACTTGATGCTCCGCCTTTACACGTTGACAAGTTAAACATCTCGAGATAAACTCTGCGATCTCTCTCTTCATATTGTTCCACCAAAATGTATGTCGAAGATCATGATACATTTTGGTACTCCCAGAATGGATTGCAAATGGTGTGTTGTGTGCCTCCATCATGATTCTATGCTTCAAGTCAAAATCGTTAGGAATGCAAAGTCTGGAGTTTACTCGAAGTATTCCTTCTTCATCGATTCTTGCTTCTGGAATAATGTGTAACGACCCCAAAATAGGTCCATTCCATCCAACCTATTCTGAGTCGCCAAATACATGGTACAGAAAATAATTACAACTTTATTACAACAACTGTCGTATAAAATACAACAACACATATGCTGTGAGTTTGGATACAAATATATACCAAATGTGACACATGTCCCAACCGTGGACAGCACCTCACAGTGGCACCTTACATAAAGGTATAGTCAAAGACTGTTTTAGAAATTAGAATCTTTGGAAAGTGCTCAAGGAAACCTTCGTACTTGGGAGGCCATGCGTCTAGGTTATGATAGATATCATATGGCCACAGAATTATCCTTGGTTGACCCGATAGACCCCAAAGAAAATCGAGAAGATTACAATCATATTCTTCCAAATGGTGAGTCTTCTCTTGACTTATCATTATCTCCACTGTCTCTAATTGAGAATTATACTTCAAACAAACACCAAGATTATATAGGTAGTGCTCGTAAATATACTCAGCAAGTAGATGAGCATAATCTCGTCATATGATGACACGAGGTTGTATGTCATTAGACATCTTGTATGACAGTGGCAAAACACCCTTCCAACGTTGGGTTCGCTTCACCGTAGATAATTCACCAAATATAACTACTAAATGATGTATACAATACTTTTCTATACTACTTAGGGGGAACCTCTACAGCTAGAGACCACCGTTCTATTCCCTTGTTACCCCCGCTCGACCCAGCTACACTTTTATTACCTGAAAGGAATTGTGAAGTAAAAGGGTGAGCACAACTAGCTCAGTAAAGAATATCATGACTAAAGATAAATAAGTTATCAATAGCCTTCAACAGAATTAAATTTGAGATTTAGAACATATGGTAGATGATAAAAATTTCAACCATAGTTGCAGCGGAACGAGCAATCCATTAGAAGAGTCAAATAGACCATAAAGTCTATTATCTTCTCCACATTAAAAGTTCACCAACAATATTTTATCCCTGTAACATTAATCAACAGTTCCTTTTCATAATTATATGAATAACTCATAATCATAATTGTAATTCTAAATTCCTCTTCGCATCCAGGACGAAGATAATTTTCCTCACATGTCTTTACCTGAAACATCAAAGATCATGTTTATACCAAATCACAGTTCCTATTCATAATCATACTAATAAATTCATCTTTGCACTACAGGCTAACGATATTCGTCAACAGTTCATCTTTGCACTACTGGCCAAAGATATTCAACAACAGGTCATCTTTGCACTACGGGCCAAAGATATTCATCAACAATTCATCTTTGCACTACAGGCCAAAGATATTCCTCAACAGTTCATATTTGCACTACAGGCCAAATATATTCATATCTCAAAGAAATATATAATCATTTCAGAATTTATATAAACAATAATTATAACCATGTTAATCAATTCATCTTTACACTTAAGCTAAAGATATTCAATTATAAATTCAATGGCCATGATCATACCAGTTACAATTCATCTTTGCACTACAGGCCAAATATATTCCTCAGTCACGATCATACCAATAATTTACCCATTTTTACACTCAAGTGAGAGAAATTCAATATCAGGGTTATAAAAATGTTATATATGATAATAAAAACAATATGATCAACAACTGCATTTATTTTCAAGAGCATCATAAATCAACGATAATTTGGTCAGAAAAAGAAATCAATTTTTATCGTGAATAGTACCCGTGAATAGTAATTTGTGAATAGTAACTCATGAATAGTAACTCGTGAATAGTAACTCGTGAATAGTACTTCGTATTCGTACATAGTACCGTATACGTAAATAATGTCATATACGTAAATAGTGCCATATACATGAATAGTGCCGTATACGTGAATAGTGCTATATACGTGAATAGTAATCCCGACTCAAAAAGGTAGAAATTCCACAATAAAATCTATACCAATATTTCAGTATAATGATATTAAAAGAATAACATCATTATGAAGAATATAACATCCCTTAATATCCCTTACTATCCCTTACTATCCCTTACAATCCCTTACTATCCCTTACCTCAAAAGAGCAGCACTTCTGACTGGATATCGGATATGACGCTGAAGGAAACTTGCACTGATGAATAGCAACTCACCAAGTATCTAAATACTCACAAAATACAATCAATAATCTAGACAGAGAAAGAGAGAAAACTTACGAATTCTGGTGTGATTTTCAACTCTAACTTAGCCCTCTATTTATAGAAAAATGTTAGCACGCCGAAGCAGACTTAACCTGCAACCTAATGGCTTTACCTGCTACTATATCCACCCACCACATTTGAATAAAAATTTTAGCACATTTCTCACCAACCAAAAGTGGGGCCCACCAATTCTAGAATTTTTTACCAAAATGATAAATTTCGAAACTTCAACAATTTCTGAACCAGTCATCTCGTAAAATTCATAATAAATCATACGTTCATTTTTAACGGTTCAAAATTTGTGGACATATACTCAACTTATATATGTATAACATATCCAAAAATTACCACGATCCAACGGTCGGATTAAAAATTATAACCCCCGCAAAATATCTCAAAATCCTGATTTTTAATACCTCCATTCCAATAAAAATACTGATAAAACACCTCAACATTAACTCTATTTTTAACCACAAAATATATCCAACATTTATATTCACATAAAATAAATATTTCCTTATCATATGAATCAATAATTAATTATTCACAATTAATATTACAGAATCACATTTATGACAACCAGGCCGTTCCTAGGAAAGAGGGGGCTTTCCAATAAGGATTTCTCCTTATTGGCGCGCAATTAGATGACCAAACCTCTCCTTAGACAGAACTTTCTAGACATTGCCAATAATGCTATCTAATAATATTATTCAAATAATATGAATTATTGATCTGATAATGGAGATACTGTGCAGTGACAATTATTGAAACAACAATAATATAAAATATCAACGCAATAATTATTGATTCAATAAAATAAAATATTGAACAGTAATTACTGTAACAATTATTGAGTAGTGCCTTCTCACGTAAGAATCAATAATTGAAAAAAATACTGTGCAATACCGTGTGCTACTGTGCAACTACACGAATTACTGTATTTTAACCACCAGGTATTCTAACAGTGTTAACGGTAACAACTACGCTGTTATTTATAAAAACTCAAATTTGTCGTTTTCTTCATCTGACAGTTATTCTGTTATGGGGCCCACAAATGGTTGCGCCATTGTACGAATATTCTCCGACAACACGAATATTCCACGACCAAACGAATATTCCCCAACAGAAATGAGTATTTCATAACCACTTGCGTAGTTTGAAAATTTTATATATATCACCCTTAACTTTAACTTTTTTTTTTATCAATTTAACCATTTACTAAATAGGAAAATTGAATACTTTTATTTCATAAAATTCGGGGTCTTACATAATACCTTCTTGCACTTTCTTCTTCATACGCATAAGCTCCAAGTCTGTAGTTTGAGCAGCTTTAAATTTATCGATTAAAGTCGGTTTTACTCGTATGTTTGATAACATCACGAGGGTACTTGGAGCCTTTAACTCTATCTCCATCTTTTGTAAGTCGTACAAAAGGGTTCTTTGTGTTGACAATATCGCACTTGTACCCGCATATGATCTTCTACTCAATACGTCAGCTACTACGTTCACTTTTCCAGGATGGTATTGGATGATATGATCGTAATCTTTCAACAGCTCAAGCAAATGTCATTGTCGCATGTTGAGTTCTTTTTTGGTGAAGAAATATTTAAAGCTCTTATGATCCGTATAAATCTCCACTTTCTCCACATACAAATAGTGTCTGCAAATCTTCAACGTGAAAACGACTGCTGCCAACTCCAGATCATGAGTAGTATAATTTCTCTCATATTCTTTGAGTTGTCGCGAGGCATAGTCTATGACTTTCTCATGTTGCATGAGAATACACTCTAACCCTTTGCCTGAAGCATCGTTGTAGATAACAAATCCATCCGAACTAGATGGTATTGTCAGAACAGGTGCTGAAATGAGTCTCTTCTTAAGTTCTTGGAAACTCTTTTTGCATTTCTCACTCTATACGAATTTTGTATCTTTACGAGTCAACTGAGTTAATGGAGTAGTAATTCGAGAAAATCCTTCCACGAATCTCCAATAATAACTAGCTAAGCCCTAAAAGCTACGTACTTCGGTCGCCGACTTCGGTTGCTCCCAACTTTGTATTATTTCAATCTTCGCTGGGTCAACAGATACTCCATATATTGACACCACGTGCCCAATGAATGCTACTTCCTCAAGCCAGAACTCGTATTTCTTTAGCTTGGCATATAGCTTATTATCACGAAGCCTTTGAAGTACTAGCTTCAAATGGTACTTATGATCTTCATGTCTTTTGGAATAGATGAGGATGTCATCAATAAAGACAACAACGAACTGATCCAAATATTCCTTGAACACACGGTTCATCATATCCATGAAAACAGCAGGAGCATTAGTCAATCCAAAAGACATGACTAAGAATTCATAATGCTCGTACCGAGTTTTGAAGGCAGTCTTTGGAATGTCATCAGTTTTAATCTTCAGCTGATGATATACAGAACGAAGATCAATCTTTGAAAAGAATTGTGCTCCTTTCAACTGGTCAAACATGCCATCAATGCGAGGTAGCGGATACCTATTCTTGATGGTGACAATGTTCAATTCCCGGTAGTCAATACAAAGTCGCATACTCTTATCTTTCTTCTTTACGAATAAAACAGGAGCACCCCAAGGAGATGTACTAGCACGAATAAAACCGATGTCCAACAACTCCTGTAGTTGGACCTTTAACTCCTGAAGTTCAATAGGAGCCATTCGACATAAGATTTTAGAAATGAGCTTTGTACCAGGTTCAAGGTTAATAAAGAATTCAACTTCACGTTCTTGGGGTAGACCGGGAAGTTCTTCAGAAAATACATCAGGAAATTCACTAACAAAAATATTATTCAAATCTGACGTGTTTTTGTTCAAGTCCATAACATGGTCTAAGAAAGCTTGACATCCGTTTTTCAGTAAATGAATGGTTTTATGACTTGATATGACAGTGATTGATTTTAGTGGTTTGGTTTTTTGAATGCGCATGACATGTTGGTTAGGAATATGAAAACAAACAACCTTACAAAAATAATCAATTTTGGCATGATGAGTAGTTAACCAATCAATCCCTAAAATCACATCAAATGTAAGTATCGTTAAAAAGATAAGATCAACAGGTAATGTGATGGTGTCAACTTGGATCAAGTAAGATTTATAACCAGTGGATGTAATGAAAATTTCTCCTAACGGAGTCTTAACAGATAAGTCAAAGTCTAATTTCTCCGGAGTCAAGTTCAAACGTTGAGCACAAGTAGGAGAGATAAAAGAATGGGTAGAACCGGTATCTAGTAAGGTATAAACTTCGCAAGAGTTTATGATTAGTTTACTCGTGATCACCTCGTTCGGGTTTCTCGCATTTTGGCCACTCGAGACAAACTCTCTTCCAAGAACCGCTGACTTTGACTTGTCCGGGACAGCCTTTGGGGTCACCATTCCTGCTGGACTTGGTTTTGCTACAGAATAATCTCAAGCTATATGACCTTCCTTTCCACAGTAATAACATACCTTGAATTGTTATGGGCAGTTTGGGCTGATATGTCCCTCTTTTCCGCATTTATAACAAACAACCAGTGATCGTTCTCTTCCCCTAGAAATAGTTGATGTTGGTGCTGACGTCTTCACGTTATCATTGTTGTACCTTCTCTTTTTGAAAACTCATCTCGACTCGCTTTTTATATTATCATGGCCACGATTACCACCCGAGTGGTTACCGCTTTTGTTCGTATTCTTTCCTCCCCGCTGGTTATCATTGCTTTGATGGCTGTTGCCACCGGTATGGCCCTAGTTGTGGTCCCTCGGTTGAACATACTCGTTATCTCGCTCTAATAATTGAGCCCTGTTTACAACATCTGAATATAGAGAAAATTTATTAGAGATAAGATATTGCCGAATTTCAGGTTTCAGACCTCTCAGAAACATCTGCGTTATACGTTCCTCATTCTCTACCAAATGAGGTGCAAACTTGGATAACTTTGCGAACTTAGCCTCGTACAGGAACACAGTCATGTTGTTATGTTCCAGTCTTATAAATTCTACCTCCTTCATATGACGAATACTTTCATGTACTTGTCATTGAACAGTTTCTGAAATGTTTCCCAAAACATATTGAGTGCGGCTGGTTAGGTACGCTTCATAGACTCCCACCAGTAGTCTTCCTCACCACGGAACATAAAGGTGGCGAATGGAACCTTCTGTTCCTCCGTGCATCCTAAGGCATCAAATATCTTGGTAATTTGTTTAACCCACGTTTCTGCCTTGATCGGATCCGACTTTCCCACAAATTTTGGTGGTCCCAACTTTTTGAACTGCTTAGCTGTGACAAGCCGCGCGTTACTATCATTTCCACTAGTATTTTGTACACGAGTCTCTCTCGTCTGATTTTGCATGAACCGTAAAAAGTTTCTAAATATTCTATCATTCATCGTTTGTTCGGTAGTGTTGTTTACAGGAGGAATATTGCCTTCCTGTTGCATACACGTTCCCCTGTTTAGTGATTAAAGGTGTCTCCACGGTCTCATTCACTCCATTGTTAACATTTTCAGCTGTCATTCTCAAATACTGTCATAAAACAAGGGTTAATTAAACAAATTAACATGTCACATAATACTCCTATATTATGACCGACCAACAAATAAGCTTAGGTAGGACACACTAGCAAATAATTTACTCGTCTCTCCCATCCTAGTTCTATTCCTCGATCTCCGCCAGAGACCATATCCCTAAGCTCTGATACCAACTGTGACGTCCCCAAAATAGGTATGCATCACCCATTCTGAGTCACCAAATACATGGTACAGAAATAAATATAACTTAATTAATACAATTGTCGTGCAAAATACGACAACACATACTGTGAGTGTAAATATAAATATTGTCTTCTAGATAGTATTCAAACTCAAATAAGTCCTCATTACAATTATTGATACACTGTTTTACAAAAATAGTGAGGACTGCTAAAACAATTTTCTAGAACCATCACTCCATACCCCGGCTAGTTCTTAGTATATTATCACCTCCTGAGAAGAAAAATAGAACAAAAAGGAAAATAGTGAGCTCAACTAGTCTTGTAAAAAATATTATGACTAAGATAATGAACAACAAATTATCGTTAGCCTTCAACAAATCAGATAAAATAAAATGGACAACCAGTTTTAGATCAATATTCGCAGCGAAAATAACAATTCATTAGAAGAGTTAAGTAGAGAATGAAATCTATTATTATCTATGAATTTAAAAGTTCATTATCAATATTTTATCCTTGTAACATCAATCAATATACATCTTGCATCAAATATTCATCTTTGCACTACGGGCCAAAGATATTCATTTGTATCACCAGTTGGTCATGTTCATCTTAACACCTGTTCATCTTTGCACTACGGGCCAAAGATATTCATTAGGTAATCATTCATTTTTACACTATAGGCCAAAGATATACATTTATATCATTTAGGACTGAGGATGATAAAAAATATTTTAAAGAAACGAATCCAGTGAGATAAAAAGACAAAGATTAGGGATTCGTACTTTAGATAATCCAAGTTCAAAAACGCTCCATAATAAATCATAGTGGAGTAAAATTCAAGAATGAAGAACAAAATATAGATACAATCAAAGATAGTATCCATAATTGACATATTGGACAAAGAATAGAAAATTTTATTTTTTTGTGAATAGTGTTGTATACGTAAATAGTAACTCCGACACAAAAAGGTAAAAATTCCATAATAAAATTCATATCAATATTTCGGCATAATGATATTGAAGAAAATAATATCATTTATGAAGAAAATAACATCCCTTACCACAAAAGAACAGTACTTCTGACTGGAATATCGGATGTAATGCCGAAGGAAATTTGCACTAAATAGCAACTCTCCAAGTATCTAAATACTCACAAAAATACGCTCGATAATATAGAGAGAGAAAACTTATGTTTATGGTATGATTTTCAATTCTAACCTAAGAACATATTTATAGGAAAATGCCAGAATGCCAAAGCAGACTAAATTAATAAAATATTAATTTATCAAAAAAAATTTCTACGCACACATTCTTGACCAAAATATAAGCCACCACAAGTGGGGTTCACCAAAAATTAGAATTTTCACACCAACCAAAAGTGGGGCCCACCCATATTTTTTAAAAAATATTTTTTTCTGAAACTTTAATAATTCATAATAAATAGTCCTTTTATCAGAAAAATACGAATTTTATGTCCATTCTATAAGAAATTAAATTCTCTACAAATTTGTAGAAGAAAATTTTTTCAAATTCCAAATAGAAAATGTCCGAAATCAATATACGGATGATTTTTAATACCTCCATTCCGACAAAATATTGATAAAATACCTCAGCATTAATTCCTTCATTTATATCCATATAAAATAAATATTTCCCTATCCATACACATAAAATAAATATTTACTTATTATATAAATTAATAATTAATTATTCACAAATAATATTACAGAATCGCAATATGACAACCAGATCATTCCCAGGAAAGAGAGGGTTTTCCGATAAGAATTTCTCCTTACTAACGCGCAATTAGGTGACCAAACCCCTTTCCTTAGACAGAACTTCCTTAGACATTGTCAATAATGCTATCTAACAATATTATTCAAATAATATGAATTATTGTTTTGATAATAGAAAATACTGTGCAGTGATAATTATTGAAACAGTAAGAATCAATAATCTAACAATATTGTGCAATACCGTGTGCTACTGTACAACCACGCGTATTACTGTATTTTAACCACCAGGTATTCCAACATTGTTAATGGTAACTACGCCGTTATTTATAAAAATTCAAACTTGTCATTTTCTTCATCCGATTGTTTTTCGTTATGGGGCCCACAAATGGCTGCGCCGTCGTACGAATATTCCTCGACAGCAAGAATATTTCATGACCAAACGAATATTCCCCGACAACAAATAATATTTTATAACCACTTGCTTATTTTACAAAATTTGCACATTTCACCCATAACCAAATCATCATATCACTTAATACCTTATTATTTCAAGATAAAGAATAGAGAAAATTTAATTTTATTTATTAAAAAGTTGGGGTCTTACATTAAATAATTAAAATAAATTGTTTATAAGTTTAATAAATGATTAAAAAATTATTAAAAAATTAATAATTTTAGATGAAGATATTATTAAGTAATTAATAATATTTATATTAAATTTAAATTAAAATTTTATTAAATGATTAATAATATTAGTTATAGATTAAATTATTATTAAATGATTAATAATATTAGTTATGAATTAAAAGATTATTAAATGATTAATAATATTATGAGATGAGTAAGATATTATTAATTGATTAATAATATTATGAAGTGCGTAAGATAGTATTAAATGATTAATAATACTTGTGAATCAATAAAATATTATTAAATAATTAATAATATTAAATGAGAGTTTAAAAGAGGAGTTAAGTTATTGATTGGACATTCAATAGGTTATATTGAATAGTATGATGAATTGGAAATTTAATATGTTGAAAAGGGAAAATAGTTTGTTGAATTAGTGTATTCAGTTTGCTGAATAAATGTATTCGTTTTGCTGAATTAGTGTATTCGATTTGCTGAATTGGTATTCAGTTTACTGAATTGGTATTTGGGTTGCTGTATTATTATATGACTTACTAGATTATAAAGAACTTATGAAATGAAAGATTAAGTGTTAAATCATAATGTATATGTAACGTAATTGAATAATTATCAGAGGAAGATAATAATATTGATGTTGTAAGGTGTTATCTAATATTTGATTATGTGGTTAAGTGTTAGCTAATTTGCTTATAAGTAGTATTATGAGGTGTAATATGATATGCTGATTGAAAGATCAATCTTAATAATGATAGGTCTTTACAATAAAGAGATTTAATTAGATTGTGTAGTAGTAATCGACGTACAAACAAGTTCTCTAACTTAAATTCGAGTTATTATTTCAAAGTATGTTAGTGGATAATTATTGTTGATTATTCCACATCTATGATTATTGATTCGCACTTAGTGCATGTTGCATATGTTCATTAGGTATGAAAGGTTGATCACCTTCATTACCATAATGTTAATTTAAATTTGTTTATGTTCATTGTTGACCACCCAACACTATTGGTTCAGTAAATCAATTATTGAAATTCTGATTCATGCTCTTTCACAATCATTATATTGTTAAAAAATTTGAAAGCTTATTCATTCTTTCAATCATGATATATATTTATTGTATTTAAACTTGCTGAGCAAAGTAGTTGCTCACCATTGCTATATCATGATAACAAATTTCAGATTAAGACGAGGGCTCGAAGAAAGACAAAAGCAAAGGCAAATTCCAAGAGTAGATTATGATGCATTTAGAACTATTAAGTTATCTGATGTAAATGATATTGTAAACTTTTTAAGTTATTGAAGGTATGCATTAAGTTAATGTTGTAGACCTTGGGATATGTTATAGAGTTTATTGTATAAACAATTTATGTTTATATTTTCCGCATTAGTTAGAGAATATGTAAGAAAATGATGTATCGTGACACACCAGGTCCGAGGTTAAAGGGGCCTGGATTTGGGGGTGCTACACTAAACATATGCATTATATTGATTAGAATTATGATAATCATGAAATATGAACTGAGTATGAAATTATGTGTTATGTTAAGCATGAAAGTTGTTAAATTTGTTGAGTTATCGAGCTCAATCTTACAAAAATAAACTTTTTGCAGGTTAAGGATGCAATGCAATATTTCTTACCACCTGAACGATAAAGATTAGAAGACATGGAAATGATTACATTTTCGTGAACTAGAAGTTGTATAGAGCAATGTTGATAGTTTTAATATGTGTAACAGGCAATTATGTACAATTTGAAGTATTCAATGAATAAAGAATGTTTATTCTGAAATAAGAATATTTGGTGGTGATTATTTTGAATTGTAGAATTACATAATGACTACTCTGATAAAGTAAATCATAAAATAAATATGATTTTGAAATAAGGGAATCGTAAAGGTTGCGATTCAGGGAACGAAAGAAAGAAAAATAGAAAAGTTTTAAATTATCCGTATTTTTTGCTATTATATCAGTAAATGATGATGTAAAGCGAATACAAGATAATAACTAACGCACAAGGTCATGATTAAATTAGTTTTGATTTTGGATTCAGTTGGTCCCAATTTTGGGGTCGTTACAGTTGGTATCAGAGCTATGGGTTATAAACCTTAGGTAATCATACCTTAGGATATAACCATATACAAGATAGATGGAAAGGAAAAATATGTTAAGTATAAATTTAAATGAGATTTAAATGATCTTAAAATGAATTTAAAAATTCATAAAGAATGCGTTAAAGTAATACGCAAAGATTCAAAGAAGAATCTTGAAAAGCCAAAGAATCAGGGAACACCTGAGTTGACCAATCATAAAATAATATGATTAGAAAGGAAAGAAAGAAGATCGTAAAAATGAAATGATCAAAAAGAAAGAATCGTAATGTAACACGATTGTAGGATAAGATCACAACATGATCTGATTAAGTTGTAAAATGACTGATCATCAATCGAATGATTGAAAATTTATAGTAGAATCGTTATACGAAAAATTTACTATGAAATAGTACACAGAAACTTAGAAAGAGTTATAGATGATGAAATACGAGTTAAAGAAAATTTGTATTGAGTAAAGAGCAAGATAAGAGTAAGATATGATTGGTTGGGGAATTTCATTTGAGGACTCATGTGATAGCAAAGTTGTACAGACCTTTGTATGGGCAGAGGTTTTGTGCTTGGTTTACCGACCACTTAGTTTATCATATTGATAATCGTTGAAATGTCGGTGTCGCGCAATTGGTATATATATGGTGAGAAGGTGGTTCTTATAACTAATAATTAGGAAATACTAAGATTAGATGTGAGTTCTTAAAACTCATACTTATGGCAAGTTTGTGACTCATAACTATATGGTATGTTTCTGAACCCCTAAGCGTATGGACAATCCCTAATTAGTTATTAGACTACATATTTCTAGGACAAATTCTTAAACTTATATTTTTATGGAAAGTTCCTAAACACATAAAGTGTGGTAAGTTTGATGAACTATACCAAGATATAGAAATATTGTAGGTGAAAAATTAATTATTTTAAGCATTGATAGAATTGTATAGTGGATCTATGGAGAAAGTTGAAGCTGATATATGAAAAATGGATATTCTAAATCTTCTAGCTATACTAGATTTCGAAATTTATTGAAATCGTGCTATTATTATTATTTTTTTAAATATATTGGGTCAAATCATTGGACCAATAAGTTTTTAAAAAAAGTTCGCTTGTTTCTTATGTCTATGCTAATTGTTTCGGCTAGATAAAGTTGAAAATATCAAAATGTATTTTATATAGTCATCAATGCATCATTAATATGATGTAGCTATGACAAATAATGGAGTCATCAATGCAGCTTAACCTAGTGTTGGATGTAATCTAAGGATCGTTAGCCCACTAAGGTATAATGTAGCATGACAAAGTCATAAAATGACAACATCCTCAACGTATTGTTAAAATAGTGCGGTATTTTGCGTCATAGAAGGATTTTCAATATTTTAATAATGAAAAAGATGTCGATGCCATTTGAATAAGCTAGACACATATTCAAATATTACTTATATTAAGCTTTTGAACTGTCCAACTAAATTGATTTAATATGGACTCCAGACCGAGTATGAACATCTTTGAATCGAGAAAATTTTTATTGCACCGAGGTGGTGATGATGAACGCAAATGTCGTTCCTATAATTAGTGTTGATCAACACAAAACATCCTTGAATTAGGAAATTCTATTTGCGCGAAATAGTGACAAAGACAACATGGGTCAACACAGGGCATAAACAGGCTGATCACCAATGTGCCCATAAAATGCCGATTTACAGATGAACTTTTGTTAAAACCTTTTCAGAAACAAAGCTTATGGCTTTATGACCCTTAATATGATACAAAAAGCTCTTCCTAAACGAATTTTTGAAATTCTTGAATTATTCATGTTGCTTCACAATTATTGAATAATTGTGGAGGATTTCTTTTCTAAAAGTTGAGGTAGAAAGGATAATGTTCCTCGAAAGTAAGTAGGTCATATGATTCAACAATTCTAAGCGAATCCTCAAAGAAGGAAAAATGAGAAGTACAAACATGAAATTTCTAGGAAATAATCACGTAAAGTTTAGAATCGTGCAAGATGGAAAGGTTAAGTTTGAGAATTTTAGGACTTTGATGCATTAGAGAGATAAGTATGAACTAGCAGAAAATTATTAATATTTGGAGATGTATATGTTATGTGATAAATAAATTTTTTAACATTAGAAATGGGTGCTTAAATGTGAAAACAATATATTTTATTGTCACAAATAAGGCCGCTATAAGAAGATTTATATGATCAAAAGGAAGTAGTGCGTTGTAAATATTCAACGATATAAGTTACGAGCAAGAATAAATCTGAATCGATCAAGAAAGATTCGATTTTGTGATTCCGATGACGGAATCATTATAAGAGGGAAAAAATGTGACGATCTGAATTTTTGAAAAAAGTAAAAATTAGAATAAGAATTTAAAAATATTAGAATTTCATTCACCATCTCCCATCTTCTGTTCCATTCCTTATTCATGGCTTCCAACATAAATTTCATATCAAACGTTGTGGAAGATTGATCTTTAAAAGTTCTTTTATCTTTGGAGCTAGACATATTTCCTGTTGCGAAACAAGGGTTAGTAGAAAATAGTTTTCTCACCACTCCCTAACGTGTTTCGCTCGAATCAATGGTTCACTCGTATATACACTCAAAATTGGCTTTTACCCAATCTCACTGCTAAGCCTTTTACCTCTAAATATTCTCTTTAATATATTTTTTTCGAATTCTCTTAGCAAAAGTCTCGGTTTTACTAATCAATTCAAAAATAACTTATCACGAACAAAATATAAAAGGTATGAATCCCAATTATAGCAATCAATTAAATTTAAAATTCTGAATATTCTCTCTAATAATTTTTTTATACTCAACAATTCAAACATAAACTTAAAATATAAATAACCCGCTAGAAGACTTAGCTTTGATACCAAATGATAGACTCCACGGCACATTTGCGTGAGGTGGTCGTCACCCGAATCGTTTCTAGCACAGTTGATAAAGTCGAACTCTCTTGACACCTCAACCCAAGATCTATATTGAGAGAAAAACCTTGGTAAAATTGATCAACGCAATGAAGTTTGCGTTGAATGGAACACCAACGATGCTTAAACCCCGTGTTTATATTAAAACAGGAACCTCGACACAATCGATGATTGATGCGATGGAAAACGCCACATATAACTATGAATTGTTGTATGATAAATCAAATTGAATCCCAAAGAGCAACTAAAAAATTAGCTTAGGAATTTTTCAAAAAACCGAAAGTAAAAAATTATTCTCACAAGAATTGATAAATTTGAATATTATTAAATGTTAATGTTAGTCAGATCAATAAGCCCTTTAATAGTAGTAATTGAAACCCTAGAATCCCAATAAGGAATTGCAAATGTTTTTGGAATTAAAATCTAATCTAATATCCGAGTTATAATAAAAATTTAATAATAAAATGAAAATATTAAGTTTAGGAAACAAATCCATAACCCGAATCTGTCAAAACGCGTCAACCTCAAAAAATGCTCCGACAAAAATTCCCATGCTGCATGACTCCACTTGAAATGTACTATGGAGCAGCGCGGCCGCGTTGGAAGTTTGGCTCAGGCAGAGAGGTATGTGCTGGGGCGAGCTCAAAATACGCCGGGACGAAAAAGTACAGAGACAAACTCATTGGGGCGAACTCGCTAGGCTTGCTGAGTTTACTGGAGCGAACTCCCTTTTTTTCCAAGTCTGCAGAGCGGCGGCTGCGCTACTTTTAGCCTGGAACACGACATGACTGCGCTTGTAAGGCTACGCCGAATCTCAATCTTTTGACTTAGCATGCACGTCTTGACGTGATCCACCTTATTTGATATCTTCACTTTGACCATATTGGTCAACTTAGGATCACTTTCAACCACCTTGGAGCACGTTGTCACGCCATTCTCGACCCACATTGCTTGCACCAAACCTATAAGACCTTCCTTGACCCTTTTAGTTCGGCCTCTAATCATGGGTCCAACATGCACTTGCATGTCCTGTGACGCCCCCAAAATAGGTATACATCACCCATTATGAGTCGTCAAATACATGGTATAGAAATAAAATACAAACTTCTTTTATACAATACGACAAAACGTAGCTGAGAGTTGTTACACGAATATTGTCTAATAGACAGTATTCAAACTCAAAAAGGAGTCCTCATAACAATTATTATCACACTATTTTATAAAATAGTGAGGACTACTATAGCCACCATCTCGGACCATCATTCCGTTCCCTGACTAGTCCCGTCTACGTTCTCATTTCCTGAAGAGAACAATGAAAGCAAAAGGGTGAGCTCAACTAGCCCAGTAAGAAGTATTATGACTAAGATAATGTAGAATAAATTATCGTTAGTATTCAACAGTGTTAAACAATAAACAACAAGTTTAACTACAACGAAACAACCAATCCATTAGAAGAGTCAAGTAGAGCATGATATCTACAATCTTCTATGATTTAAAAAGTTTATTATAATCTTTATAGCTGAGACTCAGCTTAATAAATAATCAGCATCACTGAATTATTCCTGCACTACGGGCCAAGGATATTCATTAGTATCACAACCACGAATTATCCATGAACTATGGGCCAAGGATATTCGTGTTTTCACCAATGGTCATGATTATACCGAATAATCCCTGGTCATAATCATACCAATCAACAGTCCATCTATGCACTACGGGCCAAAGATGACTTTTATCACATCATTTATAACATTACGGGTCATGATTATACCGAATGATTCCTGGTCATAATCATACCAATTAACAGTTCATCTATGCACTACGACCAAAGATGACTTTCATCACAATATAAGCATGAGGATGATGACAATGATATAAGAATTCAATTAAAAGAAAGCAAATGATAAAATTTTAAAGATTTATAATTTAATTTATCCAAAATTTAATAATGTCCAAATTGTCAACATGATACTACTTTGTGAAGTAAAATATAAGAATAATATTCTATCAAAAATGATTTGGACCAAAAAGAAATTAATTTTTGTCATGAATAAAACTCTGGGTGAATAGTTGTAAGACCCCGAATTTTATGAAATAAAGTTATTCAATTTTTCTTATAATTACTATTCAGTAAATGGTTAAATTGATAAAAGTTTAAAGTTATGGGTGAAATGTGAAAATTGTTCAAAATAAACAAGTGGTTATAAAATAATCATTGTTGTCGGGGAATATTCGGTTGGTCGTGGAATATTCTTGCTGTCGGGGAATATTCGTACGACGACGCAGCCTTGTGTGGGCCCCATAACGAATAACTGTCGGATGAAGAAAACGACAAATTTGAGTTTTTATAAATAACGACGTAGTTGTTACCGTTAATACTGTTGAAATACCCGGTGGTTAAAATACAGTAATACGCGTTATTGCATAGTAGCACACGGTATTGCACAGTATTTTTGAAATTATTGATTCTTACGTAAGAAGGCACTACTCAATAATTGTTACAGTAATTACTGTTCAATATTTTATTTTATTGATTCAATAATTGCTACGTTGAAATTTTATATTATTGTTGTTCAATAATTGTTGCTGCACAGTATTTCCCATTATCAGATCAATAATTCATATTATTTGAATAGTATTATTAGATAGCATTATTGGCAATGTCTAGAAAGTTCTGTCTAAGGAGAGGTTTGGTCATCTAATTGCGCGCCAGTAAGGAGAAATCCTTATTGGAAAGCCCCCTCTTTCCTGGGAACGGCCTGGTTGTCATAAATATGATTCTGTAATATTATTTGTGAATAATTAATTATTGATTCATATGATAAGAAAATATTTATTTTATGTGGATATAAACGAGGGATATATTTTTGTGGTTAAAAAATGAAGGAGTTAATGTTGAGATTTTTATCCGTATTTTTGTCGGAATGGAGGTATTAAAAATCAGGGTTTTTGAGATATTTTGCGGGGGTTATAATTTTTAATCCGACCGTTGGATCGTGGTAATTTTTGGATATGTTATACATATATAAGTTGAGTATATGTCCACAAATTTTGAACCGTTAAAAATGAACGTATGATTTATTATGAATTTTACGAGATGACTGGTTCAGAAATTGTTGAATTTTTGGAGTTTATCATTTTGGTGGAAAATTCTAGAATTGGTGGGCCCCACTTGTGGTTGGTGAAGAAATGTGCTGAATTATATTTCAAATGTGGTGGGTGGGAATAGTAGCAGGTAAAGCCATCAGGTTGCAGGTCAAACCTACCAAAATTTTTCTATAAATAGAGGGCTAAGTTAGAATTGAAAATCACACCAGAAACATAAGCTTTCTCTCTTTCTCTCTCTATATTATGAAGCATATTTTGTGAGTTTTTAGATACTTGGTGAGTTTCTATTCATCAGTGCAAGTTTCCTTCAGCATCATATCCGATATCCAGTCAGAAGTACTGCTCTTTTGAGGTAAGGGATAGTAAGGGATAGTAAGGGATAGTAATGAATTTTAAGGGTTGTTATGATTTTCAGTTTCGTAATTTTTCTGATCTTCAAAAATTCTGGAAAAATTTGAAATGATATTTTGATGAGTTTTATTGATTGTGTCCAAAAATGGTGATTTTTGGATGTATAGATTGAGAGTTATGAATTTTATGAGAAAAGACTATTTTAAAAGTAACCGCTTATAATTCCTTGTGGTTAACTCCAAAATTGATGAAATTTTTATTGGGAGTATATGTATATGATAGAAGTATACTCTGTAAATTTCAGAATTTTTAGACAAAAGTACAATTTTTGATAAATGTCTAAATATTCGGCTATTTTGGCCATATGAAAAATAGTAAATGACTTTTAAAAATTCTGAGAAAAATATATGTTCACTATGGGACTATATTATGCTAAATCCCAGAAAAGAAATATTTTTGAAACTGATTTGGTATTTTTCATGAAAATAGTCTAGTTATGAGTAAATGAATTAAATATGTTTTGTGAAGAAAGAAAATTGGAAAATAGGATTTTATGGCTTGAGAATCCTATATGAGGTATATGCAGATTTTTGATGAGGGTTTTGGTTATTGATGATGAAATTGTAAGAGTTGACATTTTATGATGATTAAATGCATTAATTAGTAAAGTGTAAACAATTAAAATAAATTGTTTATAAATTTAAGTAATGTTATTCTTTCAATATCATTATACCGAAATATTGGTATGGATTTTATTGTGGAATTTTACCTTTTTGTGTCGAGTTACTATTCATGAGTTACTATTCACGAGTTACTATTCACGATAAAAATTGGTTTCTTTTTCTAACCAAATTATAGTTGAGTTATGAATATTACTCTTGAGATTAAAACTATGTATTGATTATATTGATTTTATTATCATATATAACATTTTTATAACCCTGATGTTGAAATTCTCTTTCACTGGAGTGTAAAGATGGGTAGATTATTGGTATGATCATGACTAGGGTTCTCTTTGGCCTGTAGTGCAAAGTTGAATTGTGACTGGTATGATCATGACCATTGAATTTACAATTGAATATCTTTAGCTTAAGTGTAAAGATGAATTGATTAACATGGTTATAATTATGGTGTATATAAATTCTGAAATGATTATATATTTCTTTGAGATATTAATATATTTGGCCTATAGTGCAAATATGAACTGTTGAAGAATATCTTTGGCCTGTAGTGCAAAGATGAATTATTGATGAATATCTTTGGCCTGTAGTGCAAAGATGAACTGTTGATGAATATCTTTGGCCTGTAGTGCAAAGATAAATTATTGATGAGTGCGAAGATGGATTTATTAGTATGATTATGAACAGGAACTGTGATTTGGTATAACCATGATCTTTGATATTTCAGGTAAAGACATGTGATGAAAATTATCTTCGTCCTGAATGCGAAGAGGAATTTAGAATTACAATTATGATTATGAATTATTCATATGATTGTGGAAAGGAACTGTTGATTGATGTTACAGGGATAAAATATTGTTGGTGGATTTTTAACATGGAGAAGATAATAGACTTTATGGTCTATTTGACTCTTCTAATGGATTGCTCGTTCCGCTGCAACTATGGTTGAAATTTTTATCATTTACCATATGTTCTAAATCTCTGATTTATTATTGATGAAGACTATTGATAATTTATTTATCTTTAGTCATGATATTCTTTACTGAGCTAGTTGTGCTCACCCTTTTGCTTCACAATTCCTTTCAGGTAATAAGAGTGTAGCTGGGTCGAGCGGGGGTAACAAGGGAATGGAACGGTGGTCATCATTTAGTAGTTATATTTGGTGAAGAAAATAGGGTGAGGCGAACCCAACGTTGGAAGGGTGTTTTGTCACTATCATACAAGATGTCTAATAACATACAACCTCGTGTCATCATAGGACAGGGTTGTGCTCATCCACTTGCTGAGTATATCTATGGGCACTACCTATATAATCTTGGTGTTTGTTTGAAGTATAATTCTCAATTAGAGACAGTGGAGATAATGATAAGTCAAGAGAAGACTCACCATTGGGAAGAATATGATAGTAATCTTCTCGTTTTTCTTTGGGGTCTATTGGGTCAACCAAGGATAATTCTGTGGCCATATGATATCTATCATAACCTAGACGCGTGGCCTCCCATGTACGAAGGTTTCCTTGAGCACTTCCCAAAGATTCTAATTTCTAAAACAATTTTTGACTATACCTTTATGTAAGGTGTTACTGTGAGGTGATGTTCACGGTTGGAACATGAGTCACATTGGGTATATATTTGTATCCAAACTCACAGCATATGTGTTGTTGTATTTTGTACGACAATTGTTGTAATAAAGTTGTAGTTATTTTCTGTACCATGTATTTGATGACTCAGAATGGGTTGGGTGGAATGGACCTATTTTGGACGTGAGTTACATTTGGTATCAGAGCTTAGGGATATGATCTCTGACGGAGATCGGGGAATACAACTAGGAGGGGAGAGACGAGTAAATTCTTCGCTAGTGTGTCCTACCTAAGCGTATTTGTTGGTCAGTCATACTATCGGGATATGATGTGATATGTTAATTTGTTAAATTAACCCTCTTTTTGAAGCTGTATTCTAGAATGATATCTGAAATACAGGAGATGAGCAATGGAGAAATCATGATGACATGGAAGATGGAATCTGAAATGAAAGCAAGGTATTCTCAACTCTTTGAAATACCAGGTAAGTAAATTTCGGGGACGAAATTTTATAAGGAGGGGAGATTGTAAGACCCCGAATTTTATGAAATAAAGTTATTCAATTTTTCTTATAATTACTATTCAGTAAATGGTTAAATTGATAAAAGTTTAAAGTTATGGGTGAAATGTGAAAATTGTTCAAAATAAACAAGTGGTTATAAAATAATCATTGTTGTCGGGGAATATTCGGTTGGTCGTGGAATATTCTTGCTGTCGGGGAATATTCGTACGACGACGCAGCCTTGTGTGGGCCCCATAACGAATAACTGTCGGATGAAGAAAACGACAAATTTGAGTTTTTATAAATAACGACGTAGTTGTTACCGTTAATACTGTTGAAATACCCGGTGGTTAAAATACAGTAATACGCGTTATTGCATAGTAGCACACGGTATTGCACAGTATTTTTGAAATTATTGATTCTTACGTAAGAAGGCACTACTCAATAATTGTTACAGTAATTACTGTTCAATATTTTATTTTATTGATTCAATAATTGCTACGTTGAAATTTTATATTATTGTTGTTCAATAATTGTTGCTGCACAGTATTTCCCATTATCAGATCAATAATTCATATTATTTGAATAGTATTATTAGATAGCATTATTGGCAATGTCTAGAAAGTTCTGTCTAAGGAGAGGTTTGGTCATCTAATTGCGCGCCAGTAAGGAGAAATCCTTATTGGAAAGCCCCCTCTTTCCTGGGAACGGCCTGGTTGTCATAAATATGATTCTGTAATATTATTTGTGAATAATTAATTATTGATTCATATGATAAGAAAATATTTATTTTATGTGGATATAAACGAGGGATATATTTTTGTGGTTAAAAAATGAAGGAGTTAATGTTGAGATTTTTATCCGTATTTTTGTCGGAATGGAGGTATTAAAAATCAGGGTTTTTGAGATATTTTGCGGGGGTTATAATTTTTAATCCGACCGTTGGATCGTGGTAATTTTTGGATATGTTATACATATATAAGTTGAGTATATGTCCACAAATTTTGAACCGTTAAAAATAAACGTATGATTTATTATGAATTTTACGAGATGACTGGTTCAGAAATTGTTGAATTTTTGGAGTTTATCATTTTGGTGGAAAATTCTAGAATTGGTGGGCCCCACTTGTGGTTGGTGAAGAAATGTGCTGAATTATATTTCAAATGTGGTGGGTGGGAATAGTAGCAGGTAAAGCCATCAGGTTGCAGGTCAAACCTACTAAAATTTTTCTATAAATAGAGGGCTAAGTTAGAATTGAAAATCACACCAGAAACATAAGCTTTCTCTCTTTCTCTCTCTATATTATGAAGCATATTTTGTGAGTTTTTAGATACTTGGTGAGTTTCTATTCATCAGTGCAAGTTTCCTTCAGCATCATATCCGATATCCAGTCAGAAGTACTGCTCTTTTGAGGTAAGGGATAGTAAGGGATAGTAAGGGATAGTAATGAATTTTAAGGGTTGTTATGATTTTCAGTTTCGTAATTTTTCTGATCTTCAAAAATTCTGGAAAAATTTGAAATGATATTTTGATGAGTTTTATTGATTGTGTCCAAAAATGGTGATTTTTGGATGTATAGATTGAGAGTTATGAATTTTATGAGAAAAGACTATTTTAAAAGTAACCGCTTATAATTCCTTGTGGTTAACTCCAAAATTGGTGAAATTTTTATTGGGAGTACATGTATATGATAGAAGTATGCTCTATGAATTTCAGAATTTTTAGACAAAAGTACAATTTTTGATAAATGTCTAAATATTCGGCTATTTTGGCCATATGAAAAATAGTAAATGACTTTTAAAAATTCTGAGAAAAATATATGTTCACTATGGGACTATATTATGCTAAATCCCAGAAAAGAAATATTTTTAAAACTGATTTGGTATTTTTCATGAAAATAGTCTAGTTATGAGTAAATGAATTAAATATGTTTTGTGAAGAAAGAAAATTGGAAAATAGGATTTTATGGCTTGAGAATCCTATATGAGGTATATGCAGATTTTTGATGAGGGTTTTGGTTATTGATGATGAAATTGTAAGACTTGACATTTTATGATGATTAAATGCATTAATTAGTAAAGTGTAAACAATTAAAATAAATTGTTTATAAATTTAAGTAATGTTATTCTTTCAATATCATTATACCGAAATATTGGTATGGATTTTATTGTAGAATTTTTATCTTTTTGTGTCGAGTTACTATTCATGAGTTACTATTCACGAGTTACTATTCACGATAAAAATTGGTTTCTTTTTCTAACCAAATTATAGTTGAGTTATGAATATTACTCTTGAGATTAAAACTATGTATTGATTATATTGATTTTATTATCATATATAACATTTTTATAACCCTGATGTTGAAATTCTCTTTCACTAGAGTGTAAAGATGGGTAGATTATTGGTATGATCATGACTAGGGTTCTCTTTGGCCTGTAGTACAAAGTTGAATTGTGACTGGTATGATCATGACCATTGAATTTACAATTGAATATCTTTAGCTTAAGTGTAAAGATGAATTAATTAACATGGTTATAATTATGGTGTATATAAATTCTGAAATGATTATATATTTCTTTGAGATATTAATATATTTGGCCTATAGTGCAAATATGAACTGTTGAAGAATATCTTTGGCCTGTAGTGCAAAGATGAATTATTGATGAATATCTTTGGCCTGTAGTGCAAAGATGAACTGTTGATGAATATCTTTGGCCTGTAGTGCAAAGATAAATTATTGATGAGTGCGAAGATGGATTTATTAGCATGATTATGAACAGGAACTGTGATTTGGTATAACCATGATCTTTGATATTTCAGGTAAAGACATGTGATGAAAATTATCTTCGTCCTGAATGCGAAGAGGAATTTAGAATTACAATTATGATTATGAGTTATTCATATAATTGTGGAAAGGAACTGTTGATTAATGTTACAGGGATAAAACATTGTTGGTGGATTTTTAACATGGAGAAGATAATAGACTTTATGGTCTATTTGACTCTTCTAATGGATTGCTCGTTCCGCTGCAACTATGGTTGAAATTTTTATCATTTACCATATGTTCTAAATCTCTGATTTATTATCGATGAAGACTATTGATAATTTATTTATCTTTAGTCATGATATTCTTTACTGAGCTGGTTGTGCTCACCCTTTTGCTTCACAATTCCTTTCAGGTAATAAGAGTGTAGCTGGGTAGAGCGGGGGTAACAAGGGAATGGAATGGTGGTCATCATTTAGTAGTTATATTTGGTGAAGAAAATAGGGTGAGGCGAACCCAACGTTGGAAGGGTGTTTTGTCACTATCATACAAGATGTCTAATAACATACAACCTCGTGTCAGCATAGGACAGGGTTGTGCTCATCCACTTGCTGAGTATATCTATGGGCACTACCTATATAATCTTGGTGTTTGTTTGAAGTATAATTCTCAATTAGAGACAGTGGAGATAATGATAAGTCAAGAGAAGACTCACCATTGGGAAGAATATGATAGTAATCTTCTCGTTTTTCTTTGGGGTCTATTGGGTCAACCAAGGATAATTCTGTGGCCATATGATATCTATCATAACCTAGACGCGTGGCCTCCCATGTACGAAGGTTTCCTTGAGCACTTCCCAAAGATTCTAATTTCTAAAACAATTTTTGACTATACCTTTATGTAAGGTGTTATTGTGAGGTGATGTTCACGGTTGGAACATGAGTCACATTGGGTATATATTTGTATCCAAACTCACAGCATATGTGTTGTTGTATTTTGTACGACAATTGTTGTAATAAAGTTGTAGTTATTTTCTGTACCATGTATTTGATGACTCAGAATGGGTTGGGTGGAATGGACCTATTTTGGGGTCGTTACAATAGTACTCGAGTGAATAGTACCCCGTGATTAGTACTTCAAGAATAGTATCCCGTGAATAGTACTTTGTGAATAGTACCTGTGAATAGTACTTTGTGAATAGTACCGTATAAATAAATAGTACCCATGAACAGTACTCCGGCATGAAAATTTTAAAATTTAACAAGAATGTGCAGAAAAATATCCTTGTGAAACGATACTAGATGAAGCGCAAATTTCAAGGATTTTCTACTAATTTCATGGAGTATAGAAGCAATACTTTAACAAAATGAGGGTATAATCAAGAATACGAGACGAAATAATATTACTTACATACTACAGTGTATGAAAAAAAATATTATTTCTTACGAATACTGAACAAAAATAATATCCCTTACGTTAGAAGAAGACTGGATACTTGAATAGTGAAGTAGCAGAATACTCTTCTTCTTCTTCTTCTCTATAGCTTCTCTCTCTATAATTGCTTTTGTGTGTCTTAGTGAATTGGTGAGAATGAAAGAAGAATGACCTTCTATTTATAGAAAAACATAGTTTCGATAATAGCACGTTTTGTGGCTCAAATTATTACAGTATAGTACCTTCATATTTTCCTCCATTTTAAATTTGTCCTGCAAGTATTATCAATCTTGCACCACTTCCTTTAATAGTAATGCATGTGAACTAATAGTTCTATTCATGTGAGCAAATAGTTATATGCATGTGAACTAATAGCAATTAATTGCTCATTTATCCGATTAATTACCCGATTGGTTAATTTAACCTCCAGAAATCAATTATTATCGAAATAAATGTCGATTTTCACTAACACAAATAATCCCAACACAATAAAAATATTTTTTATCAATAATTTTATCTTTAATCAACACGAACTTATTCATCATTAAAATTATAACTCATAATATTTAACAACCAGATCATTTTCAGGAAAGATGGGGCTTTTCGATAAGAATTTCTCCCTACTGGCACACAATTAGGTGAACAAACCCTTTCCTCAACAGAACTTTCTAGACATCGTCAATAATGTAAATAATAATATGAATAAATTTGTCGTCTAAATTATTGATTTAATAATATAAAATATTATGCAGATGATACTATGACAATAATTGAATTAATAATATGAGAGATATTATGCAGCAATTACGGTAGCAATAATTGAGTATAACTGAGTGACTTCTCATGTAAGAATCAATAATCAATACCGTGTGCTACTATGCAACCCGCGTATTACTGTACTTTTACCACCGGGTAGTTCAACAATTTAATGGTAAAACTTTCGCCGTTATTTTTATAAAAAGTCATTTTCGTCGTTTTCTAACTCCGACAATACTTTTGTTGTAGGGTCCACCAATGATTGTGCCATCGTACGAATATTCCCTGACCAATCGAATATTTTATAACAACTTGGTTACTTTACAAAATTTATAAATATTACTCACAACTATAACATTATATCAAATCCACATCATAATATTCAAAATATATTTCGAAAAAAATTAATCTTTATTCATAAAAGTTGGGGTCTTACATGTCCCCTCCAAGCTATGCATGTCCTCATTACCTTATACATGCCCCCATGTCTTCATGTCCCTGCCGCTACAAGTTGTAGTGACAACCTCTTATTTATCCACCCATTCTTCCCCTTTAATATATACCCTTAACATGTCCCCTCCCTTATCATATTTGTTAAAACATATACCCTCCCTTATCATATCCCCTTAACAGATCGTATGCCGCTATACCTCCCCACCAAATTTGCCTCCAACTAACATAAGAGAGAAAATAGAGAGAAAGAAGAAGAAGGTCTAGCTGCAATTATTTTCCTACCAAATTCAACAATTAAAATCAAGTAAAACTTTTGTAAGATTTCTTCTACCAATTTTCTTTTTAAGAATAAATAAATATTGTGATTTTTTTTGAAAATTTTATTTTAGGAAAATGTATTCATGTGTATTTTTAGAAAAACTTAACAACCATGTCTATGTATACATATATGCACGTGAAATTTGACAAAAATTAGTGAGTTCTGTGTTCGGATAAATATATTTTTATGTGGTGAACTAGTTATTATATTAATGTAAACTATTTAGATTCTTTAAAATGGTATCATGTGGCCTAAGGGTACATATTTCAACATGTATTTGCTCAATATTTGACATTTTCATCTTCATGTTAGGATATTACCTACGTACTAGGCTAAAATCTCACATTGATTAAGTTTGACCTGTAAACTAATTATGTATACTTGAGAGGCCTATTTACTTACTACCAATTGATTTTTTTATTTTTCTATTTTAAGATTGATTTTCCTTTTTAACTTATTTTAAAATAAGACCGAGATCTGAATAATAGATAATTGTATTGTACTATAAAATGAACTTAGCTACTCTTGTACAGATGGTTTGAGTTATCATAGTTAAAAAAAGAAAAAGGTAAAAATTGGTACTCTTTTAGTTCCAAAAAAGAATATATATTTGAATTGTGTTTATGTTGAAAAGTAAATTGTTAATTTTATATTGCAAGTATTATAATGAAAAAATTGAGGAGATTGAATCATTTTAAGATAGTACCTACAAAATGAGAACTTTTTTGGTGAACAACAAAATTGAGGAGATTGAGTCATTTTATGATAGTACTAATAAAATACTCACACGAACACGGTATATATTCTTCACAAGAACATTAATATATATATATTCATGTGTATTTTTAGAGAAACTTAACAACCATGTCTATGTATACATATATGCACGTGAAATTTGACAAAAATTAGTGAGTTATGTGTTTGGATAAATATATTATTATGTGGTGAACTAGTTATTATATTAATGTTGTAAATTATTTTTTCTTAATTTATTGTTAAATGGTCGGGCATAATAATTGGAAGGGAGTAATGTTTTATTGTTGTTAACTTACTGAATTATGTTTTGGAGACAATATATGCATGAGATGATATATTGAAACTAATAATGATTATGAAAATTTTGTAAAATAAAATCATTTAAATTATTGTTAAATGGTTTTCTTTTGATGATTGGAATATATTATTTCTCAGAGACACTTAGAGATCTAGAAGGGGGTTGAATATATGTTTAAATTTTTTTGATTATTTAGAAGATATTGCCAAATAATTTGTTAATTTGATTGATTAATCACATCAGAATATAATTTTTGAAAATCTCCTTAAAGATTAGAATGAAATCTCAGTTCTGAATTTCGTTAGGTAAGCAACCCTAAGTGTGACGCCCCCAAAATAGGTATACACAACCCATTCTGAGTCGCCAAATATATGGTACATAATTAAAATACAAACTTCATTAGTACAATACGACAAACATAAGCTGAGAGTTTTAACACGAATATTGTCTCGTAGACAATATCCAAACTCAAATAGATTACTCATTACAATTATTATCACACTATTTTATAAAATAGTGAGGACTACAATAGCCACCATCTTGGACCGTCGCTCCATTCCCCAACTAGTCCTAGCTATATTCTCATTTCCTGAAGAGAACAATGAAATAAAAGAGTGAGCTCAACTAGCCCAGTAAAGAATATTATGACTATGATAATGTAGCATAAATTATCATTAGCCTTCAACAGTGTAAAAACTGATAGAATACAATAGACAACAAGTTTAACTGCAGCGGAACAAGCAATTCATCAGAAGAGTCAAGTAGAGCATGATGTCTACTATCTTCTATGATTTAAAAGTTTATCATCAATATTTTATCTCTGTAACACATCTCAATAAATAATTCACATCACTAAATTATCCATGCACTATGGGCTAAAGATATTCATTAGTATCACATCCACGAATCATCCATGCACTACGGGCCAATGATATTCGTTATTATCACCATTGGTCATGATCATGCCAAACAACTGTCCATCAATGAACTACGGGCCAATGAGGACTTTTACCACATCATTTGTAACATTACAAGTTATGATTATACCGATACATAATTTCTGGTCATAATCACACCAATCAACAGTCCATCTATGCACTACAGACCAAAGATGACTTTCATCACAATATAAGCATGAGGATGATGGCAATGATACAAGAATTCAATTAAGTGAGATCAATGATAAATTTTAAAGATTTATAATTCAATTTATCCAGAGTTTAAGAATGTCCAAATTGTCAACATGATAACTGTAAGGTTTTGTGAAAATCAAAGTAGCAATCAAATTGCAAAATTAGCGGAAGCGTAATAAAATTAGATTTTAAAATTTTTCACAAACCAATTACCCGGATCATCATTTATGCATATTATTAATTAAAACGAAGAACAAGAAATTATAAAATCATACCCTTGTAGAAACGAGCTTCCTCAGGTACGAGTTCACCTCCTACTTCTCCGCGATCTCCTTGAATCTCCGGGTAGATTTCTTCCTTTGATCAATGTAAGCCACCCAAGTGTATGGCCTCTAGAGGTGATCCACCAAGGAAGAAAAATTTACAAGACGAAGGGTGTATTGGCTCAAACCCTAGTTTTTCCTATCTCTATAGAAAAAGAGGGCGTACTCTCCAACTATTGGAATTACGTATATATGATATCTAATATAAGACTCCTCTTATAAAGATATCAGGTAACCCTATTTAATTAAAATAAGGTATTATTTATTTAATTAAACTCTTTTAATTAAATGCGCTCCCTAATCTTATTAGGAATAAATGAGAGTACTTTTATTAAATTAATTCTAAACTCTTTTAGAAATTAAAATAATAATAATTGTAATAATATTAATAAGACTCCTCTTATTAATTTATATTTAATATTTTTAAAATATTAAATAATAAATGTTAAGCTATTTAATTTATTCTATCACCATAGATTAAATTAAGTATACTTAACATATTATTACGATTATGCCATTAACTTCTAAATAATTATTCTTCCTTTTATGGTGTGACCCTTTAGGTTCTCTATATTAAACCGGTTGTGAATAAATCAATTAGAACAATTCTAATCTTATTTAAATAAATAAATTAAACGATTAATTTATTTAAATAAATAATATTTATTCTACAATAGGGATAAGCCTCCTTAGCGATTAACGACTTTCCAGATAATACAGATTTCAACATTAATCATAAAAGAACCTTTGAGTTAATAGTTACCGTACAATTCAATCCTTCCACCATACAATGTCCTAATTAAATATAAGACATGGAATTACTGTCAAGTCTTATTTTATTTAATTATATGCATTTCGATTCCTAAATGCACAACTCCTAATGAATGCAAATTAGAAACTACTTTCTAATTTCATTCAACCTTGGCCAAGGATTCCTGGGTTGTCATTTATCGAATCACATAGGACATTTCTCTTCTTTTACTAGAAGTGATAGATTCTTTATTGATAATTCATTATCTTCATATATAACTTATTACACCCAAGCATACCCTTTGATATACTCTAAGAGTCTTAAGGAATAAGTCAAAGTGTAATTCATTATATATAAGATACTATGACGATTTCAAGTCTAAAGATCATTTGTACTACTATCACTACAGGAATTACTATTGACAGGCAAGTAAAACTCCATTAGGTATTCCTTAGCGAGTCACGTTCAGTGAACTTATTCTCTAATAAGCACCTACATACTTGCTTTAGTTTCTCCACATAAATGATCATGAGATCAATCATCCTCATCCATTGAGCAAGCAACGTACGTACCAATCTATCCGAATTCACTAATCCCCTTTTTTAGTAATCTATTGATTGGGAACATTTTAGTTTAAGCTATCTAAGAATTTAGATCTCATTAGCATGATCTCATCATGATTCTAAAAACATTGCTTAAAACTATGGGTTTATCACATATTATTAAAACAGCACCATGTAGATAATAAATGCCTTTATTAAATAATTCTTTTATTAATAAATAAATAAGATTGATTACAAAGTATATGCTTTATCATCATACATGATTGGCTTGTATGCATACTACTTTCAATCTCCCACTTGCACTAAAGCCAATCGCCGTGGTATCTCATACCCATCTTCTCTAAGTGACGATCAAACTGCTGTTGTGTTAACGCTTTAGTAAATGGATCTACAATATTGTCTTGAGAGTCCACACGCTCCAGGGTGACGTCTCCTCTTTCAATGATCTCTCTGATCAAATAAAATCGCCGCAACACGTGTTTGGATTTCTGATGAGACCTGGGTTCCTTAGCCTGTGCAACAGCTCCGGTGTTGTCACAGAATAAAGGTACTGGTCCTGTAATGCTAGGAATCACACCAAGTTCGATAATGAACTTCTTCATCCAAACAGCTTCCTTTGCAGCTTCACTTGCAGCTATGTACTCTGCCTCTGTCACTGAATCAGCAACTATTTGCTGTTTGGAACTCTTCCAACTCACTGCGCCACCGTTTAAGGTAAACACATACCCCGAAACGGATTTACTGTCATCTTGGTCCGTTTGAAAACTTGAGTCTGTGAAGCCCTCTAGTTTTAATTCAGACCCACCGTAGACAAGACATACATCCTTAGTTCTTCTTAAGTACTTTAGGATATTTTTCACTGCCTTCCAGTGTTCTTCTCCTGGATTCGACTGATATCTGCTTGTTACACTAAGTGCATGAGCGACATCTGGTCTAGTACATATCATACCGTACATGATAGATCCTATTGCTGAAGCATAAGGAATCTTACTCATACGGTCTCTCTCCTCAGGTGTCTTTGGGGCCTGTTTCTTGGAGAGATGTATTCCATGGCTCATCGGCATGAGGCCTCTTTTGAAATCTTCCATGCTAAACCTCTTTAGCATCGAGTCAATGTACGTTCCTTGGAACAAGCCAAGCATCCTTTTAGATCTATCTCTATCGATCTTTATCCCCAAAATATAGGATGCTTCTCCCAAGTCCTTCATGGAGAAGTGTTTAGATAACCAGATTTTAATTGATTGTAGCATAGGAATATCATTCCCTATTAGTAATATATCATCAACATATAATACAAGGAATGAAACAGCGCTCCCACTAACCTTCTTGTACACACATGGTTCATCCTCATTTTTGATAAAATCAAACTCTTTGATTGTCTCATCAAAGCGGATGTTCCACCTACGAGAAGCTTGCTTCAATCCATAAATGGATCATTGTAGCTTACAGACTTGATTTGTTCCAACCTTTGAAACAAATCCCTCTGGCTGTGTCATATACACATCCTCTTCAAGTTTCCCATTAAGGAAGGCCGTTTTCACGTCCATCTGCCAGATTTCGTAGTCGTGGTAAGCTGCAATCGCAAGCAAAATCCGAATGGACTTGAGCATTGCTACTGATGAGAAAGTTTCGTCATAGTCAACTCCTTGTCTTTGTTTGAAACCTTTTGTGACCAGTCGGGCTTTATAGGTCTCTACCTTGCCGTCTGCTCCAGTCTTTCTTTTAAAGACCCATTTACACCCAATAGGCTTAATGCATTCAGGTGGTGAAACCAAAGTCCATACTTTGTTCTCATACATGGAGTCCATCTCGGATTTCATGGCTTCTTGCCACTTCTCTGAGTCTTTACTACTCATAGCCTGTTCGTAATTCAATGGATCATCATCATCTATAATGCGTACCTCATTGTCATCTTCTATGACAAGTCCATACCTCTCTGGTATCTTTGGTACTCTTCCTGATTTACGAATAGGGTGTGGTACAGAAGGAATCTCTACTTGGTTAGGTACCTCATTTTGATCTGTAGTGGTTTGTGGTTCTTAAATTTCTTCAAGATCTATTTTCCTCCAACTGACCCCTTCAAGGATAAACTCCTTTTCCAAGAAGGCAGCATGTTTGGCAACAAACACCTTTTGTTCAGTAGGATTGTAGAAATAATATCCTAAACTTTCTTTAGGATATCCCACAAAAGTACACTTATCAGATCTTGTCCCAAGCTTATCGTTCTGAAACCTTTTCACATAAGCTGGACATCCCCAAATCTTAACATGCTTAAGACTAGGCTTCCTCCCTGTCCACATCTCATATGGAGTCTTAGGGACGGATTTCGAGGGAACCTTATTTAGTAGATATGTAGCCGCTTCTAGGGCATATCCCCATAATGATACCGGAAGATCGGTAAAACTCATCATAGAACGAACCATGTCCAACAATGTTCGATTTCTCCTTTCAGACACACCATTCAGCTGTGGCGTCCCTGGTGGAGTCCATTGTGAGATTATACCATTTTCTTTTAGACAATTGAGAAACTCACTGGTTAAGTATTCACCACCTCGATCTGATCGAAGAATTTTAATACTTTTACCCGTTTGTTTCTCTACTTCACTTCTGAATTCTTTGAACTTTTCAAATGATTCAGATTTGTATTTCATTAAATACACATATCCAAATCTTGAGTGATCATCAGTGAATGTAATAAAATAAGAATACCCTCCCCGTGCATTCGTTGTCATAGGTCCACATACATCCGTGTGTACCAACACTAACAACTCTGTAACTCATTCTCCTTTTCCACTAAAAGGAGATTTAGTCATTTTTCCCATGAGACAAGATTCACAAGTTGGATATGATTCATAATCCGATAGCTCTAGGAGCCCATCTTTATACAACTTGGATAATCTTGTTTCATTAATATGACCAAGTCTACAGTGCCACATATAGGTATAATTAACATCATCTCTTTTCCTTTTCTTAGTTTGTTCAATTTGAAGTATATTTTCATGCAAGTCAAGAATGTAAAGTCCATTTCGTAAATTACCAACACCATATAAAATATTATTATTATAAATAGAACAACTATTGTTCTTTATTATAACGTCAAAACCATCCATATCCAATACAGATATTGAAATAATGTTTCTAATAAGTGATGGAACAAAATAACAATTATTTAAACTAATGGATTTTCCCATAGGCAATGCTAAACAATAAGTCCCTACAGCTAATGCAGCAACCTTTGCTCCATTTCCCACCCGTAGGATGACCTCATCCTTGCTCAGCTTTCTACTTCTGACCAGTCCCTGCATATTATTACATATATGAGAACCACAGCCGATATCCAATACCCAAGTAGATGATTGACTTTTAGAAAAATTAATTTCAATCATAAACAAACCTTGATTAGAATTCGAAGCTTCTCCAAGCTTCTTCTGCTTTTGTTCCGCAAGATAATCCTTGCAGTTCCTCTTCTAGTGACCCGGCTTATTGCAATGGAAGCAAATTCCTTTGCTAGCTGGATCAGGTTTCTTTTGATCCTTCACTTTTGCCTTTCCCTTAACCTTCTTGGATTTCTTCTTTTCAGAAGATACCTTGGGCCTCTTCATTTTCTTGGAAGAATCATCCACCAGTAAGACATGGTTCTTCTTGGATGGGAAGTGACCTTCAGCAGTTTTCAACATGTTAAGTAATTCAGGCAAGCTGACGTCCAACTTATTCATGTGAAAATTCACAACAAATTGTGAGAAGGTGTCAGGGAGTGACTGCAAGATCAAATCTTGACTCAACTCCCCATCCATGACGAACCCAAGCTGTCCAAGACGTTCAATCAAATTAATCATCTTTAGGACATGAGTCTCAACAGTAGTACCCTCGGTCATCCGAGATCGAAAGAGCTCCTTAGATATCTCATATCTAGCCGTCCTACTTTGCTCACCATACAGCTCTTGCAGGTGCATCAGTATAGTAGGAGCATCCATGTTTTCATGCTGACGCTGAAGCTCGTTACTCATGGATGCGAGCATGATGCATTGAGCCACAGATGCATCATCTTGCCACTGTTTGAAAGTAGCAATCTCTTCCTCAGAGGCTGTCTCTGCAACTTTTGCAGGTACGGGCAAATTTAGGACATAAGAAATCTTTTCAGCAGTGAGAACAATTCTCAGATTCCTTAACCAGTCCGTGTAGTTCGGTCCGGTCAATTTGTTAGCATCAAGTATGTTACGCAGTGAAATTAGTGAATGTGACATTTTCAAAATTCTGCATGTAAAAAGACAATATTTTAGCAAACATTCATTTAATTAATTACCAAAATAAATTAGGTCTTATTTTATATTGGTATCTCCCACTATTTTTTTTAAACTATATTACCCTCATGAATATAGTTCGACAATATCTAATTAAAGATTTGCTAGTAAAAATAAGGATCCCATTTCAAATGTATATAGCCTTGTGTGTGCACAACAAACTATATATAAATAAATAGGTAGACAATTCTTGTCAATTACATCATCATGTAACTCCTTATATTTTGCCTCTTAAATCACAATGGTCAAGTGTGTGCACATCCGAACTAAAATGATTTAAGTTAAGTTATACCCATTATTTCTATATAAGTGAAGAGAAAACTACAACCCTTGTGTGTGCACAACAAAGCGGTAATGTTCAATTCCTTATAAACATCAAATGTAATAAAAATAACATCTCAAATATTTAATACTCGCCTTGTGTGTGCACAACAAACTCATATTAAATATTCAATGCTCTATTATTTTTATCATGCTAGAAGGCGACGTTCGATATTCCAAATATCTTTGAACGTTACAACTTAATATAATTTTATTGAGGGGTTTGTTATTATTAGTATCATCTTGTTTAGCGTGCATGCAAATATATATATAAAATACGCGTCATATTATTAAACTTGCGAAGCATGTTTGCATAATATATAATATATATAATACTAGCATGCACATATAGAATACTATATTCTACCCGAATTGATTACAGACTTTTATTCTAGTTGGTTCACTAGAGCCACCAAGTGAGCCAAAAGGTCAAACCCTAGGGTGCAAGAATAAACATTTAAATATAACTATTACATCTAAACCCGGGCTCCATTATAAACGGGTCTTCGAGCGCTCCTTTCTCCTTGATCTCCGGTTCTTCAAAAAATTCTAACTAATCCTATTACATTAAACTATTTAATTTAAATAGAAACCTTGATCAACAGTTAAGGGGAAGTACATAGAAGAGAGATAGAATTTACATCAAGAAGAAAACCAGAAAAGACGAGGTACGCAGACCCCATTTAATAAAACCCATTCATTCAAACATCCAACCAAAATAAATCCAATCACATTGGTCAATAGTCCATAATCAATCCCATTTATTTTCATACATATCATCATATGTATCAATAAATAAAATCATTCTATATATATATGAGTATCATTTAATGGGCAATATCAAGTTGCATGAAATCCAATTTCAAGATTAAAATAAACTCTTTTATTTTAATTATAAAATTATTAAAATTATTATATATATTTTGATTCACGTGATATGTCTTAGAAATTCATATGAAATCCTTTTACAACTTAATACTTCCATATGAAATCATAAGTAATCAAGCATGCAGGAAATCATAAGTAATCAAGCATGCAGATTACTTCTCCACGTGAAAAGGAACAAGGCATATCACGGAATTTTATATATAATATTACATATCAAGTACCTGATCCAAAGGAAAACATGATTCCTTGTTTTTTTTTTTAAAAAAAAAACCACAACCGCCTGCAACAAAACAAGTTGCAACAGGACTCAACTTTTGACGAAAAAAAAATCCACGCGGAAAAAACATGACCCAGGCCAACGTGGTTAACAAAAAAAAAATTCCGTGAATTGCAGTGGCAAGTGGCAACACGGTTTGCACTTCAAGTTATCAAGATCATCCATGGAATAAAATAAAAGGTTTTCTGAAAACCTTTTCGGCAAATAAAATATATATATATATATATATATATATATATATATATATTATAAAATAATAATTTTATACAACAATTTATGCCCAATAAATTATTCTAAATACATACCCATATATATATGAAATCAAAATAATTAATAATTCGCATAAAGTTTGGCTCTGATGCCACTGTAAGGTTTTGTGAAAATCAAAGTAGCAATCAAATTGCAAAATTAGCAGAAGCGTAATAAAATTAGATTTTAAAATTTTTCACAAACCAATTACCCGGATAATCCTTTATGCATATTATTAATTAAAACGAAGAACAAGAAATTATGAAATTATACCTTTGTAGAAACGAGCTTCCTCATGTACGAGTTCACCTCCTACTTCTCCGCGATCTCCTTGAATCTCCGGGTAGATTCTTTCCTTTGATCAATGTAAGCCACCCAAGTGTATGACCTCTAGAGGTGATCCACCAAGGAAGAAGAATTTACAAGACGAAGGGTGTATTGGCTCAAACCCTAGTTTTTCCTATCTCTATAGAAAAAGGGGGCGTACTCTCCAACTATTGGAATTACGTATATCTGATATCTAATATAAGACTCCTCTTATAAAGATATCAGGTAACCCTATTTAATTAAAATAAGGTATTATTTATTTAATTAAACTCTTTTAATTAAATGCGCTCCCTAATCTTATTAGGAATAAATGAGAGTACTTTTATTAAATTAATTCTAAACTCTTTTAGAAATTAAAATAATAATAATTGTAATAATATTAATAAGACTCCTCTTATTAATTTATATTTAATATTTTTAAAATATTAAATAATAAATATTAAGCTATTTAATTTATTCTATCACCATAGATTAAATTAAATATACTTAACATATTATTACGATTATGCCATTAACTTCTAAATAATTATTCTTCCTTTTATGGTGTGACCCTTTAGGTTCTCTATATTAAACCGGTTGTGAATAAATCAATTAGAACAATTCTAATCTTATTTAAATAAATAAATTAAACGATTAATTTATTTAAATAAATAATATTTATTCTACAATAGGGATAAGCCTCCATAGCGATTAACGACTTTTCAGATAATACAGATTTCAACATTAATCACAAAAGAACCTTTGAGTTAATAGTTACCGTACAATTCAATCCTTCCACCATACAATGTCCTAATTAAATATAAGACATGGAATTACTGTCAAGTCTTATTTTATTTAATTATATGTATTTCGATTCCTAAATGCACAACTCCTAATGAATGCAAATTAGAAACTACTTTCTAATTTCATTCCACCTTGGCCAAGGATTCCTGGGTTGTCATTTATCGAATCACATAGGACATTTCTCTTCTTTTACTAGAAGTGGTAGATTCTTTATTGATAATTCATTATCTTCATATATAACTTATTACACCCAAGCATACCCTTTGATATACTCTAAGAGTCTTAAGGAATAAGTCAAAGTGTAATTCATTATATATAAGATACTATGATGATCTCAAGTCTAAGGATCATTTGTACTACTATCACTACAGGAATTCCTATTGACAGACATGTAAAACTTCATTAGGTATTCCTTAGCGAGTCACGTTCAGTGAACTTATTCTCTAATAAGCACCTACATACTTGCTTTAGTGTCTCCACACAAATGATCATGAGATCAATCATCCTCATCCATTGAGCAAGCAACGTACGTACCAATCTATCCGAATTCACTAATCCCCTTTTTTAGTAATCCATTAATTGGGAACATTTTAGTTTAAGCTATCTAAGAATTTAGATCTCATTAGCATGATCTCACCATGATTCTAAAAACATTGCTTAAAACTATGGGTTTATCACATATTATTAAAACAGCACCATGTATATAATAAATGCCTTTATTAAATAATTCTTTTATTAATAAATAAATAAGATTGATTACAAAGTATATACTTTATTATCATACATGATTGGCTTGTATGCATACTACTTTCAATAACTACTTTGTGGAGTAAAATTCAAGAATAATATTCACGGATCAAAAATAATTTGGACAGAAAAAAAATCAATTTTTATTGTGAATAGTACCCCGGATGAATAGTACCCGAGTGAATAGTACTTCGTGAATAGTACCGTATGAATAGTACTGTATAAATCAATAGTGCCGTATGTATGAATAGTACCCATGAATAGTACTCCGACATGAAAAGATTAAAATTTAACATGAATGCCCAGAAAATACTAGATGAAGTACAAATTTTAAGGATATTCTACTAATTGTAAGGAGTATAAAAGCACTACTTATCAAAATAAGTGTAGATTTAGGAATATGAAACGAAATAATATTACTTACATACTATAGAGTATGGAAGAAAATATCATTTCTTATGAATATTGAACAAAATAATATCCCTTACCTTAAAAGAAGAGTACTTCTGACTGGTATAGCGGGGATATTCTTGAAGAAAATTTGCACTATTTTCTACACTCAAAGAAATAAGCTCAATATTATAGAAGAAGAATTCCCTGATTCTAGTGTGATTTTCATTTCTGAACTAAGCATCATATTTATAGGAGAATGGCAGGTGTCTATTTAAAAAGAAAATCACGGACTGCACAGAACGAATTTACGGGCGATTTCGGTCGGCTGAAACTTTTGAAAATTTGATTTTACTATGTTGCATTATGCAAACACTATGCAGTACTATGAAATATAATAGAATATAATATATTCTGTTTATAAAAAAGTATTCTATTTTTTATAAAAAGTTTTTTGTTTTATTACTATAAAATAAAAACTGAGATAACTTTCTACCGACGATTTTGAAAAATAAGTAAGTTGGGGTCCATGTAATAAACCAAATTTACAACAAATACTTCATGACAAACCCCTTTATTTATATCAAAGCACTTGACTTCACTAAACACATTTTTAATCTTTCAACAATTATTCATCATTAATATTATAACTCATAATATTAACAACCAGATCATTCTTAAGAAAGATGGGACTTTCCGGTAAGGACTTCTCCTTATTGGCGCATAAATAAATGACCAAACTCTTTTCCTCGATAGAACTTTCTAGACATTATCAATAATACAAATAATAATATTAATAACTGTGTCGTCTCATTTATTGATTTAATAATATAAAATATTGTGCGGACGGTACTGTGACAATAATTAAATCAATAATATGAGATATTATGCATCAACTACTGTTGCAATAATCGAATAAAACTGAGTGACTTCTCACATAAGCATCAATAATCAAAGATACTGCGCAATACCGTGTGTCACTGTGCAACCACGCGTATTACTATACTTTTATCACCGGGTATTTCAATAGTTAACGGTAAACGTTTTGTCATTATTTTATAAAAGGTTATTTCTGTCGCTTTCTATATCTGACAGTAATTCTATTGTGGGGTCCACCAATGATTGTGCCGTCGTACAGATATTCCCAAATAAAATAAATATTCTTCGACCAAACGAATATTTATGACAACTTGCTTACTTTGTAAAATTTGTAATCTTTACCCACAACTATAGCATTAAATCAAATCCACACCTTATTAGTCAAAATGATATTTAGAGAAAATTAAATCTTTATTAATAAAAGTTGGGGTCTTACACTAAGCAAGATAAATAATCAGACAAAAAGTAAAACTTGGAAAAAGTAAAAGACATAACAAAGTTTAAATGGTTCGGAGACTGAATAACTCATAATCCACTCTTCTAATCCATGAGTAGGAAATTCACTAAGGGTTAAGATCACTAAGATCTATTACACTTGAAGCACTTAAGTTTCTTTGAGTCACTAAGTCTCGAAATCACTACAGAACCACTTAGGTTCCTTCGAGTCACTGAGTCTCAGAATATGGGCCACTAAGTCCCACGACGAACAATTGTTTGAATGATGATGAGATGTGTTGCAATGATAACGTTTAGCTTTTCTTTTCAAGTACTTAGCAGATTGAACTGGATGTTCAAAAATTACTGAGTTAGTTTTTAGACTTTTATAGAGCTTAGGCTTTCTGATCAGAGTTTTTCACTTGAAGTTTGAATCTTTGTTGCCTTTTATAGTCTGCTTAAAATTTTCCTATTGCTAGGTGCCCGTTGGTGGATTTAATGCTCAAATACTCTGGGATCCTTGATGTAGACATTTTAAACTTATGTGTTAGCTCATTTATAGCTTGCCTATCACATCAATCTGCTTTCTCACCTAACACCTCTGAAATGTCACTTTCAGTAATCTAGCTGGTAGACACATTTTCTAATCTTCTATTTCCACCAAGGATGTTTGGTGAACGCATCGGGACCTTCAATTAACAACGTTCCAATGTCAATTATATTGTTAGACTTGACTTACTCTATGAAGATGATGGATCATAGTGTTTACTCTACGTCATAATCTTTATAACTGAGCCTCAGCTTAATAAATAATCCACATCACTGAATTATCCATACACTACGGGCCAATGATATTCATTAGTATCACAACCATGAATTATTCATGCACTACGGGCCAAGGATATTCGTGTTTTCACCAATGGTCATGATTATACCAAATAATCCCTGGTCATAATCATACCAATCAACAGTCCATCTATACACTACGGGCCAAAGATGACTTTTACCACATCATTTGTAATATTACGGGTCATGATTATACCGAATGATCCCTGATCATAATCATACCAATTAATAGTCCATCTATGCACTACGACCAAAGATGACTTTCATCACAATATAAGCATGAGGATGATGACAATAATATAAGAATTCAATTAAAAGAAAGCAAATGATAAATTTTTAAAGATTTATAGTTTAATTTATCCAGAATTCAATAATGTCCAAATTGTCAATATGATACTACTTTGTGGAGTAAAATTCAAGAATAATATTGTATCAAAAATGATTTGGACCGAAAAAAATTTAATTTTTGTCATGAATAAAACTCCGGGTGAATAGTACCCGAGTGAATAGTACCATATGAATAGTACTTTAGGAATAGTATGCCGTGAATAGTACTTTGTGAATAGTACTCGTGAATAGTACTTTGTGAATAGTACTTTATGAATAGTACCCATAAATAGTACTTTATGAATAGTACCGTACAAATGAATAGTACCCATGAACAGTACTCCGGCATTAAAAGCTTAAAATTTAACAAGAATGCGGAGAAAAATATCCTTGTGAAACGATACTAGATGAAACACAAATTTTAAGGATATTCTACTAATTTCACGGAGCATAGAAGTAATACTTTAACAAAATGAGGGTATAATCAGGAATACGAGACGAAATAATTTTACTTACATACTACAGAGTATGAAAGAAAATATTATTTCTTACGAATACTTAACAAAAATAATATCCTTTACCTTAGAAGAAGACTGTATACTGGAATAGTGAAGTAGCAGAATACTCTTCTTCTTCCTCTCTATAGCTTCTCTCTCTATAATTGCTCTTGTGAGTCTTAATAAATTGGTGAGAATGAAAGAAGAATGAGCTTCTATTTATAGGAAAATATAGTTTCGATAATTACACGTTTTGGGGCTCAAATTATTACAGTATAGTACCTTCATCTTTTTCTCTATTTTTTATTTAGTCTTGCAAGTATTATCAATCTTGCACCACCTCTCCTAATAGTAATGTATGTGTACCAATAGTTCCATTCATGTGAGCAAATAGTTATATGCATGTGAACTAATTACAATTAATTGCTCATTTATCCGATTAATTACCCAATTGGTCAATTTAACCTCTAAAAATCAATTATTATCGAAATAAATGTCGATTTCCACTAACACAAATAATCCCAACACAATAGAAATATTTTTTATCAATAATTTCATCTTTAATCAACACGAACTTATTCATCATTAATATTATAACTCACAATATTTAACAACCAGATCATTCCAAGGAAAGAGGGAACTTTTCGATAAGAATTTCTCCCTACTGGCGCGCAATTAGGTGACCAAACCCCTTTCCTCGACCGAACTTTCTAGACATCGTCAATAATGTAAATAATAATATGAATAACTTTGTCATGTCAATTATTGATTTAATAATATAAAATATTATGTAGATGATACTATGACAATAATTGAATCAATAATATGAGAGTTATTATGCAGCAATTACTGTAGTAATAATAGAGTATAACTGAGTGACTTCTCACGTAAGCATCAATAATCAATACCGTGTGCTACTATGCAACCACGCGTATTACTGTACTTTTACTACTGGGTAGTTCAACAGTTTAACGGTAAAACTTTCACTGTTATTTTTATAAAAAGACATTTCCGTCATTTTCTAACTCTGACAATACTTTCGTTGTGGGGTCCACCAATAATTGTGCCATCGTACGAATATTACCTGTTAAAACGAATATTCTCCGGCCAATTAAATATTTTATAACAACTTGCGTACTTTGTAAAATTTGTAAATATTACCCACAACTATAACATTATATCAAATCCACACCATAATGTTCAAAATATATTTCAAGAAAAATTAATCTTTATTTATAAAAGTTGGGGTCTTACAACCTCCCCTTCTTATGAAATTTTGTCCTCGAAATTAGGGTACGTACCTGGTATGTCGAAGAGGTGAGGATACCTTGACTTCATTTCAGATTCTTACTCCTAGGTCATTTCCTCAACAACGTGGTTTCTCCACAAAACTTTGACTTGAGGTATAACCTTGGAGCGTAGAATATGATCCTTCTTATCCAAGATTTTAACAGGTACCTCTTCATACGTTAAATCTTTCGCTATCTCGTCCGGTTCTAATTCAATAATGTGGTTCAGGTCTTTCACATATTTATGTAACATAGATATGTGAAAAACGTTATGAACACGGGACATACTTGGCGGTAAGGTGAGTCTATAGGCTATAGTTCCTACTCGGTCAAGGATTTTAAATGGGCCACTGAATCGAGGATTGAGTTTTCCTCTCTTTTCAAATCTTGTAACTCCTTTTCATGGAGCCATATGTAACAACACATGCTCTCCAACATTGAATTCCACGTCCTTTCGATGAACATCATCATAACTCTTTTGTTGATATTGTGAGGTCTTTATACGTTTTTGGATAATTTGAATCTTCTCCGTAGTCATACGTACCAATTCCGGTCTCAACAACGTTACTTCACCCACTTCATCCCAATATACTGGAGAACGACACTTGCATTCATTCAACGCCTCGAATGGAGCCATACCTATACTTGCTTGATAACTATTGTTGTAGGAGAATTCCACTAATGGCAAGAACTTGTCCCAACTTCCTTTGAAGTCAAGGACACAGAGTCTTAATAAATCTTCAAGAGTTTGAATAGTCCTCTCTAACTGCCCGTCCGTTTGAGGATGATATGCCGAACTAAATCGTAAATCCGTGCCCATAGTTTTTTGCAAACTAACCCAAAATCGTGAAGTAAATCTTAGATCTCGTAAAGAAAAGGGTGAGCTCAACTAGCCCAGTAAAGAATATTATGACTAAGATAATGTAAAATAAATTATACTTAGCCTTCAACAATGTAAAAACTGATAGAATACAATAGACAACAAGTTTAACTATAGTGAAACAAGCAATCCATTAGAAGAGTCAAGTAGAGCATGATGTCTACAATCTTCTATGATTTAAAAGTTCATCATTAATATTTTATCTCTATAACACATCTCAATAAATAATCCACATCACTGAATTATCCATGCACTACGGGCCAAAGATATTCATTAGTATCACATCCACGAATCATCCATGCACTACGGGCCAAGGATATTCGTTATTATCACAATTAGTCATGATCATGCCAAACAACTGTCCATCAATGAACTACGGGCCAATGAGGACTTTTAACACATCATTTGTAACATTACAGGTCATGATTATACTAATACATAATTCCTGATCATAATCATACCAATCAACAGTCTATCTATGTACTACGGGTCAAAGATGACTTTCATCACAATATAAGCACGAGGATGATGTCAATGATATAAGAATTCAATTAAGTGAGATCAATGATAAATTTTAAAGATTTATAATTTAATTTATCCAGAGTTTAAGAATGTCCTAATTGTGAACATGATAACTGCTTTGTGGAGTAAAATCCAAGAATAATATTCATGTATAAAAAATAATTTGGACAAAAAAGAAATTAATTTTTGTCGTGAATAGTACCCTGGGTAAATAGTACCCGAGTGAATAGTACTTCGTGAATAGTACCGTATAAATCAATAGTGTCGTATGTATAAATAGTACCCATGAATAGTGCTCTGGCATGAAAAGATTAAAATTTAACATGAATGTCCAGAAAAATATTTCAGACTGGTATAGCGGGGATATTCTTAAAGAAAACTTGCACTATATTCTACACTCAAAGTTTTCTTAAACTCTAAAGAAATAAACTCAATATTATAAAAGAAGAATTCTCTGATTCTAGTGTGATTTCATTTCTAAACTAAGCATCATATTTATAGGAGAATGGCAGGTGACTATTTAAAAAAAAATCACGGACTGCACAGAACGAATTCACGGGCGATTTTGGTCGGCTGAAACTTTTGAAAATTTAATTTTACTATGTTGCACTATGCAAACACTATGCTATACTATGCTAACACTATGCAATACTATGAAATATAATATATTCTATTTATAAAAAGTTTTCTATTTTATTACTATAAAATAAAAACAGAGATAACTTTCTACCGATGATTTTGAAAAATAAGTAAGTGGGGGTCCATGTAATAAACCAAATTTACAACAAATACTTCATGACAAACCCCTTTATTTATATCAAAGCACTTGACTTCACTAAACAAATTTTTAATCTTTCAACAATTATTCATCATTAATATTATAACTCACAATATTAACAACAAGATCATTCCCAGGAAAGAGGGGGCTTTCCGGTAAGGACTTCTCCTTATTGGCGCACAAATAGATGACCAAACCCCTTTCCTCGATAGAACTTTCTAGACATTGTCAATAATAAAAATAATAATATGAATAACTGTGCCGTCTCATTTATTGATTTAATAATATAAAATATTGTGCAGATAATACTGTGACAATAATTGAATCAATAATATGAGATATTATGCATCAACTACTATTGCAATAATTGAATAAAACTGAGTGACTTCTCATATAAGCATCAATAATCAAAGATATTGTGCAATACCGTGTGCCACTATGCAACCACGTGTATTACTGTACTTTTATCACCGGGTATTTTAATAGTTAACGATAAACATTTTGCCTTGTAAAAGGTTATTTCTGTCGCTTTCTATATCTGACTGTAATTCTATTGTGGGGGTCCACCAATGATTGCGCCGTCGTACGGATATTCCCTGATAAAACGAATATTCCTCGACCAAACGAATATTTTATGACAACTTGCTTACTTTGCAAAAATTGTAAATATTACCCACAACTATAACATTAAATCAAATCCACACCTTATTATTCAAAATGATATTTAGAGAAAATTAAATCTTTATTCATAAAAGTTGGGGTCTTACACTAAGCAAGATAAATAATCAGACAAAAAGTAAAACTTGGAAAAAGTAAAAGACACAACAAAGTTTAAATGGTTCGGAGACTGAATAACTCCTAATCCACTCTTCTACTCCATGAGGAGGAAATTCACTAAAGGGTCAAGATCACTAAGATCTATTACACTTGAACCACTTAGGTTTCTTTGAGTTACTAAGTCTCGAAATCACTACAGAACCACTTAGGTTCCTTCGAGTCACTGAGTCTCGAAATATGGGCCACTAAGTCCCACGATGAACAATTGTTTGAATGATGATGAGATGTGTTGCAATGATAACGTTTAGCTTTTCTTTTCTAGTACTTAGCAGATTGAACTAGATGTTCAAAAATTGCAGAGTTAGTTTTTTAGACTTTTACAGAGCTTAGGCTTTTTGATTAGACCTCTTCACTTGAAGTTTGAATCTTTGTTTCCTTTTATAGTCTGCTTAAAATTTTCCTGTTGTTAGGTGCCCGTTGGTGGATTTAATGCTAAAATACTCTGGGATCCATGATGTAGACAATTTAAACTTATGTGTTAGCTCATTTATAGCTTGCCTATCACATCAATCTGCTTTCTCACCTAACACCACTGAAATGTCACTTTCAGTAATCTAGCTGGTAGACACATCTTCTGATCTTCTATTTCTACCAAGGATGTTTGGTGAACGCATCGGGACCTCCAATTAACAACGTTCCAATGTCAATCATATTATTAGACTTGACCTACTCTATGAAGATGAAGGATCATAGTGTTTACTCTACGTCATGTTCTTATGCGATTGTTACTCTACGATGGAATGACACTTTATGAATGAACTTTACGATTAGCTCGACGAATGCTTCTTTACGACTTTGAATCTGATTTTGCACTCTTGTTTTACTGAATGATCCTTGAGATACTTTACACTATGTGTTTTTCTTAGTGATTGCGCTTGGATTACTCTACATTCAGTTCTTACTCAACGAGCTTTGCTTGACTTTGCGATTCTTTGTTCACTTTACGAACTGGTGTTTCCTTTATGATTTGAAGTGAACTTTACGATAAATAAAAATGCTCTGTGATCTAGCTAATGTACTATGATTATGCGTTTACTCTGTGTCCCATCTTTAAAGTACGAACCAGCAGAGTAACTTTACGATTAATGAAATCCTATCAACTATACATCAGATCAATTCGTTTGGTGAACGCATCGGGATATCCAATTAATAATTTTCCAATGTCACTCATATTGTCAGAATTGACCTACTCTATGAAGATGCTAGATCGTAGTGTTTACTCTACGCCATGTTCTTCTGCGATGATCGCTCTACGATGGAATGACACTCTACGAATGAACTTTACGATCAGCTTGGCAAATGCTGCTTTACGACTTTGAAGCTGACTTTGCACTCTTATTTTACTGAACGATCATTGAGATACTTTATGCTACGTGTTTTTCTCAATGATTGCGCTTGGAGTACTCTACGTTAAGTTCTTACTCAACGAGTTTCACTTGACTTTGCGATTCTTTGTTCACTTTACGAACTGGTGTTTTCTTTATGATTTGAAGTGAAATTTACGATAAATAAAAATGCTCTGCGATCTATTTAATGTACTATGATCATGCATTTACTTTGTGATCCATCTTCAAAATACGAGCCAACAGAGTAACTTTACAATTAATGAAATCCTATCAGCCATACATCAGATCAATTCGTTTGGTGAACACATCGGGACCTCCAATTAACAACGTTCCAATATCAATCATATTGTCAGGCTTGACTTACTCTATGGAGATGATGAATTGTAGTTTTTATGTCATGTTTTTTTACGATGGTTGCTCTACGATGGAATGATACTCTACAAATGAACTTTACGATCAGCTTGGCGAATGTTGCTTTACGACTTTGAAGCTGACTTTGCACTCTTGTTTTACTGAACGATCCTTGAGATACTTTACGCTATGTGTTTTTCTCTGTGATTGTGCTTGGAGTACTCTACGTTAAGTTCTTACTCAACGAGTTTCACTTGACTTTGCGATTCTTTGTACACTTTATGAAATGGTGTTTTCTTTATGATTTGAAGTGAAATTTACGATAAAGAAAAATGCTCTGCTATCTATTTGATGTACTATGATCATGCGTTTACTTTGTGATTCATCTTCAAAATACAAACCAATAGAGTAACTTTACGATTAATGAAATCCTATCAACTATACATTAGATCAATTCGTTTGGTGAACACATCGGGACCTCCAATTAACAACGTTCCAATATCAATCATATTGTCAGGTTTGACCTACTCTATGAAGATGATGAATCATAGTGTTTACGGTATGTTCTTCTGTAATGGTTGCTCTATGATGGAATGACACTTTACGAATGAACTTTATGATCAGCTTGGTGAATGTTGCTTTACGACTTTGAGGTTGACTTTGCACTCTTGTTTTACTGAATGACCCTTGAGATACTTTACGCTATGTGTTTTTCTCAGCAATTGCGTTTGGAGTACTCTACGTTCAGTTATTACTCAACGAGCTTTGCTTGACTTTGCGATTCTTTGTTCACTTTACGAACTGGTGTTTTCTTTACGATTTGAAGTGAAATTTATGATAAATGTAAATGCTCTACGATCTATTTGATGTACTATGATCATGCGTTTACTTTGTGATCCATCTTCAAAATATGAACCAACAAAGTAACTTTACAATTAATGAGATCCTATTAGCTATATATCAGATTAATTCAATAAGATCAGCTTAACATTATTTGATCTTTCTAATATAAGTCCTTGTATATCGAATCAAATCATTATTAAGGACTTTAAAAAACTTACTAGTACAAATATACATTAATCACATTCATCATCAAATTCAAATATGCAAATTTTAACGATCTCCCCCTATTTGATGATGACAAAACCAGTAGTTTCATAACATACATCAAGACTAAGATGTAGTTGCTTGAAATTAAATATGCCTTAAGATCATGTAAGGAACTGTATTTCTTAGATCAAAAGCATGAATTTATTGACGTATGATGAATGCTTAAAAAAGATTTCAAAAATAATAATTAAATATTATAAATTTAATATAACTAATTCATTCTACCTCCTTGACCTATTCTCCTTTGAGAGCCACTTCTTCTATGATTCTACTCTACGATCACGTTTGGCTTTGTCTTCAATATCTCTTCTTCTATTTTTTTCAACATAATCTATTGGGCTAAGATTGGGAATGTTTATTCTCTATTCTCATACGACATGAGTTCTTTGAAGTTTTCTATGAAGATAAGAAGGATCATATGAAGGAACTCAAATACCAGTAGAGGAAACTCTAATCAATGATTCTTGCTATGAGGAGGATTGATCATGCTCTAGAGGACTAGCTGATAGAGGAGGAGGATGGGATCTAAAAATTGGAGGGTTAATATATATATATATATATATATATATATATATATATATATATATATATATATATATATATATATATATATTTGATTTCTTTTTTGTTTCTCCCCCTAAATCTGATGTCTCTCCCCCTGCCATTCACCTTTCCTTGACTTCTCCCCCTTTTTGTCACCATAATCTCTTGAAAGTTGTCTGACATCATCAACAATTTCATGTAGCTAGGAGGAAGACAAGGAAATATTAGCTCGAATTTCATTCTGGCGAGCAGAGACTTGATCACTTTGGTGCGCAACTAATTCCATAGTGCTGTTTGCATTCAGTCTCATAGAGATTTTAAATTCAGAGAATGCAACGTTGAGCTCAAAGAGTTTGTTGGTCAAGGATTGGATAGAGTTCGCATTATGCTGTTGAAGAGCTAAAATAGCCTTCTTATGATCAACAAGAGTCTGTAAGGAAAATTTTCTGCGATTATGAAGACGGCTAGATATGTCTTTGAATATGGACTTCAACTACTTTTATATTTCTCTGCCCATATTTCCAGAAAGATAACCTGCAGTAGTAGTGATCTTATCCATTTGATCTTGGAGGTTAATGGAGTTTTGTTCAAGTTTGTCATCAATGTCACAAAATATTTGTGCAGTTAGATCAATCATTTGTTCATTGGTGGGAAGGACGGGCAGACGCTCCATGAGTTAAGCAATGGATACTTTAGAACTACCCTATTTGCCTTGAGATATATTGATTAGATCTAGAGGCAAATCAAAGAATTCATTTTTTGAAGATGAGAGGATATCGAACGAGATAGAAGGCTTTAAATGCTGTTTAAATTCTTGTAGGGGGGATGGAAGATGTACATGTATATCTTTAGATGGGACAACTATAAAGGCTTTAGTTTTATTGATATCAAATGTTAGGTGTTGAGACTCTACGTCTGGAGAAGACCGTGATGAGGAAGAATTTAAATGAATAGGTGAATTTTGAGGTGTAGTTAGTATGCTTGAAATTTGAACGGGAGATGGTGAATCTACATTTGGTAAAGGGGAATATTCAGGAGAACTAGAATGGTGTACATCGATTGTAGGATTTGGGTACTCTACGATCGGAGAATTCGATTCATTTACATGGTTAGTAGGGTGTTGGGACTATGATGGGAAAACTAGTGTTATTTACAATGCCCGTAGAGTGTTAGGACTCGTTGAATGGAGAATTAGCGAAGGATTCTTCAAAGAAAAATGGAGTAGAAGGTTATTCAGAGATCGTAGAGGGTGACTCTACGATATCGTCATCACGAACAAAAATTGAGAAGTCAGATGAAGGTAAAACTGAGAAAATAAAGAGAATTGCCTGGAATTTGAGAGGTTCGGGATTAAAGGATTTAGAGAAGATCATTCCAATGGCATATCTAATAACTCTTGGAAAATTTTGAGCCACCAACTTTAGATTTGAATATCCGGAATATGTCCATCTTACAAAATTTTGATCTCTTTGCACAATTGCTCTAACTAGGGGTATGAGTGACATAAAGTAGAATAATTGATCACCATTTGGTTCATAAATCATTGTACTTCTATCTATATGCAAATCGTAGAAGACAGTGAATAGAGGATCCATGGAGTGAAACACTCTCATCCTGCCTGCCATTATCCCTTCAAGCTCATTCGGAAGAAGATGAGCAGCTTCTGGAATTTCTCGACCAGTAAGTATTACCCTACGAAGACCAGGTTGATATTCCATTTATTGAGGTAACAAGATCTCTACTGGCTCTTGTTGAGAAGTAGATGGAAGAGAATGGAGGAGGGACATAGTATACAATTGGTTACTTCCCCTCAGAGGTAGGATCCTCTGGCTTAATGATTGTAAGGTTGAAACTCGTGTTGATATCCTATACTACATCCTTGATAACTTGAGTCAATCGTAGACAAGTGTTGTCTGATTTTAGATATTGACAATTACGTGCAAGTATTCATGATCAATAAGTAATATAGAGTAAATGAGAGTGTCGAACCACATGAATCTATGTCTAATATATTTTAAATAATAATTTTATATCAATTCAATTTTATTTAAACATTCACAATTTGTGAATAATGGTTAAAAATAATTTAAACTAAGCTAAGATTAAAAACTAACATAAAGGTTGAAATTCAGATGTTAAAACTTAAGACTATAATATCCCCAATTATACAATATGAAGCAATTATCCAAATCATCAAATTATTAAATTCATTAGAGTTGTTAACTGGAATTCATGATTATTTATAAGCAAAGGATCAAATAAAAATATTCAATTCAATTAATCTTGCTATATTCTTATGCAAAACAAAAGAATTAAATTCATTAAGTATCAATTCTTAAAATTTACATACAGTGAAAAGAGATATGCTTATTCAATTCATAATCCTAATTATTCATTTGATGTAAATAACTAAGAATACATGCTATCATATCCAGATCTAACCCTAGACTGCATCTCCCAAATTCATCTAGTGTATCACACTAATTGTTGGCCAGATAATTAATCAATAAGCACCAAATACGATTGATAACTCAATTTGAATAAATAATTATAATTAAGTAGATAATTAATCCATAAACACAAAAGTATCAACTGTAGTCTTAATTAGAAATTTAGATCATACTGAAATTTAAAACCAAAATCCTAAACAAGTCATCATAATAGAATTGCAAATCTGAGAATAGAGGTAGGAAAAAACTCAATAAGTCTTCTTCTGCCTTCAAGTCTCTAATCTGAATTCCTTACAAAGCTTCTCTAGTCTCCAATCTCAACTCCAGCTATCTAAGTCAATCTCTTCTGTGTTTTTAGGTGGCGAGCCTCCTCCCTTTTTATATAGAAAAACCCTCCTCTAAGTCATTTTTAGTTAGACTCCTAGTTAGAATAGAAATTGGCCTTAGAACCCCAGCTATACAACAAACTCAACCAAACCTTACTGATCCCCAGCACCCCGGCACTGGGTTTAACTTTAGGGCAAGCGCCCCGATGCTTGTTTGCTGTTGGAAATTACAACTTTGCTCTTTTGATGCCAAAAATTCCTAATTTGCCCCTCTGCTGCCTTATCCTACAAAATAACAATTAAACAAGTAAAAATGTCCTAAAATACTTAAAAATTAACAATATATCAATTCTAAAAAAAGACTTAATTCATGATTATATTTCCTATTCATCAAGAAATATCTGATGAATGAACCAATCGTTGAACTAGATCTTGCCTGTTCTTAGTTCACAATTCTTTCCTCTTCCTATTTTCTTCTCTCCTCTTTTGCTTTTCTTCTTCCTTTTTCTTTTTCCTTTCATCTTCCTTCTTTTCGGCTTTCCTTTTTCTCCTATTATTCTTCTCTACCATATTGCTCAATTTTCTTTTCTCCTCTTTCTCCTTAGGCTCAAGACTTGAAACCTTCACAGCATGATCAACATCATCATCAAGAGGCTCTGGCTCAGCAGCCATCACAACCAATTCTTCCACATTATGTGGCTCAGGCGTAGAAGCCTTCACAGTCGTAGTATCAATTTCCCTTTGCTTAGGCATAGTGGCCGTCTTAGCCATTAATTGATCAATTTCTTGAGGCTCAGGTATATAACTAGGTACCTCTTCTGGCTCTACAATCGGAGGAGGCATGGATTCTCCCGCTTGTTCTTCAAGTTAAATATAGGCCTTTCTCTATCAATTGAGCCATTTTCTCTTCGGAACCATCTTTGATAGAGGAGTGTGGAAATATTCTTCATCTTTCCTCTTCTCAGACGTTTGGAAACTCTTTTGAGTGTCCTTGAGAATTTCTTGCACTACATTCTCAAACTTCTTTTTCTTCTTTGGTTGGTCGACAATAGAGTTAGGAGCTCTACAAACTTTAGGAGCAACCGAACCTTGAGAAGCTTCTTCTTCAATTGTTTCTACTTTCCTCTTTCCCTTATCTTTGATGGGAGTTTACACCTCAATGATTGTTCTCTCACTTCCCCCTTCATATTGCTTCGATCTCAAATTTTCTAGAGGGTTTCTCTTCTAATTTTCAAAAAAAAAATTGGGTAATCTTCTTGTTGGCATTCAGGAGTTCTCCTTCATCATCAACAATTATGTTATTCAAACTCTTCTTTAGAATAATGCTTATTAGCCTCCCATGGAACATCTTGGGAGTAGGTTTACCTAACACATTCTTCTTACAAAAATTCTTAATCCATTTGGCCAGTCAATCAATGAATATAGCGCTAAAATTGATTTCTTTCGTCTGAAAGATTACAATTATGAACTTCAACTACAGTTCACTTACTAAATCATGAGTAGTGTCTTTGTAGAGTATACACTTGCCCACAATTTCAGTAAGAAACTTAAATTCTTGTGGAAATTCCTTTTTCTTCAGCCCCTTGAGCTGGGGGTTCTTCTTGTGACCCATCATATTTAGTCCTTCTTTCGTATTAACTTCATCTAACGAAGTAAGACCTCGACTGAGAAAGACCAAACAATGATTGATATCATCAGTTCCCATCTACAGTATAACTCTTTTCACTTTATTAACCAAGACACCATCACTAAATATAACATTTAGATATAATTCATTGACGAGCTATGTGTAGACCTTGATGTTGGAGTTCAGACAGTCAGAGAAACCAACCTGATGAACAAGCTTGAGAATCTCTCTAAATTTTTTCTCTTGATCAACGAACTTGTCGGAGCATAGTTGAATATGGAAATTTGCCATGAATGGGTTTGTATTGAAATATTTGCAAAAGTGTTATAAGTTTTCGGAGGAATTTAAGATCTAGAGTTTGAGAGCTCTTTAAAAATTTGAAAGCTCTAAAACTCAGATTGTAGTACGAAAGTGTAAGGGTTAAAAAACAAATATGAATTTTTTTTTATATTACTTCCATCTAATTTTGTGGAGTGGGACACGCAGTATAATGTAATAGGCTGCACGTCGTTTTAGTTATGTATTTTTACAGCTATAGAGCAGTAACTTTATAGTCCACTCGCTACCCTAAAAGTGAGCTATGTACGCCTTTTACTTTAACCTCGTTAGATTTATATGTCATAAGTAACCTTTTTAACAATTGTAAACTCTACGAAAGTCCTTCAGCATTACCAAATGCTTCCATTTTACGATTATTCAATAACTCTAGGATCTTGTCCATTTCTTAGATAGCTCTACGACTCTCTTTCCTGCACTTGTTAGCAAAATATATAAACATAGTACTATGGATACAAGTTGAGCATGCCTAACTCACTTATCAACTTGTTAAATCTAGATTCGCCTAATTGTTTAGTAAACACATCTGGTAGCTGATTTTTAGTTGAGATAAAATGTAAAGAGATATCTCCATTTTGTACATGATCTCTAATGAAGTGATATCGGATGTCTATATGTTTAGTTCTAGAATGCGTGACAAGATTATTAGTAATTCAGATAGCACTAGTATTATCACAAAAGATGGGAATAAACTTGAAATCAAACCCATAATCAGCCAGTTGGTTCTTCATCCATAGCATTTGAGCACAACAACTACTAGCAACAATATAATCAGCTTTTGCAGGAAAAGTTGACAATGAGTTCTGCTTCTTGCTGAACCATAAAACAAGCCTGTTGCCCAACAATTGACAAGTCCCACTAGTGTTTTTTCTGTTAGTCTTACATCCTGCAAAATCTACATCTGAATATCCTATTAGATCAAAAGGAGACTCCTTAGGATATGACAATCCCAAATATGGAGTACCCTTGGGATATTTAAAAATCCTTTTTACAGCTGTAAGATGAGATTTCTTAGGGTTGACATGAAACCTAGCACAAATAAAAGTAGAATACATAATATCTGGTCTACTAGCAGTCAAGTATAGAAGAGATCCAATCATACCTCGGTATTGAGTAATATCAATAGTTTTACCATTTTCATCTTTGTCAAGTTTGGTTGCAGATGTCATTGGAGTATTCATGCGGGTTACTGAATCTAAGCCACACTTCTTAAGAAGATTATTTATATATTTGGCTTGATTGATACAAATTAATTCACCAGTTTACTTTACTTGAAGTCCAAGAAAGAAATTAAGCTTACCCATCATACTCATCTCAAATTTACTTTGCATTAACTTGGCAAATCTCTCACAATTGTTTTCATTAGTAGAACCAAAGGTAATATCATCTACATAAACTTGAACTAATAGTATTTTGTCCTTATGCTTCCTAAGGAATAGAGTTATGTCAACTCTACCTCTAGTGAATCCAATTTCAATAAGATAATTAGTGATTATTTCGTACCATGCTCTAAGTGCTTGCTTTAAACCGTAAAGTGCTTTATCTAGCTTATAGACATGATTAAGAAGAGTAAAATTGATAAAACTCGAAGGTTGTTCGGCATAGACTTCCCCTTGAAGTTTACCATTGAGAAAATCACTCAAGCAATCCAATTGAAAAGCCTTAAATTTCATGTGGGTTGCATAAGCTAGGAACATCCTGATGGCTTCCAATCTTGCAACATGTGCGAAAGTCTCGTCATAATTGATTCATTCTTCCTAAGAGTAGCCTTTAGCTACTAGCCCTTCCTTGTTCCTTGTGATCACACCAGTTTCATCCATTTTGTTCCTAAAGACCCATTTTATGCCAATTTATGGATTATCTCTTAGTCTTGGTACCAGTCTCCATACCTTGCTTCTTTCAAACTGATTTAGCTCTTCTTACATAGCTTCAATCCAGCTTGAATCTTCCACAACTTCTCTAATTTTCATTGGTTCAATTTGAGAGAGAAAGCTGAGGTAGAAGCATTCATTTTGAGTGGCTGATCTTGTCTTGACACTAGCATTTGGATCTCCAATGATTAGGTTTTGAGTGTGATCACTTACTTATCCAGTTCCGGATGGAACATCAATCCTTGTTCCTTTCTATCAGAGATCTTCAAGATTTGGTTCTTGTTTTGCTTCTTCATAAATTCGTAGAGTTCATATATTTGGAACTAAGAACTCTACGACTTCTTTGTGTGACATTACGATCGTAGACTCTAGTTCTTCATTTTCAGCTTCTGCAATCGTAGGGTTTTGCTGCTCTGCGATTTGTGGTTCCAGCTCTACGACATCTTCAAGTTGAGCTACTTTGTTTGATTTTCCTTGATCCTCTTCATCAAATGTAATATGCATAAAACTTTCACGGTCAAGTAGTTCTTGTTGAATACTTTATAGGCTTTGCTTTCCATAAAGTATCTAAGAAAGATTCATTCATCTGACTTAGGCTGAAACTTTGTCAGGTATCTTTTGCCATTGTTAAGGATGTAGCATGCACAACCAAAAACACGAAAGTAGCTAATATTTGGCTTTCTTCCTTTCCATAACTCGTAGGGAGTCTTCTTGGGGGTAGAGTGAATCAGGGATTTATTCTGAGTGTAGCAAGCATTATTGACAACTTCTGCCCAAAAATATTCTGCTAAGCGAGCGGCTGCTAGGAGTGTTCTTCCTGCTTCAATCAATGTTCAGTTCTTCCTTTCATCTACTCCATTCTACTATAGTTTTCTTGGCACTGAGAAATTATGTTGAATATCATTGTCTTCACATAACTGATTAACTTTAGAATAGTTGAATTATTTTCCATGATCACTTCTTATAGCTTTTATCTTCTCACCCTTCTCAATCATCACAAACTTGAAGAATTTGATCAACTGAGTGTTGGTTTCATCATTAGAGCTTATAAAGAATACCCATATAAATCTAGTATAATCATCCACAATGACCAGTGAGTATTTTTTTCGTCCAAGACTAGCAGTTGGAACATGCCCAAAAAGATTTGTATGAAGAAGCTGTAGGGGCCTTTCATTTGAGTTAATTGCTTTACTTTTAAATGAGTTCTTGGTCTGCTTTCCTAGTTGACAGGCTTTACATGGAATTTCTTTGACAAAGCTTAGCTTGGGTAGACCTCTGAATAGATCTTTTGATACAAGTTTTGATATACTTTTGAAGTTCAGTTGGTACAACATTCTATGCAATAACAAGCTCACATCTTTTGATGCTTTTGAAAAGAAGCAAACGAATGTTGAGGAACTTACTTCAGAGAGATTGACCACATATACATTTCCTTCTCTTGATCCATTCAGCTTAACAGAGTTGGTTTCCAGGTCTCGAACTTGATATTGGTTGTTAAGGAAGATGACTTGATGACCCTTATCACAGAGCTGACTTATTCTCAACAGGTTGTGCTTTAATCCATCAACATAGGCTACCTTAATGAATGAAATAACTCCTTTTCCTATTGACTCGTAACCTCTGGTTTTCCCAGAGTTGTTGTCTCCAAAGGCAACTGTAAGACAATCTTTAGCTTTAAAATTTGACAAGAGAGCCTTATGGTCAATCATGTGCCTTGAGCACCCACTGCTGAGATAGCATATAGATTCCATGGACCTTGTTACCTGTATTTAAAATAATTTTTTATTTTGGTACCCATACTTTCTTGGGTCCTGCAATGTTAGTTTATTTGGGAACCCAAACTTGCCCGACTTTGGGTGTTCAATATGCAACATGCTTAAAATAACAGTCTACAACTTTATGAACATATTCATGATAGTTATAGCAGCTCATATGCCGCATGTGTGAATGTGTGTATGGATATTTTCTCACTTGGAACTTATTTATAGGATAAGCTTTTCTTCCTGGCTGATCCCCCTGTTTCCACACTGATCTACGATTTTGAAATTTCATAGAATAAGAACCAATTCTATGATTGATGCCATGTTGATTCATAGAGTTGTTTCCAGACTCTACGACTCTTCGATGCACGATTGTAGACTTAATTTTACTCTGCAGTTTTACAAAACATAAACCATTATGCGACCTGTTGTTCTTTGGAACAATAATCTGGTCAATAGAGATTGGACAACTTGGAATACTTAGCTCGACAACCTTTTGGATTTCACAAATATAATACTTCTATGGGAAGACGAAGCATTGTTATTACTAGTATCCATTAATTTTTCAACACTTGGGTTAGATGAAGATAGATCTCCCACTACAAGAAAAAGGCTTAATTCTGATGGATTATTCCGTCGGAAACGACTCTATTTTGTTGACATTAGCTAATCTCAGATGGAATATTCCATCCAAAATGCTGTCGGATATACAGTCGTTGAGATTAATTCTGCCGAAAATTCAGTCTAAAATATTTATAAACGACATAATAACGCTTACTAAAATTTCTTCAGAAATAAACTAATTTCGACAAAAAAAATTTCGTCGTCACTATTTCGTCTATGCTAAGGGAATATAATTTCGACAGAATTTCCCTCAAAAATAGTACAGTTCCTTCGGAAATAGTGATATATAAAATAAATTTCCAAAATATAAGGTCGACGGAATGTCCTTCAGGAATACCTTATTTCGTCGAGATTAACTTATTTTTTTAATTAAATTTTAAAATTTGCATTTTCCGTTTTTTAAACCTTATTTTTGTACATGTAACCTACTCTATCCCAACAACACATATAATAATATATTTCACATCCAACATAACTATAAAAACATGTTTTATCTCATCATATCAAACGTAACCTAAGTAATTAATGTTAATATGATGCAACTGATCAACAATAACAATTATACATACATCAATGAAGTCTGATCAACAATAACAATTATACATACATCAATCTTCTATAAATTATACAATATGATTTACAAAACTCATACGGACTCAACTGAACTAAATTACAAATCATCTACATTATAATGAATAAATCTGTACAAATGATCTACAATTTAATGAATAAATCTATATAACTGAACTATAAACTAGTCGGAGGATCATCAGGCGAGGGTGGATGGCGGTGTTGCTCTGGTGTATGAAAATTAGTGTCGTCGTCCCCCCACTTTCCATCGCCATCACCACCATGCTCTGCATCACCACCCTATTGATTATATTATAAATAGAAATCATTAGTCCGATCCGTATATATGCGAGAATTAAAGAGACTACTAAATGAAAATAAAATAACATACAGAATACTTCAGTAGGCTACGAGGGCTAACCTAAAGCCTGCAATAGTAGGGTAACCACCATCTGGAGCACCTAGTCGCTTATCATGACGAACAACTCCTACGGTAATCCATTACTCTCAGTGGTGGCCCTTGCAGTAATATCCTGAGCTAGCTGGTGAAGACGAGCATGGCTAGAAAACTGCTGACGATGGAAAATTGGATCCATCTGAAACCTATTCAACACCACTGTTATAACCTTGGAATAATGCTCTCGTACGCTGGTGCTGGCTAGAGCCTACGAAAGTAAATAGAACATTACGTAGTACATATTAATTTATATTATTGTTATAAATTAAGATATAACAAGAAATATAAGAAATTTATATTATTACCTCTAGGTAGGGTATATGCTGGTATCCTCGGTAGGCCCAACACGTGATACATGCCGATACTTCTAGTAGGGGGATCCTGAGACACAATCCATAGTCTTAGCTCATCATCCCAAGATAACTCAATCTCGGGTGGGGGGATGGTGAAATCTAACGGCTCAGAATTCTCCCTAGCAGTCCATAACTCATTAATACGCTGGTCCTGAAGCTTTTGAAATCAGTCATGTAATTAATTTTGTATACATTAGTTAATTAAATCATTTTATTAATGAGTGAATATTAATAATTACTTAAAAATAAGATTATTTTTACCCGTGTAAGTACTGCTGCCAGAGACATAGTGTTGTCCTTAGTCGTATGGGCTCTATCCCAAAACTCTACCATGGTTGGAGCTCAGCCCAAGGTCTTCTCTATGGCCTAATAAATACATTCATAAAATAGTTATTAAGTATTCATGTGAGAATTTGGTAACTAAAAACCTAAACACATGACACTTACCAACTTCACCTCCTTGAAAGACTGTGAGTCAGTAGTGTGTACGATTCGGAGGTAGCCACGATTCTTTTTTTCCTGCTTAGACTTCTTTTAAACTAATCAGTAGCCCACTACACACACATAGCCTCTTATGCTAAATCGGATATTATACGGGGCTGATGATCTCTGATAGTGGTCCCGGACTGGAGCTCAACTGTCCTGGATGCCCTCTGTCTCATCTTATAGAGCCACCCGACGTAGTTTTTAGTGACATGTGCAATAGTAACATTGTCGTCGACTCTCTCAGAGATGCCGGCCTCATATCTAAACTAAAGCTATAACAAAATTCAAAAAGTAAGGAACATTTACTTTATTGGGTAACAAATATGTACGTATAATTGTAAGGATTTAAGGAAATTAACTTACATGAAACTTCGGCAAGATAATATCCATAAACTCAGCATCTACTACTTGTACTGGCTGAAGTGCTTGCACCCAGTTGGGAGGTGTGTCAAACATATAGTGTGTAAGGTCGCCGTAGAGACCGAGTCTAGTATACTACAGTAAAAATAAAATGTACAAATTGTATGTTAATTATGCCAATAAATGTAATTATATAAATTTAACTATTTGTTTTATATGGTTTTACACTTACTGGGAAGAATGTAAGTGAAACTGCCAGCCGACGGCTGAAGATACCGAGGTTAGGCCCTCGGTGTCCTCAACGAACAAAATTTGTAATTATAAAAAAAATTAAGTCAAATATAGCTAATGCATCTTGAGATATATTGAAAGGGTATGTTCAAATAACTTACTAGCTCCTAAAGACAAGCCTCCAGCTGAGCTACCCTCTCCCGACCCGGATTGGCCACCACCGGAATAACCTCCACCGCTATGTCTAGCCATAAATATACTACTGAAATAACAAAATAATGCATATGAATTTAAAGTTAAATTAATTAAATATAATGTAATAACATTTCATTTTTTTACAAAGTACAGTATAACGCCCCGAAAAATCGAGCAAATTGTAAAATAATTTTTTTTGATTTAATAATGAATAAAATTATATTATATGTGATAATAAGATGAAGGTTGTTCTATAACCTAATAATGTCAGAACATCGTAGTATTTTGGCTACGTGTTTGAATTTTCAAGATGAAAATAAAAGCTTTTCGAGAAATTTTTCAAAAAATACTATTCATGCATTTCTGCTCGGGAATTATTTTTTGAATTTCCGAGAAATACGTAACGATAGAATATCGAGATGAGATGAAATATCCAATAATATTTCAGTTATAGTAAATGTAGTTTTTCGTCTGCGGACTTAAAACCTAACGATTATGGAACATTATTTTTGAGAAGGAATTTAAATGTGTATAATGAAGTAAAGCGATACTCGTATAATATGTAGGTATTATACGAGGTAATGAATACGAGTATGATACGAGATATAATATGAGTATGTATGGATGATGGTATGTCGTATATGAATTAGTATACAAGTTAGAATACGATCATAATACGTATAGAATACGTCCTAAGGCTTTAAGCCATTTGTGAATGGACTTATGGATTATGTGGGAGGTACAAGTCCAATATGATTTAATATTAAAGTCCAATAGAATTAATGTGCAAGCCCAAGTGTTTGTAATGTAAAGGCCCAAAGTAAGAACCAATGGATTATGGGATGGTTTAAACCCATGGGGCAAACCATGGATGATCCAAAGTAGGGAGCAAGTAACTTAGTGGCTAAGTGTTGTAGTGAACAAGTAATTAATGTGGTGAGAAAGAAAAGTGCTCTTATGTGATGAACAAGTAAAGGATAAGCTATGTGCCAGGCAAGTTAATTTAATGGCTAAGAAAATAAGGTGGTGATCAAGTAAAGTTGATGGCTAAGCTAGGAATAGTAAGGAGGTGGATGGATTAATGACCCTTATGCCATAACTTTAGCAATCCTATAAATAACAAGCTTGGATTTCTTTTGTTGGTTGTTTATTTCATCCAACACTTTATAACTTATAAGTTGAGAGCTTATTGGTTAGAGAGAAAAAGCTAGAAAAGCTAGAAGTTAGCCTTTGTTAATTCAAAGAAGCAAGAAGAAGATTAAGGCTTAATCAAGTGAACTTCAAGGGTACGCAATACTAAACCATGAATCTTTTTCTCTTCATTTGTGTGAGAAGTGGGCAGTGGTAGGATTTGTATGCTAAGAAGAGGTAAGAATGGTTAATCAATGGACTTAAGCCGTATAAGTCATGAATAAGTAATTCAAACCTAAATAAGTTATGAACTTATGAGGAATGTATATAAACTTCTCAAATGTTTACCTTACTAAGATAGTATGATAAGGAGATGTAAGAATGATGGTTAAAAAACTTAATCTATCCTAAGTCATGAGAAAAGAAATCATAAGTAGTTTATATTTTTATAAGTTACAAACTCACAAAGAACAAGTAAGAACTTATTATGAATATAAGTTAATGATATACGTATGTTAAGATGTTAGTATGTTGGATAAAATCCATTTGAATCGAAGAACAAATATTAAGTACCGAAGTTGTGGCAGAATTCACGAGTTTGGACGATAATCGTCGAATTCGTAAAATTCTCGGATTAGAAGTCGAATTTTGATATTGAGCTTGGAAACATTAGATTTCAATGGAGCCAAGTCTTATTTGGCATTATAGAGTTGCAGACTTAAAAATGACCGAATTCCGACTTAGAACGAAGAAACGAGCGTTGAACGTTCACGAACGTTTATCGTTTTCGTTAAAAATGGACTAATAGGTGAATTTTTAGTTAACGAAGTCAAATAGATAAAATTCTTCTATGAACATGTAGAGTATGTAATTTATGAACTGTAGGCTCTTAAATGAGCCAATTCGGACTTATAACGAAGAAGTTAGGAGCCCGGGAATCTCACAAAGTCAAAAATCTGTCAAATTTTTCTAAGGCACAGAGTCTGCGCCGCAACGCGACTCAAGGAAGAAAGGCCAGCGCCGCAGCGCGAGGCCAAGCCATAGCACACTGTTAGTTGGGGCCGCAGCGCGGCTAATATCAAAGGAGATGGCGCCGGAGCGCTGTGAACACCCGCGCCGCAACGCGAGTTGTAGAGCAAAAGCTGGCGCCGCAGCGCCAGCACTAAATGAAGCATAGAGAAATGTTTTTGAAGATAAAGAGAAAGCTGGTAAATTATATCCATGCCAAACCTAAAGTAACATCCATTAAGATGTTGAAGTCCTTAAGATTAACGACTAAAGGTTAAAGGAAAGATTAATTGAACGTAAGTCATTAATACTGAAGCGATGAATGATAATAAGCCGTAAAGGCAGATAAGTGTAACGACCCCAAAATGCATACAATTTAATTCTCGACTTCGGTCGTTAATAATACATTCAACCTTTAATTTTACATCATTAAACGATAATACAACCATTAAAATTTGCGAAATAATTAAAATTTTCTATTACAAACTATCCTCGTTCTCAAAACCTTCAACCTTTACATCTAAATATCTTAGAATCATTTTAATACTACAATAGTTTACATTCGCAAAACAATATTATAATTACAACATTAATACATTTACCGAAACATTAGACATGGTTTACAAGAATAACAACTTAGCTAGGATATTAAATCTTCATATATCACTTTTGATCCATAACAATCAAGTACCACATAGCGTTACCTTCAATTCTTGAATCTGCAAAAATGGTTATTTGCAAGAATGAGCTCGACAGCTCATCAAAATCTAACAGTTTTCATGCATCACGTAACACATAATAATATGCTCAACATAAAAGAATAATCATAAACAAACATAGCATACATGTTGTAGTTCACATAACAACTATAAAGATTGAGTTCCTTACTCAATCAACATTCATAGTTGAATCATCATAGTCACAGATTGACTTTCACATTTCATACTTTTGACATATATAATACATCATACACTAAAATTTTAAAGCAGATCATCATCAAGTTCACATAGCAAAAAGGAACTGAAAGACTTGCCTTTACCGGCGTTTTACCAACACGTTAATACTTCACGTCCTTGCACAACCTACACTTCTTCTAGCTTTTTCTTCTTCTAGCTCATCTCAATTCCTCTATTTCTCTCTATCTCTCTCAATTTCTCAATACAACTTCTATATAACCATTATCCTACATTATGAAGAACATAAAAATATAATTAAAACAAGGAATTTAGATTATAACCTTATTAGTATGAATTTAAGAGAGAGATGAAGATGATGATGATGGGGCTTGTTTTGTCTTCTCAAAACTTTCCCTTCTTCTTTTTCTTCCTCTTCTTCTTCTCCTACAACTCTCTCTAACTCTCTTCTTCTTTCTTTTGTTTGTTTTCTAAAACTAACATACTAACTTGTAGTATATACATATAATATACAATACTAGTAATATATAATATATGTAACTCCTAGTAATTATTAGATATACTAATTACTAGTTAATACATAGGTTACACCAACTTGAACTTGAAAAGCCTAAGACCATGTTTGGCAAATACTCATTATTTTAATTAATCAATAGCTTAACATCAATCAATCTCATCAAATTGTCACATAATTATATTCACTTGTTAATTATAATTTCGTGTAACAATCATCACATAACTCATCAAATTTAATTATCTCAATTAAATTAGAACTATAACATAAAATTATTATATTAATTAAATTAAATACTAAATATACACTTAATTACATTACTCTATAATCAAAACAAAATTTATTTATTTACTGAATAAATAATTCAATTAAATATTTATATATATTAAAATTAATATATAACATTCTCTTCACATCAATTCATATATTCTACAATATATGACATACATATACTTACACCCAACATATCTCATAAATAATACTTTTATTTATAAAATTCTCGTTTATAAATTCTAAAAATCTGGGATGTCACAATAAGTACTTGAAACGAGTTTCGTTCATGAAATAAATACGATTAAGTATACAAAGTGAAAGATAGTTAATTGATGATGAATTAATTAACTTAAAGTAGCAACTTCGATGATGACAATAACGTTAAGAGTTACACTAAAAGTTGTAGAATAATTAAACGAAGAACGTGAAGGGTAATTAAGTAAACCGTGAATGATATTTAACGTTGGTACTTCACCAATGATGATCAAGTTTCGATTAATAGCATAAGAACGTTAGTAAGCCGTGAGGAAGGATGATTAACTCAAACCGAGTTGTATTGATGAAATAATTTCAATTAAGAAAGAAGTTGGTAAGAATAATGTAAAAGAACGATGGCAAGCTGGAATCAATAATAATAAATCTAATACATGATTAGATTGAGAAGAAAGGTAAGATTCATTAGGAACCATGTATGTTCATTCATTACTTAATGTGGTATGTTATGTGGTTATGTGTTGTAGAGACTGTAAAGACCCGAAGGAAAAGTAATTTTACTATAGCAAACGCTGAAGGCAAGTTTTTCTTAAACGCTTGTCTAACATTCATGTTAGCCAAGTTTCCTGTGATTCATGTTATGAGATGCATGAATTGTTTTACTAAAGGGTCAATGCCAGTTTTACCTCGGCTAGACTAATCTTGGAGAGTTGATTGATTTATTTACAAGTCTTTCAATATAGAATTGCTAATGCTATCCTACACCAATTATTTGGTACGGATTCAAGGTAAGCCTAAGTATTAATAAAAAAATATATTTTTCATCGATTATTCGATGGGAAAGTGAGGTTGCCACAACTTAAACGTACACACGTTTAATGAATGTAGTGTTGATCAACATAGAGTACAATAGGCTGATCACCTAGAAGTGCTCGTAAGCGATGCCGGACTTACGGACTTTGTGCCGGGTTGTCCTTTTCAAAGAAACTATGAAATGGTCATGGTCTTGGACCAGAATTGATGTTTTACTGAATATTGTTATTGTAAAACGTTTTGAAGGAAAAGAAATACTATTTTGAATTATTGATAGTACTTTGTAACTATTATTCAGTTATTGAAGATATACGATTCCTATGTTTCAAGCATGTCACTTAAAAGAAATTGTTGTACTTGCTGAGCTTGTTATGCTCACTCTTGCTTGAACCATATGAATGCAGCTTAGACCGAACGGACCAAAGGATTCGACAAGGATAAAGGGAAGGCTAAGGCGAACTTGTAGATTACCTATGTAATAGTATAGGTTTGTAATGATAATATTTTGATATTATGACAAGAACAAATGTAACGGTTATAAAGAACCTGAGGAATGGTAATATTATTTTGGAATATATGTAAGACATATTCGTTCTTTTGAGGCATTTTAAATGAATGTTTGTGTGAACAATAGCAACGTGTAGCACCATATGTCGGGTTGGAAGAGACCCAAATTTGGGGGCGTCACATACAGTGTGCGTACGCCATCAAACATCAATATCATTCTCAGATTCTATCTCTTCCTCATCATCGTTGATCTAAGTTTTGTCGTCGTTATCATCTTCAACGACTACAAACTCATTAACGACCATTTCATCCTCGACTTCCTCATTATCGGGAAGTCAACCATATCATTTGTCATCACATCTTTATCATTTAGCACTACCTGCCTGGGATTTTTAACATCATCTTGCAACGCCTCCTCATTCCCAAACATATTAGCATCATTAAATGCACGTGTTTTCGTAGTGAAAACTGTATATGTAGCATCCCCAGATCCCGGTCCTAATCACCAAGGATCTGGTATGCTATTTCTATAACTATTGCGGAAGAAATAAACAAAAATTGTTTATACATTAAACTTTTACAACATAAACCCCACGGTCTACAACCTTAACTTAATACATACCTTCAATATCTTAGAAGATTTACATTAATATTTGCATTAGCAAATTTAATAGTTCTAACTGCATAATAGCTTAATCTTGGACTTTGCCTTTGCCTTTGTCTTTACTCGAGCTTTCATCTTAATCTGAAAATTTTTATCATGATATAGCAAGGGTGAGCATCAAATTTGCCCAGCAAGTTTAAATTTATTTGAGGATATATCATGATTGAAAGAATTGAACAATAAGCTAGCTAACTTTCAACAATATAAACACTGTGAAAGAGCATGAACAAATTTTCTTAGCTGAACGACCAAATCAATAAAAATGAATGGTCAATAATGAACATGAACAGATTAACTGAACCAAATGGTAATGAAGGTGATCAGCCTTTCATACCTGATGAACATTTACAATATGCACAACGTGCGAATCAATAATCAATATAGACGTGAATAATCAACAACAATTATTCATTAACATGCTTTGAACATATAACTCAAGTTTGAGTTAAGGAAAACTTGCCTGATTCGTTGACTCATGCTACGCAGTTTAAGTTAACTTCTTTTGGTAAGACCTATCATTAATAATAAGATTGGTCTTTCAATCAGCATATTCTACTTTGTATCATAATACAATTACTTTGTCAATAGATTATCTAACACTTAATCAAATATTAGATAACATTCTAACACATCGGTATTATTATCATTCTTGGATAATTCTTCAATCACTGTATCATATTTATTATGATTAAACACTTAATCTTATACATTATAAGTTCTTCTTTATACTCTAATAAGTCAAATACTAATCCAACAACCTGGATTCTAAATTTAACAACCAAATTGCCAATCCAGCAGACTGGATACAGAATCCAGTAACCTGGATTCAACAAATTTCCAATCCAGCAAGTTAAACTGCAATCCAGCAAACTGGATTACAAATCCAGCAACTAGATTGCAATCCAGTAAGCTGGATTCAACATATTTTCAATTCAGTAAACTTCTTCTCAATCCAGCAAGCTGGATTCATCAGATTTTCTAATCCAGCAAGCTGGATTCCATATTCGTACACGAAAATACCAAATCAACTTATTATTTTTCTATCCTTTGTACAAACATGTATACACATATTTCATACACAAGAAGTATTTTTCCAAAATTTTTCAACTTCCTTTGGTATTTTTTAAAAATCATTTTTAGTTAATTCCTTAAGAAATTAGCTACCTCGTGCTTAACTCCAAAAATTCTCATCTCTTGGCACAATCTTATGCGTCTTAACGTGACACTCCAGTTTAAATTTCGTGGCCATCGGAGTTATAGAACTCCGGTTATAGCCATTTTCGTCAGAAAATCACAGAAATTGAAATGGTCATAACTTGCTCATTTTAACTCGGAATGAGCTCATTTTTGGACAGTAGGTACTTGATATCATATATTTTCATGTCCCAAAAGGCTGGAATTTATTTCACACTTTAAGTTGCCGAAACAGCCCTTTTAAACTTTTGGGCAGAAGCTAAATTGCCTTTTTGCAATTTTTGGTGCTTTATTAAATATTTTCCATACGGAAATCTACAACTCTTTTTTCAGTGATTCCACTTGGAGATGTTAGATAACTTATCATAGTACTCTCCCAAATTTTTCTAGAGTTTTTAGATGTCCGAAAAATAAATAAACTGCCCCTACTCTTTGACTGTCCAAAACAGTTCATTTTTCCTTAAAAACACAAAACTGGTTTTGCTAAAATAGTCACTAAAACTTGTGTACTCAACATTTTTGAGTTCTACCACTTGGTTTTAGTAGTTAACTTACATATCTAGCACCTCTCTTTTACGGATCGCAAAAAGAAGGTTTAGATCAAAAACGGTGGAAATCCAAAGTACATAGAAATTTTAGAGCTTATAAAACTAGAAAAATCACTTTTCTTTATTTTCGATTTCCAACTAAATCAACACCCAATATGGGTAGATCTAAACATTAAACACACATAAACACATAGATCTAAGGTTTTTGAGTTTAGAAACATAGATTCAAAGTTTGATTTGGAATAATCAAAAATTACATAGCAAAAGGTATTTATACCTTTGATTTTCATGCTCTTCTTCTTCTTCTTCTTCTTCTTCCATGGATGGACTTTCTCTCTCCTCTCCATCTCCCACATGACTGCCGAACCTCCTCTTTCTCTCTTCCTCTCTCTAGTTCTTTCTCTTTCTTTCTTAGTTACCAAGAGCTTGCTTGCAAGTTTAATTAATGTGTTGGTGAAATAAAGAAATGACACATGTAAGGAGTAGGTTACCAACTAAAGTAACCCATCATCACATTCATCTCCCTTATCCTTATCTCTTTACTTGCACAATTGGGTTAAGAATGTTGGCAAAATAAAAGGGTGACACATGGCTAGAGTTGTTGGAACCAATATTGCCAAATGAATTAACCATGTGCTTAATTACAATCTCCAACATCTTTCACTTCTCACACTGATTTTGACTTTTCTCCATAAAAAGTCAACTGTTGACTTTGAACAAAAGTTAACCTTTACACACTTTGTGTTTACTGCCCATTTTGACTAATCTTGACGTTCCGGACGCAACCGAGCAGTCCATGCTTCAAAATTCTATCTCTAACTCAAATTTTGAGTTTTAAATTATTCCTTTCTTATTGCTAATCGTATTAACTAACGACTTTATACTTATTCAAATTCTTATTTGCCAGTCAAGGCCAACGTTCAAGCTATGTTAATTACTAACATAGTTTTATCTTGGTCCTTATATCATTAACTTAATTCAACATTCCTCTTGCTAAAATATTTATAGCACCTTACTAAGTATATATATTTCTATACATATACTCATCTTCGTTTAACCTTACAACATCTCTTCATGTGAAATCTTATCTCCTTAATAAAATTTCCATATGTACTTATATAACATTTCTTAGACTATTCAGTTCATATGGAATTTACAGGTATCGTAATACCTTATTCTCGATATTCCTTCAAGTACATATTAATTCATTTCTAGGGTTTTGAAATTTTGTAACCCATATTTCTTTATTCTCATTCAATTAAGAAACCATATAGGTTCTTCTTAAAAATTTTAAAATCCTTGAAATTCCTTCACAGAAATGTCAATTCCATACACTTATTTTCTGTCTAGGTTAATCTTATAACCTTTAATCCATCATTTTAGGATTTTAATAATTATCTAAATTCTCGGGTTGTCACAGTATACCATGGGTTTCTACTATTTACGACATTAAAAGCGTAGTACACTTGAGTCGCTTGACTGGGCAACATGAATACATCATCAAATTTTAACTTTGACTTGATATCTACTATGACGATTATAGTACGATCAACTTTAAGACCCTTTTCAGTATCAAACCAACAACACTTAATTGTAACCACCTTTTTACCCCCGGGATAATTGAGCACAACCACCTCTTGTAAACGTCAATAGTAATTGGACTCAGAATCATGGTAACAGCTTCCCAATGTAACGATCAAGAAATTTTGTAATTTAATTTAAATATTTATTAAATTAAATAAAAATTTTAAATGGTTTATTTATTGAGAAAAATAAATAATTGATGAATTGTGGTGCATTAATTTCGTAATGAAATTGAATAATGGTAACTTTTATTTAAAAGATTTAATTTAATGAAAATAATTAAATTAAATGAATTATTTTATATTAAAGAAAAAAAGTAAATTAAATAAAGTTATGTTTAAGTCTAATTTATTAATTAAATTAGATATATATATAATTATTTATTAATCATAAGTATAACTATAAAAAAAAGTTATAATTATTGTAATTATAATGGTAAGCATTTAAATGGACATGTGTGACAAATAAAACTATATAATATAAATATTATTAAAATAAATTGGAAGAGGGGAATTTTGGGTAGCCAAATAAGGCCTTGTGACCTTTGGCTTATTTGTAACTGATGTAAACCTTTTTAGTTCTTACCTGACGTATGTGGGGGAAGAGGGAGTCAGTTTATATATGTTACGCATATTTTCTTAAGGCTAACTAAGACATAGAGTTGGAGAAAGTAAGAGAGAAAAACACAGTGAAAGAGAGAATTCTCTGATATTTTCTAGAGAAAGGAGAGGAATTTCTAAGCCTTGGTGTTATCTCTTGCTAGCATACAACGTGGGATTTAAGGTATATTATACTTCTAATGTTTATGTTTTGATTTTTCCTTGATCATCTTCTGTAAATTGCTTAATCACGTTAGATTAATATATATACAAGTATATAAGGTTTACAATCTGTTAATAATCGTGTGTGATTGCTATTTGATGATTAGAATACATGAAATTGGGTTTGTAGTAGAAGATTTCAAAAACAGTGTGTATTCATGTGATATGGCTTATGAAAGTACAAAATTTTATGTTCAATATGCTTTATAATCTATAAATTTATGTTAGATTGTGATAGTATGTTAAGAAACGAAAGTGGCGTAGTTTGAATCGTGTCAATTGGTTAATAAACGAAGTCGTGGCGATTGAATTCGCAAAAAGTGTTAAAATTGAAGAAAGTTGGAAAATTATTATTTTATTCTTCAAATTTGTGTATATATAATGTTTATGTAATTAGAAAGAAGAGTAGCATGCTTAACTTTGTTATTGCAAAGTTTTAGTTGCTAGGTTTTATGAATTTATGTGAAATTGAGATTTTTGGCCTAAGAACAGAGTCTGATTTCGTTACTGTAAAACTGGTTCTGGTGTCTAGCGCGGGCGCGCCAGATTCAAAGGGAAATATGGTTCGGCCACCCCAGTGGTTAGTCAGACCCAGTGTTGAGCTGTTAACAACATAGCTTGGAAATTGTTAACTTAACATATTTTAATGATTTGTAAAGAATCTAAAACATGTTACAAGACGTAGTAATGTATTGTAATCACTATGCCAAAACTATAGATTATGAATTAGTAAGTTGTGAAAGTTCGTAATGTGATGTCATTTGAATTGGAATTGTTTTGCAATCACCGTATACTATGATATAATTGAGAATTCAATTTCGTGTTACATGAATGAGTAGGATAATCAAGTCCTAAGTTGAGGATTATAGACTTGATTAAAATGAAAACTAAACTAATGAAATGGGTGTTAATGTAACTAATTGTTGTTGCAATTTTAATTATATATGTAGGGTAATTGGCGAATATTATTACTTGTGTAGCTTACATACAAGGCAAATTTCTTATCCAAAACTTTTATTGATCAAGTTTTCTAACTTCATTCTCTTTATAATGAATGCAAGTTTCTTATCCTAAACTTTTATTGAGCAAGTTCCTAACTTCATTCTCTTTATAAGAATGCAAACTTTCTATTCCTAAATTAACATTGTACAAGTTTCTAGATACTATGTTAAAGTTGAGCAAAACTAATCTATCTTGTGTATGATTGTACACGTTCTTGTAACCCAATTCGTTACATCAAGCAAGTTTCATTTTCCTTAATATTATTCAAAGCATATACTGTTTTAGGACATCGATTCAAAGGAGATTGTTCTAACTCTTTTGAATATAGCACTTTGCATGTATATCATGTTTACTCAATTTTATCTTGTTGTTATTCGATCTTTGATCTTGATAACCTTGTTCAATTCTATATTGATTATATTAAACCTTCAAGTAGTAAGCAAACTCTTATTGATTGAACTAGTCTAATTATAGAATAGTGTTGTAAAATTCTAGAATCACTGATAAGTTAGTTCCGAGCTAAACTTTCTTTAGCACGGGAATTCTAAATCCAAACTGAGACGAACAAACCTAACATAGGGGATTTTATACGTGTAACATTTAGATGTTTGTGCACAATACATGGTACAAAGGGTTGATCCCCCCTAAGTACATTAAGAAGGGTCTGTATAGTCTACATGGCTGTTAAGGTTGGGGTAGTAATACCTAATCACCGGAGACATAGTTCGTGGTCTTAAGACCCTCAGACATTAAAGTATGAACTTGTTTTCTATTTTTGATTCGTAGAACAAGTTCATTATTGTTCAGCATTCGTTGTTCATTCTCATATTGTTATAATTACTACTCTTTATATCAGTGAGCAATTGTTTGCTCACTCTTGCAATTAACACTGCAGTTAAAGTTGAAAGAGTCGATGAGCCATCTACTAGCAAAGGAAAGGGCAAGATGTTCAAATGTTGAAGATTTATGAGAATTTATTTAAATGAATTATGTTACAAGACTTGTTTTATTTTATGATGTATTTCGCAAATTTATGTAATAAATTTAAGGTTAGATTACCTGGGATTATTTTTGAGATGATGTATATTTGATGTATTTATCCTTTATTATGGGTAGTTAAATGTAATTATTTTGATAGTAAGCACCAAATTTTGTGGGAATGAAGTACCCAAATTTGGGGGTGTCACAGGTTAGTATCAAAGCCTTAGGTTATGAACCTTAGGTGGGAAAACCTTAGGAAGTAACCTTTAAGGAAATAGAAAATATAGAGGTGTTTAACTCTTATCGGGTTTTAAGGAATTGATTAAGGTATCCATTGAAGCTAAATAATAAAAGACATTATCTACAATGTGTTAATAACTTATGTGCTTGCGAGTATCGAAAATGTTAAGTAAAACTTAAAAATATTTTGTTGTCAGGATGTCTAACGAAGGAGGATCCAGTCTAGCTAGGGAAGTGATACCTCAGATACCTAGAGATGACGAACCCCGGGATATTCACGTAGTGCGGGAACAGTTGATCCAGGAGGATGAGGCTGTGACCGATCCCCAGGAGGATAGTTTTGAGGAGATAGAGGAGGATGATGAGGAAGAGGATCATGTGGAGTTTCCACCAAACTCCATATCAGCTGAGATGTATGATGCTTCGTATGATCGGAACATAGAATTACAGGATAATGTTGAGGAGCTGAGGGAGCTGAAGGAGTTGATTGAGATGCATCACACTATGATGGAGCAGAAGGATGCGAAGATTCAGGAACTCCACTCACACCTTGGAAACATGGAGTGGGACCTAGTTCATACGAAGGGTCAGCATGAAGATCTGTCGGTGGTAAATGAGAAGATGAAGACTGACATGGAGAAATTAAAAGATGACTTCAAAGAGGAATCAGCTAAGCGTGCAAGAGCAGAGGACGCTTGGATGAAGGCGACTCAACGTGCAGATCGTGCTGAGGCTAAAGTCCAAGTGAAGAAGGCCAAGATGAATGAGATAGATCACGCCTTTAATTCTACTATTGATAGGGCCCAGGATCGAGTCTTTTATTACCCACCTCAATTTGAAGATTAGCCGTGGTTCGTGATGGATCGTAGGACGGCGTATCGTATTATGGAGGAAGAACGTAATAGTGATAATAATATGTGGTTAATTATTTGAATAAATAAAATTTTAAATCCTTTATTTTGAGATGAATAAAGGGGTAGTATGAGTATGTAATCATGAAACTTTTCTAGTTCAGGAAAGTGGATGTTAATAACAGATATGTTATCTTTTATGTGTTTTAAAAACATTATGAATGAATAAAATATCAAAATTTATTTGAAATGTTATATGTTATAGCTTTAATCTTAGAATGTTTAAAGTTAAACTTTAGGATATTCAAGGAGTTGAACATTGATCTAATAAGCGTATATTTTAAACAAAAATGCCTCCTAGAAGAAGACAACCACGCCAACAACCACCTCCTGAGGGGTCTACTAATAACAACAACAAGGCCAATGCTAACCCGGTTCAGCAGTTGGTGTGACGCCCCCAAATTCAGATACTTAAAACCCGAACTCGGTGCTTCACGATACCATTTCTATGAGCAGAATAATACTAATAATAATAACAATAATATAGATTTATCAAATTTAATTTACATATTATCAGAGTTTCCCAAATCCCAAGTACGAAACCTTCAACATTCATTACATGATAATAATAATATTTATCATCCATATCCTAATAAAGTTTGATTATTACAAAAGATAGCATAAACAGTCATTCATCAACTTTTCCTTTCCCTTTATTCTTGGCAGATCCTTCGGGTTGCTCACCCTTAGTTGAAAACATTTAAATTAAAGCAAGGATGAGCATTTGAGTGCCCAGTAAGTAATAGCAACAATAATAGTTAACTGAATAAATTAAATGTTTTCTTGGAAGGATACTTCTACAACGAAGCAACAGTTGTGAAGTAAGCTGAACCAATAAATAACAACATATCATTTTTATTTCAAATTTTTAGAAACTACGTATTGACTATAAATGAGGATCACTTAACAGACTATGAACATTGTTTTCTATTTTCGAAAGGGTTAAACAGAAATTCATCTGTAAATCGTCATAACTTACGGGCACGGGGGTGATCAGCCCGTTATGCCCTGTATTGATCAATACTACATTGCTAGAACGATATTATCGTTCATCCTTTGTCCGCCTTAGCGCATAAAAATTTCCCATGATTGGGATGTTCATGACAGTCTTGAACCCATACCAAAACAATTCGGTTGGATAAGTTTTATCTTGTTCAACAACAACTTTAAATTTTATGTCTAGCTGGATCAAATAGCTTAGACGACTTTTATTTCAACGTATACATACTGGGCAACTATAAGTATGTATCAACATGTGATAAAATATAATGATTATCCAAGTGGGGACATTTGTATAACCATGTTATAGAAATTAACGAACAGAATAAATAACTTGATCAATATTAACAGGATAAAGGAAATTGTACAACAATTATTGCTTAATAGCTTACTTATACAGAATCATTGCATAAGTATATACAAAGGTTGAAATATTTGAACAATTGATATGAACAATTAAGATATTATCTTACGCATGTCCATTGCATAAAGTAAATGCAAAGGGTTAGATACTTGCCTTGTCAGCTGTTTACACAACTTAGATTTATCTTTTCTATCAATCTCTATCATTAAATAGATCATTGGTCTGATTAGAATAACATATCATATCATATAATACTGCTTATTGCAGTCAGCACATTCCTAATCACATTGTCACATAACTTTAACACCAATGAATCACAAATAAACAGTTATCCAGTCATCCTATCTATGTCCAGATCAATTTCTGAAATATGTCAGTCTACCGACAGCTTTATCGGGTAAATATCGAGTCTAAAACTCTATACAGTAGTTCAATATTCATTTGGATAACTTAAACACCCGTCGCACTATTTTTCATGGCATTATAATAATTTTTAAATAATTATTACCATTTATCATAATTTTGAAATATCAGAATCATTATTAAATGATTTAATAATAAACAATTCTATTATCATTAATATTTAACTAATATTAAGCTATTAATGAAACCATTGCCAAAATATTAAAGTCATTAATAATAACTTAAAATATTTTTAAAATATTTATATTACCCTTAAATGATTTTTAAAACATTTAAAAATTATTATAAAATAATTACCATTAATATTAAATTATTAATGAACTATTTATCTAAATATTAAAAGTTATTAATTATAACCTAGAATATTTTTAATTTATTTATATCCCTTTTTAAATGATTTTTAAATTAATAAAACCATTTTTAAACTATTTATTTAATATAATTATTAAATAAATTTAATATCATTAGGGTTAAATTAATATCATTAATATCAAATTATTAATGAAATTATCCTTTAAATATTAAAAGTTATATTTTATAACTTAAAATATCTTTAAACATTTTATCTTCATTTAAAATGATTTTTAAAATATTAAAATCATTTTTAAACTAATTTATTTAATGTAAATATTAAATATCTTTAATATCATTAATAATAATTAATGAATGAATTTTACCTTTAAATATTAAAAGTTATACTTTATAACTTAAAATATTCTTAAATATCTAATTATTATTTAAAATAATAAAATCATTTTTAAATTATTTATTTAATTCATTTATTAAACAACTTAATTATCATTAATATTAATTTATTAATGAAAATTATCACAAAATATTAAAAGTCATTAAAAATAACTTAAAATATTTTCATATATCATAATATAATTTTTAATGATTTGTCATGTATTTAAATCATTTTTAAATAATTTATTTAATATTATAATTAAATAAATTAAATACTTTTAATATTCCAAAAATATTAAATATTTATGAAATATATTCAAAATAATTAAAATATAATTTTTGGACTTTAAAATAATTTTTAATAATTTATTTTGTATTTTTCAGAATTAAAAACTAATTAATACTAATTATTAAATAAAAATAATTAATTTTCGCAAAAACTGTCGCTAAAGGGCCCAATAGCGACGAAATTGTCGCTATAGGTGTTCTTGAGCTGCCCAAAACCTTCATACCCAGTTACCGAGTGGACTAGTTTGACCAACTTTAAATCTTTGTGTAGTGTGTTTCTGGGAATTACAAAAGCTAGATCTTGTAAACAAAGTGCAAGACTACAGGTTCTAACAAACAACACGATCAAATAACCTAACACAAGCTAAATCTAAGCAACCAAAGTTGCTGTCAGAGCTGTTCTTCATTTACAGAAATGAAGAACAGTTTGAGCAGTCACATTTAAGCTATTATAACTATCAATCGTGTTGATGATTTTGTGATCTACAAGTTGTAATGTGTAGACAACATTCCAATGTATATATATATATATATATATATATATATATATATATATATATATATATATATATATATATCATAACATCAACAAAATAACAACAAATTAAGCAGTTACAAGCCGGTCAAACCTTGTCAGAAAAATTGTTCAAAAATTTCTGGGTTTTTCCCATAAAATGCAGTCATGGCCGTTTGTCCTACTTTGACCGGCCACTGTAGTCAGATTACTTGTTGTTTAGGAGATTTTAAGGCATAATATTAAAGTACTAATATCAGTCTATAATCCGGTTACAAAAACAAACACATAACATCATCAAGTAGTTAGATCTAAGCCCGCAAAGAACCTGTCAGAGGCTTCTGGGCTGTTCTGGGTTTTTTCCAGATTTTGAAAGTCATGGCCGGTTAACGAGGTTTGACCGCCCATAACTTTCATTCTGAGCATGATTTGAGCTATCTATCAGTTCCAAATTACAGACAGCATACCATACTACAAGTATCAAGCTTTAAAACACAAAACCCAATTATAGAAATGGATCTACAAGGTCTGACATTCGTTGTCAGACCATAACATGAAATTTTTTCAAAAATTTGAAAATTATTGATTTGAGCATTTAGATGTTATGGACTTGTAATATACCAACCCAGATCATTAAATTAGACTATAAACAACATCTTTTAACAACAAATTACAAGATCTAACAACATATCATTGGAAAAAAATTATGGTTAGGGTTTATACCTTTGATGAACAAATTTTTGATTTTGTGTTGCTGATTTGGTTATGGTGTTAGTGGGGCTTGATAATGGGACTATAATGCTAGATAATTTCGGAGGTGTGGTGCTTGAGAGAGTTGAGTAAGGTTTTTGCACAAATTAAGTGAACAAAATGTAATTTCTCTCTCTAATCCATATATATAGACAATTAGATACATGTATGGGCTGACCTAGAGATGATTTGCTGTCATTTGAAGGTCAAGGGAGTTGTTGGTTTGGTAAAGCACTCAAAATTTATATAGATTTACAAGCAAGCTTCTTAAAGAATTAAAAATGGCATAAAAGACATTTAATAATTTAATTTAATGGCCAAAAATGAAACTTGACAAACCCTTAGGTTTGACCCTTAGGGTTTAACCATAATATTTAGCAAAAAGCAAAAATATTATTTAGCAACTAGGGTTTGTAAAATTATAAACTAAATTTAGTTTCTAAAATTTGAAAAATTAAAATTAATAATTTTATTATACAGGAACATTAGGGTATTATAACACAATTAACTTTGCTATTTAAACAATTAGTGTTTAAAATTAGCAATTAGGGTTCCAAGAAATATCGGTTAGAGTTTTAATTTCGCGATTAAGGTTTCGATTTCAAATTTAGGGTTTTAATCATTATGGTCTTAAATCACTAATTAGGTTTATTTAAATTTGTGATATAAAACCTATTATACCTGACATTAATCACTGTAACACAATTCTTGACAGATCAAACATCCGGTCTAGGTTTCTGGATTAGGGTTTAATAGAAATTCATATAATTAGAGTTTTAAATTTATAATTAGGGTTTCCTAATTAGCATAACACGAAGTAACACATAACACATATCATATAACACCGATATTAAATAATCTTAAATTTCCCATTTAAATTGATAAATAGGGTTAAATCAATTAATGCTAGGGTTTGATCAATATACCATAATTGACCAACGATCAACAGTACGGAAATACATTACATATTCATAGCACTGAAAAATCAAAATATAATTAGTATTATATTATTATATTCATACCTTGATAATAATCCAAAATTAGGGTTTGGATTCCATATCTGATTTATTCTTCATATTTAACCTTAATAATTAAGGTAAAATAATTCACTTAATAACTTGTACTAAACTCATATAATAAAATAATTATTATAATTATTCTAAAAATCACTTCATATATTATTTAAATAATATATGATTATATTTTCATGGAAAATAATTAATAAAAACATTTATACCATAATTTAATTATTATCAGAATATACTTTTTAATAATCAATAATTCTAAAATAAATTTACTTGCAAACATTTATGCAATAAATATATTTTTATTTACCACATAAATACATATACACATTATCTTGTACAAATCCTCATCCTTAATATAAAAAAAAATTATGCGCAAAATTTCTTATTTATTTATGTAAAAAATATCGGGTTGTTACATTCACCCTCCCTTATAAAGATTCCGTCCCCAGAATCACCGTTTTAAAACCTATACATACACGACACATAGCATACATAATGATTGCAAGTAGATCTCGATCTACTTTGATCGAACTGATCTTTAACTATTCACATAAAGCTTGTCTTTCTGATTAAACGGAAAAATTGGTTTCTAAAAGAACTCAAATTCCTCCTCAAAATTTCTTTATAAAATAATTTACTATATATAGGAAAATCATGCATAAGAAAATAAAAGGCATACGAATAATACCTGGAGTTCCAGTGCCATCTGCTGCCGTATCCTGGACTGTTATGTTGAAGATCCTTGCAGTAGATTTTGTCGGCTTGCTAGATGATGTTGGTCCTGTGATTGCCAAAGTTCCGCCGCTTTTCCCCATGTTCCCGCTTTCTGCCTCCGTCCTCCTTTTCGGACAGTCCTTCACCTTATGCTCCTTTGATCCGCACAGAAAACACCCATTAATAGTTCTAGGATTGGGGCAGTTGGGAGAGATATGGCCCTCCTGCCCACACTTAAAACATACAAATTTACCTTTCAGGCATTCCCCCAAATGGTTCTTGCCACAGTTTCCACATTGTACTACCGGCTTCTTCTTTGTACCCTCCTGCTTCACCTGTATACCCCCAAAGTTGTTTCCTTTTCTCTTTTCACTCCTATTTCCACCGTTTGTTTCCACCTTCCCAGATCCCTCAACCTTACCCTTATTCCTTCTTTCTTTGTTGTATAGGCTCATGGCCTCACTCCCCTCCTCAGTAATAATAGCTTTCTCCATGAGTGCTGTAAATGTAGGGATTTGCAACACTGCCACCTTGTTGTAGAGCCAGGGTTTTAATCCCAGCTCAAACCTTCGTGCTTTTCTAGCCTCCGTATCAACTTGATGCGGAGCAAACCTAGCCAACTCATTAAACTTAGCGGCGTATTCGGACACCGTCATATTTTCCTGTTTTAATTCAAGAAATTTTACTTCCATCCTAGCCTGCATATTAGATGAAAAATAGTTTTTGAAAAATAAAGTTTTGAATCTTTCCCAAGCAACTACACCTACACCTGCTCTAGCCCTCGCCTGATTCGCTTCCCACTAAAAATTTGTCTCGCCCTTCATCATGTAGGTGGCAAAAGCGGTCTTTTGCCCCTCAGCTACCTTTGCTAATTCAAACGCCTTTTCAATTTCTTTAACCCAAGTTTAGGCTTCTACAGGGTCAGTTGTACCTCTAAATTCGGGCGGTCCTACAGCTCTGAAGTCCTTAAAGTTTGCTAAGCGATTGTCCTGCTGGTTCCCTGCGGCTGGCATTCCTTGTTGCATAGCCTGAGCTACTATGTTTGCGAATTGCTGCATTGGATCTGGTTGTGGTTGTCCCTCGACGTTGTTGACAGATTCTTCTGCCCTTTGGTTTCTAGTTTGACGTCTTGGCGGCATTATCTGATTAAATAAAATCATAAATTTAACTTATATTCTAAACCTTATCATATAAGTTTAATACTTTAAACTTGTTTCATCACTCAAACATAGGTTCATTAATTCAAAGTAATTTACATAGCATAGTCCATACTATTATTCCTTTGTGACTACAAAAGTCGGGATTTACAGCTTTGACCCATACAAAAGCTTAAAATATTACATTACATAAACATACCTATCACACATATTATATTAAACAGACCTACACCACAGAACCTATACTACTTATTCACTACGCCTTTTTCTTGATCTTGGACAACTTTTTGCCTGATGTCCTTCTATCCCACAGATGAAATAAACACACTGCTTTGGATTGGGACACTGAGGAGAAAAATGTCCCCCATGTCCGCAATTGTAGCAAACATTCTCCCATTTTCTGCATATACCATCATGCTTCCTATCACAGTTTGTACACTTTTCTATCCGATTAAAGTTTCCTTGGTTGTTATCAGGATTACCTAGATTACGGTCTTTCATTTTTTTTTTCCCTTCTTATTCAGAGCTGCACCCGACTCGTTGCTTTTAGCTCCCAATTGATCAATTTGGATTTTAAGCTTATCATGTTCTTCCATTATTTCAATTAATGCTTTTTGCAGTTGACTATTTAGTAGCTTTTTTATTTCCTATAACTGTTCCAAAGAGGAAACCTGGTCCCACAGATTCTGCACTTCGGTTGATGCTTGGTTAGCTCCAACTTCAGTGTCTGAATCACTATCGGTTAGTTCTACTATTTCTGGATCTGGTACGACAATTTCCACAATAACCACCTCATCGAGGTTGCTTTCACTCTGAGCCTCTATTTCAGCTATTGGCTTTTATATCGGCTCCTTCTTTACGATCCGAGGGTATCCTAATCTTTTTTCACTTGTCATCTACACACATAAATTATCCTGATTAGCATATAGTTTATACACACAGCAAATAAGAGTTTTATATAAATTATCTTTTATTTTATTTAACGATGAATTTAGTCAATTCATCTCTTTTTAAACTCTATATGAGTTATTTATATTTTTAACGTTTCCCTCTGATCTAAGGTTATAGCCTAAGGTCTAACCCACCTAAGGTTTCTAACCCAATAGCTCTGATACCATGATGTGACGCCCCCAAATTCGGATACTCGAAACCCGAACTCGGTGCTTCACGATACCATTTCTATGAGCGGAATAATACTAATAATAATAACAATAATATAGATTTATCAAATTTAATTTACATATTATCAGAGTTTCCCAAATTCCAAGTACGAAACCTTCAACATTCATTACATGATAATAATAATATTTATCATCCATATCCTAATAAAGTTTGATTATTACAAAAGATAGCATAAACAGTCATTCATCAACTTTTCCTTTCCCTTTATTCTTGGCAGATCCTTCGGGTTGCTCACCCTTAGTTGAAAACATTTAAATTAAAGCAAGGATGAGCATTTGAGTGCCCAGCAAGTAATAGCAACAATAATAGTTAACTGAATAAATTAAATGTTTTCTTGGAAGGATACTTCTACAACGAAGCAACAGTTGTGAAGTAAGCTGAACCAATAAATAACAACATATCATTTTTATTTCAAATTTTTAGAAACTACGTATTGACTATAAATGAGGATCACTTAACAGACTATGAACATTGTTTTCTATTTTCGAAAGGGTTAAACAGAAATTCATCTGTAAACCGTCATAACTTACGGGCACGGGGGTGATCAGCCCGTTATGCCCTGTATTGATCAATACTACATTGCTAGAACGATATTATCGTTCATCCTTTGTCCGCCTTAGCGCATAAAAATTTCCCATGATTGGGATGTTCATGACAGTCTTGAACCCATACCAAAACAATTCGGTTGGATAAGTTTTATCTTGTTCAACAACAACTTTAAATTTTATGTCTAGCTGGATCAAATAGCTTAGACGACTTTTATTTCAACGTATACATACTGGGCAACTATAAGTATGTATCAACATGTGATAAAATATAATGATTATCCAAGTGGGGACATTTGTATAACCATGTTATAGAAATTAACGAACAGAATAAATAACTTGATCAATATTAACAGGATAAAGGAAATTGTACAACAATTATTGCTTAATAGCTTACTTATACAGAATCATTGCATAAGTATATACAAAGGTTGAAATATTTGAACAATTGATATGAACAATTAAGATATTATCTTACGCATGTCCATTGCATAAAGTAAATGCAAAGGGTTAGATACTTGCCTTGTCAGCTGTTTACACAACTTAGATTTATCTTTTCTATCAATCCCTATCATTAAATAGATCATTGGTCTGATTAGAATAACATATCATATCATATAATACTGCTTATTGCAGTCAGCACATTCCTAATCACATTGTCACATAACTTTAACACCAATGAATCACAAATAAACAGTTATCCAGTCATCCTATCTATGTCCAGATCAATTTCTGAAATATGTCAGTCTACCGACAGCTTTATCGGGTAAATATCGAGTCTAAAACTCTATACAGTAGTTCAATATTCATTTGGATAACTTAAACACCCGTCGCACTATTTTTCATGGCATTATAATAATTTTTAAATAATTATTACCATTTATCATAATTTTGAAATATCAGAATCATTATTAAATGATTTAATAATAAACAATTCTATTATCATTAATATTTAACTAATATTAAGCTATTAATGAAACCATTGCCAAAATATTAAAGTCATTAATAATAACTTAAAATATTTTTAAAATATTTATATTACCCTTAAATGATTTTTAAAACATTTAAAAATTATTATAAAATAATTACCATTAATATTAAATTATTAATGAACTATTTATCTAAATATTAAAAGTTATTAATTATAACCTAGAATATTTTTAATTTATTTATATCCCTTTTTAAATGATTTTTAAATTAATAAAACCATTTTTAAACTATTTATTTAATATAATTATTAAATAAATTTAATATCATTAGGGTTAAATTAATATCATTAATATCAAATTATTAATGAAATTATCCTTTAAATATTAAAAGTTATATTTTATAACTTAAAATAACTTTAAACATTTTATCTTCATTTAAAATAATTTTTAGAATATTAAAATCATTTTAAAACTAATTTATTTAATGTAAATATTAAATATCTTTAATATCATAAATAATAAATAATTAATAAATTTTACCTTTAAATATTAAAAGTTATATTTTATAACTTAAAATATTCTTAAATATCTAATTATTATTTAAAATAATAAAATCATTTTTAAATTATTTATTTAATTCATTTATTAAACAACTTAATTATCATTAATATTAATTTATTAATGAAAATTATTACAAAATATTAAAAGTCATTAAAAATAACTTAAAATATTTTCATATATCATAATATAATTTTTAATGATTTTTTATGTATTTAAATCATTTTTAAATAATTTATTTAATATTATAATTAAATAAATTAAATACTTTTAATATTCCAAAAATATTAAATATTTATGAAATATATTTAAAATAATTAAAATATAATTTTCGGACTTTAAAATAATTTTTAATAATTTATTTTGTATTTTTCAGAATTAAAAACTAATTAATACTAATTATTAAATAAAAATAATTAATTTTCGCAAAAATTTTCGCTAAAGGGCCCTATAGCGACGAAACTGTCTCTATAGGTGTGCTTGAGCTGCCCAAAACCTTCATACCCAGTTACCGAGTGGACTAGTTTGACCAACTTTAAATCTTTGTGTAGTGTGTTTCTAGGAATTACAAAAGCTAGATCTTGTAGACAAAGTGCAAGACTACAGGTTCTAACAAACAACACGATCAAACAACCTAACACAAGCTAGATTTAAGCAACCAAAGTTGCTGTCAGAGCTGTTCTTCATTTACAGAAATGAAGAACAGTTCGAGCAGTCACTTTTAAGCTATTATAACTATCAATCGTGTTGATGATTTTGTAATCTACAAGTTGTAATGTGTAGACAACATACCAATGTACATATATATATCATAACATCAACAAAAAAATAACAAATTAAGCAGGTACAAGCCGGTCAAACCTTGTCCGAAAAATTGTTCAAAAATTTCTGGGTTTTTCCCAGAAAATGCAGTCATAGCCGTTTGTCCTACTTTGACCGGCCACTTTAGTCATATTACTTGTTGTTTAGGAGATTTTAAGGCATAATATTAAAGTACTAATATCAGTATACAATCTGGTTACAAAAACAAACACATAACATCATCAAGCAGTTAGATTTAAGCCCGCAAAGAACCTGTCAGAGGCTTCTGGGCTGTTCTGGGTTTTTTCCAGATTTTGAAAGTCATGGCCGGTTAACGAGGTTTGACCGCCCATAACTTTCATTCTGAGCATGATTTGAGCTATCTATCAGTTCTAGATTACAGACAACATACCATACTACAAGTATCAAGCTTTAAAACACAAAACCCAATTACAGAAATGGATTTACAAGGTCTGACATTCGTTGTCAGACCATAACATGAAATTTTTCCAGAAATTTGAAAATTATTGATTTGAGCATTTAGATGTTATGGACTTGTAATATACCAACCCAGATCATTAAATTAGACTATAAACAACATCTTTTAACAACAAATTACAAGATCTAACAACAAATCATTGGAAAAAAATTATGGTTAGGGTTTATACCTTTGATGAACAAATTTTTGATTTTGTGTTGCTGATTTGGTTATGGTGTTAGTGGGGCTTGATAATGGGACTATAATGCTAGATAATTTCGGAGGTGTGGTGCTTGAGAGAGTTGAGTAAAGTTTTTTCACAAATTAAGTGAACAAAATATAATTTCTCTCTCCAATCCATATATATAGACAATTAGATACATGTATGGCCTGACCTAGAGATGATTTGTTGTCATTTGAAGGTCAAGGGAGTTGTTGGTTTGGTAAACCACTCAAAATTTATCTAGATTAGCAAGCAAGCTTCTTAAAGAATTAAAAATGGCATAAAAGACATTAAATAATTCAATTTAATGGCCAAAAATGAAACTTGACAAACCCTTAGGGTTTGACCCTTAGGGTTTAACCCTAATGTTTAGCAAAAGGCAAAAATACTATTTAGCAACTAGGGTTTGTAAAATTATAACCTAAATTTAGTTTCCAAAATTTGAAAAATTAAAATTATTAATTAGATTAAATTAATAATTTTATTATACAGGAACATTAGGGTATTATAACATAATTAACTTTGCTATTTAAATAATTAGTGTTTAAAATTAGCAATTAGGGTTCCAAGAAATATCGGCTAGAGTTTTAATTTCGCGATTAAGGTTTCGATTTCAAATTTAGGGTTTTAATCATTATGGTCTTAAATCACTAATTAGGTTTATTTAAATTAGCGATATAAAACCTATTATACATGACATTAATCACTGTAACACAATTCTTGACTGATCAAACCTCCGGTCTAGGTTTCTCGATTAGGGTTTAATAGAAATTCATATAATGAGGGTTTTAAATTTATAATTAGGGTTTCCTAATTAGCATAACACGAAGTAACACATAACACATATCATATAACACATATATATTAAATAATCTTAAATTTCCCATTTAAATTGATAAATAGGGTTAAATCAATTAATGCTAGGGTTTGATCAATATACCATAATTGACCAACCATCAACAGTACGGAAATACATTACATATTCATAGCACTGAGAAATCAAAATATAATTAATATTATATTATTATTTTCATACATTGACAATAATTCAAAATTAGGGTTTGGATTCCATATCTGATGTATTCTTCATATTTAACCTTAATAATTAAGGTAAAATAATTCACTTAATAACTTGTACTAAACTCATATAATAAAATAATTATTATAATTATTCTAAAAATCACTTCATATATTATTTAAATAATATATGATTATATTTTCCTGGAAAATAATTAATAAAAGCATTTCTACCATAATATAATTATTATCAGGATATACTTTTTAATAATCAATAATTCTAAAATAAATTTACTTGCAAACATTTATGCAATAAATATATTTTTATTTACCACATAAATACATATACACATTATCTTGTACAAATCCTCATCCTTAATATAAAAAAAAAATTATATGCAAAATTTCTTATTTATTTATGTAGAAAATATCGGGTTGTTACAGTTGGTGACTTTGTTTACGAGAGCACTTGTGAATCAACCGCAAGCTCAAGTTATGACCTTCAAGGAATTCAATGCGGTTGGACCGCCAGAGTTTTAAGGGTCTATAAATCTAGTGGAAGCCCAAACCTGGATTATGGAAATGGAGAAAGTGTTCGACGTTGCTAGAGTCAACGAAGATCAGAAAACTGCGTTCGCGACGTTCATGCTAAGGTCTGAAGCTAGTTACTGGTTGCAGTTAAATAAGGTTCGTGGGGGACAAGGAGTGATAACGTGGGATAGATTTAAGGAGATATTTTTCAAAATGTACTTTTCAGCGAGTTCTCGGAATCAGTTGGAGGTGCAATTTCTGGAGCTGAAACAAGGAACCATGACGGTGCCAGAATACGCTGCGAAGTTTAACGAGTTGGCAAGGTTTGCCACTTATCAAGTTAATACTGATGAGCGTAAGGCGAGAAGGTTCGATCAAGGATGGAAGCCCTGGCTATGTAGCAAGGTTTCGATGTTCCAGTTAAATACATTTGCGGCTGTACTGGAAAAGGTAATTATCGCGGAAGGTGGAAGCGATGCCTTGACCAAGTACAATCAAGAACAGAAGAAGAGGAAGAATGAGAATGAAAATAAGGCTGGTGGAAGTAACTTTGGAAGTAACCATCAGAAGAGAAAGTGGAGAAAGAATTCGACTGTGGGAGGATAACAAGGAAGTCAGCAGAAGAAAAAGTTTGAAGCTTGTGCTACTTATGGAAAGAACCATACTAGAGTATGTTTGAAGGGAAAGCGAGTGTGTTTCAACTGTGGTCAGGAGGGACACATTGCACCGAACTGTTTTAGTCCAAAGAAAGGACCATGTTTTACCTGCATTTTAAAGGATCACATGGCTCGTGATTGCCCTAAAAAGCCAGTGGGAAGTGCAAGTGGAGGAAATGGAAACAACAACGATGGTGGTGCATTGACTATCACTGGTCCAGCACAGTCAAGCCGACCTACTGCGAGGACTTTTAATATGATCGTGCATGATGTTGTACAGTCTAAGGATGTGGTGTCAGGTATTATTCCGGTTAATGGTATTAATACTTATGTACTATTTGATTCGGGTGCTACTTGTTTATTTATATCCGATGAATTTACTCAAAACTTAGATGTACCTCAAGAAGAATTAGATTATCCTTTGAGCATAGAGATTGCGAATAGAGAAGTGATTCCTGTTAGATACATATATAAGAATTGTAGAGTGGTTATTAAGGGTCATGAGATGATGGTAGATTTGATACCAATTAGACTTGGTGAGTTTGATGTCATACTGGGAATGGATTGGTTATTCAATTACGGAGCAGTAATTGATTGCCAAAGGAAATGTGTTAACCTTATGACTCGTTCAGAGGTTGTGTTCTATGGCAATAAGTCACCTCGATAAGCAATTTGTTAAGACAAGGATGTGTAGGATACTTAGCCTACATAGTCGATACACAGAAGAAGAGTGCAAAATTAGAAGAGATACCGATCATAAAAGATTTGGCAGACGTATTTCCAAACAATTTGTCGGGTCTTCTGTGATAACCCAAAAATTCATAAAATCTTGAATGATTAGAATAAAAGTTAATGAATAAAACCTAGATGAGAATTTGAGGATTTATTTAAAATTTTCAAGTAAAACCTATATGGTTTGCTATTTGAATAAGAATAAAGAAATATGGGTTACAAAATTTCAAAACCCTAAAAATGAATTAATATGTACTTGAAGGAATATCAAGAATAAGGTATTACGATACCTGTAAATTCGATGTGAACTGAATAGTCTAAGAAATGTTATATAAGTACATATGAAAATTTTATTGAAGGAAATAAGATTTCACATGAAGAGATGCTGTGAGGTTAAACGAAGATGAGTATATATATATATATATATATATATATATATATATATATATATATATATATATATATATATATATATATATATATATACTTAGTAAGGTGTTATATATATTTTAGCAAGAGGAGTGATGAATTAAGTTAATGATATAAGGATCAAGATAAAATTATGTTAGTAATTAACATAGTTTGACTGTTGGCCTTGATTGGCCAATAAGAATTTGAATAAGTATAAAGTCATTAGTTAATACGATTAGCAATAAGAAGGGAGTAATTTAAAACTCAAAATTTAAGTTAAAGATAGAATTTTGAAGCACAGACTGCTCCGTTGCGTCCGAAACGTCAAGTTTAGTCAGAAAGGATAATTAACACCAAAAGTGTAAAGATTGACTTTTGGTCAAAGTCAATAGTTGACTTTTATGAAAAAAAGTCAAAATTAATGTGAGAAGTGAAATATGTTATGATTATGTGAATTATGTATATGATTAAATAATGATACATTATATAATGTGAATACATTTATTTTGTATATAAAAGTGAATTAAGAATTTATTATGTAACCTAATATATATATTAGGTGTGATCATTAAATAACCTAAGAGGTTATAATATGGTAGAATAGTAGTATATAAATATATATACTAACATTAAGAGATTTATTTTATATATCTCAAATAATTAATTTTATAACCAAGTCTAATTGAGTTATGAAATTAAAAAGGCATAAGTAAAGAATTTATTTTTAAGTGTGAGAAATAAAAACCCTATTTAAATGATTAGGGTAAAATAGAATTAAAAGTATTGGACTATAATAATGTCTTAGCCCAATAATTTATTTAGAGTTTAAGTGAATTAAGATTTAATGGACTAAGGAGATTGTATTAAATTTGTAGCCCAATTATTTATTTAAGTAATGGATTTGTGACTAAATGACTTAAGGGTGATTAAATTATTTAATCTAGTCCAATATAATATGTATATGACAAGAATTATATGTCCCAATCAAATTTTGGGTGGAAGCCCAAATTTATTTTGTTAGTAAGCAAAATAATAAAAGTTCTAGCCCAATAGAATTTAATTAATAAGTGGCCCAATTTTTTTGACCTACTTAAGGAGGGGCTATCTAGTCATTTGTTAAATAAATTAACAATTTAAAATAAAATAAGGATTTGGAAGATAAGAAGGAAAGGGAAGATAAAAAGAAAAGGGGAAAGAGAAAAGGGGAAAAGAGAAAGAAGAAGGAGAGGAACGGGAAAGAGAGAGAGAGAGAAGAAGAAGTGACTGAAGCCATGGAAGAGAAAGAGGAGAGGGTGCAGCAGCCCTTGAGGGAGAAAGGAGGAGAGAGAAAGATCCAGAAGAAGAAGAAGAAGAAGGAGAAGAAAGATTTTGGGAAAAAGGTAAATTCCTAAACTAATATATATATTTTAGTTGGATTTTTGTAAATCAAATATTGGATTTATGTTTATAAACTCCAAAATCATGGATATCCATGTTGATGAGTGTTTTATGTATGGATCTAACCATATTAGGTGTTTATTTGGTTGGAATCAAAATGATTAGAAAAATAATTTTTTTTTTGTTTTGAAACCCAAATGTCTTTGTACTTTGAAAATCCACCGTTTAGATCTATAACTCCTTTTTGTGATCCGTCAAAGAGAGGTGCTAGATATATAAGTTATGTAGTAAACCCAAGTGATAGCACTCAAAAAGGATGAGTTTACAAGTCATAGTGACTGATTTTGCTAAAACAGTCCCATTTTTGTAAAGGAAATAAACTGTTTTGGGGCAGTTTTTGTCGATCATTTTTCTAACCCTCAGAAATTTTGGAAAAATTTGGGAGGATACTATGATAAGTTTTCTAACATCTCTAAGTGGAATCACTGAAAAAGGAGTTGTAGATTTCCGTATGGAATTTTTTTAACAAAGCACGAAAAAGTAAAAACGCCAAAATAGCTACTGTCCATGATTTTAAAAGGGCAGTTTCGGCCACTTAATTTGTGAGAAAAATTCTGGCCTTTTGGGACATGAAAATATATGGTATTAAGTACCTTCTGTCCAAAAATGAGCTCATTCCGACTTAAAATGGCCATGTTATGACCATTTCAAATTTTGTGATTTTTTGACGAAAATGGCTATAACTGGAGTTCTATGACTCCGATGGCCACGGAATTTAAACTGGAGGTTCACGTTAACACGTATAAGATTGTGCCAAGAGATGAGAATTTTTGGAGTTGAGCATGATGGGGCTAATTTCTTAATCCACACACTAAAAATAATTTTTGAAAAATACTATAAGAAATTAAAAAATTACGAAAAAAATACATTTTTTGTATGAAATACATGTATATAAGAATGACCAAAAGATAGAAAAATAATAAGTTGATTTGGTATTTTCGTTAAAGGAGATATGGAATCCAGCTTGGTGGATTGGAAAATCTGATTAATCCAGCTTGCTGGATTGAAAAGAAGTTTACTGGATTGAAGGATTAGAATCCAGCTTGCTGAATTGAAGGATTGGTAAATCCAGGCTTGCTGGATTAGAAATCTGTTGAATCTAGGTCGCTGGATTTGGAATTCAATTTGTTGGATTGCAGCTGGTTTGCTGGATTGACCATCTAGATGCTGGATTTGGAATCCAGGTTGCTGATTTGGTATTTGACTTATTAGATGTTAAAGAAGAACTTATAATATATAAGATTAAAATGTTAAATCATAATTTATATGATACAGTGATTAAAGAATTATCCAAGGACAATAATAATATTGATGTGTTAAGATGTTATCTATTATTTGATTAAGTGTTAGATAATCCATGGATAAAGTAATAGTATTATAAGCTAACATGTATGTTATACTAATTGAAAGATCAATCTTATAATTGATAGGTCTTTCATAAGAGATTACATTAGATTGCTTTGCGGTAATCAACACTACAAGCAAGTTTCCCTAACTCAAACTTGAGTTGTATGTTCAAAGCATATTAGTGAATAATTGTTGTTGATTATTCACGTCTATACTGATTATTGATTCGCACTTAGTGCATGTTGCATATGTTTATCAGGTATGAAAGGCTGATCATCTTCATTACCATTAGGTTCAGTTAAATTGTTCATGGTCATTGTTGACCTTCAAACATTATTGACTCAGTTATGCAATTATTGACACTTGATTCATGTTATTTCACAATTATTACATTGTTGAAAACTTGAAAGCTTATTCATTCTTTTTAATCATGATATATCTTCATTGTATTTAAAACTTGCTGGGCCAATTTGTTGCTCACCCTTGCTATATCATGATAAAATTTTTTAGATTAAGATGAAAGCTCGAGTAAAGACAAAAGCAAAGAAAAAGTACAAGATTAAATTATAGTGTAGTTAGATCTATTAAATTTTCTGACAAAAATAGTTTTGTAAACCTTTTTAGATATTAAAGGTATGTATTTAGTTATGGTTGTAGACCTTGGGAATGATGTGTAAAAGTTTAATGTATAAATAATTTATGTTTATATCTTCCGCAATAGTTATAGAAATGATGTACCGGATCTAAGGTAAAAAGTACCCGGATTTGGGGGGGGGTCACATCTTCCGCCTGATCGACAAATCGAGTTCGTGATTGATTTAGTACCAGGAATGGCCCCGATATCTAAAGCCCCATACAGAATGGCTCCAGTATAGATGAAAGAGTTAATGGTGCAGTTGCAAGAATTGCTTGGCAAGAAGTATATCTAGCCGACCATATCGCCGTGGGGAGTGCCGGTGTTACTTGTTAAGAAGAAAGATGGATCGTTGCGGCTCTGCATTGATTACAGAGAATTGAATAAGGACACGATTAAAAATAAGTATCCATTACCTATAATCGATGACCTGTTCGATTAACTGAAGGGATCAAAATATTTCTCAAAGATAGATTTAAGGAGTCGTTATCATCAGCTGAAGGTGAGGCCAGAAGATGTACCGAAGACGACATTCAGAACTCGGTATGGTCATTACGAGTTTCTGGTTATGTCATTTGGTTTAACCAATGCACCTGCAGCGTTCATGGATTTGATGAACAGAGTGTTTAAACCATTCTTAGACAAATTTGTGGTGGTGTTTATTGATGATATCCTGGTGTATTCTAAGACCAAGGAGGAACATGTTGTACACTTAAGGGTGACGTTGGAGACATTGAGAAAAGAGAAGTTGTACGCAAAATTTTCAAAATGTGAATTTTGGTTGGAACGCGTATAGTTTCTCGGGCACGTTATTGATAAAGACGAAATTTCGGTAGATCCATCAAAGGTTGAAGCTGTAATAAACTGGGATTAGCCGAAGGCACCGTCAGAAGTAAGGAGTTTCCTAGGATTGGCAGGTTACTATAGGCGTTTTATTCAAGACTTTTCCAAGATCGTAACTCCGTTGACTAATTTAACTAGAAAGGCGGTTAAGTTTGTTTGGATGGAGAAGTGTGAGGAAAGTTTTCGAGAATTAAAGAAGAGGTTGAGTTCAGCACCTGTGTTGTCATTGCCTGATGATACAGGGAATATTGTGGTGTATAGTGACGCATCACATAAAGGACTAGGCTGTGTGCTTATGCAGAACGGCAGAGTTATTACGTAGGCATCACGTCAATTGAAAGATTACGAGAAAGGATATCCGACTCATGACTTAGAGTTGGATGCGGTGGTGTTTGCCCTAAAAATGTGGAGACATTATCTTTATGGAGAGAGCCAGAGAGGTGTGAGATATATACTTACCATAAAAGTCTGAAGTATATCTTTACACAAAAAAATTTAAATATGAGACAAAGAAGATGGTTGGAGTTGATCAAAGACTATGACTGCGAGATTTTCTATCATCTCGGAAAGGCGAATGTTGCTGATGCTTTAAGTAGGAAGGGACAAGAGAAGTTAATGATGTTGACTTCTCAGGAGAAGTTAATATCAGAAATGGTAAAGATGGAGTTGGAAATTAAATATCTGACAGAATCAGACGAAAAGTTATTCCAGATGGGAAACACTTTAACGTTGGTAGATAAGGTGAAGAATGCACAACTTCAGGATGAAGACTACGAAAAGATAAAACAGAAAGTATCTGAAGGTGAGGAAAGAAAATTCAAAATCGATTCAGAAGGGTTACTACGATTCAAAGGGAGAATTTGGGTCCCGCCAGCACTAGAAATTAAAGAGGAAATTTTGAGTGAAGTTCACAACTCAAAATATTCAATTCACCCTGAAAGTACAAAGATGTACCAGGATCTTAGACATCATTTTTGGTGGCCGAATATGAAAAAGGATGTGGCTGAGTGTGTGGCGAAATGCTTAACGTGTCAGAAAGTTAAAGCTGAACACCAAAGGCCAAGCGGATTATTGCAACCGTTGGAGATACCGGAGTGGAAATGGGAACATATCACAATAGATTTTGTGGTAGGTCTTCCAACGACTTAGCAAGGTTACGACGCCGTTTGGGTGATTGTTGATCGATTGACGAAGTCGGCACACTTTTTACCAATCAAGATTAGATTTAACCTAGATCGGTTGGCAAAACTTTACGTGAAGGAAATTGTTTCAAGACACGGTGTACCTGTGTCCATTGTATCAGCTAGAGATCTGCGTTTCACATCTAATTTCTGGAAATGATTACAAGAATGTTTGGGAACACAGCTGAGAATGAGTATAACGTACCATCCTCAAATCGACGGACGGAGTGAGAAGACCGTCCAAACATTAAATGATATGCTCAGAGCATGTATCATGGATTTCAAAGGAAATTGGGATGACCATCTGCCATTGGTGGAATTTTTCTATAATAATAGTTATCACGCGAGTATTGGCATGCCGCCTTACGAAGCGTTATACGGCAGGAAATGCAGAACTCTGTTATGCTGGGACGAGGTAGGTGAACGTCAGCTATTGGGTCCAGAGTTGGTACAACAAATCGTCGAGATCGTCAAGGTGATTCGAGCCAGATTGATAGCTGCACAGGATAGACAGAAGAAATATGCCGATCAACACCAACAAAATCAGGAATTCGATGTTGGTAGTTATGTGTTCTTGAAAGTATCTCCCTAGAAGGGGAAAATTCGGTTTGGCAAGAAGGGGAAATTAAGCCCTAGGTTTGTAGGACCTTTTGAAGTGCTTCGACACTTTGGTGAAGTGGCATACGAGGTAGCTTTACCTCCAGATTTGGAGCATATTCATAATATTTTCCATGTATCGCTATTGAGGCCATATAAGCCTGATTATAAACATGTAATAGAATATGAGCCCTTACAGTTTGAGAAAGACTTAACATATAAAAAAGTCCCTATTCAAATCATCGACAGGAAAGAGCAAGTACTAAGGAATAAAGTGATACCTTCTGTTAAGGTAATCTGGAGGAACTACAATGCTGATGAAGCTACATGGGAACTTGAAGATGTTATGATGAAGAATTATCCTCAGTTATTTGCTTAATCTTATATTATGATTCTGGGGACAGAATCCTGTTAAGGAGGGAAGAATATGACGAATGAATTTATCGAGTCGTGATTCTGGGGACAGAATCCTTTTAAGGAGGGAAGGATGTAACGATCGACAAATTTTGTAATTTAATTTAAATATTTATTAAATTAAATAAAAATTTTAAATGGTTTATTTATTGAGGAAAATTAATAATTGATGAATTATGGTGCATTAATTTAGTAATGAAATTGAATAATGGTAATTTTTATTTGAAAGATTAAATTTAATGAAAATAATTAAATTAAATGAATTGTTTTATATTAAAGAAAATAAGTAAATTAAATAAAGTTATGTTTAATTCTAATTTATTAATTAAATTAGATATATATAATTATTTATTAATCATAAGTATAACTATAATGAAAAATTATAATTATTGTAATTATAATGGTAAGCCATTTAAATGGACATGTGTGACAAATGAAACTATATAATATAAATATTATTAAAATAAATTGGAAAACAGGAATTTTGGGTAGCCAAACAAGGCCTTGTGGCCTTTGGCTTATTTGTAACTTATGTAAACCTTTTTAGTCCTTACCTGACGTACGTGGGGGAAAAGGGAGTCAGTTTATATGTGTTACACATATTTTCTTAAGGCTAACTAAGACAGACAGTTGGAGAAAGCAAGAGAGAAAAACACAGTGAAAGAGAGAATTCTCTGATATTGTCTAGAGAAAGGAGAGGAATTTCTAAGCCTTGGCTCCATCTCTTGCTAGCATACAACTAGGGATTTAAGGTATATTATACTTCTAATGTTTATGTTTTGATTTTTCCATGATCATCTTCTGTAAATTGCTTAATCACGTTGGATTGATATATATACAAGTATGTAAGGTTTACAATCTGCTAATAATCGTGTGTGATTGCTATTTGATGATTAGAATACATGAAATTGGGTTTGTAGTAGAAGATTTCAAAAACAGTGTGTATTCATGTGATATGGCTTAAGAAAGTACAAAATTTTATGTTCAATATGTGTTATAATATGCAAATTTATGTTAGATTGTGATAGTATGTTAAGAAACGAATGCGGCGTAGTTTGAATCATGTCAATTGGTTAATAAACGAAGTCGTGGCACTTGAATTCGCTAAAAGTGTTAAAATTGAAGAAAGTTGGAAAATTCTGATTTTTATTCTTCAAATTTGTGTATATGTAATATTTATGTAATTAGAATGAAGAGTAGCATGCTCAAATATGTTATTGCAAAGTTTTAGTTGCTAGGTTTCATGAATTTATGTGACATTGGGATTTTTGGCCTAAGAACAGAGTCTGATTTCGTTACTATAAAACTGGTTCTGGTGTCTAGCGCGGGCGCGCCGGATTCAAAGGGAAATATGGCGCGGCCTCGCCAGTGGTCAGTCAAACCCAGTGTTGAGCTGTTAACAGCATATGTAAGACCCCAACTTTTATGAATAAAATAAAATTTTCTCTATTTATTATTTTGAAATAGTAAGGGGTTGATTTGATTAATGTGGTTAGTTATGGGTAAAATGTGTAAATATTTTTTAATAAACAAGTGGTTATAAAATATTCATTGTTGTCAGAGAATATTCGTTTGGTCGTGGAATATTCTTGCTGTCGGGGAATATTCGTACGACGGCGCAACCTTTTGTGGGCCCCATAACGGAAAGCGATTAGATGAAGAAAACGACAAGTATGAGTTTTTATAAATAACGCGTAGTTGTTACTGTTAACACTGTTGGAATACCCGGTGGTTAAAATACAGTAATACGCGTGGTTGCACAGTAGCACACGATATTGCACCAATTATTGATTCTTACGTAAGAAGGCACTACTCAATAATTGTTACAGTAATTACTGTTCAATATTTTATTTTATTGATTCAATAATTGCTACGTTGATATTTTATATTATTGTTGTTTCAATAATTGTCACTGCACAGTATTTCCCATTATCCGATAAATAATTCATATTATTTGAATAATATTATTAGATAGCATTATTGACAATGTCAAAGGAAGTTCTGTCTAGGAGAGGTTATTTAATTGCGCGCCAGTGAAGAGAAATCTTTACCGGAAGGCCCCTTCTTTCTTGGGAACGACCTGGTTGTCATTATTGTGATTCTGTAATATTAATTGTGAATACTTAATTATTGATTTATATGATAAGAAAAATATTTATTTTATGTGGATATAAATGGAGAAATTTATAGAAAAGCGACAATTGTTGAAAATTGATATTTTATCTTTTCTGATAAAATAATTCATTCTAATAACGGTGATATTTTTACAATGAATATGTGATATATGAATAAATGAGGGGGAAGAATTTTTTTTATTATAATAAATGCTAAAAACATGTTAAACATTTGGTGGATCCCATTTTTGACTGAAAATTGATTATAGCTTACAAAATCATCCGTATGTGGATTTCGGTCAATTTCTGTTTGGAATTTAGAAAAACGTAAAGCTACAAAATTATAGAGAATTGAATTTCCTATAGAATGGATCTAAGATTCGATTTTTTCTGATAAAAGGGCTATTTATTATGAATTATTGAAGTTACGAAATATCTGGTCTGAATTGATTTTGTTACAAAAAATGATTAAAACATGTTTATCATTGTTGGTGGGCCCCACTGGTGGTTGAATTTAGATTGTCAAGAGGTGGGTGTGAATTTTTTTTATAAATATATTATTTTATTAAATTTTTTGCTTTAGTGTTCTAAGTATTTTCTTATAAATAGAATGCTTAAGTTAGAATTGAAAATCACACCAGAAACTCAAGTTTTCTCTCTGTATATTATCGAGCGTATTTTTGTGAGTATTTTGATACTTTTAGTATTGCTATACGGTGCAAATTTCTTTCAGCGTTATATCTGATATTCCAGCCAGAAGTACTATTCTTTTGAGGTAAGAGATGTTATTTTTTTTTGTAAATGATATTATTTCTTTCAATATCATTATATCGGAATAGTGGTATGAATTTTATTATGAAATTCTTATCTTTTTATGTCAGAGTTACTATTCACGAGTTACTATTCACGAGTACTATTCACGAAGTATGATGATTTTTCTTGTAGATTTTCTACCTTTTAGTGTCGGGATTACTATTCACGTATACGGCATTATTCACGAATACAACACTATTTTCAGAAAAAGTAAATTTTCTTTTCTGTGTCCAAGATTGTCTGTTATGGTTCCTATCTTTGATTGGATCTATGTTTTGATCTTCATTTTTGATTTCTGTTCCACAATTGATTATTATGGATTATTTTTAAACTTGGATAAACTGAAGTACAAATCCCTAATTTTTGTCTTTTTATCTCTCTAGATTCGTTTTCTTGAAAATATTTTTATCATCCTCAGTCCTAAATGGTGATATAACTGAATATCTTTGGCATGTAGTGCAAAGATGAACGATTACATGATGAATATCTTTGGCCCGTAGTGCAAAGATGAACAGGTGTTGAGATGAACTTGACCAACTGGTGATACAAATAAATATCTTTGGCCTGTAGTGCAAAGATGAATATTTGAAGCAATATGTATATTGATTAATGTTACAGGGATAAAATATTGATGATGAACTTTTAAATTCATAGATGATAGTAGATTATTCTCTACTTAACTCTTCTAATGATTTATTGTTTCCGCTGCAGTTGTTGATCTAAAACTTGTTGTCTATTGTATTCTATCAGATTTTTCCCTGTTAAAGACTAAGGATTATTCGTTGTACATTATCTTAGTCATAATATTATTTACTGGGCTAGTTGAGCTCACCCTTTTCCTTTTTGTTCCATCTTTCTTCTCAGGAGGTGAGAATATAGCGGGAACTAGTCGGGGTGTGAAATGATGGTTCAAGATAGTTGTTTTAGTAGTCCTCACTATTTTGTAAGATAATGTATCAATAATTGTAATGAGGACTCCAGTTAAGTTTGAATACTGTCTAGATGATAATATTTATATTTAAACTCACAGTATATGTGTTGTCGCATTTTGCACGACAATTGTAATAATAAAGTTGTAGTTGTTTTCTGTACCATGTATTTGGCGACTCAGAATGGGTTGGGTGGAATGGACCTATTTTGGGGGCGTCACAATTGGTATCAGAGCTTAGGGATATGATCTCTGGAGGAGATCGGGGAATAGAACTAGGAGGGGAGAGACGAGTAAATCCTTCGCTAGTATGTCCTACCTAAGCTTATTTGTTTAGTCGGTCAGAATATAGGGATAATATGTGATATGTTAATTTGTTTAATTAACCCTTGTTTTGTGACAGTATTTGAGAATGACATCTAAAAATTTTGAGATGAACAATAGAGCAAAACAATATGACCATGCCGCAGTACGAAGTTAAGTTTGCTGAGCTATCCCGGTTTGCATCCCATTTAGTAGACAACGAGGAGCGAATGACGCAAATATTTTTGCGAGGTTTGAAACCAATACCTCATTTCTCACAAAATTTGTTTATATTCAGATGTTGTGAATATGGCTCAGTTATTGGAGCTCGATAATGAGTCAGCCCAACCAAAAGTTAACGACTAACAACATGATAATAATCGTACTGGTGGCAACGGCCATCGGAACAATGATAACCATCGTTGAGGAAATTATCATGCCAAAAATGGTAGCCCCTTCGGTGGTAATCATGGCCAAGATATTAGAAGAAATGATTCAAATGGAAACTTCAAGAAGAGAAGATTTAACGATGATGGGAAGATGTCGGCAGCAGCACCAGCACCAGCAACAAATTCTAGGGGAGGAGAACGACCGCCGGTTAAATGCTACAGATGCGGAGAGGAGGGACACATAAGTCCAAACTGTTCACAGCCTTCCAAGGTATGTTTTAGTTGTGGAAAAGACGGTCATATAGCTCGATATTGTCCTGTAGCGAAGTCAAGTCCAGCTAGGAGGGTGGTAACAAAGGCGGATACGGACAAAACAAAGTTGGTAGTTTAAGGGAGAGAATTTTTCGTGACGAGGAATCGAACGAAGTTATCATGGGTTATGTGACAACCCCAAAATAGGTATGCATTACCCATTCTGAGTCGGCAAATACATGGTACAGAAACAAATACAACTTCAGTAATACAATTGTCGTGCATAATACGATAACACATATACTGTGAGTTTGAATACAAATATTATCTACTAGAGAGTATACAAACTCAAAAGGAGTCCTCATTACAATTATCACACTATTTCACAGAATAGTGAGGACTACTAATGCAACCATCTGGACAGTCAATCTATTTCCCGACTAGTCCCAGCTATATTCTCATTTCCTGAAGAGAACATTGAAAGAAAGGGTGAGCTCAACTAGCCCAGTAAGAAATATTATGACTAAGATAATGTACAACAAATTATCTTTAGTCTTCAATAGGGAAAAATCTGATAAAATATAATAGACAACAAGTTTTAAATCAACAACTGCAGCGAAAAAAGCAATCCATTAGAAGAGTTAAGTAGAGCATAAAACCTACTATCTTCTATGAGTTAAAAGATTTATCATCAATTTTATTGCTGAGATTCAGCTTAATAAATAATCCACATCATCGAATTATCCCTGCACTACGGGCCAAAGATAATCGTGTTTTCATCAACGGTCATGATCATGCCATAAAACAATTCATCTTTGCACCCTTGGTCGAAGAGAATCAATGGCCATAATCATACAAAAAATTATCCATCAATGCACTACGAGCCAATGAGGACTTTTATCACATCATTTGTAACATTACGGTCATGATTATAATGAATAATCCCTGGTCATAATCATACCAAGTCCATCTATGTACTACAGGCCACAGATGACTTTCAACAGAATATAAACATGAGGATGATGGCAATGATATAATAATTCAATTAAACAAGTTCAAGGATAAATTTTAAAGATTTATAATTTAATTATCCAGAAATCAATAACGTCCAAATTGTCAACATGATACTACTCTGTGGAGTAAAATTCAAGAATAATACTCAGTTGGTCATGTTCATCTCAACACCTGTTCATCTTTGCACTACGGGACAAAGATATTCATCAGCTAATCATTCGTCTTTGCACTACAGGCCAAAGATATTCAGTAATATCATCATTTAGGAATGAGGATGATGAAAAAAATCTTAAAGAAAACGAATCCAGTGAGATAAAAGAACAAATATTAGGGATTCGTATTATAGTTTATCCAAGTTCAATAATACTCCGAAATAACCAATTTTGAAGCAGAATTCAAAAATAATGATCAAAACATGGATACAATCAAAGATAGTAACCATAATAGCCATCTTGGATAAAAAGAAGAAAATTTCATTTTTTGGTGAATAGTGTCGTATTCGAGAATAGTGTCGTATACTTGAATAGTGCCGTATACGTGAATAGTAACCCAGACACCAAAGGTCCAAATTTGATAAAAATTTCAGACCAATACTTCGGCATGATATTGAAAGAAATAATATCATTTACGAAGAAAATAATATCCCTTACCTCAGAATAACCGTACTTCTGACTGAATTTCGGATATAGTACAAACAGAAACTTGCACTGAATAGCAACTCTCAAAGTATCAAAATACTCACAAAATACGCTTGAGAATATAGAGAGAGAAAGAGAGAAAACTTATGAATTCTGGTGTGATTTTCAATTCTAACTTAGCCCTCTATTTATAGGAAAATTATAGCACGCCGAAGCAGACTTGACCTGCTACCTGATGGCTTTACCTGCTACTATTGCCACCCACCACATTTGAAATAAAATTCAGCACATTTCTTCACCAACCACAAGTGGGGCCCACTCAATTCTAGAATTTTCCACCAAAATTATTTATAAACCTAATTTCTGAATCAGTCACCTCTTAAAATTCATAACAAATCATACGTTCATTTTTAACGGTTCAAAATTTGTGGACATATACTCAACTTAATATGTATAACATATCCAAAAATCACAACGATCCAACGGTCGGATTAAAAATTATAACTCACGCAATATATCTGAAAAATACTGATTTGATTTTTAATACCTCTATTCCGACAGAAATACTGATAAAACACCTCAACATTAATTCCTTCAATAATAATCACATAAATAAATCCATCATTTATATCCATATCAAATAAATATTTTCTTACCATATAAATTAATAATTAATTATTCACAAATAATATTACAAAATCACAATTATGACAACTAGGCCGTTCCCAGGAAAGAGGGGGCTTTCCGATTAGAATTTTTCCTTACTGGCGAGCAATTAGGTGACCAAACCTCTCATTAGACAGAACTTTCTAGACATTGCCAATAATATAATCTAATAATATTATTCAAATAATATGAATTATTGATCTGATAATGGAAAATACTGTGCAGTAACAATTATTGAAATAACAATAATATAAAATATCAACGCAGCAATTATTGAATCAATAAAATAAAATATTGAACAGTAACTACTATAACAATTATTAAGTAGTGTCTTCTTACATAAGGATCAATAATTCAAAAATATTGTGCAAAACCGTGTGCTACTGTGCAACCACGCGTATTACTGTATTTTAACCACTGGGTATTCCAACAGTGGTAACGGTAACAACTATGTTGTTATTTATAAAAACTTAATTTTATCGTTTTATTCATCCGACAGTTATTCTGTTATGGGCCCACAAATGGCTGCGCCGTTGTACGAATATTTCCCGACAGAAAGAATATTCCACGACCAAACGAATATTCCCCGACAACAATGAATATTTTATAACTACTTGTTTATTTTGCAAAATTTGCACATTTCACCCATAACCAAAATATTATATCAAATTAACACCTTATTATTCACAATAATAATTAGAGGAAATTTGATTTTATTCATTAATAAGTTGGGATCTTACAACCTCCCCTCCTTATGAAATTTTGTCCCCGAAATTTACGTATGCACCTGATATGCCTAACAGATGGGGTTACCTTGACTTCATTTCATATTCTAACTCTTGAGGTATCTCCTTATACGTTAAATCTTCCGCTATCTCGTCCGGTTCTTAATCAATAATGTGGTTCGGATCATCCATATATTTTCGTAACATCGATACGAAATAAACGTTATGAACACGTGACATACTTGGCCTTTAAAACGAGTCTATAGGTCACAGTTCCTACTCGATTGAGGATTTCAAATAGACCAATAAAATCGAGGGTTGAGATTTCCTCTCTTCATCGACTCTTGCTCCTAGAATAACGCCATCTTGAACCTTCTTGTTTACATTCATCAGCTCTGAGTCTGTAGCTTGAGCGGCTTTAACTTTATTGATTTAAAATCAGTTCTAATCGTATATTTGCTATCTTCATGTAGGTTCGTATATTCGCACTCGTAAATGCATACAATCTTCTGCTCAACGCGTCAGCTACCACGTTCGCTTTTCCCACGATGGTATTAAATGGTATAATCGTAATCGTCAACAGCTCGAGCCAACGTCTTCAGCGCATAATACGTTCGTTTTAGGTGAAGAAATATTTTAAGGGTTTTAGAAATGGGTTTTATACTGGGGTCAAATTTAAACGTTGAGCGCAAGTAGGAGAAAATAAAAGAATACGTAGAACCGATATTGAATAAGGTATAAACTTCGCAAGAGTTTATGATTAACTTACCCGTGATAACTTCGTTCGTGTTCCTCGACAAACGCTCTTACTTAAACTACCGACTTTGACTTATTTGAGACATCCTTTGGCATTACTATCCCCGCTGGACTTGACTTCACTACAGGATAAAATTTAGCTAGGTGACCTTCTCTTCCCAATTGAAACACACTTTGGGTTGCTGCGTACAGTTTGGACGGATGTGTCCCTCTTGTCTGCATTTGAAACATACGACCGGTAGTCGTTCTTCTTCTTTTGAAACGGGTGCTGGTGTTGCTGTCTTTCCATCATTATTGAACCTCCTCTTCTTGAAATTTCCACTTCTATTATCTTGGCCATGATTACCAGCAAAGTGGTTACCATTCTTGGCATGATAATTTCCTCCACGATTGTTGTCACCGCTTTGATGACTGCTACCACTGGTATTATTATTTTTCTAGGTGCTTTCTCTTGGTTGGGTTGACTCGTTATCGCGCTCCAATAACTGAACCCTATTTACAACATCTGAATACAAACACAGTTTGTGAGAAATTAGGTATTAACGTATCTCAGGTTTTAAACCTCTTAGAAACATCCGCGTCATTCTCTCCTCGTTATCAACTAAGTGGGACGCAAACCGGGACAACTCGGCAAACTTAGCTTCGTACTGCGACACGGTCATATTGTTTTGCTCCAACTTGATGAATTCCACTTCCTTCATGTGACGAATACTTTCGGGAAAGTACTTGTCATTGAACAATTCTTGGAACTTCTCCCAAGACATCTTGAGTGCATCAAGCTGGGTACGTTTTACAGATTCCCACCAATGATATGCTTCTTCACGCAACATAAAGGTGGCGAATGGAACCTTTTGCTCCTCTGAGCATTCCAAGACATCAAATATCTTGGTGATCTGTTTTATCCATGTCTCTTCCTTAAGTGGTTCTGGCTTTTCCAAAAACTCCGGTGGTCCTAGCTCCTTGAACTGCTTAGCGGTGACCAACCGTGGGCTACCAGTGTTTCCACCTGCATTATGAACAGGAGTCTCTCTCGTTTGGTATTGCATGAATTCTAATAAGCTCCTAAACGTACCGTCGTTCGTCATTTGGTCGGTGCCGTTGTTCACCTGAGGATTACTGCCTTCCTGATGCACATTATCCTGAGTATTGATCTGTGGTGACTCAACAGTCTCTTGTGCTCCATTGCTATTCTCAACATTCTCGGATGTCATTTTCAAATACTGTCACAAAACAAGGGTTAATTGATATGCAACATATTATCCCTATACTCTGACAGACCAAACAAATACCAAATAAACTTAGTCAGGTCATACTAGCGAAGGAATTTCCCGTTTCTCCCCTCCTAGTTCTTGTCTCACATCTCAGCCAGGGATCATATCCCTAAGCTTTGATACCAACTGTGACAACCCCAAAATAGGTATACATCACCCATTCTGAGTCGCCAATACATGGTACAGAAACAAATACAACTTCAGTAATACAATTGTCGTGCAGAATACGACAACACATATACTGTGAGTTTGAATACAAATATTGTCTACTAGAGAGTATACAAACTTAAAAGGAGTCCTCATTACAATTATCACACTATTTCACAGAATAGTGAGGACTACTAATGCAGCCATCTGGACCGTCAATCCATTCCCCGACTAGTCCCAGCTATATTCTCATTTCCTGAAGAGAACAGTGAAAGAAAGGGTGAGCTCAACTAGCCCAGTAAGAAATATTATGACTAAGATAATGTACAACAAATTATCTTTAGTCTTCAACAGGGAAAAATATGATAAAATATAATAGACAACAAATTTTAGATCAACAACTGCAGCGGAAAAAGCAATCCATTAGAAGAGTCAAGTAGAGCATAAAACCTGCTATCTTCTATGATTTAAAAGATTTATCATCAATTTTATTGCTGAGATTCAGCTTAATAAATAATACACTTCATCGAATCATCCCTGCACTACGAGCCAAAGATAATCGTGTTTTCATCAACGGTCATGATCATGTCATAAAACAATTTATCTTTGCACCCTTGGCCGAAGAGAATCCATGGCCATAATCATACCAAAAATTATCCATCAATGCACTACGGGCCAATGAGGACTTTTATCACATTATTTGTAACATTACGGTGATGATTATACCGAATAATCCTTGGTCATAATCGTACCAAGTCCATCTATGCACTACAGGCAACAGATAACTTTCAACAGAATATAAACACGAGGATGATGACAATGATATAATAATTCAATTAAACAAGTTCAAGGATAAATTTTAAAGATTTATAATTTAATTTATCCAGAAATTAATAATGTCCAAATTGTCAACATGATACTACTTTGTGGAGTAAAATTCAAGAATAATACTCAGTTGGTCATGTTCATCTCAACACCTGTTCATCTTTGCACTACGGGACAAAAATATTCATCAGGTAATCATTCATCTTTGCACTACAGGCCAAAGATATTCAGTAATATCATCATTTAGGAATGAGGATGATGAAAAAATATCTTAAAGAAAACGAATCCAGTGAGATAAAAGAACAAATATTAGGGATTCGTATTATAGTTTATCCAAGATCAATAATACTCCGAAATAACCAATTTTGAAGCAAAATTCAAAAAAAATGATCAAAACATGGATACAATCAAAGTTAGTAACCATAATAGCCATCTTGGATAAAAAGAAGAAAATTTCATTTTTCGGTGAATAGTGTCGTATACGTGAATAGTGCCGTATACGTGAATAGTAGCCCCGACACAAAAAGTTTCAAATTTGATAAAAAGTTCAGACCAATACTTCGGCATGATATTGAAAGAAATAATATCATTTACGAAGAAAATAACATCCCTTACCTCAGAATAATCGTACTTCTGACTGAATTTCAGATATAGTGCTGACAGAAACTTGCACAGAATAGCAACTCTCAAAGTATCAAAATACTCACAAAATACGCTCGAGAATATAGAGAGAGAAAGAGAGAAAACTTATGAATTCTGGTGTGATTTTTAATTCTAATTTAGCCCTTATTTATAGGAAAATGTTAGCACGCCGAAGCAGACTTGACCTGCTACCTGGTGGCTTTACCTGATACTATTGCCACCCACCATATTTGAAATAAAATTTAGCACATTTCTTCACCAACCACAAGTGGAGCCCACTCAATTCTAGAATTTTCTACCAAAATCATTTTTAAACCTAATTTCCGAATCAGTCACCTCTTAAAATTCATAACAAATCATACGTTCATTTTTAACGGTTCAAAATTTGTGGACATATACTCAACTTATATATGTATAACATATCCAAAAATCACAACGATCCAACGGTCGGATTAAAAATTATAACTCACGCAATATATCTAAAAAATATTGATTTGATTTTTAATACCTCCATTCCGACAGAAATACTAATAAAACACCTCAACATTAATTCTTTCAATAATAACCACATAAATAAATCCATCATTTATATCCATATCAAATAAATATTTTCTTATCATACAAATTAATAATTAATTATTCACAAATAATATTACAGAATCACAATTATGACAACCAGGCCGATCCCAGGAAAGAGGGGGCTTTCCGATAAGAATTTCTCCTTACTGGCGAGCAATTAGGTGTCCAAACCTCTCCTTAGACAGAACTTTCTAGACATTGCCAATAATACTATCTAATAATATTATTCAAATAATATGAATTATTGAACTGATAATAGAAAATACTGTGCAGTAACAATTATTGAAACAACAATAATATAAAATATCAACGCAGCAATTATTAAATCAATAAAATAAAATATTGAACAGCAACTACTATAACAATTATTGAGTATTGCCTTCTTACGTAAGGATCAATAATTCAAAAATTTTGTGCAAAACCGTGTGCTATTGTGCAACCACGCGTATTTCTGTATTTTAACCACCGGGTATTCCAACAGTGTTAACAGTAACAACTACGCCGTTATTTATAAAAACTCAATTTTGTCATTTTCTTCATCTGACAGTTATTCTGTTATGGGGCCCACAAATGGCTGCGCCGTCGTACGAATATTTCCCGACAGAAAGAATATTCCACGACCAAACGAATATTCCCCGATAACAATGAATATTTTATAACCACTTGTTTATTTTGCAAAATTTGCACATTTCACCCATAACCAAAATATTATATCAAATTAACACCTTATTATTCACAATAATAATTAGAGGAAATTTGATTTTATTCATTAATAAGTTGGGGTCTTACAGGTTAGTTAATTATAAACTATTGCGAAGTCTATACCTTATTAGATACCGGTTCTACCCATTCTTTTATCTTTCCTACTTGTGCTCAACGTTTGAACTTGACTCATGAGAAATTAGACTTTGACTTATCTGTTGAGACTCCTTTAGGAGACACTTTCATTACATCCACTATTTATAAATTTTGCTTGATTCAAGTTGGAACCATCACATTATCTATGATCTTATTTCTTTAAAAATACTTGCATTTGATGTGATTTTAGGAATTGATTGGTTAATCACTCATCATGCTAAAATTGATTATTTTCGTAAGATTGTTAGTTTTCATATTCTTAACCAACCTGTTGTACGAATTTAAGCAACCAAACCCATTAAAGTCAATCATTGTCATATCAAACCCTAAAGTCATTCGTTTATTGACAAACGGATGTCAAGCTTTCTTAGCCCTTATCATGGACTTGAACAAAAATACGTCAGATTTGAATAATGTTCTGTTGTTAGTGAATTTCCTAACGTATTTCTTGAAGAACTTCCTGGCCTACCCCCAGAGCGTGATATTGAATTTTTGTATTGATCTTGAACCTGATACAAAACCCTTTTCTAAAATCATATCGAATGACTCCTATTGAACTTCAGGAGTTAAAAACCTAACTACAGGAGTTGGTACCCTAACCTCTATCTGGTGACTTCCTTTGTGGAATGCACCGAAGCCAAACTCTCTGTAGGGGACGTCATATTTGTGCGGTAGTAAACTGATAGGTGTCATTGCGACGTGCTATCTAAGATTGGGGTATGAGTCACAGTTGAGAGCAACCTAAGTCAGTAATCAAAATACGTAGCTTTCTAGGCTTAGTTGGTTATTATCAGAGATTCGTGGAAGGATTTTCTCGAATCGTTACTCTATTAACTCAGCTGACTCGAAAAGATACAAAATTTGAATGGAGCGAGGAATGTGAGAAGAGCATCCAAGAACCCAACATGCGACAACGACGTTGGCTCGAGCTGTTGAAAGATTACGATCATACCATTCAATACCATCTTGGAAAGAGCGAACGTGGTAGCTGACGCGTTGAGTAGAAGATCATATGCATTTACGAGTGCGATATTGTTAACATAAACACCCATTTTGTATGACTTACAAAAGATGGAGATAAAGTTAAATATTCCAAGAACCTGCGTGAAGATAACGAATATATGATTAGAATCGACTTTAATCGATAAAGTTAAAGCTGCTCAAGCTACAGACTCGGAGTTGATGAATATAAAGAAGAAGGTGCAAGAAGGTGTTATTCTAGAAGTAAGAGTCGATGAAGAAAAAAATCTCAACCCTCGATTTGTTGGTCAATTTGAAATTCTCGACCGAGTAGGAAATGTGGCCTATAGACTCGCATGACCGCCAAGTATGTCGCGTGTTCATAACGTTTTTCATGTATCGATGTTATGAAAATACGTGGATGACCCAGACCACATTATTGAGTTAGAACTAGACGAGACAACTGAAGATTTAACGTACGAGGAGGTACCTGTCAAGATCTTGGATAGGAAGGAGTATGTCCTACGTACAAAGGTTATACCACAAGTCAAGGTTTTGTGGAGGAACCATGCTATTGAGAAAATGATCTGGGAGTTGGAAATGGAAATAAAAGCGAGGTATGCTCACCTTTTCGAAACACCGTGTATGTATGTCAATTTCGAGGATGAAATTTCATAAGGAGGGGAGGTTGTAAGTGTGACAACCCGAGAATTTAAAAAATTTTTAAAATCATAATTGATTGATTTAAGGTTCAATATTAGAACTTAGACATAAAATAAGTGTATACGTTTGACATTTTTTGGAAGGAATTTTGAGGATTTCAAAATTCTTTGAAGGATTTTGGTGAATTATTCAGGATTAAGTATATACGTGAATATGTTCTGTGTATATGGTCATTTATGTGTTAAGAATGTGGTTAAGGGTCAAGGTTTGACTAGATAAATTTTATCAGTGTCAAACCCTAGATATATATTAAGAACGTTAACGTTCAGTTAAAAAATTCTTACGAATTATAAGAAACCCTAAAACCGGTTCTGGAAATCCTAATTTTAGTTCCGAAAATTTGAAACCCTAATTCAGAAGTTGAAACCCTAAGTTGGGAATGCAAATACTAGTATAAGGTTTAAACGTTATTAATTATATTTAATTAGGGATAACCCTAATTGATTTTTAAAAAATCCTAATTTCTGGATTAGAAACCCTAATTTATAATTAGGGAAAACCGAATTGTTAATTTAATAATTTTAAAGTTAATTAGGAAACATTAATCCTAATTTTCAAGTTATAAGTAATTAGAAAACCCTAATTAATTAGGAAACCTAATTTCTAAATTAGAAAGATTATTTTTCTATTTAAAACCCTAATTCTTGGGTTATAAACCCTAATATACAATTTTGACCTAAATTGCTAAATTAGCAATTTTAATTAGGAAATAATAATCCTAATTAGCAAGATTTAATTTATGATTAGGAAATCTTAATATAATTATCGAATCCTAATTATAATTTAGAAATATTAATTTTCTTTTTTGGAAACCTAATTTGGAAAGCCTAGAATTTTTTTTAACCTAAAGGGTTAAATCCTAAACCCTAAAGGTTAAAACCTAAACCCTAAGAATTGTAGCAAAAGAGAAGTATGTCATTACATTAAAAATTAAAATGACTATTTTACCCTTGGTGCATTATTTAGTAAGTTGAGTGCAAATCTTGCCAAATGAGAGTTGCTCACCAACTCTAACAACTCCTTAACTTAAAAATCACAGCTCTCAACCATTTCATCAGCTACATTCTATGCATGGAACCAAATTTATAAGGATTAGAGAGAGAAAATGGCCACTTTATTTTTCATTCTAGCCAAAGCACTTCTCTCTCTAAAATCCAAAAATGGGAGTGGGAGATATTGAGATACAAACCCTATATCACCTCTTAGCTAAACAAAAACAGATCCATAGATCAGAATCAAAGATCAAGCTTCAAAGTGGTATAAACCCTAAATTTGCTAGATCTTGTTAGATGATATGAATTGTTGTTTTAAGTTTTGTATTAGGGTGTCACTTGATGATATGGGTTGCTATATAGTGAATCCATAACATCAAAGTTCTCGAAATAGCATTTTTTAGAAATATGGAAAAAAATTGGAAAGTGTCTGACAGTCGAATGTTAGTGGCCACAGATCATTTTTCTTTTATGATTTTTGTTGTTTTAAAGTTGTTATATGTAGCTGGTCATGTTGTCTTTGATTTGGAAGTGAAATCACAGCCGTTTAGTGTCTAGATTACAAGTTATAATCGGTCAAAGTCAGTTGACCGACCATGACCGAGTATAAATCTGGGTAACCCAGAAATTGTTTTCAGTGTCTGACAACATTTTTAAATGTTATGATCTGTCAGTAATAATGTGGTTTGTTGATGTTTTTGTAACCTATTTGTAGCCTGACATATGTACTTTAAAGTTATGGCTTTAGATCCCACAAGTAATCAACAGACCAGGTGTGGCAGTTGGTCCAACTAGGCATGTCGATCATGATTACCGTTCTGGAAAAACCTAGAAAACGGTTGAGCAATGATTCTGACATGGTTTGACCAGATTTTATCTTGTGATTCCCTTATAGTTGAATTGCTCTGTTGATATATACATGTTCCTGGACATATGTACTAGATCTATGAACCAAGAAAACACCTATTTAATGACCAGAACATGTATAAAATTGAGCTACAAGATGGCCACTCGAACTGCTGAGTTTCTGGGAAAACCCAGAAACACTCTGACAGTGTGTTTGCAAGCCCAAATCTTCTTGTTAGTTTGTTGTATGATCGAGATGATGATTGTTTCATATAGTGTTACATAAACACTACATGATCAACCTTTAAAATGTCCCAAAACACTTTTGATTGGAAATTATAAGCGGTCAAACCAAGCCTCTCGAAGTTTGACATGAAGTTCTGGGTTTTCCTCAAGAACACTCAAGAACACCTATAACGATTGTTTCGTCGCTATATGGCTATTTAGTGACAATTATTTTCAGAAAATTAATTATTTTATTAAATAATTAGAGAAAATTAGTTTTAAATTATTAAAATTACATAATAAATTCCTAAAAATTATTTTAAAAAGTCCGAAAAATAGTTTTTATTATTTTGATTATATTTCATAAATATTTAATATTTTTGGAATATAAATGATATTTAATTTATTTAATTATAATATTAAATAAATTATTAAAATAATTTTAAATCATGAAAAATCATGAAAAATTATTTTATGGTATAAGAAAATATTTTAAGTTAATTTAAATGACTTTTAATATTTTATGAGGAATTTCATTAATTAATTAATTTATTTAATGAATATATTAAATAAATTATGGAAAAATAAAATTAATGATTTAAAAAATCATATAAAAATGATTTAAATGTTATAAAAATATTTTAAGTTATAATATATAACTTTTGATATTTTGTCATAAAAATATTAATATTTTAATATTAAAAGCAATTATCGGATAATGGATTTAAGTGTTTAAAAAATCATATACATATGATTTTAAGGTATTAAAAATACTTTGATATATTATAAATATATTATAATAATATGTCATGAATTTCATTAATATTTGATAATAAATAAATATTAATAATAAAGGAATTATGTGGTATTTAATTCTTTTAAATACGTGTTTAATTATTGAAAAATCATAATAAATAGTAATAATTATCTGAAAATTACTATGAGACTATGAAAAATATTTTGAGTGATAATTTAATTATCTTAGATAATGGTTAAGTATTTAGACAGAGTTTAATTGAACTTAAACTCGACGATTGCCCAACTAGACCGTCGGGATGTCAGAATTGTGCCGAACTCAACGCAGGCGGTAAAAGTTTGACTCGAGGTTAAGTCGTATGTGTGTTATAGACTGATAGGGTTAGGTGATAATGTGTTTATGTTATTTTAAATACTGTGATGATATTATTCTAATTTGTATATCGATATTATTTATATATTAGGTTCAGACAAAGCTTATTAAAATGCGTAACGATAACCAACGAAGCAGTCAAGTTTTTCTTAACTCTACTTTGAGTTGTTGTATTCAAATGTACTTGTGGTTAACCATTGCTGTTTGCCATTCTAAGAATTGTAGAATTATACTCTGTACATATTACGTATATAAGTCAGGTATGAAAGGCTGATCACCTTCATTACCATTCGGTCCCGATATATTTGTTCATGTTAAATGCTTGTTCAATCAAAAAATTTGTTCGTGCTAATTCACCACTATATTGTTGATTAATAGCCAGCTTATTATTCAAACTCTTTCAATCATGATATATCCTCAAATAAATTATACTTGCTGGGCAAACTTATGCTCACCCTTGCTATATCATGATAAATATACAGATTAAGGCGAATACGTCAGATACAAGGAAAGGTTAAAGACAGTTCCAGCTTAAGGTTAATGTGTGCGATTAGATTTATAATAGTATTGTATATTTATGTTATTGTAAGTCAAATAAGTTATGAATTGTGCATTGAGTGAAGGTTCTCGACCTTGGGGATAGAGTGTAAAGTTTATTGTATAAACAATTTATGTTTATATCTTCCGCAATAGTTATAGAATAATTGTACCAGATTCGTGATGATTTGGGACCCAAATTTGGGGCTCTCATAGTTAGTATCAAAGATGTTGGTTATGAAGCTTAGGTAGGAATACCAGAGTCCAATAACTGCAGTGCTTAGGATAAGAACTAACTCACATAGGGTTAGTAAGTCAGTAAGATTCAAAGACGAATATCGGCGAGTTATAAAGATACAGAGTTTCCTAACTCTAATAATAAAGGTGAACAATAGTGATGAATAGATCGAGTCTAAAAGACTGAAAGAACCAGGAATAGAAGATCGTAAAATAAAACGATCAAGAAATATAAATGAATCATAATATATACGATGAGATCACCCCGTGATCGGACAAGGTTGTAGTATGAAGAAGGATCAAGCGAATGATTGAAAAGTTTACAACAAGATTGCTGTGTGTCAGTTGTGCTATGAATTGGTACAGATTCAGGAAAGGATTATGAATACGAGTTGAATGAAATTCGTATTGAGAAAGGAGTTAAGAATTAAGTGGGGATTTCAATTGAGGACTCATGTCAGCAGCTGAGTTGTATGATTCTTCGTATGTGAGTTGAATTGTACTTGGTGTAACAACCACTTAGTTTTTGACTCTGATAATCATTAAAATGTTTGTGTCACGCTATTTGCTATATGCATGCTAAGAGGGTGATTCCTTTCTCATGTATATAACAAATAGATAGGTTATAGGTAGAGAATATAATGTTAAGTACGAGTTCTTAAAACTCATACTTATGGTACGTTCGTGACTTATAGTTATATGAAATGTTTATGAACCCCTCAGTGAATGGACGCCAAAGGTCTGACTAGGGTAAGTTCTTAAACTCATATGATTGTGGAAAGTTTCTGAACTCATTAGTGTGGTTTGACGAACTGAGAATAGTTATGTGTAAACAAAATATTGAGAATAATAGGAATATATAGATTACTAAGCAACTGATCATTAGCAAAGACATAAGTTTTCCAAAACTTCTAGCTATGCTAGACTTCGAAATTTGGCATCAAGCTAAAAATGCACTTTGTGCTTTTGAATATATATATATATATTATATAATATATATATATATATATATATATACACTCGTAATAAATTTTGGATTGGTTTAAAGTATAGTCTATGCTACTTATTTCGGCTAGACGCAAATGATTTGAAATGTCAAAATATATTTTTATTTATCACTTATGTACCATGTAACCTGGTGCAGAGATGATAAAAGTTGATAGAGTTATAAACGCAGGAATACTTACTGCGAATTCGATCCAAAAATCATTGTTCCACTATTGTATGATGTGTTATGACAAAGTCATACGATGATGGCATCCTCAAACGGACTGTTAATACAGTACGACATCATGATGTCATTCTCAAAAATATTTTCAAAAATTTTAATTGCTAACGAGGTTTGGCTACACTTAAATAATTCGATTGAATTGAATTATTGATATGAGTCTATGCTATTCGATTCTGCTAGACCAACATTTATGAAAATTCTAAGCGTTCTTTGAAATATTCCCGAACCAAATTATTTTGGTACGGAATCCAATAAAGAATGAGGTAAAATTTTTGAATGCCTACGTGAGACATAGAGTCGACCAACAGTAATTAATAAGTACACAACAGTACTTAATAAGTACAGCGCATACCGGGCTAATTACCTACTATGTCCGTAAGTTATGACGGTTTGCGGATGAACTTCCATAAAACCTCTGCGAAAATGACAGACAATAGTCTGTATAACCCCTCAGCACAATTTCAAATTTTAACACTTGTGAGGAATATTTTGGGTAGCATGTGATGATGAGAAGGAATGGTTATGGTGTATGGTATAAGGTGTAATGTAAATTTTGGGGTGAAATTTTTAGAAGAAGGGGTGAATGTGACAACCCGAGAATTTAGAAAATTTTTAAAATCATAATTGATTGATTTAAGTTTCAATATTAGAACCTAGACAGGAAATAAGTGCATGCGTTTGATATTTTTGGGAAGGAATTTTGAGGATTTCAAAATTTTGTGAAGGATTTTGGTGAATTATTCAGGATTAAGTGTATACGTGAATATGTTTTGTGTATATGGTCATTTATGTGTTCAGAATATGGTTAAGGGTCAAGGTTTGATCAGATAAATTTTATCAGTGTCAAACCCTAGGTATATACTAAGAATGTCAACGTTCAGTTAGAAAATTCTTACGAATTATAAGAAACCCTAAAATCTGTTCTGGAAACCCTAATTTCAGTTTCGGAAATTAAAACCCTAATTCAGAAGTTGAAACCCTAATTGGGAATGCAAATGCTAGTATAACGTTTAAACGTTATTAATTACATTCAATTAGGGATAACCCTAATTGATTTTTAGAAAACCCTAATTTCTGGATTAGAAACCTTAATTTATAATTAGAAAAACCTAATTGTTAATTTAATAATTTTAATGTTAATTAGGAAACATTAATCCTAATTTTCAAGTTATAAGTAATTAGAAAACCTTAATTTAATTGAGAAACCTAATTTCTAAATTAGAAAGATTATTTTTTTATTTAAACCCTAATTCTTGGGTTATAAACCCTGATGCACAATTTTGACCCAAATTGCTAAATTAACAATTTTAATTAGGAAATAATAATCCTAATTAGCAAGATTTAATTTATGATTAGGAAATCTTAATATAATTATCGAATCCTAATTATAATTTAAAACTATTAATTTTCTATTTTGGAAACCTAATTTGGAAATTCTAGATTTTTTTAAAACCTAAAGGGTTAAACCCTAAACCCTAAGGGTTAAAACCTAAACCCTAAGGATTGTAGCAAAAGACAAGTATGCCATTACATTAAAAATTAAAATGACTATTTACACCTTGGTGCATTATTTAGTAAGTTGAGTGCAAATCTTACCAAATGAGAGTTGCTCACCAACTCTAACAACTCCTTGACTTAAATATCATAGCTCTCAGCCTTTTCATCAGCTACATTCATTGCATGGAACCAAATTAAATAATGGATTAGAGAGAGAGAAATGCCACTTTATTTTTCATTCTAGCCCAAAGCACTTCTCTCTCTAAAATCAATCGAAAATGGGGAGTGGAGATATTAGATACAACCCTATATATCACCTCTTAGCTAAACAAAATCAGATCCATAGAGTCAGAATCAAAGATCAAGCTTCAAAGTGGTATAAACCCTAATTTGGCTATATCTTGTTAGATGATATGAATTGTTCTTTTAAGT